>JARQOD010000007.1:24102906-24164527 GCA_033576555.1 Oophaga sylvatica
ATTGTTTTGTGCTTTATAAACACAATCAGTGTTTTATCAGCAAGAGATTATCACTAGAAGAGAAACTGCCTCATCCCTTATATATCACTTCCCCAGCACTGATTAATAGTTCTCTCTCACTATACAATGTACACAGAAAGCCGTGATGTAGGCGGGTTATAGACCGTTCAAGAATGGAGATCTGCAGTGGAGAAAACTGTGATTGTGTCATAACTGTAGAACCCAGTAAATGAAGTGACACATTGCTGGAATCAGGCTTTTAGCCCCTATATAAAGCTTTTGCTAGTTTACGAAGAAAAAAGTCTGCTGACAGATTCCCTGGAACTACTCTAAAATTGTATATCAATTAACAGGGCCAGGATGTTGATATAATTACGTTGTTTTCCAAACAAAAAATATTTTTACATAAAACTGAATGAAAGTTTGATAATCAGCAGAACTGTTTAATTAATATATAGCATTTATTAATATGTACCGATACTTGTTCAAAAAATGATATGCAAAAATTGGTGAAGCACAGATCTAGCATTGGAGAGGGATCATAACTTCACTTTGACATTCTGATGACCTTGGAGCTCCTGCAGCTTGGACATTCTGGGCCATTATGCATATGATGAGCGTGTTACAATTACAATTCCAGGCCCATGTACAAATGATCAGACTCGTCACCTAGCCTGGATTTTTGGTTCTAATATATCCACATAAACGCACACGTGTTACACTCATGTGATCTTGACCGGGGCAGAATTATGGCTATAAAAATGCAATCGTAGGGAGGCCGTGGACACCAAGCATGCAGAAGAAACAAATGTACACACATCAAACATACATCAACGCTGGAGCATCCGGCAGTGCCGACCGCTTTAACACCCCCGGCTCTGCACTAGAAAACCAATTTATAAGTAGCACTGATATGTTAAGCAATTTAAAGGATTATTCTTGTAGTATAAAGAGATGGACTAGAGGATATGCCTGTACTTCATGGTTAGTGGAGGTGAGGCCTCTAGGAACCCAAATAATTCTGAGATTGAAGAGGAAGAAGTAATGATACTGATATTAAGTGAAACGATGGGAATATCACTAAAGTACAAGAAAAACTATAGCACACATGTTTTACTAGAATAGAAGAATTTGTATAAGAATGTATTCACTAAATGGAGATAAAGAGTAAATCAAAAAAATTCCCGAAATGTATCCTGTGGTTCCACCACTGAAAATATACCGGACTTTTTCTTTAACCTCAATCAGTCCAAAATTCTGTACTAATTCCTTTCCTAATATATTTTGATATTGGTTGAAACTCTATAAAACAGAGTTTCAAAGACATAAATAAAAGATAAAAATCTAGTTCAGTTAATAGAGGGAGCAGAGTAGTTTACTGATACGGTTATACATGAAGCTAACTAAAGCACACTTGTTCTTTCACACAATACCACTAGAAAAGCAAGGTCTTGTTCCATCAATGCCCACAACAAGTTAAAGCTGATTTTGGTGCATATACCATTCTAACATATCCAGGAACTGTTCAGATTATGCTCTGTAACTTGATATCTACTCATCGTTTGAGTGAGCAGCTCCTTTTTATCAGCACTTTGTCAGCGCTATAGGTACTGGTACTTCCATTCTCTCACTTCTCAGAATGCATTGCTCCTGCCACAGTCCAATGATTTGGATTCCCCAAACTGAACTTTTTCTTTATGAAATGAGATCAAGTTGTCTGATTAATTATTTAATATAATGTTGGATGTAGTAATCTCCTAACCTCCATGTTTTATTTATACATCAATGGAGTTTTCTTAATCAAAACATACTTGGAAAGTAATCCTATACACATATAATAAAATGCCCAATTCTTATCTGAACAATTAAAAATCAGGTGTTTTGATTAAATTAACTATTGCTCATTTTACCAATGCCTGATTGCCAAATGATCATTATTGTTCAAAACATCACTCAGGCATAATGGATAATTTCAGCCGATGATAAGCACTGCACCAAAAGAATCTAACAATGCTAGTCAGAGATGGGTAGATTACAGTCAATGGTTCGTTAGCCATTGTCTTATGTGCATATTCCGCTTATAAAAAGGAGACATTCACTTACAGTTTAATAGTTTTCTTACAGGGGCGTAACTATTACTGTCACAAAGGGTGCGACCAAGACCAGGCCCGTGCAGGAGGGGGCTCACCAATGCCAATTTTACTTGGCTATGTGTCCTCGGACACACATTCAGCTGAAATGTTATGCAACGTAGAGACCTGCGAACCCCCTGCGCTGTCATACACCCTGCTGGCCAACTAAGGGCAAGCAGCAGACATCGACTAGCCAGTGACGGGTGGTGCACCGTGTCGGCACACCAAAGTCAGCTGCTGGCTTCTGTGTGAGCTACAGAGGAGGATGATGCATGTTGTGTGAGTGGGAGAAGGTAAGAATAATCATTTGCTCCTTTTTATAATGCGTTGTAGAACAGAAGAGGCCCGAGATGGGGAGCATTATACAAGTAAGGAACCCAGGATGGGACTTTTTATACCAGGAAGGGGCCCAGGATGGGGTGTATTATACCAGGAAGGGGTCCAGGATGGGGAGCATTGTACCAGGAAGGGGCCGAGGATGAGGGACATTGTTAACAGGAATGGGCCCAGTATGAGGTACTTTGTTAGAGCATGAGGACAAGGCTGGTGGGCATTAATACTGGAATGGACCCAGAAAACCAAAACAGCAAGCAACATATTGTCACAGTGACTAGTAAGATAATGCCCTGCTGTGGTCCCACAAGTGTACCCATACAGCATGATCAAAACGGTACTATAGTGCTAGTCATAGAGCATATACAACCTTAGTGAGAGCCAGGAGTTCCCCGACGCGCGTTTCGCGTTAGCTTCGTCTTTGGGGGGTTAGTAGATGTATTTTATAGGTATTTTAAATTGTCTATTGTTAGTTATGAGTGTAATTTTTCTAATAAAGAATTGAAATTTTTGGCAATATGCTTCCAATGCTTTTTTGGATTTATATTTTGTATGGGAAGTGCCATTTGAATAGGTCTACATCAATAGGATATCTTGGAATGGACCCAGGTTGGGGAACATTATACGAGGAAGGGGCCCAGGGTGAGGTACATTGTTAGAGCATGAGGCCCAGGATTGGGGGCATTATTACTTGAACGGGCCCAGGATGGGGGACATTATACGAGGAAGGGGCCCAGGATGAGGTACATTGTTAGAGCATGAGGACAAGGCTAGGGGGCATTATTACTGAAAGGGTCAATGATGGGGGAAGATTATTACAGGAAGGAGCAAGGACAGAGGACATTTTTAGATGGGTGTGATCACCCATGTTTTTACAGAATCTAGAACACTACAATGGCCCATATACAGGACCAACATGAGATGGGGGACCAGGTCCAAGCTTTGCACCGGGGCCCATCACATCCTAGTTATGCCACTGTTTGCAAAATACAAAACTCTTTCAAAGCTCACAATTGTAATGTGCATAAAAGGTTGCCAAGGAAAAAATGGCCGCCATGTATACCTATTGAAGTATTTCTACTGAATGGCACCTTTCAGTATGTTAGATCTTCGGCACTATTATTTATCTAAAGAATATCATGTCACATGGGGTTAGATAAACAAGTCAACAGAAGCCAGAATGACCTTTTAAGTGTCCCTTTATAGTTTTCACCACCAGCCTCGGGAAGAAATGCCAATGTGAAGAATATTTCATGAAGTCATCCACAGCTCATTTAATTGACAGAGAACTAAGGCATTTTAAACAAGGTCACTGGTGGATGTGTTTACCTTCATACGTACCCCCTGGGTGTCTTGATTCAGCCAAAGGGGGAGCAAAAATTTATCTGTATAACTCTGATTGCACTAAGAAATTATCACATCTTTGATGCCCAAATTTGCATCTTTTCTTCCCTATTCAGAATTAATCAGTTCAGTAACAAAAGCATTAGTCCAGATAGGATCAAAGCATAAACTTTACTGGTGCAGCACTCCACATGAATATTACATTAACTATATCACTACCAAACAAATGAAGTAAACTTCAGGGCAATGATCTATTTTCCCATAAACTATATGATACATAGAGCTGAAATAAAATTCTTGGCAACACTTTCAAACAAATCTGCATTTAATCCACAGTATAGTGAGATGCATTAATTAAACAAGAACCAACATTTCACAAATCTTGAGCTATTAGACCAGGGCTAAACTAAAAAGACTTTGCCTTTTAAATAAAAATGCTTCACTGCCTCCTAATGACTTGCAGAAAGACATCTGATCTGGTGGTAATCCCACTATTATGCCTGGTTATGGTATGACAGCACAACGAAGTATCTAGATTTGTTTTAAGGAAACATAGTTATAAGTAAGACTATGTTCACACGGCCATATTTTTGGTTCGAGTGCTGTCTGTGGAAAAAACAGACAGCATTCAGACCAATGTTATTCAATAGGACTGTTCAGATGACCACTTTTTTATTACATGGACTAAATTTCCGAGTGAAAAAAAAATTGCATCATGTGCTAGTGTCTTTCGTATTTTAGGTGAGACTCGACTACTCAAGTCTATTGGTGCCCTCAAAAAATCAGATCTCACACAAATCAACTGTATAGCATCAATATTTTGGAGATACATTGCTATTTAGATTGTGAGTCCCAATGGGGACAGTGATGATGATGTCTGTAAAGGGCTGTGGAATTAATGGCGCTATGTAAGCAATGCAAAATAAATAAATCATTAAAAGGGGTTTGGCCACTACTTCTTTATTGATAGACATCTATATATGATCGGTGATGGTGCAAAAACTGGCACCTCCGCCTACCAGCTGTTGCCGGCAGCAAAAATAAGTTTTTGAAAGCTGCTGGAACACAGCAGTACCATTAAAGCTATAGTAGCAATGGCCGGAACTACAGAGCCATTCTCTATTCTTTTGAAGACAGTGTTAATCTAAAGTGCCCAGTCAAGGCCACTATAGAAATGACAGCGATGCCTAGAGATCTTCTAGCTGGTGACGGTAACAGCTGATCAGAAAGGGTGCAGGGTGTCACACCCACACAGATCAGATAATGATGATCTATCTTAAGGATAGGCCATGAATAAAAAAGTAGTGGACAACCCCTTTAACAAAGAAAACAGCTTTTGGTCTTGTAAATTTTATTCATAGATAATGTATAAAAACGGATGCCATAAAGATCATAATACAGATGAAAAACTATCTAATTTTTCTGGATGAAAATTGGATGATTTTTGTATACGCTTGTGTGAACAAAGCCTGAAAGTACTGTCTTGAAATTCTGTAATTTGCCATGTGATGAGAAGTGGGCACAATTTACTAGGATAAGTAGCATGAAAACACATTTTCAGTTTGCATCATGAAAGTCAATCCAGAAGGACCATGTTTTGCTCATAACCATTCACCACAAGTCAATTGGTGCTTGTTTAAAGACCTATTCACAAGGGCCAATACAAATTATATCGGGACATGAAGATCGTTGAAAGGGTTGTCCAGAGTTAGGGTACAAAGATTTCAGTCAATCTATGTGACTGCAGACTTGTGAATCCTCACATGCTATGAGGATTCTCCAGTGGCGGGACTCGGGAGCAGTGGGCCTGTGACTGCAAGTATGTGATTAGCATACAGTTGGTTAGGGGCTGACTAGACGTGTGTGGTCTTGCTCAATAAAAGTGTGTTCAGCAAGGCCAGAAACCTTTAGTCTGAGTGTGGCAGGAAGTATACAAATTGTATACTTGCAGTCACATGACATCTCGCTCCCAGCTTTGGAAAACCTTCACAGCGTGTGGTTTGGATGCGGTGAGGATTCACAAGTGCACCAGATCAAGACCAGAAACACCCATCTGACAGGACCGCCCCATCTGTGGGTATAAAAAAAACCTCATTTTTGGGATCTGCAGATTGGAGACTTTTTTTTACAGTACTCAAGTATGCTGTAAAAATGGGCCTAATGGTGGTGGCTGTTCTTTATATGTGCAAAGCCTGGTGACAAGTTCCCTTTAATACAATCCTATTTGTCACCATACAGTCATGGCCAAAAGTTTTGAGAATGACACAAATATTATATTTTCACATGATCTGCTGCCCTCTGGTTTTTATGTGTGTTTGACAGATGTTTTTATCACAGACAGAAATATAATAATTGCAAACATATGAGTAACAAAAGCTTATATTGACAGTTAGAATGAGTTAATGCAGCAAGTCAATATTTGCAGTGTTGACCCTTCTTCTTCAGGACCTCTGCAATTCTCCCTGGCATGCTCTCAATTAACTTCTGGACCAAATTCTGACTGATAGCAGTCCATTCTTGCACAATCAATGCTTTCATTTTGTCAGAATTTTTAGGTTTTTGTTTGTCCACCCGTCTCTTGATGATTGACCACAAGTTCTCAATGGGATTAAGATCTGGGGAGTTTCCAGGCCATGGACCCAAAATCTCTATGTTTTGTTCCGTGAGCCATTTAGTTATCACCTTTGCTTTATGGCAAGGTGCTCCATCATGCTGGAATAGGCATTGTTGATCGCCAAACTGCTCTTGGAGGGTTGGGAGAAGTTGCTCTTGGAGGACATTCTGGTACCATTCTTTATTCATGGCTGTGTTTTTAGGCAAGACTGTGAGAGAGCCGATTCCCTTGGCTGAGAAGCAACCCCACACATGAATGGTTTCAGGATGATTAACAGTTGGCATAAGACAAGACTGGTGGTAGCGCTCACCTTGTCTTCTCCGAATGAGGCGTTTTCCTGATGTCCCAAACAATGGAAGAGGGGATTCATCAGAGAAAATAACTTTACCCCAGTCCTCAGCAGTCCACTGTCTGTACCTTTTGCAGAATATAAGTCTGTCCATGATGTTTTTTCTGGAGAGAAGTGGCTTCTTTGCTGCCCTCCTTGAGACCAGGCCTTGCTCCAAGAGTCTCCGCCTCACAGTGCGTGCAGATGCACTCACACCTGCCTGCTGCCATTCCTGAGCAAGCTCTGCACTGCTGGTAGCCCGATCCCGCAGCTGATACACTTTTAAGAGACGGTCCTGGCACTTGCTGGTCTTTCTTGGGCGCCCTGGAGCCTATTTGGCAACAATGGAACCTCTCTCCTTGAAGTTCTTGATGATGCGATAGATTGTTGACTGAGGTGCAATCTTTCTAGCTGCGATACTCTTCCCTGTTAGGCCATTTTTGTGCATTGCAATGATGACTGCACGTGTTTCTTTAGAGATAACCATGGTTAACAGAAGAGAAACAATGATGCCAAGCACCAGCCTCCTTTTAAAGTGTCCAGTGGTGTCATTCTTACTTAATCATGACAGATTATCTCCAGCCATGTCCTCATCAACACCCACACCTGTGTTAATGGAGCAATCACTGAAAATAGGTTAACTGGTCCTTTTAAGACAGGGCTGCAATGATGTTGAAATGTGTTTTGGGGGATAAAGTTCATTTTCTAGCCAAATATTGACTTTGCAAGTAATTGCTGCTAAGCTGATCACTCTTTATAACATTCTGGAGTATATGCAAATTGCCATTAGAAAAAGTGAAGCAGTAGACTTTAAAAATTAATATTTGTGTCATTCTCAAAACTTTTGGCCATGACTGTACAGCATGTATTTTGTCGTCAGCACATCTGATGTGCTATTGGTACCAATATTCCAAAAGCACTCGTAACCAATCCCATCACCTGAAGAGTGAGCACTACGCTTATCTCATGGGTGATGGAAGACATTTTTTCATGGGTCAATGGTCGGGAATAAGCATTTTTATGTATGTCAGGAACTAATGACTGGTGTATAACAGCATACAGCCAACATGGATGTGAAACCAGACACACAAACATGCAACATATATGTTTTTTTTATTTATATTTTTGTGTCTGAAGACAACACACATAGGTGCTGGAGCGCCACTTAGATGTTAAACAAAGCAGCAGTCATATTCCACCTTTTTAATCTGGCGACTCTCCCTTAAAGGGCCCCTCTATTTCTTCTGAAACAATGACAATTTGATAAAGACGCTAGACAGGTTGAAAAGTTGTTTATTTGTTGCAATTTTCACAGCAAAATTTTTTGTTCTCTTTCACAAATGAAAACTTTTGCATTAGTTCAATCATAAGATGTGCGGTGCCATTCCACCAGCACCTCGCCAGAACGACCGAGTGCACTTCAATCCTTCTGTACCAATATTTTGAAAGCATGCGTAACCAATCACATCAGCTGAAGAGAGCATATTCTGCTAATCTCATAGGTGATGGAAGTCATTTTTTATGGGCCAATGGTCAGGAATGAGCATTTTTATGCTTTTCGGGAACTAATGACTGATGTATTACATACAGCCAACAGGGACGTGAACCAGATACACAAATATTATATATATGTCTTATATTCTAGGCTCTTCAAAGTAGCCACCTTTTGCTTTGATTACTGCTTTGCACGCAGAAAAGGTTAACGTATGGACTCTACATGCCGGGTTCCCACCGTGAAGCATGGAGGAGGAGGTGTGATGATGTGGGAGTGCTTTGCTGGTGACACTGTTGGGGATTTATTCAAAATTGAAGGCATACTGAACCAGCATGGCTACCACAGCATCTTGCAGCATGCTATTCCATCCGGTTTGCGTTTAGTTGGACCATCATTTATTTTTCAACAGGACAATGACCCCAAACACACCTCCAGGCTGTGTAAGGGCTATTTGACCAAGAAGGAGAGTGTTGGGGTGCTACGCCAGATGACCTGGCCTCCACAGTCCCAGAGCCTGAACCCAATCGAGATGGTTTGGGGTGAGCTCGACCGCTCAACGCTTAAATTTTGAATAAATCCCCAACAGTGTCACCAGCAAAGCACCCCCACACCATCACACCACCTCCTCCATGCTTCACGGTGGGAACCAGGCATGTAGAGTCCATCCGTTCACCTATTCTGCGTGCAAAGCAGGAATCAAAGCAAAAGGTGGCTACTTTGAAGAACCTAGAATATAAGACAAATTTTCAGTTGTTTCACACTTTTTTGTAAAGTGTAATGTATAATTCCACATGTGTTAATTCATAGTTTTGATGCCTTCAATGTGATTCTACAATTTTCATAGTCATGAAAATACAGAAAAATCTTTAAATGAGGTGTGTCCAAACTTTTGGTCTGTACTGTGTATATATATATATATATATATATAATATATATATATATATATATATATATATGCAAAATGGAAGGCAGCACTCCACAGATATATGCCACGTGGGTCTGAATAAAATCCACGTTATCACTTGAAATATCTATGGAGTGCTGCCTTCCTGTTTTGTTCCTAGGGACTTTTGTCAAGTAATGGATGAATTGCGTGGGAGACCTGGGCACCCGCTAATCTGGTATTGTGCTGCTCCAATATATATATATATATATATATATATATATATATATATATATAGTCCAGACCAAAAGTTTGGACACACCTTCTCATTTAAAGATTTTTCTGTATTTTCATGACTATGAAAATTGTACATTCACACTGAAGGCATCAAAACTATGAATTAACACATGTGGAATTATAGACTTAACAAAAAAGTGTGAAACAACTGAAAATATGTCTTATATTCTAGGTTCTTCAAAGTAGCCACCTTTTGCTTTGATGACTGCTTTGCACACTCTTGGCATTCTCTTGATGAGCTTCAAGAGGTAGTAACTGGAAATGGTCTCCCAACAATCTTGAAGGAGTTCCCAGAGATTCTTAGCACTTGCTGGCCCTTTTGCCTTCACTCTGCGGTCCAGCTCACCCCAAACCATCTCGATTGGGTTCAGGTCTGGTGACTGTGGAGGACAGGTCATCTGGCATAGCACCCCATCACTCTCCTTCTTGGTCAAATAGCCCTTACACAGCCTGGAGGTGTGTTTGGGGTCATTGTCCTGTTGAAAAATAAATGATGGTCCAACTAAACGCAAACCGGATGGAATAGCATGCCGCTGCAAGATGCTGTGGTAGCCATGCTGCTTCAGTATGCCTTCAATTTTGAATTAATCCCCAACAGTGTCACCAGCAAAGCACCCCCACACCATCACACCTACTCCTCCATTCTTCACGGTGGGAACCAGGCATGTAGAGTCCATCTGTTCACCTTTTCTGCGTCGCACAAAGACACGGTGGTTGGAACCAAAGATCTCAAATTTGGACTCATCAGACCAAAGCACAGATTTCCACTGGTCTAATGTCCATTCCTTGTGTTCTTTAGCCCAAACAAGTCTCTTCTGCTTGTTGCCAGTCCTTAGCAGTGGTTTCCTAGCAGCTATTTTACCATGAAGGCCTGCTGCACAAAGTCTTCTCTTAACAGTTGTTGTAGAGATGTGTCTGCTGCTAGAACTCTTTGTGGCATTGACCTGGTCTCTAATCTCAGCTGCTGTAAACCTGCGATTTCTGAGGCTGGTGACTTGGATAAAATTATCCTCAGAAGCAGAGGTGACTTTTGGTCTTCCTTTCCTGGGGCGGTCCTCATGTGAGCCAGTTTCTTTGTAGCGCTTGATGGTTTTTGCAACTGCACTTGGGGACACTTTCAAAGTTTTCCCAATTTTTCTGACTGACTGACCTTCATTTCTTAAAGTAATGATGGCCACTCGTTTTTCTTTACTTAGCTGCTTTTTTCTTGCCATAATACAAATTCTAATAGTCTATTCAGTAGGACTATCAGCTGTATATCCACCAGACGTCTGACAACACAACTGATGGTCCCAACCCCATTAATAAGGCCAGAAATCCCACTTATTAAACCTGACAGGGCACACCTGTGAAGTGAAAACCATTTCCGGTGACTACCTCTTGAAGCTCATCAAGAGAATGCCAAGAGTGAGCAAAGCAGTCATCAAAGCAAAAGGTGGCTACTTTGAAGAACCTAGAATATAAGACATAATTTCAGTTGTTACACACTTTTTTGTTAAGTATATAATTCCACATGTGTTAATTCATAGTTTTGATGCCTTCAGTGTGAATGTACAATTTTCATAGTCATGAAAATACAGAAAAATCTTTAAATGAGAAGGTGTGTCCAAACTTTTGGTCTGTATTGTATATATATATATATATATATATATATATATATATATATATATATATATATATATATATAATATATATACACATATATATGTATATATATATATATATATATATATGTATAATGTATATTTTGGTATTTAGACAAGTGCTGGCTATAATAAACATTTTTTGTATTCTGAGTATTACAGGTAAACAGAAAACAAGTTATGCTTATTATCACAAAAATGAGGTGTGGGAACTTCAGAGAAAACTAGAACGAAGCCTTTAATCCCACTTAACGTGCACTATATGGAGCAGATTGCTAAGTATAATACAGCAAATAAAGCATGAAACACAGTTGATCCCTGTTCTGAAGCTAGCTGTGGATTGTGCACTGCTGCCTCTGAAGAACAGAGGTGGGTAATAGTCCTTTAGTACATTCTTACCTTGCTCCACTCATGCATGAACCACAAATCAATAAGGCCACAACAAAGGGGACTATTTTATGATAATCACAAGCTGCCTCGGTAACATTAGATACTATGCACAAGGTACCGTCCCTGCATCTGTCTTGTAATATGAAGTGGCCCACTTTTCAGATGAACACTGATTAAACAATTTCTTGACAATGACAAGACAAAGAGCGAAGCCTTTAATGATGCACAATAACAACAAATAGTGGTGATTTTGGTAGAAAGAGAGCTTTTTATCATTAATGGTGTGATTCATGCACCATTTCCTTTAAAAGTTGCTCCCACAAAGGGCTCTTCAGATATGCAAGAGCGAGGAGGCTTTAGAACTGCTGAAATTATGGACTCAAAGCGCCTCTACAATCTGACCTCTTTTATCTGCCGCATGTAACTTTATTCCTGAACAATGATCCTAGATACTTAGTTCGACACCATTCACTCCTCTGTGATAAAAAAAACACAAAAATATTCTTTCTGAAATAATTATACCATTGCTTTTTTCATATTTGTCTCCTTTCTTCTTCTTTCTTTCAAGCTTTTGTTTGCTTGCATGGTCTGCTATATATTTGGTGGGGGATGAGTTGTCTCAACATATAAGTACTGTACATTTATAGTGGAAAAAACCATAATGACTCAAATAAATTAGTATAAAACTGCATATTTAATCCTTGAAATATGTGCAAAAGACTGGGTCATACTTAGAGTTGAGCGAATATGTTCAGAATCGGTCACCAAATCCGAATTTGCCATATTCGTGTCATATTGCTACCCTATTCGTGCTGAATTCATGTTTGATCATTGGTTCCGAACATATTTGTTTATTTCTACTCCCATTGACTCCAATGATGTTCTGCGAATATTGCAAAATCAGTATTCACCGCCGATCGTAATCAGAAACGAATTTTGAAAAATTCGCTCAACTCTAGTCGTAATGTCTGCTTATTCCCTAACCGCTTCTATAGAACATAGTACCATATGCAGGGCTAAAACAAGATTTGTAAATGCTCTTGGGAAAAAAAACCTCTGTTCTTCTTTTGTTATTTTAAAGAAATAAGCTAGCTGCAAGGAGTTTGTATGTTCTCCCCGTGCTTGCGTGTGTTTCTTCCGGGTTCTCCGGTTTCCTCCCACATTCCAAAGACATACTGGTGGGGATTCTAGAATGTGAACCCCATCGGGGACAGTGCCAATAATGTCTGTAAAGCGCTGTGGAATTAATGGCACTATATATTGTAAATAAGTAAAATAAATAAATTAATAATTTTTTCTGCCAAACTACTGGAAAATCTTGCATAATGGTAAAAAGTTTTTTTTAATGCTCACATATATCTGCATGTTATCTAAAATAAAAAAAAAAAACAAGTAACAGATGAATAAGCATGCCAAAACTACATTATTAAAAATTGCATGTTAGCACAGTTTTTGGACCACACTTGAGTCAAACTCCTCCCTATAACATTTAACCTCACTTTTAGAGTTTACTCAAACATCAGCTTTTTCAGGTACGAGAAAAACGATCCTAGTTTCTTCAGGGGTTTTGTTCCGTTTCATTAGATTTTCATCCTAGTTTGGTCCAAGATTCATCTGTCTTTCTTGGACGAGAAACTAACAAAATACGTTTCTCAACCTTCTTCTATGTAACAGTCCATGAAAAATGGATAATACTTAGCATCCAAGTGAGGTCTGATTTGATCACGGACCCAAAGACTAGTATTTCCTATTTTGATACAACACATGGATCAAAATGTCTCTGCGATTGTGTTCGGACCATTCACTTTGCAAAAAAAAAATAAATAAATTTGGCATGTGAACTACCACATAGACTGTTCTAGTTCTGCTTTTCTCAGGTAGAACTCATACCTAGCAAATGAAAAACGGATGTCTAAATAAGCCCTTAGGCTGGAGTCACACATAACGTATAAAAATATATAAAATATAAAAATTAGTCCGTTTTTTATGGCCGAGAATCACATCAATGTTTCATGAACAGTGATCTATTGTGAATGTGTTGGAGACGACTTCGGAGCTGAGGCTCCCTCCGGTGGTTGCTGAGGGTATTGAACAAATTAAGGAATGGGTGTCAGGTGGGGCTGACTGGCCTGATATAAGTGAGCTGAACTCCCATGATCCTCGCAGGTAATCAATTGTTGCTTCCAGGTCTTTGTTGGAATTTCAGCTTGCTTTCCTGCTATCATTCAGATAAGTGACTTTCTGTTTTTTTTTTCTGTGGTTGGATTTTCCTTGCTTTTTGCAGTCTTGCCTTGGACTTCAGCCGAGTCCCCTTTGGGGGCTTGCGCTGCCCTCTGTTCTCATTTTGTATTTGCACTTGTTCTCTGTTTCATTGATATTTTTTATTGCTGGGTAGCTGTGTGTCACACCAGAGATCTGATATAGGTGGTCGAGATCGTGTGGTCTCAGTTTTTTTGTAATCAGAAGTGCTGGTATTTTTATTAGGGTTTTTCTGGGTTGCAGACAGAATTTCTCTCCTTACTTTACTTTCTAGACAGATTTAGGCCCCAACATTTGCTCATTCTATTTTCTGTCTGTGTCATGTTTTCCTCTTGTCTAACCGCCATTACATGTTGTGGGGCTTCCTATTTCTTTGGGGGCTTTACTCTGGGGCAGTTAGCTTTCCCTTTCTATCTTCAGGTGTAGCTATCTCTCCGGCTGTGCCGAGGCGTCTAGGATCACCGTAGGTACGCTGCTCGGCTACTTCTAGTTGTGGGGTTAGTTTGGGATCTGCAACCCATTAGGTTCCAGCCTCTCTGGTGTCTTGCTGCTTTGGCGGTATTTTGCTCCTGTCCTCCTCAGCTACCAAATCATAACAGTGATCCGTATGTAATCTGTTTTCGATGCGAGGATGCGATTTTCATAGATCTAAGCATCCGTATGGCGAGATTTTCTCGCCAGCTTGCAAAATGGACATATAATGGATCCATGGCCGCAAATATTCATGAAAACATTTATACATAATATATATAAATATATGCGTGTCATTTGCCCCCCACTACAGGGCAATGGGAGAGAGAGAGTAAGTGCCAGAATTGGTGCATCTTACAGTTGCGCCTTTTCTGGAATGGCTGGGGGCAGATTTTTTTTAGACAGGGGGGCCAAAAACAATGGTCCCTCTCGAGGCTATTAATTTCTGCCCTCACTCACTGAAAATTGCGCAGGAGCCCACGCCAGTTTTTTTCCGTGAATTAATCCTTTAATTTAACACATACAGCTCCAAAATTTTACACACCTACACAACTAACATTATTAGTGAGGGACATATATAAATCTAACTGATATGCAATGGTTTACTGTATGTAAACCATGTCTCATATCATGTTGGGTTCTGTAATGATCTTACAGATGCCAACAATTGAATTATCAGCTATTCTGCTGTCTAGCTCTGTATGAAATATAAATATATATACAGTACAGACAAAAGTTTGGACACACCTTCTTATTCAAAGATTTCTCTATATTTTCATGACTATGAAAAGTGTAGAATCACACTGAAGGCATCAAAACTATGAATAAACACATGTGGAATTATACATTACACTTTACAAAAAAGTGTGAAACAACTGAAAATATGTCTTATATTCTAGGTTCTTCAAAGTAGCCACCTTTTGCTTTGATTACTGCTTTGCACGCAGAAAAGGTGAACAGATGGACTCTACGTGCCTGGTTCCCACCGTGAAGTATGGAGGAGGTGGTGTGATGGTGTGGGGGTGCTTTGCTGGTGACACTGATGGTGTGGGAAGGCATATGCTAGCTAGAGGTACCCTGACTACCATTAGGTACCGCGATGAGATTTTCAGACCCAATGTGAGACCATATGCAGGTGCACTGGGCCCTGAGGTCCTTTTGATGCATGACAATGCTAGGCATCATGTGGTTTAACTGTGTCAGCAGTTCCTGCATGAAGAGGGCAGTGATGATATGGACTGGCCTGCCCATTCTCCAGACCTGAATCCAATCGAGCACATCTGGGACATCATGTTTCAATCCATCCAGCAATGCGACGTTGCTAACACAGACTGTCCAGGAGTTGAATGATGCTTAAATCCAGGTCTGGGATGAGATCCCTCAGGAAAACAACTGCAGCCTCATCAGGACCATGTGCAGGCGTTGTAGGGAGTTCATACAAGAAGCACGTGGAGGCTACAGACACTATTGAGCATCATTTCCTAGTCTTGAGGAATTTCCAATGAAGTTGGATTAATTTGATTTTCCACTTTTATTTTGAGTATCATTCCAAATCCAGACCTCCATGGGATATTAATTTTGTTTTACATTGATTATTTTTATTTTTTATTGTTCTCAACGCATTCCACTATGTAACGAATAAAGATTTGCAACTGGAATATTTCATTTACTGATATCTCGGAAGTGGTATTTTGGTATTCCTTTATTTTTTTGAGCAGTGTATATTAGGAATGAGTAAAGAATAACAGTAACAATAGGACAATGATTAAACAGGACAATGATTAAAACAATTTTTTCATCAAATCAATATAATAGAGTTCTACATCTGCAATAAAAAGAATGTATTAAAATGCCCCTCCCCAAAGTCTTTTAAAATCTTTCGGGGGTGGGGGGCACCGTGTGTAAATAAATGAAAGCATAAATAAAAATGCAAAAATAGAATAGAAAAAAAAGACTTGTTTCTTGACCCCACCCTTGTAGAAAAAAACGATACAAATAATTTTGAAATTATTTATCAGTACATTGTAGCATTGTAGTCATAAAAAAAAAAATCTCCTGCAATATCTGAAAAAAAATAGAATAGATAAATGATAGAAAAATGTGGCCCCATATATCGCCAAAAAACTATTTGAATATCAGAACATGAAACAATTTAAGAGTTATTAAAATTGAATGTATGATTAAAAAAAGTAAAAAATTGCCTCACCAGTAATGGGGTTTAATGGTGTGGTCCTGAAAAGGCTAATCATTGATGATGGACTGATTTTTGGGTTCCATGTGGGGTAAATTGGCTTCATCAGTAATTGGCTGTGTGGTTGTTTCTGACTATTTCTACGGTGTCAAAACAGGACCGAGAATGGGAGTTGCAGGGGATCGGTAAATGTTTTTTTAAAAATTATTTTAATCCAATCTGAATCCTTATTTTCATTGACTAGACAACTCCTCTAAGGCCACATTCACATGTTCAGTATTTGGTCAGTATTTTACCTCAGTATCTGCAAGCCAAAACCAGGAGTGGAACAATCAGAGGAAAAGTATAATAGAAACTCGTCACCACTTCTGTCTTTATCACCCCCTCCTGGGTTTGGCTTACAAATACTGACCAAATGCTGAACGTGTACATGTGGCCTAATAACAAGGCTGTGGGGAGAGAATAAGTGTGACATGAAGATGGAGTTTGTGTCTTGGGTGAGGGACGCTGGACATTTGCCCCTTTTTTCTGTTACATAACATGCAAGTAATGTGGAAGAAAAGTCCTGTAAAACATTTCATAGTATGTATGGAAATCAGAGGACCGTCAGTAGTTGCAATAATGAAGAAAACCGGCCATCTGGTAATGTGACTGCTGCATGACTTCATACACATTTACTGACAGTTTCCATCACAAAACACACACACAATCCCATTCTACATACAGATTTTTCAGACAATACAAGAGTTTCTTAAACACATGAAGCTTTAACTACAGTCTATTACCCACATAAAAACGGACACTCGGTCTCTTCGGGATAACAGATAATGGAGACTGCAGCTTTTACTTCATTTAATCCAGAAATTTTCCTCTGGGTAAATAACGTAAGAAATCCTGAGATGAACAAGCCCCCGAGGACGGCGCTCATCTGCACTGGAGCTGGTTGTATGATGTGACCTCAGGTGTTCACAGCATCCTGCAATGTAGTGAGAGCTCATCTGGTTTCGTGCTTCCTTTGACACAACACAGGACGTGTCCCCTGACCCTGCATCCGGTGTGTCTGATAGTTCCAGGTACACACTTCTACACTACACGTCTTGTTTGCTACATTATTGGACTTGTTCTATTTCACATTGGTAAATATGCTGCTGAGAACTAGAGGACGACAACTGCTGCATTTCACGCACCTTCAATTCAACTAGTAGAAGTTTTCATCTCCTTTGTCCTGACCTCTGTTTTTTATAAAAAAAAAAAAAGTACACATAAAATGACCCCATATCATGTGTCCAATTACACTTATAGAGAAACACAATGGAGCAGAAAATGTACGAGTTTGATTTTCCAATACTGGAAAACTGCAGAGTAATCACTTTAGGACCCAAATTAAAATAAAAACAACATACACTCTCCTACTGCATCACTAGAATGGCATCACTGTTCCCAGAAAGTGACGTGACTTGTTGTGTAAGGTGCCGGCTGTAGCCATGAGTGGCGGCTCGTCAGCTCTCCTCAAGATTCCAACAGGGCAGACTTCTGTTCTGACCATACATTAACGGTGGTGGCTGATGAGCAGCCACTCATTAGCTGCAGCCTGCTCGTGACACGAGTCACTTCGGGATCAGCAGCGCTACAGGAGATGAGTAGGCACTGTTTTTATTTTAATTAAAGTCCTAAATTGATTAATCTGGGGTTATCGAGTAGCAGATAAACCATTTTATTTTGGTGCACCCGCTAAGCATTGAATTGTCTCTCCTCCAGTGCAACTGTACACAACAACTTCATCAGACAGTGCTAGGCTGTAAGGACTCTTCGCTGCAAGGACCAGCGGTCATGTGACCACAAGTACGTACAAGTCATGTGACCACAAGCACATACTCCTGGTCACATTCCGACTAGATGGACGTGACCTCACCCAATGCAAGTGTATTGAGTGAGGACGGAAACAGTCTAGTCGGAATGTTGTTGAGAGTATGCAGATCCCATACTTGTGGTCACATGACCGTCTATCACCGCACCAGAGAATCCTTACAGCACATAGTGTGCAAGATGCGAGGATTCACAAGTCTGCAGTCACAAAGAGTGACTGCAGACTTGTAGATTTAGACTGGACAACCCCTTTAAAGTTGTCTACTTGCATTAACTTAATGCATTCAGGATCCTGGGAAAGCTTGATCAGAACAACAATTTGCACTGTAATGGCAGCCATGTCATTTTGCCACTGCACAGAAATGTGCAACTAGTGAATACTCCTTGCAGGTGAGAAAAAAAGGAAAATAGTAAAATCATTAGAAACCATAACAGATCAGGAGGAATAGATGATGTAATATAATTGTAATCAGGTAGTATTGCCACTAGAGGCCTCTTTGTTTCTGCAGCAGTTATACATGACTTCTTAAACCCTTGAGTGTATCTGGCCTCAGAAAACTGATTAAATTAAATGGCAGTAATTTCTATGAAAACTTGCATGGGGATTTTCACCTACTTTGCAGTAAATGGACATTTGTTGTGTTGATTTTAAAATACAGATGAATCAATAAAACAATGGGCAGGGACACAGCAGCCTGATACACTGAGTGCATTCTCTGTAACCTTTACTGCTTAGCAGCATAGATCAGCAGCTAATTCCTGCTGCTTAATCAATTGCAGTTACATTTATATGTGTGATGCGATATGCAGCTTTTAACGCAACCTTGGAATTATTTTTGACAGAGAAAAAAAAAACAGAAGGGTGTCAAACTTAAAATAACAATAAAAATCTAGTGCTAGTGGGCGGCTTAGCATTTAATCCTGGCATCATATTTTCCAGCGGAATATATGCCATGCAGATGGCACGCAGGCTTATTACACAGGGAGCGTCTCTGAACGCAATTGACAAAATTCATAATAAATTAGGGGAAAAAAGGAAAGACTATGTTGTTTAAGGACTAAATGAGAGCTGTGTATATATGAAATCCTTTGTGTTTCCAGAATGAAGCCAGATGGAGAACATATTAGGATAAAAACAAAGTGAAAAAAAATTCACTGAAACAAGATATGGAACAGGATAAATGTAGATTTTGCAGGGGTTATTTATATGTTAATATGCAATGACCTTGAGGCACAAAAGGCCATATAATGATTCGGGTAGAAATGATGCAGCTGTGAACATTTTGTATACAAAACTGAATCTCTCATCTTCCTATCTGCAGAAAATTACTATGCAGTGTCATGGAGCTGAGGCCTGATGAGTGGAGATCTATAATACACATAACACTGTAATCATTTTTTTTTCCTGGAAAGGTCAACAAATTTGCGCCAAGAGTGTCTATTTCTGGAGTGAAGAATTAGTGGAGTTAGGATAAAACTATTTAATGGAAATAGATGAGAGAAGATTATTGGTCTATGAGAAGATAGACGTGGAAACAAAGGTTGAAGTGGAAACAGAAGTGGCTTCACCAGAAGCTACAAGGGAAAATGTAAATCTCAAGTATTTCTGCAGAAGATGGCAGTAATAACTAAAATGCAAGTCTAAGGACCAGCAAATCAATGTATGAACTTATGAGACAACTCTACCCTGAAAGAACGTAACACATTGGAACAACATAGATTTCTAGTCCATCTATCCATACAGAACCATGCAACAGATTTGAGAGCCACCTTTATATTTGTAAGGGGCATATCCCATGCACAACTTTGTGATCCAAGCAAGCTTGGTACAAACCTCCACTAGGCTGTAAACTACTGCAAACGATCCAAGAAACCAAGACACCGGGTAGCCTCCTCAAAAAAGTTTTATTGATACCAGTGTACACACAAAAAAAGACACCAACATGCGATGTTTCGTGTATTCCTCTTGCTTGGCTTGGTAAAGGCTCCGTGTGGCTGAAACATTGCATGTCAGTGTATTGTGTGTACACTGTGTCAATAGAACTTTTTAAGGAGATACCAAAGCCACTTTAGGTATATCGAATCAAAAAGCACACAAAAAATCATCGATCGCCGAAACTGCTACTGCGCAGGTGCGGACGGCGCCATTTTCAAATGGATTATTATTTTTTAGAACTTAGGATTACAAAAAAAATGTGTATATAATTCATTACATGTGCAATCAGGCTGCAGTGCAGGTGCCGCCAATGATGCCTGCCTACAGAAGGTTTTTTTTTTCCAAGATGTATATAATATTCATTATGTAAACTAGGGGCAGGTTAGTGAAGGATCAGGGACCGGTCAGAAGCCATACACATGAATACCTAATCAGAGAACCACATGAAGACCAATGACAGGCTGCCCCGGAGCACGGAAATATCATTAACTCAAAACTGAAAATAAGGATTAAACAACAACCACAAGATGGATTTCATCAACCAAGGTATCATTGTAATCGGTATAACGGCGCCAACCTGACACTGTCTGTAGGTTCCTGTGAACAATCCTGCTGACAGGTTCCCTTTAAAAGTCTGTGTATGTGAGTTGGTGGTTACCACATACAAAAAGTGAACATTATCCCTCCTAGTCACAGTGGTCATTCCTCATGTCAACACAGATTACACAATGAGACCAATATATTTGATGCATCATTAAGCCCGTAGTATCCTGTAATGTGGAGTACTCTGCAAACATTTAGGCAGGTATGCAAAACTGCTGCAAAATAAAAAATGCTAGAAAAAAATAGAATTTTTCAAAATGTAATTCTTTTCATTTAAAGGGAATCTGTCACCTCATTTTTGGGATATAAGCTGTGGCCTCCAGCATTAGGGGCTTATCTACAGCATTCTGGAATGCTGTAGATAAGCCCCCTTGTAACCTGAAAGAAAAGAAAAACAAGTTATATTATACTCACCCGTTGGGTGGTCTGCTGCAGTCCGGGTCCGATGGGCGTCGCAGGTCCGGGTCCGGCGCCTTCCATCTTCATGCGATAACGTCCTCTTCCTTGCTTCTGTCGCGGCTCCTGCGCAGGCGTAATTCTCTGCCTTGTTAAGGGCAGAGCAAAGTACTGCAGTGCCAGGAAAGGTCAGAGAGGCCCGGGGCCTGCGCACTGCAGTACTTTGCTCTGCCCTCAACAAGGCAGAGAATTACGCCTGCACAGTAGCCACGACAGAAGCAAGGAAGAGGACATCATTGCATGAAGATGGGAGGCACTGGACCCGCACCTGCGACACCCATCGGACCGAACCGCATCGGACCGCCCCCCCGGGTGAGTATAATCTAACTTGTTTCTCTTATCTTTCTGGTTACATTGGGGGCTATCTACAACATTCCAGAATGCTGTAGATAAGTCCCTAATGCTGGTGGCAGCAGCTTATATCCCAAAAATTGACAGATTCCCTTTAAGAAAATTGACAATTAGAAAACGAAAGGGAAATCTAAAGGAAAACAGTATTTGGTGTGACCCCCCACCCCTTTACCCTCAAAACAGCATAAAATGTTCTAGGTTCACTTGCACACACTTTTTAAGGAAGTGGCAGGGAGGTTGTTGCAACCCCCTTGGAGAACTAACCACTTTGCCTCTTTGAGCGTATTTTTCCCACAAATTAGATGAACAGATAAGTCATTCTCCACAAATTTAATGTTCGTTATTATGCTTTCTATCAACCCCAGAGCATAATAAACAAAAAATGTTAAAAATACTCATCTTACTGCTCACCTCTCCGGCCTCTCACTGTCACTGTTATCCAACTGATTCTCACCAAATCTTCTTACCAATTATTACCACTATGAGCACTGAATACCCAGGAGTTTTCTGCACAAGCACACATAAGCTTGTGACAACATGACATGCACCTTGACCTTGTGCATTCGCAAAATCATTCTGAACTTCTCATGGTAGTCTAGGACTTCAGGACTCATGGTTTTGATAAGAAGAGTAATGCCAGACAAACTTGATGATTTTAAGATTGGGGCTCTACGGGTGACTTACATTACACCTTGTCCTTTGGTAAATAAACTTCTTATTGTTACAGCCAAATATTTCAAATTTGAACTGATCAGTCCAAAACAGTCACTACCACTTTTTATCTCTCCAGTTGCTCTGTTTACATATTACGTTGAGATACCTGGCCTTGTTTTCTTGTTGAAGACATTAATTTTTTGCCATAATTCTTCCATGAGGACCACTTTTAACCAGATTTTTTCAAACAGTAGATTGGTGTTGCTGGTTGCTGCAAGTTTTGAGCTGATGGCACTGCTGGACATCTGCTGATTTTGAAGTGAAGCAGGCATGATGTGTCTCATCTGCTGCACCACTGGTCGACCACCGTATCTACAGTCCCCAACATTGCCTATTTCTTTATACCTCTTTAAAAGAGCATTAATAGCAAATCTTTAAGCCCCACTCTGCTTTAAAATCTTTGTCTGCAAGAGAGCTTACTGATGCAGTATAACTACCTTGCATCTTGTTGCTTTGCGCAGTCATGTCATGGAGTATTAACTGTGACATGAAATGGTCTTCCACCACTTCACCTTTGTAGCACAGTTTGGCAATTTCTCAACCAATTTTAAGCCTCCTACCGTTTCAGTTTAAGTTGATTCGTTTATTACAAACTACATATGGAAATGGTGTGCCCCTGCCCTTCTAGTACTATCATAGTTTGTCAGAGAGACGTAATGCACTCCCTCTGGAACATGCACCTATGGTGGTGTGATTTTGTAATTGTCTTACATATTTTCACAATCTGCAGCTAGAGGAAAATTAACTTTTAGTTGCCTTTTACACGTTGCCAGGATCTTATGATAGCTTAAGGTTTGCTTTTTGAGTTCAGGCTACAGAATGTCTTAAACAGCTTTTTTTATGGCTGCAGAGTACTTCTGCTTAAAGTTTCATTGATTCTGCAATTACATACCATTTTACAGTGAATTGCTCCTAATTTCTATATAGCTTTACTTGAAGAAATTCTTTGGGATTTTGTATAAATTATAATTTTGTTGTAAAATGATAATATACCTTATTTTTGCAGCAGTATACTCTTGGACTGACATATTAGATATTGCGTAGAATTCAATGTATAATAAGAGTCACAAAGACAGGGTATGGATGAAAGAGGACATTACTTATTTTTCAGGCATCATGGTCGTTGTGACATCATTATAGGTCCAGTACTCCCCCATGAGAAACATCTAAGGCATCTCATCCATCCAACCAACACACTGCTTTGCACTGACGAGGGGTCAAGAATCTTGAAACAGCAGTATGGGATGGGCATCTTTTTCTTTTGGAGAAATGTCTGGTTTGGCTGGTATAAGACAGATTTCCTTTATTCCTGGAGGGGAGCTAATTTGGATTTAAAAATAGGTCTACAAACACGGATATGTCTCTTCAAGAAGAGCCAGTAC
Organism: Oophaga sylvatica; assembly: GCA_033576555.1. Classification (NCBI taxonomy): domain Eukaryota; kingdom Metazoa; phylum Chordata; class Amphibia; order Anura; family Dendrobatidae; genus Oophaga; species Oophaga sylvatica. The sequence goes on from JARQOD010000007.1 coordinate 24,126,595, forward strand.
TGTCAACCCCACTTCCCAGAACCATAACTGATAAAGTGGCTGTTGTAGTCTACCTCCAGTAAGTAGGGACCAAAGTTGATTAACTTAAACCTCTGGTTCTGGAATTAAAGTAGTATATGTGTTGTGGGTGTATGTATAATGTGGCTTTCTGAGGTTTTGTGGGACCATATGAATTTTACATTGGCTATGCACAACAAAATTATGTCATTTTTAACAGAATTAGGATTAGTATCTCCAAATTAGGAAGGCTATATAACCAAAACTATCATTCTACAGCTCTGGCAAAAATTAAGAGACCACTGCACAGCTTTATAAAAATCAGCTACTCTACATGTCTGACAGTCATTCCATTCCAGTGTCAGCTGAATTCCAACCAGAGTACACCTCATTCTACTTAATGTGCTTCTGATTAGGTGATAACCTGAACTGATTTAATGAAGGAAAGTATAAAAAACACTGCTGTGGTGTTCACAATACTATTGCAATAGGACAAGATGGATGGCAAAACAAGTGCTAGTAATATCCAAAAAGTAATAGGAATGAAAAAAATAACGTTTAACCATGCCAAATGAGTTGAAAAGAAAAGTCTTGAGTGAGGAAAAGAAGGGCTCAATTCTGGCTTTACAAGCAGAGGGATACAGTGGGCGTCATGTTGCCTCCATCCTTAAAATTTCTAAGATGGCAGTCCATTACAACAAGGTCAAGCAGCAGACATTGGGGATAACAAAGCTACAGACCGGCAGAGGGCGAAAACGACTCTCCACTGTCCAGGATGACAGTCATCTTAATCGAATGTCACTCAGCAACTGGAGGATGACATCAAGTGACCTACAAAAGGAATGGCAAATGGCAGCTGGGGTGAAGTGCATAGCAAGAACAGTTCGTATCAGGCTCCTAGAGGCAGGGCTCAAGTCATGTAAAGCTAGAAAAAAGCCTTTCATCAATGAGAAGCAAAGGAGAGCCAGGCTGAAGTTTGCCAAAGACCATAAGGATTGGACCATAGAGGACTGGAGTAAGGTAATCTTCTCAGATGAGTCTAATTTTCAGCTATGCTCAACACCTGGTCGTCTAATGGTTAGACGGAGACCTTATGAGGCGTACAAGCCACCGCGTCTTGCACCCACTGTGGGCAGGTTAATCTTTGCGAAGGACGTATGAATCAAGCCGCATACAAGGTTATCCTGGAAAAACAGTTGATTCCTTCTGCTCAGGCAATGTTCCCCAACTCTGAGGACAGTTTTTTCCAGCAGGACAATGCGCCATGCTACACAGCTAGATCAATTTGTGTGTGGATGAAGGACCGCCACATCAAATTTCTGTCATCGCCAGCCTATTCTACAGACCTGAACCCCATTGAAAACCTTGGGAATGTAATCAAGCGGAAGATGGATAATCACAAGCCATCAAACAAAGAAGAACTGCTTACATTTTTGTACCAGGAGTGGCATAAGGTCACCCAAAAGCAGTGTGAAAGACTTGTGGAAAGCATGCCAAGACACATGAAAGCTGTTATTAAAAATCATTGTTATTCCACCAAAAATATTGATTTCTGAACTCTCCTGAGTTAAAACATTAGTATTGTTGTTTCTAAATGATTCTGAACTAGTTTTCTTCGCATTATTTAAGGCCTGCAAGCACTGCATTTTTTTGTTATTTTGACCATTTCTCCGTTTCTGAAAATAAATACAAAATTCATTGCTTGGAAATTCGGAGACATGTTGTCACTAGTTTATAGAATAAACAAGCAATTTACATTTTACTAAAAAATATACTGATAAAGAGAAAAATCAGACAGACTGAAAATGTTGCCGTGGTCTCTTAATTTTAGAGTTAAGTTCCAGCTGTAAGTATAGATCTGCAGAATTATAAAGAGACATAAAAATCATGCTTCTAAAACTTTCAATTGCAAACTCCACGATGCTACTATCTGTCCTTTCTGCATATTAACTTTGAATTGAAATTTTAATCAAATAGAGAAGAAGGGTCTTTTGCATGTAAATAGCTGAGAGTAGTGTATAATTCGATGAAGAAGACAGCAGACTTCACTTTGTCTCTCCTTTAAACATCCAACTGCTTAATTAAATACTGTTTTCTTTACCTATTATTCCAGCCAGCATGTGCACATATTGTTTTTACTAAGTGATTGTCTGTTTCAATTAGGCGATTGTCTGTTCCTTCACTCGTAGCTCCCTTTTCACCTTCTGTTTTTTACTCATTGGCGTTGTTTTGTTGTATGGAGTAATAATAACTTCTCAATAACTCTTTTGTGATTTTAAGATTTTTTATGTCTCAGCAATACAGTAACCATATATATTAAAAGTAAACGTGATATTCCTCAAAATAATGCAAAAATCACCTGTGCATTTAATACATGAAATCTACTAATATCCATATCAATAAAACATGTTTCGATCAGCCCTGTTGTGAAGCGAGGACTATCAATGTGCAGTATTATTCAGTCAGTGGATGTATTTCCCGAGGACAAGACCTTAGGGTGAACACAGAAGGTGCAGCCAGTCTTGTTGTGAAGTCTCAATTTCAACCTCTTTGCAAAAATGCAACTTCTCCACCCCAGACATGGCTGTAATGTGTAACATGGCAGATATCTAACTTGCACAACATCTTTTACATTGTAGGTCTCCCCAGACAAGCTGACTTCTTGTGAACCATAAGAGAAATTGTCAGTTGGGGAACCTTTAAAGTTGATGCCAGTTTTATCCTTGAGTTTGATGCAACGTGATACAAACAGGGATGGCATCCAACTGCAACCTATGAGAGTCCATGGCTTTTATTATTCATAATTAACGCCCTGTGGTCTCCTAATGTCATAAGTTTCAATAGACAAAAGGTGTCAGCTTTAAATGGGATACTTGCTCATTGCAGTTTCAATAAAAATCAGTATTTTATCAGCAGATTATCACTAGAGGACAAGATGTCTCATGCCATGTAGTCCTCCTGCTCTGTAGACTCCTGCACCCACCACAAAGTGGAAGCTTTGCCTATGCAGTGCGTACAGAAAGCTGCTAATCAGTGGTGTGGGCATACAGAGCTCAGCATTCAGAGAACTGGTAGACCTGCTGCAGAGAAAACAGGGATTTTATCAAAATGACAGCAGGCAAACCAAAAATTTATATGTCACTGGAATCGTGGTCTCTGCCCCTACATTATGCTGCTCTCAGATTACATAGCAAATACCTGCTAACAGATTGTCTTTAACTGGGGTGGTATCACCATCACATGCTGATCAGATAAAAAACTGTGTACTTTGTATTCATTTTTAATAATCCATTTGTTTGCATAAAAACTTTAAGCATGGGGAGAGTTATCAATAGAAACATAATGTGCTGGTCTCTCCCTCCCCCATGTAGCTGTAAGGAGATGGACATGCTGCCCACATTTCCCTCTTGAAGCAACAAGTTTATTGTTATAAAATGTGATGCGATGCAATGTGAACTGTGATGTATAGTGTGATGTGCGGTAAAGGTATTGGTGATATTGATAGTGTGTGTAGTTTGACTATGGGGCAGTTAGAGTTTCTGGCTGGGACTAGCCTAGAGTGGAAAAGCCAGAATTGCAGGGAAAGTGACAATTTCCTGTCAAAGAGGGTCTGGAGGGCATAGCAAGTGGACCTAAAGGTCCAACGAGAGCAGTGCAGCATTTTGGGTTGACCCCAAGTGAGAAGAGACTGAATTAAAGGGATAGCGAGATCCGGAGCAGAAGTGACTAAGAGACAGAGTTACCTTAATGAGACAAGTACTGGGAGAGAACGCCTAGCCACAAGGCGCCAAGTTTATAACTTTTGAAGGTAACAGGCCTAAACAGGACGGAGTACATGAGAAGAGTAAAGTGTCCGGCGCAGGAGTTCCAGAAAGTCAACATTGCCGGCCATACTGATACCCTAAAGGGTAAGGAGGACCTGGAACCACCGGACAAGTAAACGCCTCTCAGGACTGTTGTGTTTAAGCTGGCTTGTGGTGAAGTAGTGAGAGACAGAGGACATAAATAACTATAGAGAAAAGAACAAAGAAAACTGTGTGGAAAATGCTTTGAGTTGTGAAGGAAACATTCATAAGACGGTGTGCCCGCTATCTCTTGTATATATTCCTAACCAATTTCCTGTTCAGTAAAAAGTTTATTTTTGAATGGTGGTCTCCCTCCTTAAACTAAGAAACACCTGGTCCTGAGAAACCAGCAACACCGGTCACATACGGCCTGCAAGGAATTAGCGCCCTCATAGCACAAGCCCACACCCAGCCAGGACCCCCACTTTCATGTAATGTGCCGGGGCGTAAGAGATGAGTACCTAGCACCCAGCCAGGACCCTCACTTTCATGTAATGTGCTGGGGCGTAAGAGATGAGTACCTAGCACCCAGCCAGGACCCCCACTTTCATGTAATGTTCCGGGGGTAAGAGACGAGTACCTAGCACCCAGCCAGGACCCCCACTTTCATGTAATGTTCCGGGGAGTAAGAGACGAGTACCTAGCACCCAGCCAGGACCCCACTTCATGTAATGTTCCGGGGTAGAGGTGAGTACCTAGCACCCAGCCAGACCCCACTTTAGTAATGTGCCAGGGAGTAAGAGACAAGTACCAAGCACCCAACCAGAACCCCACTTTCATGCAATGTACCGGGGCATAAGAGACGAGTACTAGCCCAAAGCTACCACCACGTGCCACATTACATAGCAAGCAGAAAGTCTCACTCTCTGAAACCGTTACGATTTTTTCCAACACATTCATATGTACAGAAAACACAGTAAGGTAGCTTATTTTGTATGTATTATTATATTATTTGTTTATATAATTCATTAAATCCAAAGTGTTTTCGACATCATATTCTCAATTGGGCCTCTAGACTTCCAACATATGTCTTACATCACTGTATTCACTTAATAATATCAGTACTGATGATGAATACAATATATTATGCGTATGGTAAGCTGGGAACGGGCTTACAGGGTCCAATGAATCAACATATTCTAAGTCATGGCCTTTCCAACACAGTTACCAGATATTCCTGACATTATTGTTGGTTGCATGCAGTAGAAATGAAATGGTATGTGTAAATACAGAGAATATATGCTATTCTTACAGAATTACGTTCTTTCCATTGCCGAAATGTGTTGCCTTTGGACGACAGAGCACCCCGATTACCCTATAAATAATTTTTATACAGCATACTGTGTTTTTCCCCGATCTGAGCTATAGCGAGTAACCAAAAAGGAAAAAAGTCTCATATCTATAAATCTTCTACATACAGAATGCTGGATTCTTCTTTAATCCTTCCATACAATAAGCAAACATGATATTAAATATGATTTTTATTTCGGCACAGAGCGGGGTTGCTATGACCTGTGCTGTTCTGTGTCGTTTTATCTGGGATTGGAGCTGTTTAAGATGAGAATTATTGCACCAAGCTTACAATCACAGCCTGACATGAAACTCAGTGAATTAAGGAAAATATTTTTAACGGATTCCTTTATCCGCAAGAAAAACCCTATTCACTTCAGTTACGCTCTTTGTTTGCGATTTACATTCTCTGAATAAAGGACGGGAACAATAAATGCTGGAGAAGACAGAGGTGGCGGCTCTGAAGGGTTAACAGATGATACGTTTTCGAGTCGTGTGTTTTCATGGAGTGCGTACGTGAAGATTCCCATTAGATAGCTTCCGATTCGAATTATTTAATTAGAAAACAGGTCTTGCAAAAGATTAGAGGCGCTGGGCATTTCAGTCTGGCACTGGGGCTGTTCACAGAGGGTGATGGAGCCAGCAAGCAAGTCTGTGCACAGTACCGTCAGCTGCCTTTATAAGAGACAGCCATGGCAGGCACGCCTTCCTCTAACATTACCGACCGACATATTAAAATTACCTAATCACTGAAAGTCTCACGGAGGCTTTAAAGAAGCACCTCGCAATAGTGAATGAGCAGAAGACGGACTGCTGCTTTGTGTTTAGAAGCAAGACAGAGGTCAGAATAAATCTATTCAGACATCCTATCTAGACACATCGCTGCCTCCATATGGCAGGAGCTTTGAGATTCCCTGCAGAGCTTCTTTGTTGGCATCATATGTGTAATAGTTAAGGGTAAGTATAAAAGGATGAATAGAACAAAGATAGAATGGTTACGGAGAAGGTGAGTTATACGACGAGAGAACAATTCACTAGCCAAAATCATTACTAGCCGAGGGCAATCTGGTGTAAGGTAATAGCTTGATCCCGCGGAAAGGGCAAGACACATCTAGAGCGGAGAATTCACAATGGGGTTAAGTCTGCAGCAGATGTATTACTGGAACAGCAGAGAACCAATATGCTCCACACTCCTTGTATCAGTGGTTGGATTAAGAGGTAAAAAAAAATCCATAGCCAAGATAAAAGAGAATACACTGCTTTCAACAAATGATTTAATTGACACATTAAGGTGGATCATGATAGAGATGCGACTCTCATTTATTGTTATTATTCAGACTTTAGTCCAACAATTCCTTTGAAATATGTAGAAAAAAAACATAATTTCTTTGTTTAGGTTGAGGGTACAGATAATATTTGGATTTGCATATATACATACTGTACAGTGCCTACAAGTAGTATTCAACCCCCTGCAGATTTAGCTGGTTGACACATGCGGAATTAACTTGCATTGTGACATTTGTACTGTAGATCAGCCTGGAAGTGAGAAGCACTGCAGCAAATTTTGTTTTAATTTTTTATTTTTTATTTTTTAAAACGTTAAAGTATTCAGAGTGTCATTTATTATTCACCCTCAAACCACAAGAATTCTGTTTGGTCCCCTAAAGTATAAGAAGTATTTCAGGCACCAGAATAATGAGCTTCACATGTGTGGATTAATGATCTCTTTGCCAGCCTTTTCTGACTATTAAGACCCTCACAAAACTTGTGAACAGCACTCATACATGGTCAACATGGGAAAGACAAAGGAGCATTCCAAGGCCATCAGAGACAAGATCGTGGAGGGTCACAAGGCTGGCAAGGGGTACAAAACCCTTTCCAAGGAGTTGGCCCTACCTGTCTCCACTGTTGGGAGCATCATCCGTAAGTGGAAGGCTTATGGAACTACTGTTAGCCTTCCACGGCCTGGACAGCCTTTGAAAGTTTCCTCCCGTGCCGAGGCCAGGCTTGTCCGAAGAGTCAAGGCTAACCCAAGGACAACAAGGAAGGAGCTCCGGGAAGATCTCATGGCAGTGGGGACATTGGTTTCAGTCAATACCATAAGTAACGTACTCCACCGCAATGGTCTCCGTTCCAGACGAGCCCGTAAGGTACCTTTACTTTCAAAGCGTCATGTCAAGGCTCGTCTACAGTTTGCTCATGATCACTTGGAGGACTCTGAGACAGACTGGTTCAAGGTTCTATGGTCTGATGAGACCAAGATCGAGATCTTTGGTGCCAACCACACACGTGACGTTTGGAGACTGGATGGCACTGCATACGACCCCAAGAATACCATCCCTACAGTCAAGCATGGTGGTGGCAGCATCATGCTGTGGGGCTGTTTCTCAGCCAAGGGGCCTGGCCATCTGGTCCGCATCCATGGGAGGATGGATAGCACGGCCTACCTGGAGATTTTGGCCAAGAACCTCCGCTCATCCATCAAGGATCTTAAGATGGGTCGTAATTTCATCTTCCAACAAGACAACGACCCAAAGCACACAGCCAAGAAAACCAAGGCCTGGTTCAAGAGGGAAAAAGTCAACGTGTTGGAGTGGCCTAGTCAGTCTCCTGACCTTAACCCAATTGAAAACTTGTGGAAGGAGCTCAAGATTAAAGTCCACATGAGACACCCATAGAACCTAGATAACTTGGAGAAGATCTGCATGGAGGAGTGGGCCAAGATAACTCCACAGACCTGTGCCGGCCTGATCAGGTCTTATAAAAGACGATTATTAGCTGTAATTGCAAACAAGGGTTATTCCACAAAATATTAAACATAGGGGTTGTATAATAATTGACCCACACTTTTATGTTTAAAATTTATTAAAATTCAACTGAGCAACATAACTTTTTGTTTTGTAAGATTTATGCTTCTGTTAATAAATCCTACTCTCATTTGCAGTTTGAAGGCTCTAACTTATTTGCATCTTATCAAACCAGCTAAATCTGCAGGGGGTTGAATACTACTTGTAGGCACTGTATATACCCTGCCGAATTTAAGCAGTGACACAATGTGGGAGATTTACTTAGGAAACTAACAGAGGCCACATCCTTTAGCTCATGACTATCTGCAAGGTCAGTGTAACATCACTCACCGAGTATAGAACACAGGCACGAGCCAGATAAAGTGGAGGAGAAGCCATCAAAGGCTGAAGTGTAGTGGTGCTGTGGCTGCCATGTGGTTATGCCATTCCTCTTACCATCAAGCTTCCGCCAACACCCACAAGATTGTTCCAGCACCCTCTTCCACAGCCATTTTCCGTTTCCCAGCCGTCTACCTCCAACTGCACACTCCTCTACTCTTAGTATGAGTGCACACATGGCGCCCCATTGCATCCCCAATCCTGTTTTCCCCCACATTCTCCTTCAATAGCAGGTTTTCAGTGGGAGGAATGCAGGTCATAACAATGCAGATTTTACATAATTATGGTTGCGTTATTATTCAAACTCTACACACTTTCTTATCACGAGCTAAGTGGAGCACCGCGTCTAAAACCTGCTGGGTTGTGTGCATGACTGGCATGTACTGTGCACCCGTCCTCTTTATTAGGACAGGTGCATGACATCTGTGGGTGGCACATATACTGTACATCCTACAGGTATCTGTAGATGCGGCGTCACTGGCGTCACTCACCTCCTAGTACAGAAGTGAGTGAAGCCATAATAATCCTTCAAAAATAAATCAGGCTTTACTGTAAATTCTGCAACATCTGGAAAGTATTATTCCGGCTCCTATGACTTCTGTATCTGGAAGTGACCAGCACTGGTGATGTCACATCTACATATTCCTGCTGGTTCGCTTAGGCCATCAGTGTGCATTGTACACCTGTCCTATTCTTTGCACAATGAATAGGACAGGTGCACGATACCCACTGATCCAGCACACTTCCCGGCAGGCATCTGTAGACATGATCTGACATCACAAGATGGAAGTGAGCAGAGTTGGAAAAACCCTTTAATGCACAGTGACAGAAGTACAATGTTCATCATTGGAACTATCCCTGTGTATGGAGAGCACTTAAGCTGAGCATTCTCTATTCACTGCGGGTGTTAGCTGTTTTACATAGTCTGTGCCCACAGACAGCTGCCAGGGCCAGAGATAACTCTGATCCTGACAGCTTAACCCATAGATACCAAGGTCAATTGCTATTATGACAGGTGATGTAGAAGTCAGGGGCACCTTCTGACTTCTTGTGTCAGTTGTTACCTGTTTTCTGTTCATTATGCAGCTTTAAACGATTTCTTCACATAGAACGTGGCTCACGACTATTTCTCAGAGCTGAATGCGGCTCAGAAGGTAAAAAAAACATTGGGGACCACTGCCGGAATATAATAATAGGGTACATATTGCGTGCAAAATTTATTATGCATTATCATCAGTTTTTATGGCTAAGCGTCCAAAAAAAACGTGAGGTTAAGAGGAGTCATACATGGCACCACACGATCCATTATTTTTTGCTACAAAATGTGTTTTTGCATTCAAGTCATTAGGTGGTGCAATAAGCACCTCACTTTTCCTATCCCAACACTGTCCAATTTCTATTTGATCTCTACTTCCAACTGCAACGATGACAAAGGGAAAATATATGATCTCTAGAGGGTATGCCACACTAAACAACATCGCTAACGGGATCGCTAAAAAACGTCACTATTTAGCGATCCCGTTAGCGATGTTGTTGTGTGCGGCATGCAGCAACGACGTGGCCCCTGCTGTGATCTCGTCCGTCGTCCTGATCGTTCCGGACCCTATTCTGATCGTCGGCGTCCCGCTGGGTAAGTATATATCGCTGAGTGTGGCACTTTTTTAGCGATTTAGCGGTACTTTTGTACCGCTAAAGTCGTTAAGGAGATCGCTAACGGCGATAGCGTCCTTAACGACATCGCTAAATGTGGCCGACACTAGCGATATTGTAAACGATCCCGCTAGCGATCTCATTAGTATGCGACGCTAACGAGATCGTTAGCGGGATCGAGTAGTGTGGCAGTACCTTAAGTTTAGTGGATCACTAGTGATTAGCTGCAGTGGCAGTAAGTTGTGTTGGGACATTGCAAATAGGTTATAGAGATTAGTGGGTGATCTGACAGCATTAAAACAGAAGAAGATTGGATGAGATGTGTATTGCACTTTTATTTAATGCGATTCTGAGCTTTTCATGAAAAATCTTACCAGACAACCCTTTAAAGCAACACTCCAAAGCCTTGTTTGTTTGTTTTTTTAATTATTTTACAGCTGGAGTGGTGCCAGTAATGTAAGTTTCCTGCCCCTAGTATAATTACCAGCCGCCGTCTTCATCTGTTCTCGGCGCCGCTCCTGTCAGTCTTCTGCAGTTTGTGACATGCCGAATTTCTCAAGTGTTTGTTGGGTGAGCCAGAAGTCACTACTCAATGTAAGTCTATGAGAGTCAGAACAAGGCCAGAACGAGAATCTCATAGACTTACACTGAGAGCTCGTGACCATTACTTCTGACTTCCAGTCAGTTAGAAGTTGAGGTCCCAAGATGGTGGAAGACTATAGCGAACTAGGGAGTGTTGAACAAGGCAGCGGGTGAGAATACTAGAGCAAGGAATTTAGATTAGTGGGACCACTCCAGTGCAGAAATTTAAAAAATATGGTGCAGTGGTACTTTAAAGCACCACTCCAGCATTTTTTTACATTTTACTGCTGTAGTGGTGCTTCTAATCTTAGGTCCCTGACCCTACTCTTATACTCACCTGCCGCTGTCTTTATTTTTTTCACCGCCAATCCCATCAGACTCCGGCAGTTTGCGACATGCCAGATCGCTTAAGTAAGTGTTTCATGAAGCAATTTGGAAGTCACCACTCCATAAAAGTCTATGACGGCCTCGTTCCAACCAATCTGAAGTTGTGGTCACAAGATGAAGAGGAGCCAAAAAAAGGTGAAGACACTGGAAGGTGAGTACAAGACTGCAGGCAGGAACCTTACATTAGATGCACCACTCCAGTGCTGAAAGAAAATGCAAACCGCTGGAGTGGTGCTTTAAGTCTGAATAAAAGCATTTATTTCTTGAAGTCAGTAAATTCTACAAAATATAATGAGAAAAAAAAAATAAAATATGAGAATTATCTTTGGAAACATGAAAATATTTTGTGTATAGGTGGTCTAGCACAGTATTTAGACACTGATTTAAAGGTCAACTCATAGCGTTGTGTCTCTACTGCACATATGTATATTAGGGCTTAAGTCCTTCACGATCTTTGATGTAAAAAAGTCATGTCCCTGCATTTGTTGCAGGCTCGCATGCTGAGCCCGCATCTGTCCCCAAGAGATGTCCGATTTAATAAGCTATCATGTGCCTTTAATATCTCCGGGTGGAGCGGAGCTCCGCCCATGGCTGTGAACCTGTTAAATCCCACTGTCAATCTCTGACAGTGGGATTTAACATGTGCTGTGGATGCCTCTTTCCAAGTGCCCATCAGCAAGCCCATGACATGATCACATGACACCGATGTGTTGTCATGACAGCCAGGGAGCCAGGGATATGCTGAAGACCCCCATTCCTGTCATTACGATTCTTCTGTGAAAATTGATGCATTGCTATGTACAGCACATGCGATCGGACGATCTCAGCTTCAGCTTACAAATACAGTAAAAAGTAAGAAAAAAGTTTTTAAAAATGTGAAAAAAAATATAAAAACACTAAAGCTAAAATCGTCCCTTTTTGCTCCATTAAAAAAAAAACAATTAAAACAAAAAATATACACATATTTGATATCACTGCGTTCGTAAAAGTCTGATCTATCAAAATATAAAATAAACTAATCTGATTGGTAAACAAGCGTAAAGAGAAAAAAAGATCAAAATGGCAGAATTAAATTTTTTGGGCCACATTGCAATAAAATACAATAAGAGGAGATCAAATATTGCATCTAACCCAAAATGGTATCAGTAAAAATGTCTGTTTAGGGCGCAAAAAATAAGCCACAGCTTATATATGACACAGCCTCATATCTCGAAAAACCAAAATGTTACGGGTCTCAGAAAACGGCGACACAAAATGTATTTATTTATTTATTTTTTAAATTCCCAATTTTTTTCAACATTTAAATTTAAAAAACCTATGCACGTTTTGTATCTGCATACTCCTGCCTGGTCTGATTTACCATATAGTGAACATGGTAAATAAAAAACTAAAAAACAATTGTGGAATTGTACTTTTTTTGCAATTTCAAAGCACTTGGAATTTTTTCCTGATTTTAAGTGCCTCACAAGATAAAATGATAAAATGAATAATATTCAAAAGTACAAGTCATCCTGTGAAAAACAAGCCCTCATACCGCTATTTGGATGGAAACTTAAAATAGGTATGGCTATTGGAAGAACAAAAACGAAAAAAAAAAGGAAAATTCAAATGTCATGAAGTAGTTAAAGTTATACAAGGTTAGTTTTGTGAAATCTCATATCATCACTGCATTATAAGTCCGTATAAAAGCGCTGGCTCCAATTCAAACAGCCCTAACGTCACAAAGTTACATGAAATCTCAGTCAACAGTCTGCAACGGATTGCATTGCTAGCACGCTCCACAAACCTTTATCTGGCAGATGAAAATATAAATGCTATTACCAGCGAGAATGGAGCATATGACACACAATTAGGATGTAGCCTTTAAACCAGCTGAATGCACATTCCAAATAATTAATATAAAAAGGGTTTTATTGTCAGATAAAGTAGATAGGAAGAAAGATCTGTTCTAAGAAGCTAAATCTTACTGGAGAAGTTAAAATGTGCAGGCCTTTCACTTTTGTCTATGTACATTGTTCTGCCGCGCAGAAATTCAATACTTTTGTCTTTGGCTTTTCCTGTGGATAGTTTGAGTTCATATGGTCTACTTTGGGATTCTGCCAGACTGCCTTACTGAAATGAAGGATTATTGAGTTAGACTTTAAAGTCAGTTTGTCATTTCTATGATAAAGGCAGTTTTACATAGTGGCTGGTGCACTGTGTATGACCTAAAAGATCTAAGTCATTCACTGCTCCCTCCTCCTAGGAGACAGCAAGAAATACCTCAACGTCTTGTATGCTAATGCTGAACGCAGGCTGTGGGGAGCAATCATGCTGATTCTGGCAGGGCGTTTGCTTGTGGAGAAATAGTCCTGCTCCACGGCCAACATACAACATTGTTTAGAGACGATCACTGTATTTATCTATAAAATGGCTATGTAAAAGACTGGTAAGTTTACATGTATTCAAAAGTTTGCATACACACTAGTGGGCAAAAGTTTGGTGTGACAAAGATGTCTGTATTTTGCCCCTTTTTTAATAATTTACTTTTATTTTTATGAAAGTGCCAGAGATTATAGTCAGGGCATCGAGAAACTGACAGAACTTTATTGACTATCTACAAGTACTTTAGAAAATCAACTTCCAGAAAGATATTCATGAAAAACTCAACCAACAACTTATGTATCTTTTTCTGAAGCTGTAACTTATTGATCTTATGGTTAGGCTCATTTAACTGAAAGGAGTGGTATAAGTTCCCTGACAAATCCCCACAGGAAAATAGCCCACAGGAAAATTGTCCACACGGAAAATTGCCAATTGCAGCATCACAAAGTTTTAGATCTATGATATTTGAGGTGCAAGGTGAGGATGTTCACATGATATACGATACAATATGTGATCAACTTGTGATTTACAGTTGACCTAGTGCAAAACTGCAAAAACTATGAAGATCTGTGGTTTGTAGCAGTCTGTCATTATCAGCAATAGATAGTCTGCTCTCATCTCTGATTCTGCCTTGCTCCTCCCACCAGCCCAAAACAGCAGCACATGCAGAACCAGAAGCAGTGTGATCCAGAGGAGCCATCACTGCTATCAGTAGTCACAAAAGTATCACTGTATTATCTGTGGAGTTACATGGGACTGCAGGTCACATCTAATACATTGTCATCTCAGTGGGAGACCACCAAAAGCAGGGTGCTGCTGGCAGAGATAGTTGTTCCTGGGAGCCCAGAAGGCACAGCAGAAAGGTGAGATTCTGTCACTTGTACCACCTTGTGTTCTTGCTGAGAATGTATGATGTTTTTGCAGTCGTGTAACTGGAGTCCAATGGGCCTCAGTGCGAAATTTGGACCTGACCCCCACACACACACGTTGGTCAGATGTATGGGCCCCTGTAGCGTTCTAAATTCTATAAAGACTTATGAATTGTCCCTCTTCCCCTTCATTATGTAGTAATGTCCCCCATCCTGGTATATATGCCCATCATCCGGGTGAATATGTCCGCATCCTGGTATATATGTCCCAATGCTGGTATATATGGTCCCCATCCTGGTATGTATGGACCACATGGTCTCCATCCTGGTATATATGCCCCCATCCTGGTTTACATGGTCCCCAATCCTAGTGTATGTGTCCCCGTCCTGCCCTTAATGCATAATTAAAAACAAAAGCATTCTACTCACATGGAAAATTACCGTGTGGACAATTTTCCGTATGGGAAATTTTTTTTATGTGGGCAATTTTCCATGTGGGCAATTTTCCTGGTCACCGAGTGGTGTAATATGGGTCCTCCTCCTGAGCAATTGGACAGTGGCCTAATGGCAATCGGTCAGTCTACCTCTGATAACCATCTAGCTATCTGGTGGCCTCTAATAAATTCAAGACCTCAGTTCATCATTGCTGTATCTCCACTTTTATGGAGTCATTTGCTAATTTTTCAGGTGCTTTTGTAGGTGTGCCTTATACATTTTGTGCACTTTTTAAGTCATCTTTCTTTTTAAAATCTTTTTATTATTTTTCCTCAACAGCTTTGCTTATCCAGATGTTTTATATCAGTTGTTACAGGTTTACCGTGACAGAGAGGAGCAGGGGATTTCTTCTACTCCTGAACTGATTAGGAGCACTTCACCTTCATATTAAATGGTGTAGGTTTCTTTTAGCAGCTCAGGGGTTAATCTGATTAGCTGAGAGCGCTTGGAAGCTTTCCTGCATTAAGGCTCAGCTGTTCACTCTCA
Source organism: Oophaga sylvatica (assembly GCA_033576555.1). Lineage (NCBI taxonomy): Eukaryota > Metazoa > Chordata > Amphibia > Anura > Dendrobatidae > Oophaga > Oophaga sylvatica. The sequence goes on from JARQOD010000007.1 coordinate 24,141,745, forward strand.
GCCACTGACCTCTCCTATATAATCTGGGCCCCAGCTAGCATTCATTGTCAGAGGATAGCTTTTGCTGCATGGCTGGAGATGGTAGATTGTGGTTGTTTGAGAAGACGATTGGTGGATTTAAGAGACTGTTGCGAGGTTTTTGGTGTGTGTTCATCCCCTTCTTCTCATACTTTGTTACCTCTGTTGTTTGTATGTTTGGTATTTTTCGCTACTCCTGTTTGTATTAACTTGCTGGCCTGGTTGGTGTATTATGGTACACAACTACTCCCCTGTTCCCTGGGTGGGGGAGGAGTAGATTCAGGGCGGCTCCAGGAGCTAAGGCAAGGTATGTGGCCCCAGTGTCTTCACCATTAGAAGTAATCTGGGGAACAGGTCGAGCTAGGTTGCCCCAGTATTTCCCAAACTGCAGTCCTCACATCTCCCAACACATCATGTTTTCAGGATTTCCTCACTGTTGTACAGCTGATATAACCTGTGTCAGTTTCTGAGACCTTGATAGTAATTCCATCACCTATGAAATACTAAGGAAATCCTGAAAACATGATCTGTTATGGGCCATGAGGTCTGGAGTGAGGGAAACACTGTTTTAAACAGATTCACAAAATGAGACTTGTACCAAATGTCATTTTTGTGGCGCATTTCACTCTAGTTCCGCCATGGAGTAAGGTTTCTGGAGAAAGTTTAAATTTGACAGTGTTTTTGTTGCAACTTCTGGTGTTAAAAAAGTAATAAAAATTGATTAGCAACAAAATAAAATTATTTTTGATTTTGCACCAAATTCATGCACCGTGTGTGCAATTATGCACAAAATGTCAGCAAATCTACAAGATGGAAAAAAAGAAAGGTGATTTCAATAAATCGCTAATAATAAATCGAGCCCTCAGTGCCTATCTTTGATTGTGTGTCCTATATTCAGTGGGTCTCACTCAGCCAGCCTCTGGGTCTATAGTGGAGCCTTTAAGAGAGAACGTTGATATAAGTTAATATTGACCCTATAACTTATGAGTCTTACCAAATAACCAAGTTATTCAGCCAACTTAGCGTTATTATCAAAATGAAAAATGCTTCCATCTGCAGACAGTTTTGTTTTTTTGCAGTGGAGAGTAACATATAATTGGCTGAGTGATAGGTCTTTGCCAGAGGTCCCATAGACTTCTTCACAGGTCATTGACTTGGCTAACCCATATCCTAAGATGCTTGATGAGAGGCAAGGACCCAAACACAGTTGTCTACAGGTTTTTTCCCTTTGAAGAGGATTCAGGTTTGGATCAATATTCTAAAGGTACTGCCACACTACTCGATCCCGCTAACGATCTCGTTAGCGTCGCATACTAATGAGATCGCTAGCGGGATCGTTTACAATATCGCTAGTGTCGGCCACATTTAGCGATGTCGTTAAGGACGCTATCGCGGTTAGCGATCTCCTTAACGACTTTAGCGGTACAAAAGTACCGCTAAATCGCTAAAAAAGGTGCCACACTCAGCGATATATACTTACCCAGCGGGACGCCGACGATCAGAATAGGGTCTGGAACGATCAGGACGACGGACGAGATCACAGCAGGGGCCACGTCGTTGCTGCATGCCGCACACAACAACATCGCTAACGGGATCGCTAAATAGTGACGTTTTTTAGCGATCCCGTTAGCGATGTTGTTTAGTGTGGCATACCCTTAAGTCATGTGAAAAGGTTCATTATAGGCTCAATAATACATGATAGATTGGCTACCTTCAGAAGATGGAACTAGAGAACAAACTGTCATATTTTTAGGAAGAACTTGTTTGCATATCTGTTTACCCATAGAGCACTGCCTGTTTCTGCTCTAAAAGAACTTTTACCTCCCAGCCCTATAAAGGACCAAGAAAACACATGTCCCCGGCTGCAGTTTATTTTCAGATAACAATCTTTACATTACTTACCCTTCCCAGGTCCAGCGCTCAGTCTCTACCACGGTTATGTTGACAGTGCTGCAGCCAACAACTGAGCGCAGCGCCTCTGCCCAAATCGCTGCACTCACTGACTGGTTGCAGCACTGTTGATGTGATGTTAGTGCTGCAGACAATAACAAACACCAAAAGCAGCCGCAGAGATTAAGAGTAGGACCTGTGGAATAAAACACACTATGTTTTATAAACAAATTTCAGGAGCGGTTTTCCGAAATTGGAAAAACATTTAACAATTGATAAATGTGTTACTATTGTAGCCACTCAACAATGTACATTGCGAAAAAGTAAAAGGGTTACAGGAAATTCTGACCTTATTTTTGTGTTATAGGGTCCTCCCTGCCATTTTTGAAATTCATACAGCACTTACTGCACAGTATTCTCATTCAGTTCATTAAGTAAAGAGTTTCCTATTCTGTTTCAATTTTGCACGTAATTTCAAATTTGCTTTGACCATGAAATTCCTAAATCCACAGGAGTTCAGAAAGTACACATCTGTGAGCCACTGTACACCTCTACTTAAATGCAAGGTTATGCCAATTAATTAGATACAGATGGCTTATTGGCAGAGGTCACGAGTTCCAAGGATTGTATTCTAACTGATCGTGTATATAATTTCAGCATCAATAACTAGAAACGCATGTTTTCTTCTTCTATATGTATAAAATAAACCTCACTATACATTGCATAAATATAACTCATTATATTTATTTACAGCTTCAAATTTCTTTCCAATTGCTATAGGAAAAATGCAGAAATTGTCATTCTGGCAGCAGTATTGGTAGTAAAATGCATATTTCACTCTCCATATATAAGGCTGGTCTCAAAAATTAATGATTTAATGTAAGATTTCACTTTCATACATTTTTTGCATTTTGTTAATTGATACAAATAAACTATTGGGTGTTACCACCCTTTGCCTTCAAAAGAGCATCAATTTTTCTAAGGTACACTTACATAAGTTATAGTTTTGAGGGAATAAAGTCAGGTGTACAGTCAGTAACCAATTACACCAAACAGGTGATATGATCATTTTCATATGCAGGTTACAACGGGGCTAGACATATTATTGGTGCATCCTGTGCAGCTGCACAGGGGCCCAAGAGGTAAGGGGGCCCATTTGCACTTCCAAAGTAGATGGACACGTACACTGTGATGAGTTAGTTATTGGGCTGCAAAGGACCCATATAATGTTCTTGCACAGGGACCCTTCTTGGTCTGTGGTCGCTAGTGGATTTGGAACAGCAAAACTCTTCTACAAATGTGAGGCTGTGGAAGACAGATAATGTCACAGGTCCTTCACCATGGCAAGACTGTGCACAGCAACAAGACACAAGACAGTTATACTGAATCAGCAAGGTCTCTCCCCGGCAAGGAAAACTGGAATTTTGTCACATCTATGTCTGAACATACAAATATCACTTGGTGACAACAACATGTGACTGTATAACTTTAAGGTTGCTGGGACTAGTTGTTCCTCTCCTGTTTACCTGTGTTAATTGCAGTGAGCTCGTTCTCCATGGGACTTCATAGTCGGAGTAGCAAGTGCAAAGCCCATCCACTTTACAGGTTTCAAGCTCTTTTGTAAAAGGACAAATGGGCAATATTGACAACCAAAGAACTAGTGATCAGCCAAGTAATCTTAGTACCGCAGATGAAAGACACATGTTGTTAGGATTTGAACCTGTGAACCATGGCTTGCTAGTCTGTTCCTTTGCTGTGGAGCTATTCAGAACTTGTATAACTTCAGCCTGAAACCATATGAACTTCTTCTGGGATAGAGATCATCACCTGCCCTGCTGATTGTTCCCGCCCTGATTGAGACTGATTGGATAGAGATCATCACCTGCCCTGCTGATTGTTCTCACCCTGATTAAGACTGATTGGACCTGCTATATATACCTGGCCCTGTGCAGCTTCCTGTTGCTGAGTATAGTGTGGTGCTCAGTCTAAATGAGTGAAGCATTATCTGAGCTCCTGATCTGGAAGGTGTTCTGCTGGCGCCTTCCTGTCTCTTGTGGAAACCCTGCTGTTCCTACCTCGAACTTATATCATCTAAGCGGACTTGGTGCTTGTGTGTGATCTCGGCCGGCCCTAGCTTGGGCGGGCTCTGGCATCTGCCGACATAGTGAACTACCACCGCCATATACTGCACTTCCAGAAGTCTTTCCACGGTCCAGTCATCTGCACACTTCTGCTCCGGCCACTGACCTCCAGTCCAGTACTGCCAGTAACGTGACACATGTTTTGGAAGGTGTTTAGGATAAAACTTATTAGGCTACGTGTTGTGGTGTGACTGGTGGTCGCGTGGTTAATGGGAGGTATATGTCACAGGGATGGATGCTCTCTGCGATGCAACCCGGAGAATTTTGTCTTTAGTGCACATAAGCACTAATATGTAATTTAGTGCGCCTGTGTCCGGTTTGCGGGTAGCTATGAGAGATGGGAGGGTCTGGCTACCCAAATTTCCTCACCTCTGGGTGAGGGTGCTCACTGTACCCCTTTTTCCTGAGTGCGTGGTTGTGAGTTTGAGGACCTGTAGTGAGGTCATGACCATGTGACCAGCCCATGTGATCCACACCTCACCTGTGGGTGTGATTACAGGCTAAGTAATCAAGGTGTGTTTAGGACATGAGAGTGAGTGTTTGGGGTGGACAGACTTCCATGTGTCCAGGCTGGACATTACAGAGAGGTCTGTGTCTTGAGAGGGAGAAGCTTTTCTGTGTCTGTGGCTCCAGATAGAGCCTGAGTGCTGGCCATTGCACAGCTTGTGTACCCACAAGACTGAGAGAGCAGAGCTCTCCTATAGACATTGATACTGTGTCTGCCTGGTGTAAAGACTGTTTACCTTTTTGTTGCTGAAGTGACGGTTAAAGGGAATCTGTCACCCTAAATTGGCGGGATATTTAAATGATGGCAGTCAGGTCAGATGGGCGGTGTTTTCGGTACTTGCCTTAACATGTTGTTCGCCAGTGTCTCCATTATTTCTGGGAATTGTAGTCGTTGCCCTCCATATAACACGCCTGCGCATTGCAATCTGCGGGCAAAGAATACTGCGCGTGCGCAATTCAAGATTGCAATGCGCAGGCGCGTTATATGGAGGGCAACGACTACAATTCCCAGAAATAATGGAGACAGCGGCGAACAACATGTTAAGGCAAGTACCCAAAACACCGCCCATCTGACCTGACTGCAATCATTTAAATATCCCGCCAATTTAGGGTGACAGATTCCCTTTAATGAAGCAAATAAATCACATGGACGTTGAAGAGAATGTGTCTGTCTCCTCCTACGCAGCTGAGTGAGTACAATCCTTACAGCGTATATGTAAATTCAAAAAAATGATTGATACTAATTTAACATATATGCTGAAAAGCAGTACAATAATCAGAGTCTGCAGACAACAGTGAAGTGTCACGATACAGCTTTTGGGTGACCCGGGGCTCCTTCCCTGTCCCTAAAACAAAGGGGCACCCTAGCTCGCCCTGCTCCCCGGGATACTTCAGAAGGTGTATATGTCGGGGCCTCAACCCTTTCCTTATCTCCTGAGTTAGCCCTCCATACGTTCTCTTCCCCACCCAGGAAAGAGGGGGCGCTGCTGTGCACCGCCGTACACCAACCCGACAAACAAGGCTCCACAGAAAAGGGTTAACAGAAGACTCCACACATACAAAATATTCCCTCACATGCACTGGGGTGTGAAGGTAGGGGAATAAACCAAAACAGAGATGGATAAGGAATTACCACACATACAAACCAAGCAACAGTCACTAATAACTCATTCAACTCTCCTTCTCATATGAATTCCTCTCCCACCATTAGCCACGCAGCAATAAAGCTAGCTCTGACAAGGATATGTATCAGAGCCCAGATTATAAAGGGGAAAGGAGTGGCTAACCAAACTCAGGTGTGAGCACGGGGATTTCCAACATGGCCGATTAACCTCTGTTCTGCCAGAAAAAATAAAAACATTTAAGACGCTGCGGTCTTCTGGCTCCACACTGTCGCGGTAACCCCGTGACATGAAGCATGGTGAAGTGTTCTTGCAAGATTGGGGTTGCATGTAAGTAAATGGAGCTGGGGATTTTTTCAGGATTAATGGTGTCTCAATGCTGAGAATTACAGGCAGATACTTATGGATCATACTTTATCATCAGACAGGCATCTGTTTGACTTAAAATGTATTCTGCAGCAGAACAGTATCAATCTTTTTTTTATTATACATAAATGCATAGCCTAACAAGTTTTATCCTAAATACCTTCCTTTGGAGATATATATCCTGTGGCGCCCATATCCTCTCAGCTGTTTTTATTTCTAATCTCCATATCCACAGGGGAGCTGTGGTTAGTTCTCCAAAATGTTTGGCACAACCTCTCTGCTGAGTTCCTTCAAAACCTGTGTGAAAGTGTACGTAAAAAATTGATGCTGCTTTGGAGGCAATTGGTGGTCACATCAAATATTGATTTGACTTAGAATGCCCTTCTGTTCATTCACTTTGCATTTTGTTAATTGCTAAAAAAGCAATTTACACTTCTATTTTTGAAGGCATTCTTATCTTTGCAGCATTTTCTCCACATCAGCTTAACATTTTTGCAGAGTACTGTATATATAACACTTTATACGATCTTGGATAATAAATACAATCTACAAACCCATGCAGATACTGTAATGTGATGTATCTCAATTGCCACTATATCATGTCAGGATGAGACAAAACAAGACTTAGGTGAGCATTTAGTGCTGCTACTTCATTAACTAGTCATGCTCAAAAAACTACTAACAAAACTTATTTTTTGGCAAACAAAGTACTGAAGTAGGGAAGGCTAAAACCCCAAAATAATATACAAACTGCTTATATGTTTGGGACTTTTTCAAATCTGCACAAGATAATGTAATTGTATATGCGTAATGTAACACAATAATGACTGCACACAGCATTTCTATAGGCATAGACATAAATGGGGCCCTATCCCATAACATTTTAGGTCTCCTCTACAAATATAAGGACAAATACACACGTTTGGTCTCAGCTGAGTGTATTTAGCTTTATGGATATGTTTGATACGGTATCAGAAGCTCTCCCCGCATATAGAAGAAACACGGCTCAAATGCAACATGAACAGATTCTTAAAACATTGTGTAATTCTTCTGCACATTTGGGCTATGTAGCGCGGGCAATACCAGCTGACAATTGCTTGTCACAAGGCAGACTTTATGAAGATCTAATTTGAAAAGTTTAATTTTCCCTTGTGCACCACTCATGGCCGATAAATCCTTACAATACAGAAACATTGTCTGGGTCATCAAGGGCAATTCATTTTTCTTTGAAATGTATCTATTTCAGTCAAATAGTGAGGCGAAAAGAAAAATAACATTGCAATTGATCACCGCAAATCCAGCTCTCTAAATAACTGTATGAAGCAAACAGGCAGGAATTTCCCATTAAGAAATGTAATTGTTTTCTGCCTCTTGTTTCAACATCTACTTATCCGCGCTGTGATTTGGAGAAGCCACAGATTATTCACCTTGGGACTTTCTCATTTAGAACTCAAATGTTCTCCAAAGGCAAAGAATACAATAATCTTCCAGCCCAGTGTACAATAGGTAAGCTGAAATGATAGCCCAATTAATCCGTTCATGCTAGAACCATAGTAAAGGCTTATTATTAACTCCTTCATGCCAAAGCCAGTTCTCACCTTCCTGACGAGGCCAAATTTTTCAAATCTAACGTGATAATAACTCTACAATATTTCTATGTATCTCAGTGATTCTGATAATGTTTTTTCATGCTACATTGGACATTATGTTCGTAGTAAGTTTAGGTTGACATGATTTGCGTTTATTTAAGAAAATATTTGACATATGACAAAAAGTTAGAAAAATGTGCAATTTTGGAACTTTTTATGCCCTTATAACAAATTGTCAGACTGCACAAAATAGTTACTATATGTCTACTTGACGTCAGCATTATTTTTGAAATGTCTTTTTTTGTTGTTAGTAGGTTAGATTGGTTTAATGCTTATAAGAAATCTTTCACTAATTTTTTTCCCAAATTTACAAAAGCTGTCTCTTTTGTGGACCGCTTCACATTTGATGGGATTTTAAGGAACTCATGTTTAAAAAAAAAAAATACCACAGTTTAAAAATTGTACCCCTCTCAAATTATTCGAAAATCACTTGTTTGTTAACCCTGCAAGTGCTTCATAAGAATTTATGCATGGTGGAATGAAAAAAATGACAAATAGAATTTTTCCATGAACATGTAATTTTGTCTAAAAAGGTTCATTTTCACAATAGTAACAGGAGACAATGGTCACCAAATTTTGTTGAGCAATTTCTCCTGGTTATGCTGACATCTCATATGTGGCCAGATACTACTGTTTGTGCACAAAACAGGGTTCAGATGGTGAGAAACACTATTTGACTTTTTGCATGGAATTTTGGCTGGAAAAGACTGGGCACGTAATGTTGCATTTGAAGTATCCCTTAAGTGCCAAAAAGCCAAATTCCCTCAACAAGTTGCCCCATTTTGAAAACTGCACCCCTTAAGTAATTAATCTAGGGTTGTTGCGAGCATCTTGAACTCACAGTTTTCCCATTAAATTGTATAACATTGGGGTTTGAAAATGAAATATTATGTGATTTCTCCAAAAAGAGTTGCTTTAGTTCTAAATTTTTAATTTTCACGAGAATAACAAAAGAAGATGAATGTCATAATTTGTTGTGCAATTTGTCCGAAGTACACCAATACCCCATAAGTGATTGGAAACAACTGTATAGGCACACAGCAAGACTCAGAAGCGAAAGAGCGCTAATTATCACTTGGCATGCAATTTTAGCTGGAATAGGATTGTGGACCCAATTTCGCATTTGTAGAGCTCTGAGGTGTCAAAACAATAGAAAAACACACAAGTGATCCCATTTTGGAAACTACAACCATCTAGAAATGTATGTTTTTTTTTAGGGTATTGTGAGCAACTTGAGCTCACAGGCACGTCAAGAAATTTTATAACATTGGGGATTGAAAACGAAAATTAGATTATTTCCACTAAAATGTTGATTTAGCCCCAAATTTTTATTTAAAAAAACGGTAAAAGGAGAAAATGGACCCCTCAACACAACTTCTGGGTTTGCCAATATGCCATATTTGATTACAAACTAATGATCAGGTACACTGCAAAACTTATATGGAAAGTTGTGCCATTTTGGAGTACAGGTATAATTGTCATGAGTTACAAATGAACCACCACAAAAGTGACCCTATATAACAAACCACACCCCTCAATTCACATAGAGGTTTAGTGAGCATGTTAACAGCACAGATGATTCCAAGAAATTTATACTATTGGGCTATAAAGATAAAAACAATTACATTTATACTACCACTGCTCAACAACTATGAATTTTTGACTATTTGATTATTGGTGTGCAGATTTTACGGCATTGATTTGTGCGTGCCATATATGGATTCCATAAGACACCAAAACATCAGAAACCCCGTTCAGTGCCCAATTCGATATGCCATGGTTGTGCTTCTGGAGACATTCACCCCATAAATGTCATATATGTGGGTGCTAACTGCAGATTAGGCACGCTGTGGGGCTTATGTTATGCTTAATTTTGCTCAAAGGACATCAAAACATCATACATATTAATTATTAATACAAATCATACATTTGGTGTAGATCATTATGGAATTCTAACACCCAATCTTGTCCTCATGGCGCATCAAGACATGTACACCACTATTATGTCACAAAATGTTATCGTATATTTGGTGCAATTTCTCCCCTTTAATAGAGTTACAAGAATGAAAATGGTGTACATCTTTCTCCGATATGTAGTATGTAACTTTTTACTTATTTGAATTTATTATTGTCATGTGAAATCAATTCAACACTACACATACATGATCCTCTACACGCCTGTCTTTAATTTACTTTCCCTAATGCTAGGCATTTACAGAAATGTATATTTAAAGCAGGTCTGTCATTAAAAATCTGATGAGACAACCCCTCTTCATAGTGTAGCAGCCAAAGTGATCCAGAGTGCGAATGTATACAGCAGGCTCATGAGAAGTGCCCGCTACATACAGGGCAGGTGACTGCTGTAATGCACAGCCGGCATTTGCTAGTAACAACAGCAATTGATGCTAGCCATGATTGTTGCTATCTATTTAAATGCTCTAAAATGGTATTAATAAAAATGTGAGCTCGGCATGCAAAACACAAGTGCTCAACCAGCTGCACTGATGGAAAAATGAAATGGGGACACAGACCACATGCAATTTTGTTACACTTGGAAATTTTTTTCAGCGCTTGATACGGTAAAATGAAAGGTGTCATTCAAAAGTTCAATTCATTCTGACCAAAAACAAGCCTCACATGGCTAGAGAATAATGAAAAAAAATGATGCCTGTTCAAAGAGCGGGAGGAAGAAACATCGTAAAAGATAAAAATCAACCTGTTCCAAATGAGTCAAAGAATTGAAATTAAATAAATATTAATTAAATTAACCCCTTCCCGACCCATGACGCCACGTAGGCTCATGAAAATCAGTGCCAATCCGACCCATGACGCCTATGTGGTGTCATGAAAGGATAGCGTCCCTGCGGGTCGGGTGACCGGGGTCACTGAAAGGTCACCCGACCCGCCGGCACAGGACCCTTTGTGCTTCACCACAGGGGGTTGGCTTAACCCCCCCGTGGCCACGATCGCTCTGATTGGCTGTTTCACTTTTAACAGCCAATCAGAGCAATGTGTAATATTTCACCAATTTAATTGGTGAAATATTACAATCCAGCCATGGCCGATGCTGCAATAGCATCTGCCATGGCTGGACACCGAGCCCTGACCCCCCCACACGGATTCACGGCGGCGATCGGCCGCCGCCACCGAAAGATGGCAGCGGTCGGTCACCGCCGTCACTAAAAGCTCCCCTCGTCCTGGCCTCCGCTGCCCCCACCTTCTGATCCCCCACCTCACTTCCGACCCCCATACTCACCTCTCCCGGTCCACCGATGTCCCTGGATCCTTCCCGGCGGCTGCCCGGGATTCTTCATGGGCGCCGCCATCTTGGAAAATGGCGGGCGCATGCGCAGTGCGCACACCGGCCGGCGCATGCGCAGTGCGCCCTGCCTAGTCAAAAAATTTATTTTGATCACTGTGATAAACTGTCACAGTGATCAAAATAAAAAAAAGTAAGTGAACCCCCCCTGTCATAGGTAGGGAAAAATAATAAAGAATTTTTTTTTTTTCCTATTAGGCCCTGTGCACACGTTGCGGATTTTGCTGCGGATCCGCAGCTGATTTCTCTGCTGATCCGCAGCTGATTTCTCTGCTGATCCGCAGCTGATTTCGCTGCTGATCCGCAGCGGATTTCGCTGCTGATCCGCAGCGGATTTCGCTGCTGATCCGCAGCTGATTTCGCTGCTGATCCGCAGCTGATTTCGCTGCTGATCCTAAGCTGATTTCGCTGCTGATCCGCTGCTGATTTCGCTGCGGATCAGCAGCGAAATCAGCAGCGAAATCAGCTGCGGATCAGCAGCGGATTTCGCTGCTGATCCGCAGCTGATTTCGCTGCTGATCCGCAGCGGATTTCGCTGCTAATCCGCAGCTGATTTCGCTGCTGATCCGCAGCTGATTTCGCTGCTGATCCGCAGCGGATTTCGCTGCTAATCCGCAGCGGATTTTGCTGCGGATCAGCAGCGGATTTTGCTGTGGATCCACAGCGGATTTGGCGCTGCGGATCCACAGCAGATCCAGAAACCATGTACAGTACAATGCAAATAAATGGTAAAAAAAAAACGCTGTGCACATGCTGCAGACTTTTCAGCGCGGATTTGCTGCGGTTTTAAATCCGCAGCATGTCAATTCTTTGTGCGGATTCCACAGCGATTTTACACCTATTCCATTATAGGCGTAAAATCACAGAGAAAAACCGCAGCAAATCCGCGCTAAATACGCAGGTAAAAGGCAGGTCGTTTTACCTGCGGATTTTAGAAAAATCCGCAAGTGAATCCGCAACGTGTGCACGGGGCCTTAGGGTCAGGCTGGGTTCATATTGCATTATGGCAGTCCGTTAGATGGACTGCGTTTCACCGCGGTATAACGCGGTGTAACGCAGTCCGTTAACGCTGCCATTCACCCCATTTGTGTGCGCATCGCAACGCATGCCATGAAGCGGCATGCGTTCGCGACGTGTCGTCATTCAGTGACGGAGCCTTGGACGCAGGCTGCAGCGTCTGGGCTCCATCACCGCTAGCACAGATGAATCATCGCTGATTCCTCTGCACTAGCGGGTATAGCATAACGCGATCGCGTTATGCTATACCGTTACCAGCCCGTCAACGCTACGTGTTGAACGGGCTGGTAAAACGCAATATGAACCCAGCCTTAGGGTTAGAACTAGGGTTAGGGTTAGAACTAGGGTAAGGGTTAGAACTAGGGTAAGGGTTAGAACTAGGGTTAGGGTTGGAATTAGGGTTAGGGTTGGAATTAGGGTTAAGGTTGGGATTAGGGTTAGGGTTGGGATAAGCGTTAGGGGTGTTTTGGGGTTAGGGTTGGGATTAGGGTTAGGCTTGTGGTTAGGTTTATGGTTAGAGTTGGGATTAGGGTTAGGGGTGTGTTGGGGTTAGGGTTATGGTTAGGGTTTGTATTAGGGTTAGGGTGTGTAGGGGTTAGGGTTGGGGTTAGGGGTGTGTTGGGGTTAGGGTTGGAGTTAGAATTGAGGGGTTTCCACTATTTAGGTACATCAGGGGATCTCCATACGCGACATGGCGCCACCATTGATTCCTGCAAATTTTGCGTTCAAAAAGTCAAACAGTGCTCCCTTTATTCCAAGCCCCGACGTGTGCCCAAACAGTGGTTTACCCCCACATATGGGGTATCAGCGTACTCGGGAAAAATTGCACAACTACTTTGGGGGTCTAATTTCTCCTGTTACTGTTGGGAAAAAAAAATTGGGGACTAAAAAAGTTATTTTTGTGGAAAAAAAATGATTTTTTATTTTCACGGCTCTGCGTTATAAACTTCTGTGAAGAACTTGGGGGTTCAAAGTGCTCACCACACATCTAGATAAGTTCCTTGCGGGGTCTAGTTTCCAAAATGGGGTCACTTGTGGGGAGTTTATACTGTTTAGGCACATCAGGGACTCTGCAAACGTAACATGACGCCCGCAGACCATTCCATCAATTCGGCAATTCAAAACGTCACTACTTCCCTTCCGAGCCCCGAAGTGTGCCCATACAGTAGTTTTCTCCCCCATATGGGATATCAGCGTACTCAGGACAAATTGGACAACAACTTTTGAGGTCTAATTTCTCCTGTTACCCTTGGGAAAATAAAAAAATTGGGGACTAAAAGATCATGTTTGTGGAAAAAATATGATTTTTTTATTTTCATGGCCCGGCGTTATAAACTTCTGTGTAGCCCTTGGGGGTTCAAAGTGCTCACTACACATCTAGATAAGCTCCTTGGGGGGTCTAGTTTCCAAAATGGGGTCACTTGTGGGGGGTTTCTACTGTTTAGGCACATCAGGGGCTCTGCAAAGGCAACATGACGCCCACAGAACATTCCATCAAGTCTGCACTCCAAAATGGCGCTCCTTCCCTTCTGTGCTCTCCCATGCGCCAAAACAGTGGTTCCCCCCCACATATGGGGTACCAGTGTACTCAGGACAAACTGTACAACAACTTTTGTGGTCCAATTTCTCCTGTTACCCTTGTGAAAATAAAAAATTGCGGGTTAAAAAAATCAGTTTTTGAGGAAAAAAATGATTTTTTATTTTCACGGCTCTGCATTACAAACTTCTGTGAAGCACGTGGGGGTTCAAGGTGCTCACCACACATCTAGTTAAGTTCCTTGAGGGGTCTAGTTTACAAAATGTGGTCACTTGTGGGGGGTTTCTACTGTTTAGGCACATCAGGGGCTCTGCCCGCCCGCAGACCATTCCATCAAGTCGGCATTTCAAAGCGTCACTACATCCCTTCCAAGCCCTGACGTGTGCCCAAACAGTGGTTCTCCCCCACATGTGAGGTACTTGCGTACTTAGGACAAATTAGACAACAACTTTTGGGGTCCAATTTCTCCTGTAACCATTGTGAAAATAAAAAATATGGGGCTAAATAATAATTTTTTGAGAAAAAAAAAATGATTTTTTATTTTCACGGCTCTGCGTTATAAAGTTTTGTGAAGCACCTGGGGGTTCAAAGTGCTCACTGTGCATCTGCATAAGTTTCTTAGGGGGTCTAGTTTCCAAAATGGGGTCATTTGTGGGGGAGCTCCAAAGTTTAGGCATACAGGGGCTCTCCAAACATGACATGGTGTCCGCTAACGACTGGAGCTAATTTTCCATTCAAAAAGTCAAATGGCGCTCCTTCCCTTCTGAGCCCTGCCGTGCGCCCAAACAGTGGTTTATGACCACATATGAGGTATCTGTGTACTCAGGAGAAATTGCCCAACAAATTTTAGGATCCAATTTATACTGTTGCCCATGTGAAAATGAAAAAACTGAGGCTAAAAGAAAATTTTTGTGAAAAAAAAGTACTTTCTTTTTTTTACGGATCAATTTGTGAAGCACTTGGGGGTTCAAAGTGCTCACTCTGCATCTAGATAAGTTCCTTGGGGGGTCTAGTTTCCAAAATGGGGTCACTTGTGGGGGAGCTCCAATGTTTAGGCACACAGGGACTCTCCAAATGCGACATGGCATCCGCTAAATATTCCAGCATATTTTCCATTCAAAAAGTCAAGTGGCGCTCCTTCCCTTCTGAGCCCTGCCGTGCGCCCAAACAGTGGTTTATGACCACATATGAGGTATCGGTGTACTCAGGAGAAATTGCCCAACAAATTTTAGGATCCAATTTATACTGTTGCCCATGTGAAAATGAAAAAACTGAGGCTAAAAGAAAATTTTTGTGAAAAAAAAAGTACTTTCTTTTTTTTACGGATCAATTTGTGAAGCACCTGGGGGTTCAAAGTGCTCACTCTGCATCTAGTTAAGTTCCTTGGGGGGTCTAGTTTCCAAAATGGGGTCACTTGTGGGGGAGCTCCAATGTTTAGGCACACAGGGACTCTCCAAATGCGACATGGCAACCGCTAAATATTCCAGCATATTTTCCATTCAAAAAGTCAAATGGCGCTCCTTCCCTTCTGAGCCCTGCCGTGCGCCCAAACAGTGGTTTATGACCACATATGAGGTATCGGTGTACTCAGGAGAAATTGCCCAACAAATTTTAGGATCCATTTTATCCTGTTGCCCATGTGAAAATGAAAAAACTGAGGCTAAAAGAAAATTTTTGTGAAAAAAAAAGTACTTTCTTTTTTTTACGGATCAATTTGTGAAGCACCTGGGGTTCAAAGTGCTCACTCTGAATTTAGATAAGTTCCTTAGGGCGTCTAGTTTCCAAAATGGGGTCACTTGTGGGGAGCTCCAATGTTTAGGCACACAGGGACTCTCCAAATGCGACATAGCAACCGCTAAATATTCCAGCATATTTTCCATTCAAAAAGTCAAATGGCGCTCCTTCCCTTCTGAGCCCTGCCGTGCGCCCAAACAGTGGTTTATGACCACATAAGAGGTATCTGTATACTCAGGAGAAATTGCCCAACAAATTTTAGGGTCCATTTTATCCTGATGCCCATGCAAAAATGAAAAAATTGATGCTAAAAGAAAAATTTTGTTGGAAAAATTAAAATGTCCATTTTTTCCTTCCACGTTGCTTTAGTTCCTGTGAAGCACCTGAAGGGTTAATAATCTTCTTGAATGTAGTTTTGAGTAGCTTGAGGGGTGCAGTTTTTATAATGGTGTCATTTTTGGGTATTTTCTGCCATATAGACCCCTCAAAGTGACTTCAAATGTGAGGTGGTCCCTAAAAAAAATGGTTTTGTAAATTTTGCTGTAAAAATGAGAAATCGCTGGTCAACTTTAACCTTATAACTTCCTAACAAAAAAATGTTGTTCCCAAAATTGTGCTGATGTAAAGTAGACATGTGGGAAATGTTATTTATTAACTATTTTGTGTCACATAACTCTCTGGTTTAACAGAATAAAAATTCAAAATTTGAAAATTGCGAAATTTTCAAAATTTTGGCCAAAGTTCCATTTTTTTCACAAATAAACGCAAAAATTATCGACCTAAATTTACCACTAACATGAAGCCCAATATGTCACGAAAAAACAATCTCAGAATCGCTAGGATCCGTTGAAGCGTTCCGGAGTTATTACCTCATAAAGGGACACTGGTCAGAATTGCAAAAAATGGCCAGGTCATTTAGGTCAAAATAGGCTGGGTCATGAAGGGGTTAAAATAATAAATATAAAGGGTCTTTATTTTATTATTTCTACTATATACCTTTGCTATTTGGCATCACCAAACTTGCACACATGTCGCAAATTTTGTAAATATGATGACCTTAAATCAAAAGTTTTACTGAGTGACATGCTCAGGATGCCTGTACATGTGATCAGGAATTCACCATTATCAAGAGACTAGTGAAATTTTACATTTTCCTGATATCTACTTTTGTCCCGTGTCATAAAGAGGTGCTCATGGCTTAAGTAACTAAGACCATGCCAATCCTAACCATGGTAGGGTTTACAGAAGTCGCCTATCAAATATTTGTTTGACGTACCAGTAATTAGTTTAGTCCATCTTGTGATGGTAGCTCAGAGGGATAATATGTGGATACGCATCTCCATCAATGTTTGTATCCTAATTACTACTACTAAGGGTTCATTCAGATGTCAGTCAGTTTTCTTGTATGCAATAATGGTCCGCGTTTAGACAGTGCCTTTGATAATAAATGTCATCAGAGTTTGGTCAATTTCAATTTTTACCATCAAAGTTTGATCAGCGTTTCATCAGTTTTTTCTCGTATAAAAAAAATCATGGAGTGTCTCTAATCAGTCTGTGAAAAAAGAGTGCTATCCAATTTTTTTACAGACTCATAGATTTGTATTGGCAAGATTGATCCTAGTCTTGGATCATATCTCTGTGATTTTGTAAGGACCACTAGGTTTGTGAAAATACTGTTAAACAGACATGTGAGCAGCCTCATATAATATGATAGGTACGAGTTCTATCCATGAAAAACATGACTAGATCTTGTACAAGAAAAACTGACGTGTGAATGAGCCTTTACGGAGAGGAGATTTGTGTTAGCGATAATACTGAACTACCGAAATGCATAGCACAATATGTTCTCCTTGGGACAGAGCCACATAGCTTGTGCAAGTTCCATTTTAATTAAGGGCTTCAAAAATGTGTTACATTATCAAACCCATAAATGGAGAACAATATCAGAAAGACCTAGGATGATATCAAAATTGTGTCTTTTAGATTAGTTTGAACCATTGTGTTGGATGATGAAATGTGCTTTCACACATCAGTTTTTTGATGTCAGGTGCGATCCGACGTGTTTTTAAAAAAACAGATCCGGTACCGGATGAGTTTTTGGCATTGACTTTCATTAGCGCCGGATCGCGCCTGATGTCATTGCGTTGCATCCGTTTTTGGCATTCCGTACATTCCGGCGGCCGGACAAGACGCTGACTGCAACGTTTTTTTTTTTTTCCGGAGCCGCCTGATAGTGCCTGAATCGGCGCATCAGGCGGCCGGAAACAATACGAGTCTATGGAACCGGACCAGTCTTTTGTGAAATCCGTCAAAAGACTGATCCGGGTCTGGAAACCAAGGTCTCTCTCTCTCCGTACCTGCATTTTCCACATAGAAAATTTATTTTTCCGGGTTGAATAGGTCAGGTCGGATCCGGCAAGAAAACTGATCAGTTGCATCAGTTTTTTCAAAATCAGCGCCGGATCCGTCCTATCAGGTATACGACGGATTATGCCTGACACAAAAAAAACTGATGTGTGAAAGTAGCCTAAGGCCTCTTTCACACATCAGGCTTTTTGAATCAGGCGCCATCCGGCCTTTTTTTTGAACACCGTATGCGGCGAACGGACACGCCGGATCCGGTGGGTATAACATTGAAAAGATATAGCGCCGGATTGCGCCGCATGTACCTGCGTTCTGTCCGCTGTCCTCCGGATGCGGTGTCTGGTTTGTTTCCGGCGTCTAGAAAAGACACATTTTGTAACGTTTTTTTTCTCCGGCCAAAAAGCCGGAAGCGCCGGATCCGGCGCTTCCGGCGTTTGTGTACAATGAAAGTCTATGAGCGCCGCATTGCGCCGCATCCGTCAGAAACCGGATCCGGTGGCCTGATCCTGTTTTTTTGTCTGGGAATGTTAATTGGGTCTAGACAGAAGCAAACATATATATAGACCACACCTGTGGGACACTGTGCCACATGCATTACAAGAAGCTTGAGAGCCACCGAAGCAAGAGAGCCACAGAAGCAAGCAAGAGAGCCACGTCTCCACATTTCAAACCGCATCAATATGGATTCTGGGGACCACCAAGATGTGGGAGCGGAGGAGACCGGAGAAAATGGCAGAGGGTAAATATCACCCCATGATACTATAGCGTGTATTTTATGTGTTTGCATTGGTTGTGTTCAATACAATGTGGATATTAGTCTTGTTTGTTTTGGATTATTTTTCAATACATTGTTGGCATTGCTCTTTTCTGGTTTGGTTTTTTTTTATATACATTGTTGGCATAGCTCTATTCTGGTTTGGCGTACTTTAATACATTGTTGGTATTGCTGTATGATGGTTTTTAATATACTTGAATAATTTGTGAGTAGTGCAAATTTTTATTTTGCCGTACTTATGAGCTTGCTTGCACACAGTTGTATTGTTGATTTTTATTCTAGGACTTTAAAGGCAACATAGGGATTACTACCAGCAGTGCAATAAAAATTGGTCAAAAACTTGTGTGTACTTATTTCATTTAATTGCATATTTTTGTGTATATTGGTGGGTAATATTTAATGCAATGTGGGTATTGTTATATTATTTTCATTACTTATATGCTATGTGGCTTTTGCTTAAATAAACGTGTGTTTTTCTATTTTCTGCTTTTTTATACTTTCTGAATTTGATGGTACTGCTATGTTATTTATTTGCATACATAAATTAGCTTGCTTGTCTGCATTTTTTTTTTTCTAGTAATAAAAGTTAACATAGGGATTACTACCAGCAGTGCAATAAAAATTGGTCAAAAACTTGTGTGTGCTTATTTCATTCAATTGCATATTTTTGTGTATCTTTGTGGGTAATGTTTAATGCAATGTGGGTATTATAATGTATGTGGCTAGTACTTAAATAAATGTTGGTTTTGCAATATTGAGTTTTGGGGTACTTGTATACAATTGGGGTATTGATATATACTAGGTTGGCACAGTAGTATACAATGTGCCAAAAGATATATCCTTTTTGAATTGATGTATACTAGTTGTGTTTTGGTATATACTGTTTTGACATACTTCTATATTATGGTTATTTATCTATACAGTATTGCCTATTTTCTCTATTATGTTGTTATTGCTGTATGCTATGAGGGTTGTGCTATGCAGTGAAAATATCCTAATTAATCATGCTTTGATTAGCTCAATGTATCATGTATATGATGATTGTGTCCATGTATTAAATTGAATTGTATTTTTTCCACAGCAGAGGACATCAGAGGCAGCAGGCTGCGACTGCATCAGCACAAAATAGAAGAGATGGAGGACAGCAGCGTGACCGGGCCACATCTAGCAGACGGTAAATATAACAAACACAATAACCGCAAACAGAACTTTTGACTTTCATAGTGGTACATGGTTTTAAATTTTTTTTATTATTTTTGTTTGTTTGTGGTAAAAATGCAGAGGAAAGCATCGTAGGCCACGTAGAGCCACACCATCACCACCACAACAGGAGGCTGAAGAACAGGCGCCATCAATTAGACGGTAAATATCTCAAAACAAATAACCGCAAACAGAACTTTTGTCTTTCATACCGGTCCCTGTTTTGAGCCATTTTTTTTTTCTCCTTTTTGTTACTTTTGTTACACTGCAGAGTACAGCATAGGAGGCCGCGGTCTGTGACACCACCACCACCACAACCAGAGGCAGAGGAAGAAGAGGAGCAGGCGCCATCCAGGAGACGGTAAATATCACATAACAAATAACCGCAAACAGAACTTTTGTCTTTCATACCGGTCCCTGTTTTGAGCCATTTTTTTTTCTCCTTTTTGTTACTTTTGTTACACTGCAGAGTACAGCATAGGAGGCCGCGGTCTGTGACACCACCACCACCACAACCAGAGGCAGAGGAAGAAGAGGAGCAGGCGCCATCCAGGAGACGGTAAATATCACATACCAAATAACCGAAACCAAGATTTTTTTTCTTTCAGCACGGAGCATGATTGTGGCTATTTATTATTTTGTTTTATTTTCCTCTTTAATGCACAACAGAAGACCATCTCTGATAGGAATGGAGTACAGCCGGCAGGACAGTAGTTCTTCTGGGAGCCCTCTCACTCATCGGCAGCGTTTAACGGTAATTTTGAACCAAATATTTTTCCAAAATCATTTGGTGAATTTTTTTTTATTATTTTCCTTTTCTTTTTTTTTCAATACAGGAATCTGAACCAGAGGACCTCCCAGAAGAAGGACGTGGTGGACAGATACCCGGAGTGGGCTCGCAATTCGTAAGTTTCCTGCATCCATCATTACAACACAACATCTCACTACACAACACATCCTAAAAAATAAAAAAAAAAAGGAAATAAAAATTAATATTTTTTTTTTTTTGGCAGTCTTCCGCACCTGTGGCTTCAAGAGGTCAAACCAGTGCCTCCCAGAGTCGACATGAAGAACGCGGCGGTCTTCCATCTGTAAGTATATATTTTTTTTTTTTTAGTTTTAAAAAAATGTTTTTAATAATTTTATTAATTAAAATTTTTTATTCACATTTTTTTTAAAGGCTTCACAGAGTGCTCCCGACTCAGACGGAGAGGAGGGGATCGACATCGATCTATTGATAGATCTGATTAGAGAGCGGGAGCCGCTGTGGAACATGGGGGACCGCCGCCATTCTGATCAGATAGTGACACGTCGGCTCTGGGATGAAGTTTGTTCCCTACTTGTTGGATACTGGGAGGACCTCGAAGCTCGGTCACAGACTAAAGTGCGTAAGTATATACAGTTCAGTAGGGATGCTGGATTTAAACCTGTGTTTCCACAACTCCAGTCCTCTTGAACCACAAGAGGTCATGTTTTCTGGATTTCCTTAGGTCCAACACTATGTAAATACTGAAAACATGACCCATGGTTGACATGAGGACTGTTGTTTTGAAAACATGTATGTATGAAATAATAACCTATTTGTGCTATCTCGTTTCAGGGGAGAGAATTGTGAAGCGGTGGCGGTCTATCAGGGATCGCTTCAAGAAAGAGTTCAACAAAGAAATGCGGGCCCCGAGTGGTTCTTCAGGACGCCAGAGTAAATATAAGTATGCAAGAGCTCTGGCGTTCCTGCGTGAAACAATGGTCACCAGAAGGTAAATATTAAAAATTACATGTATGTCTAAAATTTTTTTTCACAGCCAGGGCCATTTAAATACAGTTTATTAATTGTATCTTTTCTCTTTATTCCACAGCACGGTGAGCAGCACTCGGGCGCCCGCAGAGTTGGGCCCTTCTGAGGCGATCCCTGAGGAGACCGGCACCGAGGGACAGATTGACCGCCCCGACCCATCTGCACCCACACGTGAGCCCTCTTTCCCCTCAACCAGCGCTGCAGCAGCGTGGCCGAGTGCATTACATGAATCTGCTGGTCAACAGATAGATTTTCCTTTGCCCCACCCTTCTGCCCCTGCCACCTCTAGTACATCTGCGGCTACTGGGCGGCAACGGCAGAGGGGTCAGGAAAGTAACTATGCGCCCGAGTTATTACACATTAATGCATCTTTCCAGAACTGCCTTAAGTTGCTATCTGAGCAAGTTACCGCAGGCGTTAATCAGATAACCTCACTAGTTGGTGAGGTGAAGACACTTCTGGAAAGTGTGCGTTCTGAGGTAAGAGGATCCCCGAACCACAGTTTTTTTCGGTCGGTTGCGGAGCGCATAGATCCTCTATCTGCTGACCAGCAGATGTTTGTGATGCACAGTGCCACGCTGCTCTAGTGCAGGTTGTCTCCCATCCTCCTCCATCCACCCCAGTTGTTCCTCCACCTCCACCCCCTACAGTGAGCGTGCCTCCTCCCCCTCTTATTCATTATCAGCCACCTCCACAGTTCCAGCAACCTCCCACTATCACCAACCTTCCCAGTACCAGCCACCTTCCCAACTTCAGCAACCTTCCCAACTTCAGCCACCTTCCCAGTACCAGCCACCTTCCCAACTTCAGCCACCTTCCCAACTTCAGCCACCTTCCCAACTTCAGCCACCTTCCCAACTTCAGCCACCTTCCCAACTTCAGCCACCTTCCCAACTTCAGCCACCTCACCAACTTGAGCCACATTACCAACTCCAGTCCCCTCAACAACTCCTGTCACCTATTCAGTACCAACAACCTCCCAGTACCAGCCACCTACCCCGTACCAACAACCTACCCCATACCACACTCCCACCTCTTACCAATCTCCTTCCCCCTACCAATTCCCTACCATGTCAGTTGCTCCTCCAGTACCTGCCCCACCCTGCACTCCACCACCCATCACCGAATCAGTCTCCAACTTGTCTTCCCATTCTTTAACCCTTTCCACCCCTTCACCTCTTACTGTTCCTTCCCCACCAGCATCACAGTCCTCTCTACACACTCCCACGGTCGAATTGTCCCGCAGCCCCTCCAATAGTATGTCCACCACACACTACACATCGTTATAATGTTATGTACAAATGTTTTTTGTAAAAAAAAAAACAGTCTTTGAATGACAAAAAATTTTTT
>JARQOD010000007.1:24164627-24213027 GCA_033576555.1 Oophaga sylvatica
TGAGATCTTCCCGGAGCTCCTTCCTTGTTGTCCTTGGGTTAGCCTTGACTCTTCGGACAAGCCTGGCCTCGGCACGGGAGGAAACTTTCAAAGGCTGTCCAGGCCGTGGAAGGCTAACAATAGTTCCATAAGCCTTCCACTTACGGATGATGCTCCCAACAGTGGAGACAGGTAGGGTCAACTCCTTGGAAAGGGTTTTGTACCCCTTGCCAGCCTTGTGACCCTCCACGATCTTGTCTCTGATGGCCTTGGAATGCTCCTTTGTCTTTCCCATGTTGACCATTATGAGTGCTGTTCACAAGTTTGGGGAGGGTCTTAAATAGTCAGAAAAGGCTGGCAAAAGAGATCATTAATCCACACATGTGAAGCTCATTATTCTTGGTGCCTGAAATACTTCTTAATACTTTAGGGGGACCAAACAGAATTCTTGTGGTTTGAGGGGTTGAATAATAAATGACACTCTGAATTAACTTTTAACATTTAAAAAAAAAAAAAATTAAAACAAAAATTTTGCTGCAGTGCATTTCCCACTTCCAGGCTGATCTACAGTACAAATGTCACAATGCCAAGTTAATTCCGCATGTGTCAACCAGCTAAATCTGCAGGGGGTTGAATACTACTTGTAGGCACTGTACTTCATACAGGCCATATTTCACATGGACCTCAGATTCTTGTGAAAAAAAATCTCAGCGTCTGATTCGATTTATGGAACGGACTGGCACGTGTAAATGGCAGGTAGCTTGTGCGCTCATCTACAGTGCAATTTACAGACTTGATTTAACAGCAATCCACCAACTAGAATGCTAAAAATTGGGGACTGATGAGGAGGACTTTAGAAAGCACAACCTTCGCCCCTATCTGACAGAATTCTGAATTTACTTTAGAAGCGCTAGTCGCACATCAGAAACATGTATATTGTTAGCTTTATTTCTGCAGTGTTTCTTTAATTCTGTGCAGCGATATTCCAAATTGAGAAGACAGCGGGACTAAAGCCACGTTCCACTCCTTTCACTCCACTACTTTGTTGTCGCTGCTTTTGAAAAATTGCTTATTTTTCCAACTGATACAGGACACTAACTATTCTGTCTAAAGTTGAAAAAAGGACATTTGTCCACTCAGCAGTCTGCTTCTTCATTGTCTTTTACCAATCCATTTAATCCAATTCAGCCCTCAGTAGCTAAGGACGGGGAAGATTTATGATGGTACAATGAGTGCAAGATAAGAGGCTGAACTTGAAAGTAGTTTGTTCTGTCTGGTTCAAGCGCCATTCAAACAAAGCAATAAATTATTAGATATTAGAAATGATGCGATCCTTCCATTCTAGAGAATCATGTGACAATAAGAAATTACATGTACATGCAGTGAATGTGCATAGATTAACTGTAAATCAGAAAGTGACACACAAGTATTGTATGGCCATGAAGATAATTATATTGAACATTGATAGAATACCAAAATAAGGGACATGTAAGCTCTAGACAGGATCATAAGGAGCGGCACTGCCCATTATTACTGATACTGATCATTGCTGTTATTTGTCATGATCTTGAATGGTAGTAATGGCTGACAAGCATAAATGCTTCTAATATGAATCAGTATCTGAATTGCATATATTTGTGATAGTGATTGTTCTTATTGCCACTATAGTGGTGTATCAGCATCATTATGGAGACCTTCCCATTAAGTCATCCATTTTGCTAGGATCGGAGCAATAATTATAGATTATTAATTAATCAGCAATTAGTTGTCAGGTAATGACATCTGCTTAGAATGTGAGGTCAGCATGTACATAATATTAGTCATACTACATACTTCCTACCTTTAAAAATAATTTCTCATTATTTCTTTTTTTTTCCACCCTTACTTTTTTTTTACTCTATTTTCTCTTATTTTTCTTTATTTTATGGTTTTCAACAATACAAAGGCACAGAAATGAACAAGACTGTTATTGCATATTAATCAAAAGAAAAGAGTGCATCAAACTCCAACTTCCAGAATATTATTTTGAAACTCAAATTATTTAAGAAAATTACCAGTCATCCATACACCGTGCATAAACTAGTAAAGGGGTCATACCTATGTTATTTATTTTTATTTTTTTAAATGATGGGTAAAAAGGTCTTCTAGATGGGGTTCACTTATCTTAGCATTCTGGAAAATGACTGGATAGTTGGCTACTTGTGTGCAAGAATATCCATTCATGGGTGTTACAGAAGCCATCAAGCAACATTACTGTGATGGAAATGTCTTTCAGGTAGTTAATCACCAAATAATCTGATGTCCTTCCACCTATTTGCGTACGAAGTAATAAGGAACATAAAGGCAATGTGTGGGCTATAAACATGGGAGTAAAATAGAATTGATAGCTTAAGGGCGCCTGCAGACGAGCGTGTGAGAAAGCGACCAAGTTTCACCCAGAAAACTTGGACAATTTCTCTCTAATTTTCTGCAAATTTTCATCCATGTGCCATCCATGTGTCCATTTTTTACATCTGTGTGATGTCCGTATGCAATCAGTTTTCATACAACTACATTAAAACTTGTACATAATCACAGTTTTCTCGGTTTATAAAAGAAATCTATCCGTATTAATCAGATGTCATTCTGATGGCTCATGATGTGATCCAAACTTCTTCTTACACCCATAAACTTGGATGTGTGAATGTGAGTAGTACCTACAGCGATTTATCTCACAGACACTCATACCGAGAAATAAAATCATCCATCTGAACAGCCCTATTGAATAACATGGGTCAGTGTGCTGTCTGCTTAATATCGTATAGCACACCTCCGATTTATACGCTCGTCTGTATGAGCCCTAACAGGAATCTGTAAATCAGCAGAATTTTAAACACAAGATTTATAATAATCAGTATTTGAACTGATATGCAAGTACGGCTATAAATCTGAAGCCTCCGTCACTTCAGCTCTATTCTCTGCCCAGGCCTCCTCCTGCTTGACTGACAGGCTATATGCTGCATGACTTCCAACAAAGGACACGACGCTGGACAGGGAACAGAGTTGGAGTGACAGAGGCTTCTGATCTACAAATAGCTCTTCAGCCTCGTTTGCATATCAAACACTGATTTCCAAGTAATGGAGGAACAGACTGTCCATGTAATGGCATTGCTGGACTTGTCTTTGAAAGATGCACATATGAATAATTTGCGAGAGGGGGTGTGAAACCCATCTGACAGACTCCCGTTGAAGAAGCACTCCCAGAATATTTTTTTATCCTCTAATCCCTTCATAATATGTGTTTAGTATAGTGTAAATGCAATAAAATAAATACTTACTGACTGCTGTCTTCTCTGGTTTCCAGCATCGCTACGGACCTGTTCTGGCCCCTATGACCTGAAATTCGGCTAGCTGACTCATACAGGGGTTTATTTGTGGACTGGAAGTTGCTCTCATAATGTAAATGTATGGAGCTTCTGAACCTCATAGACTTATACAGGGGAAGCAGCACCACTCCACATAGATGATAAGTGAGCCAACAAAGCTGGAGAGCGGTCACGTGAAGAGAAGCCGAGCAACGCTGGAAACCAGAAAAGAGAGCAATCTGCAAGTATTTAAAACACATTACATAGCATAAAAAAACCACTTGGAGATCATTAAGAAAAAATTTCATCAACAGGCCAAGTGTTTGTTCATACACAGTATTAAAAAGCCATAGTGACCTAACTAACTCTTGGTCTGTTGATGGGATATTTCTTAATGAGTGTCAAGTCAGTTTTTTTATGTTGTGTTTTTTTTTTTATTAGAACAAGATTATTATGGTAGTATGTCCATTATTTCGATTATTTTGTTTCTCACTATCTCATACCCTATTTTTACACCGATTTGTGATACACAGATTGGAAACATACTGTATATGATGTTCACAAACACCCCAATGTGCACTTTAAGCAGGACAGTAAATGGTGAAAAAAATAGCTAAAACTTTAAAAATGCATTTTCACTACTAATATCAGGGGAAAAAATGTGAAAAACTGTTATTGTGGTGAGTTTGATGTAGATGATGTGCAATGAAAATGAAACAACTAAATGTGATGAAATACATCACTACATATAAGAAAAATGCCAAGATAAGAGATTTATCGGAAGGCTTGGCTTTATATCATTTAAATGCAGCAAAACACATTCACATTAATAGAAATAACAGAACAAGAAATACGTGTAAAACAGTTCACTCTGGAGCATATGATGTACAACGAAATGTCAATTCCCACAGCTTGTCTCATGTCATAATGTGTCTGGTATCTTATTTGTGTGTTTTCCAGATGACTGTGGTAAACCTATTGAAATATGCTTGATGCATTCATCATTTTTTCATAAATCAATAGTACACATGGTAGCATGGGGCCTGGAGATGCCTGAGGGCTTCAATTAGATTATATCTGTCAGCTAGACACTGAAAACACCTCCATTGTCTCTCCCAGCCACTATGACTCCATTCTAGGATTATGAATTATGAGCACATCTTTCGAGGTACAGTCTCATAAAAAATATCTGCGTGATCCTGCGGACCTCGGGCATCTGACAGTGAGACTCCCGAGTCGGTGATGGCTCGGGGACCTGAGATATAGAGATTGGGTCACCGTGGAGGGCCAAACGGTCCAGGTTTGATCTCCACGCGACAGGCAAAACGAACTGCATCCACTGGTACCTCTCGTGTCCTGATCCGATTGTCCTGGAGAAAGTTAACCCCTTTTCTTAGATATTGGGAATAAATTCTGCAGGGAGCTAAGGGTGGAGATTATTAGCCCACCCTCTGGCACCGTGGGGAGGGACCTAGCAGGTATAAGAACTGTGAGTGGATGGCAGACCCTAGCCATTCACACAGAAGAACAAGACGATGAAGATCTAAGAAGGAACAAGGGACAGATCTGCCAAGGGAGCAGCGGCACACGTTTTGGGGACTGTCTGGCAACTAAGATTCGTACCTGTGGATCGCAGCGCTCCCGGCGTCCACATGCAACCTACAGCCTGGTAACATTGACCTTTAGCTAATACCTCTAAGCCTTGTACTTAATTGTAATATTTTACTCTGACTGCACATCCACTGTAATTCGGTTGTATAGCTTACTGTATATTTCTGTAATTATCTAGTGCCCCTTAAGGCAATTAAACCATAAAATAAATTTTGGGCTGATGCTTTTACTCTGATCACGAATTTTAGAATACCCAGTGGGTAACAGGACATCCTCTCCGGCAGCCATTTGCTCTGGGCGCAGTTCCCTTACTGACCTGAGAGACAAAGGGGGCGCCGGAGAGCTGTGCCTGTGTAGTTACGTCACAGTGGTGACGTGGGAGGGACCGGGGTTGTCCTCCACATTATGAAAATAAGAAGCTTTGTAATGTATCTCATTAGATAGATCCACTTTTTCTATACTAGAGCTGACCATTCATTTTCAAAATTCTCAATACATGGGGAGAATCTATGAATGCATACACATTTTTCCATTACTGAAATAGGAGATGACAGTTGGTGCTCATATTGTTCTATAGAGAGCCGTAACTGTCGATTTACGAGAACCTGCAGCAGAATGTCTGTGTATGCATTCCTCCCTGTCCCCCCTACACTCCCTGTAGAGTTTTAAAAGTATCTGCCATCTCCTTTGTCAGTAATGGGAAAATCTGTCTTCACTGAATACAGATTTTACCAGTGATATGAGAGTAAAAGATCAGGCCTCTAAGAAAAAAGAAGCACATTTCTCCGCCAATGTATATTACAAAGTTGCTTCTTTTCATATGATCCATTCATTTATTAAATAAAAATTACTATGATGGTTACTCATTGAAGAATTACAGACAGTGTAAATGGATCAGTTTTGCATCAGTTTGGAACCGATCCTGTTTTATTTGGTTTACTGGATATATTTCAAACGGATGATTATGGCACGTTTGTTCTCACCATTAAGCCGGCTGAATGATGCTTCGGCCAGTCGTTTGGCTGACAGTCATCTTGGCCGACTCACCCATACACAGGAGCGCTTGTTTGGCCAAATGCTCCAGTGTTCTCTATGTGAAAGTCTCCGGCTGACATGACAGTCGGTGGATTATCTCCTGAAGAACAATGTGATCTGAAATCCAACATGATCAATATCTCTCCCGACCATCAGTCGGCCAGTGATCCCATACACATTAGACTGTTGGCCGAACCCACGTATATCGGAGGGTCGTCTGACCTTAGTCTAATGTGTATGGCGGCCTATAGTGAGTTATAACCGTGTACAAGCAAAACAGCTCTGCTTTTCCGCACTTGTAAAAGTGATGTTTTACAGCTGATGCTAAATTCTTAATTTCTTGTGAAAAACTTCATGCCTCTCTGCGGTTCTTTTCCTTCTAGCAGAAGAAAGCTGTATGTACAGTTCCTTTATCAACATTAAATCTGTTTCATCACATTCTACATCAGTATAGACACATATCTCTACTAATTCAATAACGTTTCTTCCATCTTAAACATATTTGTAGCCTTCCCTTCAGATGCTCAACGTGGTAAGCAACTATATTTAAAAAAAAAATATTTTCTATATAATGTATTCCAGCCTTCACACTGCTCGGCTTAATGGAAGTCAATATCTGTATATTATACTATCCACTCTGCAATTCCATTACAGACTCCACACCGCCGGTCATAAAAAGTATCATTCTGAGCACAAGCCCATAACTGTAATGATAAAAAAGAGCCATTTCTCTTCCCCAACTAGAATGAAACATTTAAATCACCGTGGCTCTTTGCTCTAAGGAAAATTGGCAAATTAACAGGGCTAAAAAAAAAGATAAAATATTCATGACCGGTGTAAAAGGAGAAGTAAATAATTGAAAACAAATTGTCTAACTGTGAAAATTCAGTATCGTAGAAAATTAGGAGTCAAAAGATTATACTCGTCTGACACAGATATAAGCGCTTGGACAGAATGAGGAACTCATGCATACACATATGTATGACCAAGTATTCAGTTTTTCCATTTTGTTTTTCTGTATTTAGTAGCGACGCTTTATATATTCATGTATGTGACTGTACGAGGCTTTGTTTTATGCAAAAGAAATTGTGATTTTCATCAGTATTTGGGGGGTAAATAAACTTAATCACTGTCATTTATGATACTTTTTCCAGTGCAAAACATAGGACATTATATTTTGCTTACTCTTACACAATTAAATAACACTACAGAAAATATCCTAGTAAATTGAGGTATTAGATTATTGTGGCCAAAAAACTGTAGTTGTTTTCAATGTAATCATTGGCAAGAAAATGTATAGAAATGGCTGTAAATATAGAGATACAGGGATTCCAAGGGGAATTAATCAAAGCTGGGAAAAACCATTAAAGGGGTATTCCCATCTCCAAGATCCTATCCCAATATGTAGTAGGTGTAATGATAACAATATTAGCAAATACCTCCAATTAGAAATGTAGTATAGTTCTCCTGATTCACTATGCATCTTTCCTCATGTACTGGGATTGCAGTAGCTTAGGTATCCATGGTAATGACCACTCATATAGTGACAGTTAGTGAGCTAGTTGCTAGTGGTCGTAACCATGGATACCTAAGCTACTGCAATGCCTGCACATGAAGAAAGAGACATAGTGAATCAGGGGCAGGATCGTGGACATGGGAATACCCCTTAAAGAAATGGTTATTCTTAACCATGGTGTTGAAAAGGGTAACAGACTGAGATAAGAACATCCTCTGATCCCATGTGTTAGAACATAAGCTCTGTTATTCACCCCTTCACAACATATGACGTACATATACGTCATATGTCGTGACCCTGCCTTTGATGTGTTTCGCACACCAAGCCCGAATCTTTCCCCGCATGTGATGGCTGATTTAACATGTGCTGGTAGAGGGAGGCATGTTGTTCCACTCTGCCATTTGGTGACATGATTGTAGGGCACCATTGGGTTTTCATGACAGCCAGGGGTCCACCGATGACCCCTGTGTCTGACAATACAATCTTCCTTTGAAAGTCAGCATGTGGCTGGTATATGTAGGAAACTGTGATTTTCTCTATACATAGTGATAATGCACCACTATGAATAGTACAAGCGATCAAATAATCGCAGCTTCAAGTCCCCTAAGGGAACTAACAAATACAGTACAAAGTGAAAAAAAGTTTTTAAAAATGTGACAAAAATTAAAAAACTCAAATATAATAATAATAATAAAAAATACACATATTTGGTATCGCTGCATTCGTTCGTAGAAGTACAATCTATCAAAATCTAAAGTAAAGTAAATTAATCCAATTCGGTAAACGGTACAACAATAAAAAAACAACAAATTACATTTTTTGGCTGTCGCAACATTGCAATAAAATGCAAAAAGAGGTGATCAAAACATTGCATCTATACCAAGATGGTATCAGTATAAACGTCTGCTCGGGTGCAAAAAATAAGCCTTCACATAGCCCCAAATCCCAATTTTTTTTAGAAATTTCTGAATTTTTTTCACCAATTAAATAAAATAAAACTAAATATGTTTGGTATCTGCATACTCCTAGTAACCTGTAGAATCTTATTGCCGGTCAGTATTACCATATAGTGAATATGGTAAATAAACCTAAAAACTATTGTGGAATTGTACTTTGTTTGCAATTTTAACAAACTGGGAAATGTTTTCCCCATTTTTCAGTACAGTATGTGGTAGAATAAATGGTGTCATTCAAAGGTAAAAATCGCCCACAAACACTAAGGCTATATTGATGGAAAAATTTAAAAAAGTGTGGCCCCTGGAACAAGGGGAGGAAAAAAAACAAACAAAAAAAGCAAAAAATTGCTGTGTCATGAAAGGGGTTAAACAGTTGTGCACCTTCTCTTATCCTTCAGACCTGTAAAAACAAAGCGCGGCAGAAAAAATGCCACTTAATGCCCACCGTATAACTTGTACGGCCAGCTGTTAAGACAAAATTAAAATAAAATAAAAGCAAGAATAATCAAGATAATTGGAAATTTAGAGAGCACCAATCAGGACTGGCCTTATTACTTAAGAAAACACATAGTTGATTAAAACATAGGGTGAGCGCTCCTGGCTGTAGTATTATTGTACTGAGTGGGATCCGATGACCACACATGGCAGCATTTACTGTCAGAACGAGCGATCTGTTATTACACGATCTTGCATTTTAACTAACAGTGCAGTCTGCATTATTGCACAGCAGATACCGATTGGTTTTTATTATTATAGTGGTTACCGATTGGTATCTGATGTGTGAAGAATGCAGACATCTCATTTTTATATCACTCATATTTAAACTCTATCATGTGCCCATCGATTCCTTAAATGTAAAAGCAGGAACACATAAATGTCTGTCTAAGTTAACAACCTGATCTAATCAAAGAAAACTGGAGACCATGGAAATCTGCTTCAACAGTTGAATACTTTTCATTGCTTATCATATGGATGTTTCCTTTCTAATTTTAGAAGATAAGGGAGTAGTAGTGGCGCTTCCGAGCTTTGAGTCCTCTCAGCGAAAGTCGTATAAAAAAACGCAGTCCTCATTCTGATGGATACAGTCTATATATGCACTACGAGGACGGACATTCTTTTGCTTCTTTCATTCCCTTCCAACATAATGACCGCTGCAGGGAAAAGCAGTATCAACTGCAATTTCCCCCGTCAAAATCATCTGCTTGCCGAGAGGCTCAGGAGTGATGAGGCAATAAGCAATCCTTAGTGCAGATCTGCTCTCATTCAACTTTTTTCTCATTTAAAATTCAATATAAAAAAGCAAAGGGAAGCTGTGATGTCAGATAAGGCGATTTACCTCAAGATACGGGGTTTATCTGCAGGTAGTGTTAGAAAGGTGCCGGGCCACTGTATGAAAGTGCTGCTCAAGGGAGAAAAGAAAAACAGTCAATGCTCCCAGCATTGTGAGCAGCAGCGGTAAGCATACCCTGACACTTTGATTGACAGCCGGATTGGCATCACTTTGGGCAGCACGTTGCCTCTGTGGTTATCACTGAAGGTTTGCAGAGCTGGGGTCCTGGATTCAAATCTCACCAAGACAAACATCCGCAAGGAGTTTGTATGTTCTTCCAGTGTTTGCGTGGGTTTCCACTGAGTATTCCAGGTTCCACCCAAACTCCAAAGACAGACTGATAGGAAATCTAGATTGTGAACACAGCGATCAAATATGTGTAAAGCGCTGTGGAATATGATGGTGCTGTATAACCGAGCATAATGAATAAAATAAATAAGGCATGCTAACAGCTGCCATCTACAGCGCACACCTGCATGACTGAAAGCTGGCGGCTCCTGGGAGGAATAAAGTTAATTTTCTCCCAGGAGCCGAGGTTTCAGCTGTTTTCCTACAGATTAACCCTACATCTGCAGGCACATAGCGTTATCGGAAGTGACAGGTTCCCTTAAAAAAAAACCATGAGAACAGTTGAAAACATTCTAGTAAACGCATCTTCAACTTTCAAGCATCACATTTTTCTTATTTATTTAATAGCAGCTCAATAAGTAAATGACTCCCAGACAATTATGGCATAGAGCACCTGCATGGCACTGTTTGCAAAGACAAGTCAGCAGAATCTCTTGTGGTTTATAGCACAGAGTGACTGCTCTGTTAGCCAGAAGTACATAGGGGCAATTAACAGCGAACATACACAAACATACAATATTTCACTGGCTGAGTGTCTTGGGACGCCTCATTAGACAAAACTGCGCAGGAACACTGTTGTGTAACCTGACCAGAAGCAAATTGTAAGTTGTGTCAATATTTAAATAAGACTTCAGCTTTGGGTAAATGATCAGATTGCCAGGATAATGGCCATGAAAAATAGACCCCGCAAGTTAGTTTACAAAAGGAACATTAAAAAACAGCAGTCAGTAGGACTATAGGACTATGTTAAAAAATACAAGGTAATATATGGGATACTTAAAGAACTAAAATCAGAGAACTGTGGTTTACATGAGGCAAATTGTTACATGGTCACTGAACAACAGAATATTTACACCACAACAACTATATTACAGCATATAACCTCTGGGCATGATGAAGGCTTGTTTCAATTGCTTTGAATGCAATTGTAAAAGTAGTGGCAAGATTCATTGCCACCTTCCTAGAAGCAGGTATTAAAAGCAAATAACCTAGAGAAGCTGGGAAATAAAGTACTACAGTTTACTCTGACGGACGGGAGCGTTTCAGCTTTACACAGAGCCAGGTATGGGGAGAAGGGTGTTCTTAGAGGGTCCCCTCAGGCTTCAACCCACCTAGCTTGACTGACAGTTACACAAATAGTCCTGTGATCAAAATACCTAGAAGTTATGCCTCTAGATGTAGATACAGTCCTATGGATGGCAGATTCAAATCAATGTAACTTTACTGCATTTACACATTTACCATAGCATTATATACATAACAGATATCCATGGCTACGACCACTAACGACTAACTCTCAATATAGCAGTGGTCACAACTATGGATACCTAAGCTACTGCAATGCCCTGCACATGGAGTAAGCAACATAGTAAATCAGAAGAACTATACTACATTTCTAATTAGAAATATCTGCTAATATTATTATTATTACACCTCTGTATTGGGATAGGTTCTCGGCAATGGGAATACCCCTTTAATTTAAGTAATTAGTAAAGATAGACGGCCTCCTGGATGTTCGGGTCCTGTGAGTTCGGCCGAACAGATAAAAAAAAAAGTTAGAGTTTGGGTAACAGAGCAGTACCCGAACCCATTTCACATGAATAGGGGGCCTGAACATCCAGTGTTTGCCATGCTGTCATGTGCCTGATAGCGGGGCAAACACTGCCTCTGATCAGCGGTAAAATTATTACTGCCAGTCAGACAGCTGAGGTTCCCACACTGTCAAATGACAGCACGAGCCAGCATCTGTGATCGGAAGTACAAAGTTTACCTCCGTTCACTGGCGTCGACTGATGGAACTACTACTCACATCAACCTATACCTGCTGCCGCTAATAACAGCGAGAGAAGACGTGGCTGATGGGAGTAGTCATCAGCCGGCACCCCATCTTTAAATGAATAATTAACAAAAAAACGGCGTGGGGTCCCCTTGTATTTTTGATAACCAGCCAGGCAAAACTCACAGCTGCTGGCTGTAAACCACAGCTGTAGCAAGGTTGGTTATCAAGAATAGAGGCTTCCCCATGCTGTTCTTTTAAATTATTTAAATAATTTTTAAACGGCGTGGGGTACTCCCCATTTTTGACAACCAGCCTTGCTAAAGTAGATATCTGGGGGCTGGTACTCTAAGGCTGGTAAGGGGTCATGGATATTGACCCCCCAGCATAAATAGATGCCAGTCTTATACTGAAAATTATAAGAATTTAATTGAAAATTAAAATTTATTCATAGCAGTATTACCTGAGCATCGCTCCAAAACCTTTTTTCTTGGCTTTTTTCTCTTGCTCTTCACTTTCATCTTTCTTTTTCTTATCCTTTACTTTTAACTTGCCTTTTTCTTTCTTCTTATCCTTATTTTTCTTGTCTTTCTTTGCTTTCTCAGCATCATCTACCTCTGAATACCCCAGTGGCGTTGGCTCACTGTTTGGAGTCTCTCGATCAGAGTGGGAACTCACATCAGAAAGGCCATCTGCAGATAAAAGTAGAAAATCAATAAGGTGGAGCATGTTCCAGACTATTCGATAAAATCACCATCATTTAAGTATGAAGTGTAGCAGTGCATCTCTATAGCTGGTCTATGGCCCAACACATATGCTGTATGTCGTATGGTGACTAAAAGCCCTCATTAACTACTACATAAATGTATCGCAAAAAGGCTAAAAGGAAAAAGCAAAAATCTTTCTTATATTCATCAATATGTACTATAATTCTACAAATGTGTTCAGTACAATCAATATAGCAAAGAAAATGTAAATATTCCAGATGGTGTCCCTTCTAAAAGTAACAGATACTGTGCTTAAAAAAATACCTAATATATATATATATATATACATATATATATATATGTATATATATATATATGTATATATATACATATATATATGTATATACATATATATATGTATATATATACACATATATATATTGTAACATTTCCAGGGATATAGCTCTAGGATCGCTGTCTGGGTAGACAGAATGGCACGAAAACAGTTCATTCAGACAGCAGTTCTGGTGTAAAACTGGCCGCAACCAGCTTTATTAAAGTCCACAGCAAACAGATAAAAATAAAGCATAAACAGAAAACCTAGGCTTGTCTAGCCACTAATTACACATAGATCGATTTCCCTGTCTCTCCGGGTCCAGACTCTACCAGTCTGTGCCCAAAACAACACATATGATATATGTTACCAGTATGGAGTTTCACAGATACTCCTCCTTGTGTCTGAAGGCCCCTTCAGCGTCCAGACTTGAGAGAGATCCACTCCTATTCAGCCGCTATTCGCACGGATTCTCACTGAGACTACTCCTGTGTCCGGGGTACTTCCTGCACCCAGACTGAGATAGCTCAAACTCCTGGAGACTGCTTCTTGTGCCTGGACCCCTTGTCCAGATTAAGCGTGCTCCCACTCCTGGAGACTGCTTCTTGTGTCTGGACCCCTTCCTGTGTCCAGACTAAGCCAGCTCTCTGACTGTGTTCCAACACACCTACTTCTGGTCTCCTAATTAACACCTGAGTTATTTCAGGCCTGAGCTGCAAGTGTGTACTGAATGTAAGGTGTAGTGACCTTTCTCTACCACTAGGTCTACAAAGCCACACACCTCCCTTATACCAGTCAGTAAAGTAGCTAGGTGAAATATACACCCCATTCAATACACATACTCTCACTGTCTCACATATCCCCCCCCTCTTCTCCAGACCGGAGGGCTGGTCATCCAGACCGGAGGGCTGGTTAACAATCCAACAGAGACAGTGAACTCTGGACCAGTCATGGCCCTCATCAGCTTCATCTTCACCACTGTCATTTGTATCTTCACCTGAGTCATAGCCAACATCAGCTTTCTCTTCATCTGAAGCATCCGTACTACCCTGTACCCTCCCAGGCCTATGCTCTCTGCGGGCCTCGGGTATCCTGCACGGTTTCATCTTGACCTTAGGGCCGGGCTCAATTTCGATATAGAGCCTGGCCAGAGAAGTACGACCCGGCACATCAGAACACTTCTGCTGACTCTTCCTCAGAAACTCACGTACCTCCTGTTCCTGGTGCACTGACATGTGTCACCAACTATCACAGAAGGTATAGGGGGTTTTTCACTTTTCTCCAGTTCCCCTTGAACCTTCTTTACTTCATTGAGCTTCTCCAGAAGATGCTCATGGCTCTCATCACGCTCCTTCATCACAGTTTGGAGTTTTCTTCGAGAAGCAATCAATTCATCTTGTACCCGTTGGACGTCCTTCATGTCCTCAGCCCCTTCTTCAGGCTCTTCTGGTAGGACATGCTCAGAAGCCCCACCGTCAGTCTTACATTCTACTTCTTCATTCACATCATTATGGTCTCCAATATCTCCATTTATTCCAGCTTTCAAGTTCTCCTTGATAGCTGCATCTGTATACTCAGAACCCGCCGGATTCTTCTCTTCCACCACGTTCTGCATCCCATCTGAGCTCCCGTGTGTCTGCAGCGGCAACGGAGTGACACACCGCTTTTCCCATTTGTTGGGACGTGGCTCCGATGTAGACTCCATGAAAGTGCGCTTGAGCTCACCAATGCCAGCCTGATGTCTCAAAATCTCATCTTGTGATTTATCCAGATCCTTGGTATCACTCGGGAACACCGCTGGGGCTCCGGGCGCCGAACTTCCAGCCTGAGCTTCACGAGTTGCAGCTACTGATGAGGCATCTGGTTTGGTGTCTACCACTTCTATGGCTTTTTCCACCTCTGCAGCATCACCTTCAGAGTCCTTGGCATGATGCAGATCCACACCACACACCGACAACTTCTCATCTTCAACAGCATCCACTTGTGCTGTGTTCAGGTTCAGAGTCCTGCCTTTAAAGCTCAGCTCTC
This sequence comes from Oophaga sylvatica, assembly GCA_033576555.1. Taxonomy (NCBI): domain Eukaryota; kingdom Metazoa; phylum Chordata; class Amphibia; order Anura; family Dendrobatidae; genus Oophaga; species Oophaga sylvatica. The sequence goes on from JARQOD010000007.1 coordinate 24,179,593, forward strand.
CTCCTTTCACCTTAGTCTTCGCCAGGGAACCGGCCAACTGTAAAACATCTTCAGATGCCATCTTCTGTCTGGCTGTAAGGTCAGCATCAGCTTTCTTCTCAGGACTCTCAACCTCCTCTGCTACCATGCCTTCCTCATTTGCACTGGTTGCTTTATTGTCATCAGATGATTCACTATCACTCCCACTATCCCTGTCTGACCCCTTTTTCTCAGCCACATCCGGGTCACTTTCAGGGTTATACAATTCATTCTCATCCTCATCCTGCTCACTTTCACGAGTATACAATTCATTCTCATTCACATCTTGATCTGGAACCTTAGTTAACATGTCATCCACAACATTAACTTCACCATCTGGTCCCTGGTTTCCGTCAGGTGGTCCCTCAAGTATGTGACTATGTGACAACCCCAGCACTATACTTCCATATAGCTCAGGTACTAGGAGCTGGCTCACGACCTCTCCTGGACTTCAGTGTCCCTATACCATAGGCTATTGTCCATGGCAGCATGAGGAAACCTCTCCTCAGAGCCAGGCTCCTGGGAAACCTCATTTAGAACAATCATATTTTCCTGTGCCGTCCTAAGAGAGGGGTCTCGCCACTGCTCACTCTCAAAATTGTCACAGGACACAGGTAAGTCAGGGACACTCGGTTCCCGAGAACCACCATCCTCGTCTCCCAACATCACCTGCAAAGAAATTTCATCACTATCACAGTCATCATTATTATCATATCATTATCATGACTATGATCAGTATCTCATCACTATCATGATCATCATCACTATCTTATCAGCATCAGCATCATTATCAGCATCAGCATATTATCATGTCATCATCATTATCATGATCATGCATCATCATCATCATCATCATCATTATCATATCATTATCATCATCATCATTATCATGGTCATCATTATCATCATCATCATATCATGGTCATCATCATTATCATGATCATCATCATTATCATTATCATCATCACATAAGTTTAACGGCCCACTAGCATTGTGTTCCGCCCCTCGGGACTGCGCACCCTCAGTAGGAGCTTCATCACACTGTCCATCAGAAACATTTCTCCCCCAGAGACCCTTAGATCGGGGAAAGTCATTACCCAATATGACGGGGTGCACCAGGTTCTTCACTACCCCCACTTCATATGAAACCTCCCCGAGTTTGGGGACCTAGTCCACGGCAGTCTCTGGGTAGACTTTGGTGTCTCCATGGATGCACACCATACTCAGGTGCTTATCAGGGATGAAGTCCCTATCAATCAGGCTGTCACACACGGAAGTCACTGGACTCTCTGAGTCCAAGAGGGCCTGTGCTGGGCAGTCATTTACAACCACCGGGAACACCTGTGGTCCAGTCTCTTCGGCTGAGGTGGACACACACACAGGCTCTGCGCAGGGAGAGAGGGATCTGCCAACATCACAATACATAGGCTCCCCCTCTATTGGACAGTTGGCTGCAATTTCACGACATCTCCAACACTGTCCACCACACTCTCCCACCCATATGTTCCCCTCGGGCCCGAACCCGCTTATCAGCATACCCCATGTCCCCAACAGCTGGAACGCTCTTACCGCAAGAGTTCAGCGTCCGGGAACTCTGAAGTGACGACCTCTCAGACGGCTGTACCTCAGGAGGACATGCTCGGGTGTAGCGGTTCACTACCACCTTTTCAACTCCATAATCAGGCCTGCTGACTGCAGACTCCCAACTGTATCTCCAGTCATGAACTCCCCTGGCACGGGCTGTCACCGTAACACCCCGCCGGGCAAGAATCTCCGCTTTCAGCTTGGCATAGTCTTGGCTGTCCTGCTCGCTCAGGTCAGCATAGGCCCTTTGGGGCTCTCCAATCAGATAGGATGCGACCATCATGGCCCATTCAGATAGGGGCAGATTCTCCTTCCCTGCCAGTCTCTCAAACCTAGTGAGATATACCTCCACATCATCACGAGGTGTCATTTTTTTCAAGGACCGTCTTACCGCCTTCTTTACAGCGGACAACGCAGGTGCCTTTGCCACATTACTTCGGGACACGGCACCGAAATCCTTTTTTTGTGCTGCCATCCGCTCAACAAATAACCGGTTATTCTCCTGCTGCTGCTGCAGGAATTGCTGCTGGGCCTGCTGCATGCGCTGCTGGTGCTGCAGGCGCTGCTGCTCCATGCTCTGCTGCATGCTTCGCTGGGCCTGGACCAGGTACTCAATGAGCTCCTCCATACTGCCGGACTTATCGGTCTCAACCACGGCAGTCTTATGTTGCACATTAACTTGAACCATTTGTTCAAACAGCGCCTCCATGCTGTCATCCATGCTGTCAGACTTCTCTGTCTCAACAACGGCAGTCTTCACTCAAGACATACACACTTCACAGTCTTTTCCACAGAAACTTCAGCTCTGCTGTGCAGACACTTTTTTTTTTCTCTGCAAACTCTCTTAGGGCCACTGTCTCTTTCAGACTGCTCCAATAGACGTTTCTCTTTGCTGCTACACACTCCACAGTCTTTTCCACAACAAGTTCAGCTTTGCTGTGCAGACACACTTTTTTTTTTTTTTCTTTTGCAAACTCTATTAGGGCTACTGTCTCTTTAAGACTGCTCCAATAGACGTTTCTCTTGACACACTTTTTTTTTTTTCTCTGCTGCTATTTCAACAGACTTCACCTTTATTGCTGTCTCTAAGCCACTGTTCTGCATGCACATTCCAGCACCATTTGTATCAGCCACTGTGCTGCCCCAGCATTCTCCCCAATTGTAACATTTCCAGGGGATATAGCTCTAGGATCGCTGTCTGGGTAGACAGAATGGCACGAAAACAGTTCATTCAGACAGCAGTTCTGGTGTAAAACTGGCCGCAACCAGCTTTATTAAAGTCCACAGCAAACAGATAAAAATAAAGCATAAACAGAAAACCTAGGCTTGTCTAGCCACTAATTACACATAGATCGATTTCCCTGTCTCTCCGGGTCCAGACTCTACCAGTCTGTGCCCAAAACAACACATATGATATATGTTACCAGTATGGAGTTTCACAGATACTCCTCCTTGTGTCTGAAGGCCCCTTCAGCTCCAGACTTGAGAGAGATCCACTCCTATTCAGCCGCTATTCGCACGGATTCTCACTGAGACTACTCCTGTGTCCGGGGTACTTCCTGCACCCAGACTGAGATAGCTCAAACTCCTGGAGACTGCTTCTTGTGCCTGGACCCCTTGTCCAGATTAAGCGTGCTCCCACTCCTGGAGACTGCTTCTTGTGTCTGGACCCCTTCCTGTGTCCAGACTAAGCCAGCTCTCTGACTGTGTTCCAACACACCTACTTCTGGTCTCCTAATTAACACCTGAGTTATTTCAGGCCTGAGCTGCAAGTGTGTACTGAATGTAAGGTGTAGTGACCTTTCTCTACCACTAGGTCTACAAAGCCACACACCTCCCTTATACCAGTCAGTAAAGTAGCTAGGTGAAATATACACCCCATTCAATACACATACTCTCACTGTCTCACAATATACACATAGTGGGATGTAAAAGTTTGGGCACCCCTGGTCAAAATTACTGTTATTGTGAACAGTTAAGCAAACTGAGGATTAATTATCTCTAAAAGGCCTATAGTTAAATATGGCACAATTCCTTTGTTAGGCAAACAAATAATACACATAATTTATGTTCATTTTTTTTTTTTCATTTTAAAAATTATAAAAAGGAAAAATGAGCAGAAGCAAAAGTTAGGGCACCCTTGGAGATTTGTGTGCTCACATAACTTTGACCAAGGTTTCAGACCTTGCTTAGCCTGATAGGGTTATGGCTTGTTCACTATCATCATGAGGAGAGGCCAGGTGGTGCAAATTTCCCAGCTTTATAAAAACCCAGTCTCCTCTAACTTTGTGCCAAATACAACAGCCATGAGTTCTTCTAAGCAGCTGCCTAGCACACTAAAAATGAAAATGTTGGAGGCCCATAAAGCAGAAGAAGGTTGCAAGAAGATGGCAAAGTGTTTTCAAGTTGCCCTTTCCTCAATTCGAAATGTTATTAAGAAATGGCAGGTAAGAGGAACAGTGGAGGACAAGATAAGGTCTGGGAAAAACTTCAGTGAGCGCTGCTCGTAGGATTGCTAGAGAAGCAAATCAGAACCCAGCTTAACTGCAAAAGACGTTCAGAAAGATTTAGCAGACTCTGGCATTGTGGTGCATTTTTCCACTGTTCAGAGATACCTGCACAATATGGTTTTCATGGAAGAGTCATCAGAAGAAAACCTCTACTGTGTTCTCAGCATAAAATTCAGAGTCAGAAGTATGCAAAAGAACATCTAAACAAGCCTGATGCATTTTGGAAACAAATCCTATGGACCAATGAGGTTAAAATGGAACTATTTGGCCACAATGATCAAAAGGCATGTGTGGTGAAAAAAGGGCACAGAATTTCAGGAAGAGAACAAATCAACAACCATTAAGAACGGGGCGGATCAAGCATGGTTTGGGGTTGTTTTGCAACCAATGCACCAGGAACATTTCAGGGATACAGGGAAGAATTGATTCAATGAAATTTCAACAAATTATTGACGCAAACATAAACCATCTGTAAAAAAGCTGAAAGTTGAAAAGAGGAAGGCTTCTACAAATGGATAATTATCCTAAAGAGACGTCAATAGACTATCTCAAAAAGTGCAAGCTGAAAGTTGTACAATGGCCCTCACAATCCCCTGATCAGAACATCAATGAAAATCTGTGGCTAGACCTCAAAATAGCAGTGCATGCAAGATGACCCAGGAATCTGACAGAACTGGAAGAATTTTCCAAGGAAAAATGGATGAAAATCCTTCAAACAAGAATTGAAAGACTCTAGGCTGGCTACAAAAAGCATTTACAAGCTGTGATACTTTCAAAAGGGGGTGCTACTAGGTACTAGCCATGTAGGGTAACATATATGTATATTTGCCTGAATTACAAAGGAAATGTGTGATATTTAATTTTAGGTCTTTTAGAGATCATTTCATCTTCAACTTGCTTAACTGTTCATAATAACAGTAATTTTGACCATGGGTGCCCAAACATTTACATGCAACTATATGTATATACATAAAGAAATAGATACATATAACAATAAAGCTAAAAAACACAATAAAATTGAATAATTAAAACAAATGCCAGTAATGATATTAATAACAAATGGTCTCTAAGGAAGTTTAATTACCGTGCTATGTAAGAGTTCAGATCCTTATTGCCAAAACATCATCCAATAGCATCAACCGAGAAGGAGCCACACTCCAAACTTTAGATTCTGCTGCCAGTCTCACAATTAAATCGGAATATATTATTAAATAAATCATTTAGACTTGATGAGACTGCTGTACTTTCTTTCAAAATCTGCATTAGAACTGCTGTACAATGCTCAAAATAAAATGAACATTATAAGTCTCAGTTGAAGCTCAAATCTTTTCATGTTAGGCAAGGAAACTTTATCAAAGGAATACACAACCATTCTTCCATTGAACTAACTATACCAACCTCATCAGGTCTAAGACATCTACCGTATTTAATAATATATTGTGAAATGTGGAGGCAGATCATCCATCTTTAAGTCATTAGAGTTTCAGTATTGAAGCAAGAATATGGAACAAGAAGAGTCCTTCTTCATGTGCCATGAGCGGGTATGAGACCGATGTCACATGCCTGCATGTTGAACTCAAGAGTGCGGATAATTGTTTTCTTGGTTGAGTACTTCATAATATGTTTTGGAAAGTTATGTTTTATCACTTATGATAACTTTAAGTCTTGTATGTATACCTTCTTCACTCTCTGGCCCATCATAAGATTTATCTATTGCAGCCCGAAAGCTTTCATTACAGCCTCTACCACGAACCATATTTGGTCTAGGTCTATAAAAAGGAAGCTCATTCTTCTTAACCTCTGCCACGGCAGTCTGCAGACTTTCCAGTGAACTCGACTTCTTCAGACCTAACCGTGGACCAAGCTCTTTTCCAGGGGAAACTGCAAAAAAACATTTTTTAGAAAAAAAAAGTTGAACGTTCCACTATTGTTTTTTTTTTAATATTTTGCATTTACAAGAATTTAATAATGATTATTTTACTACACACACAAGCATAATATAAAAATAAATGTCTATTAACTTGACAAGTAGCAATTTATGGCTCCTACAGAAATACTAACATAACAGGAGTGTTTTCAAGTTGTTGTGTGACTAGTAAAGATACAATATTCTTCTTTCTCCTTTCTAGACACTAATATTATTGAAAACCCCAGATCAGATGTAGGGGGATGGAAGGGTAGAAGAAGATGTCATGGCAACAGGGGGGTAACTTTATAGTGTATGCTGTTGATTGATATGTGTGATAAAGAATGTAATATTTTATTCTGTGGCTGGTTAATGTCTCAGTTCTGCTAGAGTTTCTGACTCAAAGCCGTCCCTAGGAATGAGGGGAGGTCTGTCCACTAGGGAGACCATTACCACCATAGGGATATAGTTTGCACTACACAGGAAAACATATAGTTAATAAATAGGATTAGCCCACCAGTTGGGAGGGGTTAGATTAGTTCATAGGGGAAGCACTTCCTAGTTTTTGGTCAGTGAGAGTCAGAGCGGAGGAAAGTGAGGAGTTTAGATCAGTCAGAGGAAGTGTTATATAATGAAGGTGCCAACGAGTTCAAGGAAAACGTATGTAGCAGGAGCAGAAGGGTTTCTCTTAGTACACATCCCAAGCTACGGGACACTATTGGGCCTAGGGCCGGAAGAGATACTAAGCGTCGTGTCTCTGTCTACCTGGTGAGGAAGATATCAACAGTGGGATGGCTTTTTTGCTATTTTTGATCAAAAACAGTATTACTAAGAACCCTATGTTATTTAAATGCAATATGTTTATTTTGCTTCTTGTAGGTTTTGTATGCTTTATGGTCAAAGTGAACATGCGTTTATGTGCTGCATGTATACCAACTTAAACCAAGGTAAATTTTTGTGCTTTTTCTTTGGTTATTAAAAATACAGTTTTTTTTTAATTATTTATTTAGAGCGCAGGCCTGCTTTCACTATTATTAGCGGCAGCAGGCGTCAGAGCAGTAGTCCCATCAGTCGTCACCAGTGACCGGAGGTAAACTTTATACCTCCGACCACAGCTGCAGGCTCACGCTGTCATTTGACAGAGTGAGAACCGCGGCTGTCTGACCAGTGGCAATGATTTCACGGCAGATCAGAAGTGTTGTCTAAGGTGCAGTCATGTGCATGACAGCGCAGCAAACACCGCTTCTGAACGGCTGTAAAACACCCAATGTTCGGGCAGCCGAACACGAACAGTAACACGGACTTCCTGGTGAAGTCTATGTTCGGTGTGTCTGTGCCCAAACAATAGGTGTTCAGTATGGATGTCGAACTTTACTGTTCGGGTTCGCCCAACTCTAATTATAAGGTCTCATGATAAACCTCAATAATACACACAAGTTACTTGATTTTGCAGAACTATAATTCCCATCAACGCTAATGCTTCAATTGAGCAGGCGTACATTGCTTAGCAGCATCAGCAGAGTAAGTGCAGCGCCACCTAGCAACAGAGGTAGGAGGAGCGCGTTCAGACATGTATATAACAATAAGCATACTTTATGTTTTTATCAACTGAACTTGCACTTAAGCGGTGCCTTATTTATTCTACAGTAAACCACAAGTAAGGCTAAGTTCACATTTACATATATGTGCACAGTGTATTATCTGCATACACAAACGCATACAAAAACGCATACAAAAACGCATGTAAACTTGCGTACCAATGTGTTCCCATAGACAGTAATGCATTTTTTGACGCACTCATCCGCATGCGCATGACTGCGCATATTTGACGGATTTTTGACGCTTCAAATAATGCAACATGTTGCATTCACCGGACACCGCAAAACGACACATGCATACACAAACACATGCGAATGAATGCAAATGCATGTCCCTGCATACACCATGTTAAAGATATGTACGCATGACGCATGCGGATCTATGCAGATCAAACTCTGTGCGTACAGACGCAAATGTGAAACCAGCCTAAGAATATTTGAGTTTCTTTTAACTTCAGGTAAATTGACTTTTTTATCATTTGAAGTCTAAAGGGTATGCCACACTAAACAATATCGCTAACGGGATCGCTAAAAAACGTCACTATTTAGCGATCCCGTTAGCGATATTGTTCAGTGCGGCAGCTGCCAGCGACGAGCTTCCTGCTGTGATCTCGCTCGTCGCTGGAATCGTTCCGGACCCTATTTCATCGCTGGCGCTCCCGCTGGGTAAGTATCTAATCGCTGTGTGGCACCTTTTCTTAGCGATTTAGCGGTACTTTTGTACCGCTAAAGTTGTTAAGAAGATCGCTAACGGAGATAGCGTCGTTAACTATATCGCTAAATGTGGCCGCATTTAGCGATATAGAAACAATCCCGCTAGCGATCTCATTAGTATGCAACGCTAACGAGATCGCTAGCGGGATAGCTTAGTGTGGCAGTACCTTAAAATTATACCAATCTGTAACTTTGAGTGCTTGATTATTTATTTTATGGTGAAAGAGATAAATAGCCCCAAATTCAGTCTGTTCAGAAGAAAAAAGTTAGCAACATTTTCCTAAATGCATTCAAATCTCATTAAGTAGAGCAGAAGGGAAATGTGGTTGCTAGGTCACACTTTGCTCCTTTGTTCACTAATTACTACTCCAAGACCTACTATTATTCTGAAATTAGCAAGTGTTGGAAAGGTTTTAGAAACTTGATTTGCACAGGACAGGAATATTTTTACTTTATTAGACAGTTCATGAAGCATATCCTGTTTTATAACTGAATACAGTGAGAAGTCAGTAGCTCAGCATAAGGTATAAAGACCAAATTCATGAAACCTGTCACTGCCAGGTTTGTAAAGTAAATGCTGACAAACATTTATAATTAAATTGCCCATCTCACAACTTTTAACCAACAAGCCATCACACTCAAATAATAAAAAAAAAGGTCCTGGAAGGAAGCTATCATCAGAAAATGACCCATTGTTTAACCCCTTCATGACGGAGCCCTTTATTGTTTATGCATTTGTTTTTCGCTCCCCTTCTTCCCAGAACCATTTTTATTTTTCCATCAATATGGCTATGTGAGGGCTTGTTTTTTTGCAGGACAAGTTGTACTTTTGAACGACCCATTGGTTTTACCATATCATGTACTCAAAAACGGGAAAAAAAAACAAGTGCGGTGAAATTGTAAAAAAAAGCACAATTCCACAAATGGTTTTTGGATTTTTTTTACCATGTTCACTAAATGCTAAAACTGACCTACCATTATGATTCTCCAGGCCATTAAGAGTTCACAGACACCAAACACGTCTAGGTTCTTTTTTATTTAAGTAATGAAAAAAATCCAAAGTTTGTTAAAATAAAAAAAAAAAAAATCGCCATTTTCTGATACCTGTAGCATCTCCATTTTTCATGATCTTGGGTTGGTTGAGGGCTTATTTTTTTGAGCTTCGAGCTGACGGTTGTAATGTTACCATTTTGGTGTACATACGATCTTTTGATCGCCAGTTATTGTATTTTAATGCAATTTTGCGGAAACCAAAAATACTTAATTCTGGCATTTTGACTTTTTTTCTCGTTATGCCATTTAGCGATCAGGTCAATTCTTTTTTTCTACTGATAAATCAGGCGATTCTGAATGCGGCGATACCAAATATGTGTATCTTTGATTTTATTTTTATTGTTTTATTTTGAATGGGGCAAAAGGGGGGTGATTTGAACCTCTATTTTTATTTTTTTAAAAATATTTTTAAAAACATTTTTTTCTTACTTTTAGCATGCTTCAGTAGTCTCCATGGGAGACTAGAAGCTGCCATAGACCGATTGGCTCAGCTACATACAGGCGATGATCAGATTGACTGTATGTAGCAGAATTGCTGACTTGCTATGATCGCCAACCACCGGGCCATCATTATCATACCCATCATTGTAATCCTACCTCTGAAAATATGCAGCATTGCTAAAAAGTCTAAAAAAAAACAGTGACCAGTGTGAAAATGGCAACATTCATAGTTTTTGCTTTTATAATAAAGATTGCAAAATGACAAAAAAAATTCCAAAAATCACAAAACGCAAAAAACGTCAAAAAATTAATTCATACAAGAGATCATTTTCCAATTATAGCTTTCCTTTAGTACCTGTCAGGTCTCCGCTGCCCCCAGAAAAACCAACAGGTGTGTCTACAGATGTAAATACACTGCCTAACAGTCACTTTTTTACATTACATACTGTGAGGCAGTGACCGGGATCGTTTACGAGGGACGTTATATTTCCCCCAGAATGTGTACAGAGACCTATTAAAGCCATTGGAGTGCATTGCAGTCACACACACAGCTGCGGCTGCAATGCAGGAATGAAGGTGAGCAATGACCTAGTCAGACTACCTGGCTAAGGCAGATTAAGTAAAATCCGGCAGGGCCTTCATTTCTTGGAGGAGGTCACAGGAGGCAGTGGGGCGGCCTCCTCCCTCCAACCCGGGTTTTCCAGTGGCTTTTGCCACAGGTCTTTAAAACTCCTGCACTAAGGATTAGTGTTGTTCTATGTTGGGACCCTGCGAGGAGCATAGCAGGAAAGCTCCACAGGATTGTGTGTAGCTGAACCCACGCCTGGGACGGCTCTGCACCTGTCAGGCTCGGTTCGGCCCGGCGCGGCCGTTGTTCCCGGCAACCAGTGTTTATGAACTGATGTTACCCCGGCTGCGTACCGGAGGACTTTTCCTGTTTTACCCGTGAGTTGCTGAATAAAAGCTGTTTACTTTGGACTTGCTTGGGTCACTGCCTCAGTTACTGCACGGTGTGAACACCGCCGTCTTACAATACATAAACAGGTCTTTAAAGAAAGTATTTCCAAAGTCCATTTATGATATGTAAATGAAGGCTTTGACTAGTCGATGGGGTGTTAGTTTCCCCAGACTAGTCACAGTGAACTTGGCAGTTTTCCTTTAACCTCTTTACCCCCAAGGGTGGTTTGCATGTTAATGACCGGGCCAATTTTTACAATTCTGACCACTGTCCCTTTTTGAGGTTATAACTCTTGAATGCTTCAATGGATCTTGGCGATTCTGAGACTGTTTTCTCGTGACATATTGTACTTCATGCTAGTTGTAAAATTTATTCGATATAACTCGCGTTTATTTATAAAAAAATGGAAATATTACAACCCTACCCCTAATATCAACCCTAACCCTAACTTTAGCCTTAACCCTAATAGGAAAATGGAAATAAATAATTTTTTTTTATTTTATTATTTTTCCCTAACTAAGGGGTTGATAAAGGGGGTTTGATTTACTATTTATAGCGGGTTTTTATGTTTGGCAGCTGTCACGCTAAAAGACGCTTTTTATTGCAAAAAATAGTTTTTGCATCACCACGTTTTGAGAGCTATATTTATTCCATATTTTGGCCCACAGAGTCAAGTGAGGTCTTGTTTTAGTGGGACGAGTTGACGTTTTTTTTGTTACCACTTTCGGGCACATGATATTTTTTGATCGCTTTCTATTCCGATTTTTGGGAGACATAATGAACAAAAACCAGCAATTCATGAATTTCTTTTGAAGGGGGCGTTTATACCGTTCCGTGTGTGACAAAATTGATAAGGCAGTTTTATTCTTCAGGTCAGTATGATTACAGCGATACCTCTTATATTTTTTTTATGTTTTGGCGCTTTTATACAATAAACTAAACTATTTTATATAAAAAATAATTATTTTTGTATTACTTTATTCTGAGAGCTATAACTTCTCTATTTTTTCCCTAGTGACACTGTATGGAGGGCTTGTTTTTGCGGGACAGGATGACGTTTTCTGCGGTACCATGTTTATTTATAGCGGTCTTTTTGATCGCGTTATTCCACTTTTTGTTCGGCGATATGATGATAAAGCATATTTTTTTGCCTTTTTTTGGTGTTCACTAAAGGGGTTAACTAATGGGACAGTTTTAAAGGGCGGGTTGTTACGGACGCGGGGATACCAAATATGTGTACCTTTATTGTTTAGATTTGTTTTTAAATAGTTATTGTTGGAATAAATATTGATTTTGTATTATTATTTTTTAACATTTTTGCAATTATTTATTTTTATTTAATTATTACTTTTACACTTTGTCCCACTATGGGACAATCATTTTGTGCAGGCTGCAGAGCTGCATGCTATAGAAGCTGTCAGCGCTGCATGGATATTTACACTGACCTTAGAGACTTCCTGACATGCACTGCGCCTGACAAGAAGTCTCTGAGCTCTGGAGACCCAGATGTTGTCATGATGACATCGGGTCTCCATGGCAGCAATCAGGACCCCGCGTCATGATGCAGTGTCTCCGATCCAAAGGCAGAGGGGCTTCCAGAGCTGACAGCCACTCTGCCTACTCCCGGAATGCTGCGATCATGTTTGATCTCAGTGTGCCGTGTGTTAAAGTGCTGGGAGCGGTCTGTGACCGCTCCTGGCACTTAGTGCCAGGTGTCAGCTGTGAGAATCAGCTGACACCCGGCCGCGATCAGCCGCGCTCCCACTGTGAACGCGGCCAATTACATATAACGTACTATCCCGTCCAGGGTCAATAAGGCCCAGGTCACATGGACGGGATAGCACAACTAAGGTCAGAGAGGGGTTAAAGAAATTGTATGAAAATTCCAATGTAACATCTATCCACAGGTGATAACTTCCAATCTTTGTATGAACCCTTCAGGTTCTTCTCTTTTTTTTTCTTAGTTACAACTATAGTCTTCCTTTACTCTTACCTCAATGTCATTGCACTTTTCAAGTATTTTAATTTAAAAATGGCAGCAATTGATACATTGCTTTATCAATAAACAGGTTTGATTACATAGAAAGTTCAGATCTTGTGTTGAAAGAAGTATATAAGTCAATAGCAAAATTCATCTGCTACTTATTTTCTTACTGGCTGGGTTTAACCCCTTCATGACCCAGCCTATTTTGACCTTAAAGACCTTGCCATTTTTTGCAATTCTGACCAGTGTCCCTCTATGAGGTAATAACTCAGGAACGCTTCAACGGATCCTAGCGATTCTGAGATTGTTTTTTCGTGACATATTGGGCTTCATGTTAGTGGTAAATTAAGGTCGATAATTTTTGCGTTTATTTGTGAAAAAAATGGAAATTTGGCGAAAATTCTGAAAATTTTGTAATTTTCAAATTTTTAATTTTTATTCTGTTAAACCAGAGAGTTATGTGGCACAAAATAGTTAATAAATAACATTTCCCACATGTCTACTTTACATCAGCACAATTTTGGGAACAACATTTTTTTTTGTTAGGAAGTTATAAGGGTTAAAAGTTGACCAGCGATTTCTCCTTTTTACATCAAAATTTACAAAACCATTTTTTTTAGGGACCACCTCACATTTGAAGTCACTTTGCGGGGTCTATATGGCAGAAAATACCCAAAAGTGACACCTTTATAAAAACTGCACCCCTCAAGCTACTCAAAACTACATTCAAGAAGATTATTAACCCTTCAGGTGCTTCACAGGAACTAAAGCAACGTGGAAGGAAAAAATGGACATTTTAATTTTTCCAACAAAAATTTTCTTTTAGCATCAATTTTTTCATTTTTACATGGGCATCAGGATAAAATGGATCCTAAAATTTGTTGGGCAATTTCTCCTGAGTACACATATACCTCATATGTGGTCATAAACCACTGTATGGGCGCACAGCAAGGCTCAGAAGGTAAGGAGCGCCATTTGACTTTTTGAATAGAAAATATGCTGGAATATTTAGCGGTTGCCATGTCACATTTGGAGAGTCCCTGTGTGCCTAAACATTGGAGCTCCCCCACAAGTGACCCCATTTTGGAAACTAGACCTCCTAAGGAACTTATCTAGATGCATAGTGATCACTTTGAACCCCAAGGTGCTTCACAAATTGATCTGTAAAAAAAAAGAAAGTACTTTTTTTTCACAAAAATTTTCTTTTAGCCTCAGTTTTTTTCATTTTCACAAGGGCAACAGTATAAATTGGATCCTAAAATTTGTTGGGCAATTTCTCCTGAGTACACAGATACCTCATATGTGGTCATAAACCACTGTTTGGGCGCACGGCAGGGCTCAGAAGGGAAGGAGCGCCATTTGACTTTTTGAATAGAAAATATGCTGGAATATTTAGCGGTTGCCATGTCGCATTTGGAGAGTCCCTGTGTGCCTAAACATTGGAGCTCCCCCACAAGTGACCCCATTTTGGAAACTAGACCCCCTAAGGAACTTATCTAGATGCATAGTGATCACTTTGAACCCCAAGGTGCTTCACAAATTGATCTGTAAAAAAAAGAAAGTACTTTTTTTTCACAAAAATTTTCTTTTAGCCTCAGTTTTTTTCATTTTCACATGGGCAACAGTATAAATTGGATCCTAAAATTTGTTGGGCAATTTCTCCTGAGTACACAGATACCTCATATGTGGTCATAAACCACTGTTTGGGCGCACGGCAGGGCTCAGAAGGGAAGGAGCGCCATTTGACTTTTTGAATAGAAAATATGCTGGAATATTTAGCGGTTGCCATGTCGCATTTGGAGAGTCCCTGTGTGCCTAAACATTGGAGCTCCCCCACAAGTGACCCCATTTTGGAAACTAGACCCCCTAAGGAACTTATCTAGATGCATAGTCAGCACTTTGAACCCCCAGTTGCTTCACAAATTGATCCGTAAAAAAAAGAAAGTACTTTTTTTCACAAAAATTTTCTTTTAGCCTCAGTTTTTTTCATTTTCACATGGGCAACAGTATAAATTGGATCCTAAAATTTGTTGGGCAATTTCTCCTGAGTACATAGATACCTCATATGTGGTCATAAACCACTGTTTGGGCGCACGGCAGGGCTCAGAAGGGAAGGAGCGCCATTTGACTTTTTGAATGGAAAATATGCTGGAATATTTAGCGGTTGCCATGTCGCATTTGGAGAGTCCCTGTGTGCCTAAACATTGGAGCTCCCCACAAATGACCCCATTTTGGAAACTAGATGCCCTAAGGAACTTATTTAGATGCATAGTGAGAACTTTGAACCCCAGGTGCTTCACAGAAGTTTATAACGCAGAGCCGTGAAAATAAAAAATCATTTTTTTTCTCAAAAAATGATTTTTTAGCCCACTATTTTTTATTTTCACAATGGTTACAGGAGAAATTGAACCCCAAAAGTTGTTGTCCAGTTTGTCCTGAGTACGCTAGCACCCCATATGTGGGGGGGAACCACTGTTTGGGCACACGTCAGGGCTCGGACGGGATGTGGTGACGCTTTGAAATGCCGACTTGATGGAATGGTCTGCGGGCATCTTGTTACGTTTGCAGAGCCCCTGATGTGCCTAAACAGTAGAAACTCCCCACAAGTGACCCCATTTAGGAAACTAGACCCACAAAGAACTTATCTAGATGTGTGGTGAGCACTTTGAACCCCAAGGGCTACACAGAAGTTTATAACGCCCGGGCATGAAAATAAAAAAATCATATTTTTTCCACAATCAGGATCTTTTAGTCCCCAATTTTTTTATTTTCCCAAGGGTAACATGAGAAATTAGACCCCAAAAGTTGTTGTCCAATTTGTCCTGAGTATGCTGATATCCCATATGTGGGAGAAAACTACTGTATGGGCACACGTCGGGGCTCGGATGGGAAGTAGTGACGTTTTGAAATGCCCACTTGATGGAATGGTCTTCGGGTGTCATGTTATGTTTGCAGAGTCCCTGATGTGCCTAAACAGTAGAAACTCCCCACAAGTGACCCCATTTTGGAAACTAGATCCCCCAAGGAACTCCTATAGATGTGTGATAAGCACTTTGAATCTCCAAGTCCTTCACAGAAGTTTATAACGCAGAGCCGTGAAAATATAAAATCATTTTTTTTCCACAAAAATAATTTTTAGTCCCCAATTTTTTTCCCAATGTTAACAGGAGAAATTAGAACCCCCAAAGTTGTTGTGCAATTTTTCCCGAGTACGCTGATACCTCATATGTGGGGATAAACCACTGTTTGGGCATACGTCGGGGCTTGGAATAAAGGGAGCACTGTTTGACTTTTTGAACGCAAAATTTGCAGGAATCAATGGTGGCGCCATGTCGCGTATGGAGACCCCCTGATGTGCCTAAATAGTGGAAACCCCTCAATTCTAACTCCAACACTAACCCCAACACACCCCTAACCCCAACCCTAACCCCTACACACACCTAACCCTAATACAAACCCTAATCATAACCCTAACCCCAACACACCCCTAACCCTAATCCCAACTCTAACCATAAACCTAACTACAAGCCTAACCCTAATTCCAACCCTAACCCTAATTCCAACCCTAACTCAAATTCCAACCCTAACCGTAATTCTAACCTTAACCCTAATGCTAACCCTAACCCTAGTTCTAACCCTAAGGCTGGGTTCATATTGCGTTTTACCAGCCCGTTCAACACGTAGCGTTGACCGGCTGGTAACGGTATAGCATAACGCGATCGCGTTATGCTATACCGGCTAGCGCAGATGAATCAGCAGATAATCAGTCGCGGATCCGCAGCGAAATCAGTCGCGGATCCGCAGCGAAATCAGTAGCGGATCCGCAGCGAAATCCGCCGCGGATCAGCAACAAAATCCGCCGCGGATCAGCAGCAAAATCCGCCGCGGATCAGCAGCAAAATCCGCCGCGGATCAGCGGCAAAATCAGCCGCGGATCAGCGGCGAAATCCGCCGCGGATCAGCGGCGAATCCGCCGCGGATCAGCAGCGAAGTCCGCCGCGGATCAGCAGCGAAATCAGCCGCGGATCAGCAGCGAAATCCACCGCGAATCAGCAGCGAAATCCGCCGCGGATCCGCAGCGAAATCAGTCGCGGATCCGCAGCGAAATCAGTCGCGGATCAGCAGCGAAATCCGCCGCGGATCAGCAGCGAAATCAGCCGCGGATCAGCAGCGAAATCAGCCGCGGATCAGCAGCGAAATCCATCGCGGATCAGCAGCGAAATCCGCCGCGGATCCGCAGCGAAATCAGTCGCGGATCCGCAGCGAAATCAGTCGCGGATCCGCAGCGAAATCAGTCGCGGATCCGCAGCGAAATCAGTAGCGGATCCGCAGCGAAATCCGCCGCGGATCAGCAGTGAAATCCTCTGCGGATCAGCAGTGAAATCCGCCGCGGATCAGCAGCGAAATCCGCCGCGGATCCGCCGCGAATCAGCAGCAAAATCAGTTGCGGATCAGCAGCGAAATCCGCCGCGGATCAGCAGCGAAATCAGCCGCAGATCAGCAGCGAAATCAGCCGCGGATTCGCCGCGAAATCCGCAGCGAAATCCGCCACGAAATCCGCCGCGGATCAGCCGCGATATCCGCCGCGGATCCGCAGCAAAATCAGCTGCGGATCAGCAGAAAAATCCGCTAGGAAAAAAAAAAATATATTTTTTTTATTATTTGTCCCTACCTATGACCGGAGGGGGGTTCATTTACTTTTTTTTTATTTTGATCACTGTGACAGTTTATCACAGTGATCAAAATAATTTTTTTTACAATGGAGGGCGCACTGCGCATGCGCCCGCCATTTTCCAAGATGGCGGCGCCCATGAAGAATCCCGGGCAGCCGCCGGGACGGATCCAGGGACATCGGTGGACCGGGAGAGGTGAGTAGGGGACGTCGGAAGGTGAGGGGGGGGATCGGAAGGTGAGGGGGGATGATCGCAGGAGCAGGGGAGCAGACAGCGACGGCGGTGACCGATCGCTGCCATCTTTCGATGGCGGCGGCCGATCACCACCGTGACATGGTGTGGGGGGTCTGATCGCGGTCTCCAGCCATGGCAGATGCTATTGCAGCATCGGCCATGGCTGGATTGTAATATTTCACCAGTTTCATTGGTGAAATATTACAAATCGCTCTGATTGGCAGTTTCACTTTTAACAGCCAATCAGAGCGATCGTGGCCACGTGGGGGTTAAGCCAACCCCCTGTGGTGATGCAGTAAGGGTCCTGTTACTGCGGGTCGGGTGACCTTTCAGTGACCCCGGACCCCCGACCCGCAGTAACATGATTTATAGCATGACGCCTACGTCGGCGTCATTGGTCGGGATGGCACAGATTTTCATGACGCCGACGTCGGCGTCATGGGTCGAGAAGGGGTTAAGGTGCCACAATCTGATCAGCGACTTTACCTCAGTTGTTACACTGCTCAAAAAACGAAAGCAAACAGTTAAATCACACATTGGATCTTGATAAATTAAAGATTCACGCTGTAAATCCTTAATTATATCAATTGTATGATTTGCGGAGAACAAAATGAGTATCAATGGTCAATGGAAACATAATGCATTGACTGACTGAGGACTGGATTCAAAGTCACCCTGAAAATCAATGTAAAAAAATCACAGGCTTATATGTGTGAATTTCATCACAGTAACTCATAATGTAACTCAGTATTGTACAGTGGGTTCGGAAAGTATTCAGACCCCTTTAAATTTTTCACACTTTGTTTCATTGCAGCCATTTGGTAAATGCAAAAAAGTTAGACCCTGAGCTACAATACTTTATTATATATAATCAAATGTATCATTAATTCATAGAATACATTGTTTTATTCTGAGAATCGACATAATGTACTAATAAATTCTGTACAGCCTTAAGGTTACAAGCTTTTAATTTTTAGGTTTTTAAATAGGATAATGTTCTCAATGACAATTATTAATCTAGTATAGCAGCTAATATGTTATTTTATATTTGGTTGGTAGGATGTGAATGGTATAGAAATAAAAAAGATGGAATATGGTATTGTATCCCCAACAAAAAAATGGAAATAAAAAATTTCATCCAAATTTGTAGGATGCTCATTATTCTCCCTAACATTGCGGCTTAAAGGTTTGCCAGTTCCTTTATTGAAAATAAGAACCAGGTTTATCCTCTGAAATTAACATAGAAGATTATTTGGAAATTTGAAGTTTGTTCCTTGCAGAGACCGTCTTTAACCAGCGTGATGTCACAAAGGTCCTTCAGCTTTCAATGTCTATCAGTTGACCCCGCGCCTAGAACGTGTGATGCCAGCCAGGGCACCGCTCCTTAGCTCCCTGACATGCAGGCTTGTCCTGCATGGAGACTCGACTCAGCACAGCCGCGTGGTAGAATACATCAGTGCATCCTCATCTTGTTTTACCACAGAAACCATGAGTGCCTCATGAACTGAATGGACAACAGGAGGTAATACCAAGTGTTTTCTTTCAACTGCATGCTTTAATCTCCATCATCCCTCTCAATGCTGACAATTATGCACCTACACTATTGACTCTGGACATAGGCCATTACCAGGATTAACTATTAAGTACTCAGTATCCTCAGGTGTATCACAATTCCCAGTACACCGAGACGCTTTGTGCCTTATCTACAATGTATACACGAAGTGTCTACTGTGACTAGAGTGTGAGTGTGTTCTACATCTGACCATGTTAAGTAGTGTTGGTTGGGTAAGCGCAAATAATCTATTAATTATATTAAATGCCTCTCAGCAACAGGTTGATGGGATTTCACTACATGCGCGTTGCCCCTTTATGAAGGGGATGCGCATTCGAGAGAACAGTAGGCATGCTGCCAGAAAGTGCAGGGGGCACAAGACATGCCAGCAGAAAGGGGCCGGAGCAGTGAGTATGCTAGTGACCCTGCATGGAAGGGGAGGGGAAAACATGCGGGGAAGTTGGCAGAAGTGTTACATTCATTACACAGTTTTTGCCAGAGTTCTGGTTTAAAACTGATTGAAATGTCAAAAAACTTTTGCATAACTCACAGCTGCACAAAAAATTTGCAACTTTTGGACTTGTCTTTTTTTTCACCGTCAGTCCTGGCTAGCTTTGCCATTTTCTTGAAAATTGGCAAATCTTAGCCAGGAGGGGGATTGAGTAAGTGTGGAAGACACATTTATCATAATTTGCAGCACAGAAGTAGCGTTACTACAATATGAAAGTACTCCCCTCCTTGATAGGAGTACACTTCTTGCGTTGGCTCATGGCAGTTGAAAGATGCGCCAAATTCATTAGGCGGTGTTAATATTTAATGCCAACATGCCTTTCATCAAAACTGGCTTGTAAAATACAAGTCTTGATGAATCACAACCATAAGGTATAAAAGAAGTCTAAAAGATAATACAGGTTTGGCACATACAATGGCTCAGTTAATACTAGAATTCCGTCACGTCTTGTTGAGTGAATCTCTTATTGTTTTACTACAGTATAGAATTATACACTCTTTAAGCGTAAACCCTAATAAGAAATATCTATTTACAATAAGTCCACTACACACTACAAAGTACTTGCTCAACTGAAAGAAAACCATTCTCATCCCCTGTGACTATATAAAAACTCTCTTGAATTTATGTTTAACTTTACGGAAACATTTTGCTAACAGGTCACAAAACTGTGCTCGTTATTCAGTAAGTGCCACAAGTATGGACATGAGCATTTAGCAAAATGTCCATACAATAATAACAATAATGGTGATGATAATGATGGTGGAGCTAACATATGAAAAGTTTGATGGGAATCCCCCTTGTTACCACCTCACAGTTGGTGACTGAGGACCCACTTAATTGTTTCTTGATGCTGTATGTTAAACACATTGTCGATTGCTTTGCTCTACTGCTCAATCATACAGATGTAGTGGAGAAGAACAGATTGGAAAAAACGGCAGATTACAAAACATGTTTCCCGAGAGGGCTCTGCCAGTTTTCTAATTGATCGGTCTCAAATGAAAGAGCAGTAAACATTCCACTAACGGGTGATTACGTTTGTCTTAAGTTTGTCTCTTTCTGCTAAGTTCCTATATAGATTTTGTTTTGCTTAATTAAATATGGAAATAGGATACTGTGAGAGCAGAGGGATATAAATTGGACTCTTGTTTCTGCAGCCCTGGGAAGGATCCCCTTGCTTATATTAACAGATATCTTACATACTAGAGAGGTGACATGCCAAAGGGCAAAAACATGGCATTCAATGTAATTACTATAAATGGGAACTCATCCCTCATTATGCCTCGGAGGAGGAGAGCTTCTCACCATCTCAGCAAACAATGGCGCTGACCTCCGGACAGTCCCTTTATCTCCAGTTTCTCCACATTGAGTAATCGGCACAAATAAAATTAATTATGTTGCATCCAAATATATTTTGTGGCCCATTATATTTAATTTCTTCATTAGTAATGAAAAAAACACAGGGAAGTAAAGGCATGGGTTTTTGCCTTTGACCCCAGGATCTGATTACGTATGTGTGTAAACAAAATGATTAACTTATCAGATGAAACATTGGGTCTCCCAGACAGAACAATGAAGGTTTCATGTTAACCAGTAGAAATATAAATTGTCCATATAGAAGTGGAAATTTTGGTGATTGAATAAAAAAAAATATCACAGAATAACATCATGAAACATTCAGTGCGCTCTACATACTTATGAGTCATGTATTACATGATTTTTGTTGTATTTCAGTATGAATGTACTTAGTTTTGTATGCAAATTGCCTCTTCAAACAAAGAGGACTTGTACTCTATAGCGCCACCTATTGGAAGTAGCGATCCTACAAGTCACAATCAACCCTTTAACGAGTCTTGTAATATGACTTAGGATAAAAGCCAAATCAGAATCTCCATTTGCAGACACGGTGTTTCGGACTGTTGGTCCTCGTCAGTGCAAAGTAGGAGAGATCTGATTTGGCTAGATGAGAGGCTCTGGACTGGGGTCTGGGGGGTAAGGTTTCTCCTTGTGGAGAGTGACATACCAGCTCTGGTGTGTCGAGGTAAGGAGGCTTATTCGCCATGCAATGCTCCTCTGGGAAATTTTAATATGCAAATTGCCTCTTCAAACAAAGAGGACTTGTACTCTATAGCGCCACCTATTGGAAGTAGCGATCCTACAAGTCACAATCAACCCTTTAACGAGTCTTGTAATATGACTTAGGATAAAAGCCAAATCAGAATCTCCATTTGCAGACACGGTGTTTCGGACTGTTGGTCCTCGTCAGTGCAAAGTAGGAGAGATCTGATTTGGCTAGATGAGAGGCTCTGGACTGGAGTCTGGGGGGGTCTTAAGGGTATGCCACACTAAACAACATCGCTAACGGGATCGCTAAAAAACGTCACTATTTAGCGATCCCGTTAGCGATGTTGTTGTGTGCGGCATCTACCAGCGACGTGGCCCCTGCTGTGATCTCGTTCATCACAGCGATCGTTCCGGACCCTATTTTTATCGTCGGCGTCCCGCTGGTAAGTATATATCGCTGAGTGTGGCACCTTTTTTTAGCGATTTAGCGGTACAAAAGTACCGCTAAAGTCGTTAAGGAGATCGCTAACCGCGATAGCGTCCTTAACGACATCGCTAAATTAGGCCACTACTAGCGATATTAAAACGATCCCGCTAGCGATCTCATTAGTATGCGATGTTAACGAGATCGCTAGCGGGATTGTTTAGTGTGGCATACCCTTTAGTTTTGTATGTATTTATCTAATCTATATTAAAGAAAAGGCTATGGATAAAAAACACTGTTTAACTGCAAAAACAATCTTAATGTGCAAGCAAATTATTATTTAAATCATTCTTGGCAAGCTTACAGGAAGTGCGGATACAGGAAGAAAATAAAGTTTTATTCTCCCTACAGCCTCTCATTTCCAGTCATTAGAGCGGTGCAGGAAGCGGTTAATGCAGAGCAGGCTGTCAATTACTGTACAGGGCAGTGATTACAGCCACGCACACTGTGCAGTGAGACTGCGTAGACCCGTTTTGGCGTAGGTGGTGCATTGCCCCCTCCCGCTAGACCCCCCAATGAAAACAGAAACAAGCCAGGAATGGGTTGAACAGGTCGGTCACAGTTTATTAATTAAATTACACCACGTGGGGGGGCAAATTAAGTTCCGCAACCAGCTCGGTCGCCGCAGGCCCCGTCTGTGATGGACATGTGAGCCGGCCAACGAGAGTTACGCACCCTTGCCCCTCCCGGCATTTCCGCTGTGACTTAAAACAGGACGAATAAAAGAGAAAAGATTTTTATTTTTTATTTTTTTTAAAAAAGGGGTATATGTTTGTACAGTCAAAAACCAAAAGACGACATATATACATAAGAGAGGGAGGGTGGGACAACAGCTACCAGGGGTCAGCCGAGGAGAAAGAGGAAGCACTGACCCCTGGTACCTGGATTTAACCCCCGTGGGTGTGGCTGTCCGCCTCTTCCTCTTCTCCCATTGGTCATTCGGGGGTCCCAGTATAGCCTCACCTGGGGGGAATTCTGGCACCGTAATATGACCCTCTAGCTAAGGTCTATGGGGGCTACGCAGTCAGAGGCACACTCCTTAGTCAGTGCCGTGCCTGCAAGCAGTAACTCTAACCGCTCTCTTCCCCGCCCCAATGACTGGAAACACACAGATGCAACTAAAACTTCATTTTCTTTCTGTAGCTACACTTTCAGTAAACTTGCCAGACATGATTTAACTGCTAATTTACCTGCATATTACCTCTTTATCTGAATGTCACTAATGTTTCTGGAGATGATTGGTTTACTTTTAACACCTTAAGGACCAGGACTAACTTGGTCTTAATGTCCACACTGTTTAGCTTTTTTCTGTGTCACATTCTAAGAGCCATAACTTGTTCTATAATGGGTAATAATGCAGAGCAGCCTAAAGACTCATTCCCAGAGAATCCTGTAAGCAGCGACCCTTGGTGAAGACCAAAAAATGTAGCTTCAAACCAAAAGCCCCATATCTCTGGACCCGTATGGTGGATTTAAAAAAAAATCTGGACAACTCAAGGGAGCAGAAATAAAACAAGAAAATAACTTTCTGACAGGTCCTCTGTAGTATTAAACGTAAACCTTTTCAGCAGATACTGTTGGACAGTCAGACCCACAAACAAATTAAAATGCCAACATATCCGACTAAAAGTTAGAAGATTTATAGCTAGACATACAGACATTAGACTAACAGATGATAGATGAGTGTGTTAAATTTGTACAATGTAAGAAAAAAACAAAATGAAGCAGTCATTTTATAACATGAATATACCCCTATATTTATATGCAATAGCAAAAAGGAACAGCCTGCAATAAGCATTAAAGGAAAAGGATCATAATTCAAATTGAAATATGAAGCTTCAAGAAATGCTAATATAGTTTCAGAACGAAGTGGATACATGAAATAAGCTTCCAACAAAAGTGTCAGAGGTTAATACAGTGGGGAATTATAATATACTTAGGATATCGCTATGCTGAACATAAAATAATGCTGAAGATCAAAGACTGTCATGAGTCTTCATGCAACTACTAAAATGAGCAGAAATAAATGGCTTATATTTACATCTGGTGAAATGAAAAATCAAAATGAAAAAAAACAACCTTCACTGGGAAATGTACCTCTGAAAACACAAACTATGTCACATGAGTTAATGTGGTCTTTATATTGCAAGTAAATTCTGAAGAGGCAGGAAACACTGGAGTTGGGTTCTATGTTGCTAACTACAGACATCATCTTTGTCTGCAAAAGTCATTTTTTTAGGGGGCGTGGCCTAGCAAGAAAGGGAAGAGGACGTGTTTCTGATCAGCTCCTCACCACACTCTCTATAATCTAGTTCCATCTGCTATAATACAGGGCCATCCAGGGCTATAAACCTATTTGTGAGTATAACATCACTCCCTGGAAGCCTGAGAGACACTTTGGAGCTGATTGATCACCTTAGCACTGACTTCTGTGTTGCGGCCTACTCTGGTGTGGAGGCCTGGGCCTCGATTCCGGCCATGGCCTAGCGGCGAAAACTACTGAGAACGGCCTTCACTACTGTCCGTTTGGAGACCCATGCTACCACCCTGGAGCCCTGCTCATCTCTAGTCGTGGGACGCAATACACGCTTTCCTCCAGCCACCCAGAAGGTAGGCCCCAAAGCCGGGGACTGAAGTTAACACAGGAGAGTATCTGGCAGCTACCAGCTGGAGCTGCAGCACTGCGGTGGCATAGCCTCCTGTAGTGCTGACGGGCTGCATAAAAGACATTAACAGTTTACTGCACATACCTGTTCAGTGTTCAACAGTTGCTAATCCATTGCATAATACATCCAGGCTATTTGTATAGCTCCAGCTGAAGAATCTTCATTAGTGCAGACACTGTTTTCCTCCAGCAGATGGCGATAAATCCTCTGCAAAAATAGTTGTGTGTGCTCAGCTTCTTATGACTAATATTTAACTGGTCTATTTCATCACTAAGTGACAGGAATACTCCGATTTAAATAGCAGCTGATCCCAAAGACTGTGTTATTGAAGTGTATTGGAAGTTGGGGAATAAATGTCCACTTAGCCCCATTTGTGGCATGAGACTTCGCCTCTGATAATGTAATAAAGACCACTTAATAACTCACCCAGCCGATGAATACTTTGCATATACAGCAACATCATGGTGAAAGGCAATAAATCCTCTAATGGGCAGTTTGGAACCCCCAAATCTGCCAAATCTCAACCTAATATGCAGAAATTCCTTAGGAGAAAGTCTCCTCTGAACCTACAAAAATCAGCGAACTCCAGAGAGGAATCTGATGACTCATATTCTGACTGCTCGCAGGCTGACAGTATCACTAGAGAACAATCTAGACGTCGTTCTCTCCGTTTCTCACAAGACTATCTCAAAGATACCTTGAATGCTGCTTTACAACCAGTATTGGCAGATCTAGCCGTCCTTAAGAAAGACATGCATGCAATGGGTCCAAGAGTGGACAGTTTGGAAGCGGATAGAACAGCGCTCGTACAACACGCCACTTCCACGGAGTCTCATATTCAATTGCATAACTCATTGCTCACTAAAGCCCTTCTCCTAGCTGAAGATCAAGAGAACCGTAGCAGAAGATGTAACATCAGGCTCAAAGGTCTCCCAGAGAACTGGGCGGCTGATACATTACGGAAAATTATGGCGGAACTTTTTTCTGACCTGGTGGGACAGGAGAGGGCGACATCCATAGTGGTGGAAAGGGTGCACCGTGCACTGCGACCGCCACCGCGACCAGGTGAACCTCCACGTGATGTAATATGTGGTCTTTTATCCTTTAATGACACCACAGCTCTGTTGGCGGCGGCGAGAGAACGACAAGACCTTTTATATGAGAGCGCACCCATACGTATCTTCCAAGACCTAGCTCCTAGCACTCTTTAAAAGGGAAGACAGCTGCGCCCATTGCTGGACATTCTGCGGAGGAAGAAAATACTCTACCACTGGCTGTTTCCTTTTGGACTAGCTTTTAAAATCAAAGAGAAAAGGTTTCAAATTCATACTCCTGGAGACTTGGACGCAGTCTGGTCAGCTTTGGACATCCCTCCTGTAGCAATAACGTCATGGATGCCTGTACCTCAAGAACTGGTGTTTCCCAGTCTCTCTGGAGCTCGCCCTAAGAGGGGACGCAAACGCCAAGATAAAGAAGGGAGCCCAACCTCTGACTCCTCTGTGCAGTCAAAGAACGAAGTTGGGGGAGAAGGATAACTATACAGAGAAGCAGAGCACGGAGTTCTGCATAATTGCCTCTCACTGTAACTAAGGAAGCACATGTTGCGATTATTCGCACATGATGCTTGATATCTGGTACTTCTGGCAGTGCTTATATTTCCGATTCCTTTTGTTTCCAGGAACGGTTTCTTTTGTTGACAACTGCTACATTGTCATTTATGTTCAAGACTTTTTGACGACGCAGTCGTCTTTGAGGCCTGTCGTGCCTCTCCCTAACGGGTCACACCGTTAGTTGATTGTTAAAGTACTACTGTTTAAAAGGGGAGCATTAGCCCCATGGAGATGTTCAGACAGTGCGTCATATCTGTTTCTTATTTGTCCTGTTTTGACATGCTTTTAATGTTGATAATTGATGACAATTGTTCAATAGTCAGGTTTTACCCCTAGATCTCACGGTCCCCACGGGGGTCTTAGTTAAAAAAAAAAAAAAGTATGGTGGCTATGTTATATTATACCTCACTGCCATAGTACCTATTCACTTATTCTTTATATGCTACATGATGTTTGTTATAGCTACTAACGGCTGGGTGGGTTGTGCCCGTCTACCAGCCTTTACACACACTTACTCTTTCATACACCTGATACTCGCTCTATTCATATTTGCCTACTAACGATCAGTGATATACCTGTTACTTCTCTTATCTTTCTATTTCCTCTCTTCATTTTCTCACCCATCCTTCCAATTCTTCAATCCCCTTCACTTTTCCTCCCCCTCTGACCCGCATATCCCCTCTCCCCACACCTATCACTCACACATTCCTTGCAGTTGCCAATTAAGTGGGGTTAACCTTACTCCTTCATTTCCATCTAGGTGGCAGTGAGGGTTTTGTGGCTAGACCTCTCTCCGGTCATACCTACACATAGTGTATAAGCATATCATTTGAATTCACAAAAAGACCTGGTGTAATTTATTTACATTGTTATCGCTATTAGGAGCCTTTTTGCAACGGCCGTCATTTACTGGGATTGTCAGTTTCTATCTTTTTGAACAAGGAGGGGACCGCCTGCTGGAATGGACCTCACTGTTACGTCATTCAATGTCCAGGGGTTGAATATTGAAGGTAAGCGACAC
The DNA here is from genome assembly GCA_033576555.1 of Oophaga sylvatica. NCBI lineage: Eukaryota > Metazoa > Chordata > Amphibia > Anura > Dendrobatidae > Oophaga > Oophaga sylvatica. The sequence goes on from JARQOD010000007.1 coordinate 24,207,171, forward strand.
CAGCTTTTCCGACTCTTAAAAACTTACCGCTCTGATGTGATATTTCTGCAGGAAACACATTTCAGACAAACTAATGTACCTCGGCTCCCTGCACACACGTTTTCCCAGTGGTTTCATAGTTGTAACACGGCTGGCCGCTCCAAAGGGGTAGCGATTGCCTTCCGCAGCTCTGTCCCGTTCCAACTTCAAGGAAGACATCAAGATGCGGAGGGCAGGGCTATCTTTGTACGGGGTGACATCAGTGGGACATCCTACACATTTGCTAATCTCTATGCGCCTAACCAAGGCCAGACACAGTGGTTAATTCAAAAATTAACAGAGCTCCGCTCGTTTGCACAGGGCCATGTAATCCTAGGGGGTGATTTCAACCTGAGTTTGTTCCCATCACTTGATGCTTCCTCTGGAAAGTCTGCAATAAGTGGGATAGCGTTAGCTAGAGTTCGTTCCACATTAAATGACTTAAATCTGGTGGTGTCATGTGTGCATTGCCACGAAGATCGTCGCGGTTGCACATTTTGACTTCTCACAGCTGATCTGCTGTTTCTTTGTGTTTGGCAGCTAGGGAGTTAATTCTGTCTGTGCTCGGTGCTGGGACTGGGTGCAGTTTCTCCCGGCTGCAATTGATTATTTGTTGATTGGTTTCCTTTAAATTCCTGGTTGTCTGCTTGGGGAGTTGCCAGTGAAACCTTCATGCAGACCACAGATAGGAATGAATCTGTATAGACTTTAGTTGTGAGCTCCTTAGTTGTTCTAAGCTCAACTTGGTTAGAGTTTATTTCCCAGACCATTTATGTTCCTTTGGTGTTTGAGTGTGTATGCAAGCGAGTGTTATCCTGTCTGTCTTATATGTCTAATCTGTGTATTTAGCTGAGATCAGCCCATATCCCTTTGGTGGTAGTCAGGATCCTTCTTAGGACTGATTACAGGGTTCAGGGTCTGATAGGAGACAGGGTTAGGTTGGAGACTTGGACCTCTGAACCATTATCAGTACCTCCAAGGTGAGGGATTAGTTAGGACCCCAGTTTAGGGTCAGGTTAGATCCCGGTCCACCTCTTTCCTGTTTCAGCTCATCAAGTCCTCAAGATTAACCCTGAGTTCAGCAGAGATTGTGTCAGGTAAATCTATTCTATACTTACATGCTTATGTTGCTATACTAGTTGTTGTATAGAGTGTTGTTCCTGTATTAATAGTTTACTGACATTGTATACATATCATTAGACAGCGTGACATTTTCACTGGCCTTAAAAATTATCTCCAGTTACCATGGATCCAGTAGCCCAGCTGGCTCTGCAGTTGCAGGGATTATCCATGGAGCTGACGGACATTAAGTCCAAAGTTTTGTCTCCCTGGAGCAAACCAGAGTTGAACCTAAAGTAGCTCTCCCGGACAGGTTCACTGGTGGGCGAGACAAATTTTTCACCTTCCGGGAGGCATGTAAATTGTATTTTCGGCTTCGTCCTCGATCATCAGGGAGTGATGAGCAGAGAGTGGGAATTGTTATCTCACTTCTGCAAGGGGACTCTCAATCCTGGGCATTTTCCCTTCCTCCGGGATCCCCGGCTCTACTGTCTGTAGATCAATTTTTTACTACCCTGGGATTGGTATATGATGACCCAGATCGGGTCTCTCTTGCTGAGACAAAATTACGTAAGATACAGCAGGGAGATCGTCCTGCAGAGGATTTTGCTTCTGAGTTTCGTAGATGGGCCACAGATACTCAGTGGAATGACCCAGCTCTTAGGAGCCAGTTTTGTCATGGGCTTTCTGATAAATTAAAAGACGTTTTGGCTCAGTATGAGTCTCCTCATTCACTGGAGTCTGCTATGGCCTTAGCTATCCGTACTGATAGACGGCTTCGGGAGAGGGGTGAGGTAACCCCACTCCCTGTTGTTTCTCCACCTACCACTAAAGTCCCTTATGTTGAGGTTCCCCTTGTCTGTTCGGATGAGCCTATGCAGTTGGGAGGGACATCATTTCGTAGGAGGGGATAGGCGGTACGCCGCAGGACTAGAAGATGTTTTTTCTGCGGGAAAGAGGGACATTTTGTTGGAGAATGTCCATCCCGTGCCTTGTTGAGCCAAAAGTCGCCGGAAAACTGTTAATCCCAGGTTGTGTGGTGGACGACAACCTGGGAGTTTGTATTTCATCCGCCAGTTCTTCTCAGTTCCTTGTACCAGTGGAGGTGGTAGTTGGTACGAGAGTGGAGAGATTGTCTGTTCTTCTTGATAGTGGTTCCGGGGCTAATCTGGTTGACGCTCAGTTTGCTCAGGCTCAAGGTATGCATCTGAGTGTATTGGTCAAACCGATCCCTATATTCTCCATTGACGCCAGGCCTCTCGGCCAAGGTAGCTTTGTTCATGAGGTTCATAACATTGACCTTCGGGTAGGGGCAATACATAGGGAACAATTATCTTGTTATGTGTTGGAGGGTCTACCTACTCCCATTGTGTTGGGACTTCCTTGGTTGGTTAAACATAACCCTGTGATTAATTGGCAGTCCAGAGAAATAAGCCAATGGGGTGAGTTTTGCAAAAGCAACTGCATGAACACAGTCATCAGTGCGGTCGTGCCTAGTACATTGCCTCCTTTTTTGGTGGATTTTGGGGATGTTTTCTCTGAGGAGGGGTGTCAGGAGTTGCCTCCTCATCGCGTGTATGACTGCTCTATTAATCTCCTTCCTGATGCTAAGTTGCCTAAAGCTAGGTTGTATAATCTTTCTGGTCCTGAGAGGCAGGCTATGAAAGATTATATTTCTGAAAGTCTGGCCAAAGGGCATATTAGACCTTCATCTTCCCAGTAGCCGCGGGGTTCTTCTTTGTGAAGAAGAAAGATGGAGGCCTACGCCCTTGCTTGGATTTCCGCGAACTTAATCGGATTACTGTTCGAGATCCGTATCCACTCCCTCTTATTCCTGATCTCTTCAATCAAATTGTTGGCGCCAAATGGTTCTCTAAATTGGATCTCAGGGGGGCGTATAATCTGATTAGGATAAAAGAGGGGGATGAGTGGAAAACGGCGTTTAACACGCCGGAGGGACATTATGAAAACCTTGTCATGCCTTTTGGTCTGACTACTGCACCAGCAGTATTCCAACATTTTGTTAATGACATTTTTCGTCACCTTGTGGGGCTGTTTGTGGTTGTATATTTGGACGACATTTTAATTTACTCGCCAGATCTTGTGTCTCATCAGGAGCATGTGAGACAGGTGTTGCAGATCTTGCGAGACAATAAACTATACGCCAAACTGGAGAAGTGTGTATTTGCCGTACAGGAACTTCAGTTTTTGGGTTTTTTGGTGTCAGCCTCCGGTTTCCGTATGGACCCTGAAAAGGTGAGAGTAGTGCTTGAATGGGATCAGCCAGGGGATCTTAAGGCTCTGCAGCGTTTTTTGGGGTTTGCTAACTACTACCGGAAATTTATTTGTAATTTCTCATCTGTCGTCAAACCTCTCACTGACATGACAAGAAAAGGGACGGATTTTTCTAAATGGTCGGACAAAGCTTGCCAAGCCTTTTCCTCTATGAAGAAATGTTTTGCTTCGGCACCCGTTCTCATCCAACCAGATGCATCTCAGCCGTTCATTGTGGAGGTGGATGCGTCTGACGTAGGGGTGGGTGCTATATTGTCCCAGGGTCCGTCCCTGGTAATGGCATCCGTGCGCTTTCTTTTCTAAGAAATTGTCGTCCGCCGAAAGGAATTATGATATCGGCAATAGGGAACTTTTGGCCATTAAGTTAGCTTTTGAAGAATGGCGTCACTTTTTGGAGGGGGCAGTCCACCCGGTTACCGTTATTACTGATCACAAGAACCTGTTGTATTTGGAATCCGCTAAGCGTCTGAATTCCAGACAAGCTCGATGGTCGTTGTTTTTTACCAGGTTTAATTTTGTCGTCACTTATCGCCCGGGGTCTAAGAATGTAAAGGCTGATGCCTTGTCTCGCAGTTTCCAAGGGGCGGGAAAACGGATGACCCGAGTCCTATCCTTCAGGAGGGGGTGGTAGTGTCGGCTGTATTTTCTAAGCTTGAGGAGGAGGTGTTAGAGGCTCAGGGGGACGCCCCTGCAGGACCTCCAGGGAGACTGTTTGTCCCAAATCTGTTGAGACAAAAGGTTATTGAGGCACATCATAATTCTGCTCTAGCAGGACATCCAGGGAGTAAGGCTACTTTAGATCTCCTTTCTCGCCGGTTTTGGTGGCCTAATGCTAATAAAGATGTTATAACTTTTGTCGCGTCATGTGGGGTGTGTGCTCGCTCTAAAACCCCTCATACCCGTCCGTCTGGGACCCTTTTACCCTTGAAACTTCCGGAGCGTCCATGGACTCATTTATCTATGGACTTCATTACAGACCTTCCTCCGTCGTCAGGGAATACTGTCATACTGGTGGTTGTTGACAGGTTCAGTAAGATGGCACATTTCGTTGCTCTTCCTGCACTCCCTAATGCTAAAACTCTGGCGCAGGTGTTCATTAGGGAGATCGTTAGACTTCATGGGTTGCCTTCTGATGTGGTGTCAGATAGGGGGTCTCAGTTTGTGTCCAAATTTTGGAGGGCATTTTGTTTACGTCGGGGGATGCAATTGTCATTTTCCTCGGCTTTTCATCCGCAGACCAATGGTCAGACAGAGCGTCTGAATCAGAGCTTAGAGACATATCTCCGGTGTTTTGTTTCAGAGAACCAAGAGGACTGGTCTTCTTTCTTGCCTCTGGCAGAGTTCGCTCTTAACAACAGGCGGAGCGAGTCCACTGGTAAGTCCCCGTTTTTTGGGGCATATGGTTTCCATCCCCAGTTTTGTACTTTCAATGGGGGGGGCCCTTCTCGGGTTCATGAGGAGGAGCGTTTCTCGTCGTCACTTGCTTCTGTGTGGAGAGGTGTATTGAATAATCTGAGTGCGATGGGGAACCGTTACAAACGTATGGCTGATAGGAGGAGAGTTTCTGGTCCAGATCTGAATGTGAACGATCTGGTATGGTTGTCTACCAGGAATATAAAACTTAAGGTGCCCTCTGGAAACTGGGTCCCAGATTCATCGGGCCGTACAGGATCAGTTCCATAATTAATCCTGTGGCATTTCGTCTGGACCTCCCTCCTACGTTTAAAATTCATAATGTGTTCCACAAGTCATTACTTAAAAGGTATGTGGCACCAGTCATACCGTCACCTCTACCTCCTCCTCCAGTGTTGGTCAATGGTAACTTGGAATTTCAAGTATCAAAGATCATTGACTCACGTCTGAATCGCCGGTCCCTTCAGTACTTGGTGCATTGGAAGGGGTATGGTCCAGAGGAGAGGACGTGGGTCCCTGCGTCTGATGTTAACGCAGATCGTTTGGTTCAGACCTTCCACAGAACTCACCCGGGCAGGCCTGGCCCTGAGGGTCCGGAGGCCCTCGTAGAAGGGGGGGTACTGTCATTTGTGCATTGCCACGAAGATCGTCGCGGTTGCACATTTTGACTTCTCACAGCTGATCTGCTGTTTCTTTGTGTTTGGCAGCTAGGGAGTTAATTCTGTCTGTGCTCGGTGCTGGGACTGGTGCAGTTTCTCCCGGCTGCAATTGATTATTTGTTGATTGGTTTCCTTTAAATTCCTGGTTGTCTGCTTGGGGAGTTGCCAGTGAAACCTTCATGCAGACCACAGATAGGAATGAATCTGTATAGACTTTAGTTGTGAGCTCCTTAGTTGTTCTAAGCTCAACTTGGTTAGAGTTTATTTCCCAGACCATTTATGTTCCTTTGGTGTTTGAGTGTGTATGCAAGCGAGTGTTATCCTGTCTGTCTTATATGTCTAATCTGTGTATTTAGCTGAGATCAGCCCATATCCCTTTGGTGGTAGTCAGGATCCTTCTTAGGACTGATTAC
>JARQOD010000007.1:24213127-24275640 GCA_033576555.1 Oophaga sylvatica
CCAGATATAGTCCTTTCATAGGCGTATTATATCACTGCTGCAGCCCAGATAAGTCCTTTTATAGCCTGTATTACATCACTGCATAGACCAGATATAGTCCTTTCATAGCACCGTATTACATCACTGCCGTAGACCAGATATAGTCCTTTCATAGCACGTATTACATCACTGCCGCAGACCAGATATAGTCCTTTCATAGTGCTGTATTACATCACTGCTCAGCCCAGATATAGTCCTTTCATAGTGCTTATTCCATCACTGCCACAGCCCAGATATAGTCCTTTCATAGGCTATATTACATCACTGCCGCAGACCAGATATAGTCCTTTCATAGCGCTGTATTACATCACTGCCGCAGACCAGATATAGTCCTTTCATAGCCTGTATTACATCACTGGCCGTAGACCAGATATAGTCCTTTCATAGCTGTATTACATCACTGCCGTAGACCAGATATAGTCCTTTCATAGCTGTATTACATCACTGCCGTAGACCAGATATAGTCCTTTCATAGTGCTGTATTACATCACTGCCACAGCCCAGATATAGTCCTTTCATAGCGTATTACATCACTGCCGCAGACCAGATATAGTCCTTTCATAGTGCTATATACATCACTGCCGCAGCCAGATATAGTCCTTTCATAGTGCTGTATTACATCACTGCACAGCAGCCAGATATAGTCCTTTCATAGTGCTGTATTACATCACTGCCGCAGCCCAGATATAGTCCTTTCATAGCGCTGTATTACATCATTGTTGCAGACCAGATATAGTCCTTTCATAGTGCTGTATTACATCAGTGCCGCAGCCCAGATATAGTCCTTTCATAGACTATTACATCATGCCGTAGACCAGATATAGTCCTTTCATAGCGCGTATTACATCACTGCCGAGACCAGATATAGTCCTTCATAGCGCGTATTACATCACTGCCATAGACCAGATATAGTCCTTTCATAGCGCTGTATTACATCACTGCCAGACCAGATATGTCCTTTCATAGCCGTATTACATCACTGCCGTAGACCAGATATAGTCCTTTCATAACCGTATTACATCACTGCCTAGACCAGATATAGTCCTTTCATAGCGCTGTATTACATCACTGCCGTAGACCAAATATAGTCCTTTCATAATGCTGTATTACATCACTGCCGTAGACCAGATATAGTCCTTTCATAACGCTGTATTACATCACTGCCGTAGACGAGATATAGTCCTTTCATAACGCTGTATTACATCACTGCCGTAGACCAGATATAGTCCTTTCATAACGCTGTATTACATAACTGCCGTAGACCAGATATAGTCCTTTCATAACGCTGTATTACATCATGTGCAGACCAGATATAGTCCTTTCATAGCGCTGTATTACATCACTGCCACAGCCCAGATATGTCTTTCATAGCGCGTATTATATCACTGCCCAGACCAGATATAGTCCTTTCATAGTGCTGTATTACATCATTGTGCTAGACCAGATATAGTCCTTCATAGTGCTGTATTAATCACTGCCACAGCCCAGATATAGTTCTTTCATAGTGCTGTATATATCACTGCCGCAGACCAGATATAGTCCTTTCATAGCGCTGTATTACATCACTGCCAGACCAGATATAGTCCTTTCATATGCTGTGTTACATCATGTGCAGAACCAGATATAGTCCTTTCATACGCTGTATTACATCACTGCCGCAGACCAGATATAGTCCTTTCATAGCGCAGTATTATATCACTGCCGCAGACCAGATATAGTCCTTTCATAAGCGCTGTATTACATCATCGTGCAGACCAGATATAGTCCTTTCATAGCGCTGTATTACATCACTGCCAGCCCAGATATAGTTCTTTCATAGGCTGTATATAATCACTGCCAGACCAGATATTGTCCTTTCATAGCGCAGTATTATATCACTGCCGCAGACCAGATATAGTCCTTTCATAGCGCTGTATTACATCACTGCCCAGACCAGATATAGTCCTTTCATAGTGCTGTGTTACATCATTGTTGCAGACCAGATATAGTCCTTTCATAGCGCTCTATTACATCACTGCCTAGCCCAGATATAGTCCTTTCATAGTGCTTATTACATCATTGGTTGCAGACCAGATATAGTCCTTTCATAGTGCTGTTATTCCATCACTGCCACAGCCCAGATATAGTCCTTTTATAGTGCTGTATTACATCACTGCCGCAGACCAGATATAGTCCTTTCATAGCACCGTATTACATCACTGTCGCAGACCAGATATAGTCCTTTCATAGCACCGTATTACATCACTGCCACAGACCAGATATAGTCCTTTCATAGCGCCAGTATTACATCACTGCCGCAGACCAGATATAGTCCTTTCATAGCGCAGTATTATATCACTGCCGCAGACCAGATATAGTCCTTTCATAGCACTGTATTACATCACTGCCACAGCCCAGATATGGTCCTTTCATAGTGCTCTATTACATCACTGCCGTAGACCAGATATAGTCCTTTCATAGTGCTGTATTACATCATTGTTGCAGACCAGATATAGTCCTTTCACAGTGCTGTTAATCCATCACTGCCACAGCCCAGATATAGTCCTTTCATAGTGCTGTATTACATCACTGTCGCAGACCAGATATGGTCCTTTTGTGTGGCCCAGCTGCGCTTGGTACACATGTCTCCAGGAGGATGCACAGATAAGGTAATTGTGAAGCCTGATATTCATTCACATCTCACACATTTCCCAGGAGCCACCAGAGGGAGGCCCTTAGATTCAGGTATTTAGGGGCGTGGAGAAATGCAGCAGTAGGCATTCTAGCCAGACAGCTAGTGTAGTTGTTGGTTGTACCTCAGAGAAGAGATCAGAACAGCAGTTGCCTCAGACAAGCTGTGAGGGACAGATGAGATCTCCTCAGGACACCAGAGTGAGAGGATTCCTGTCAGAGACAGAGGAGAGCGAAAGACTGCAATCTGTTATCTCAGGACAAGCTGCTTGAGTTCCCTATGAACGTGGAAAGTAACTCTCAGAGCAAGCATGAAATCAGTTTGACAGAAGCTCCTGATAGCCAATCTGGACAGAGTCTTTGAAGGAAAGAAGGAAAGGGATTACAGCAGTTATAACAACGAGTCAACTGAGAACAGGTCAGTGAGCTTGGAAGGACAACTGACAACTACACCTACTGTTACCCGTGCTTATGTTAAGGGCAAGAGCAGGGCGACAGGCGAGTGGAGAAAGAAGGACAAGTGACCAAGGTGACAGATCATCTTCACTTAATTAACCGGACACCGAGGTCCGAAGCATTGCTAGTACTTCACGTCTAGTAATAAGATACACCGGAATCCTTGCTGGACTTCAAGTCACAGAAGGTAGCCCTAAGCGTTGATACGTAACTGGAGTCAGGGAGAACAAGGACTTTTAGCTAGACCAAGCTTAGAGGACTTCATTCTTGCCAACATCTGAGCATCAGAGACAGAAAAGACTCTACCACAATGTCAGCCGGGCGTAGCTGCTATAGTAAGAGTTAAACTTGACTTCATGCAAGTTAGGACTCACATACACTTCAAGGAGAAAGGAGGCCTTAAACCTGCTCAGCAATCCCCTGAATGTGCATTCTCCAACCTGACCAGCTTCCCGGGACATACCTGCCAACAACATCAGTAAAGGTATGGAAAGAGACTGAATTGTGGTGACTGACTTCTTATCTGCACTCTGCACCACCATAGACTTCAAGGGAAAAGTCTCGCCTGTGGGAGACTCACCATCTTGCTGCCCCATAACATCCCCTTAGAAGATCCATATAGCAGCGCTGGTCAAGTTGATCAGATACCACAGGTGGCGTCACAAACTAATCTTTATAATCCCCTGTAAATATCCCCCATTGTATGAGCGCCCAGGGCCACGGACCGAGCTCTGCTGCCAGTGACATCCCCCATAGGCTTCCATGGGCTCGGTGGACCAGACTGTATCACCCCATAGCCCAGTGTACCAATGTGCGACATCACTTTCATAGCGCTGTATTACATCACTGCCGCAGACCAGATATAGTCCTTTCATAGCACCGTATTACATCACTGTCGCAGACCAGATATAGTCCTTTCATAGCACCGTATTACATCACTGCCGAGACCAGATATAGTCCTTTCATAGCGCTGTATTACATCACTGCCGCAGACCAGATATAGATCCTTTCATAGTGCTGTGTTACATCATTGTTGCAGACCAGATATGGTCCTTTCATAGCACCGTATTACATCACTGCCGCAGACCAGATATAGTCCTTTCATAGTGCTGTGTTACATCATTGTTGCAGACCAGATATAGTCCTTTCATAACGCTGTATTACATCACTGCCACAGACAACATTTATCAGTATCAGAGCACTAAATAAATCTGCTTACTGCCATGGATTATCATAGTAAAAGCGGTCTGCCATAACAGTGCACAGCAGAGGGACCGGTTTCACTTGGTAGCTCCATTTGATCCAATGGGAAATCACTGTGAATTATTCTACATTAAAACTGGAGGGGAAGAGTCACCTCACACCAGTCGGCCTAATCACAGCCCACATTTGCAGCAATAAAAATAATACATTGCATTACTGCAGTTTTTTGTCAAAGGTGAACAAATGCTCCCTCTACTAGCAAACTGTGGGAAAGATGTCAAATCAAAATTTATTCTGAAATGGTCATGTAGTTCCAGGGGCCATAGTTGGTCCTGTGCAATGCAAGCTATCTAAGCTGGCTTCCTACCAGCATAGATGTGATGTGTCTAAAACAGAGCATCTACTGTGAGGGTGGAAGCTTCCTTCATTACATTACAGGAGCTCATATCAAGAAGCAGCAATGTGCTGGTAACTAAGAATTGATGTGCAGGAGGATAGGGTTGTATATACAGGGGACAGAAAGGGTCATAATCTATAGGAGGGACTACATAGAGGGGACAAAAGAAGATTACTGCAATATGGCCAGTATATAAAGGGGACAGAAAGGAGAGATATGCTACAGGATGGATTGTGTATAAAGGGTTAGTGGAGAGATAAACAGCAGAATGTGGCCCTGTATATAGAGGCTGAAATTAACTGAGCTGTGTTTGCTGCCTGCTGCTGAGAGTTAAGTGATATGAAACTGAAAATGCTGCTTTATTATGCACATTATAGAAGAATATTTCTGGCAAATGCATCAACAGAGCTGCATTTGCAGTTTCACATCTATGATTTGTCTGTAGCAAGGAACAACAAACTCTGCACTGCCATTGCAAAACCACAAAATATTAAAAATATCTCTTTAAAGGGAACCAGTTAGAAGAAAGCAATGCTAAATCTGAGGACACCCCAGCAAGGTACATTGCTTTGGCAATAGTATGAGTGATAAATTTAGGAAAGACATTATGAACTCCATTCTCCCTCTGACTCCAGATTGTAACAGGCAATTTCTTACCCTCAACTTTATGGGGAGAAATCTATCAACCTGCTAACAGGTTCCTTTCACTTTGTCCAACTGGAATGTGGATTATTGTTTCTCTGATTAACTATATTGTAAAGTAAACAAATTTTTCCTTTAAAAAGACTCACTCAGTGTCTCCACCTATTAGCTTTATTTCTTGAAACATAAAATATATCTCATAAAATTGGACATATATATAACAGTACCAAAGTATTTTGATTAAGATACATTGATAAATAAGGTATTTCGGCAAAGGGGGCGCAATGGCAAAGATAAAGAGAAAAAACAAATTTCCTAAGTATCTAATTCTGTCCTTCACGTTCCTGTATATCTTCAGACCTTAGACTTGGTCAGCCACTTTACTGAAGAACTTGAGCGTGAAATGAAAATCTCAAAGACAGGGTCAAGAAAGTGGAAATCTATATCTCACTTCCAGAGATTTAAGCTCTAGCTGCTTATAAAAAATAAGAAAGAAAAAGAAACGGGGAAGACAGAAACAACGAAAACTATTTTTTCTTCTTCATAAATTAGACACAATCAGAGAAGTCAATCTCCGAATCCAACAAGACAGAAAAGGAAGAAATCCTTTTCATTTGCTTAGTGCATTGCCTCTATTTTTCTGCTCCGTCTAATCACACCTTCTAGCAGTTATCAGACTGCCATTGGCTTCTCCTTTTTTTACTGTCCAACAGTCACTCCGAAATAGACAATGTTAATCATTGTTACCATTGGAAACACAACGCAAGAATGGCAGAAACAGTGAAGAACTCTACTAATAAAAAGCTTTTCACAGAATTCCCAGGTAGGTTCCAATTTATAGGCTTTAAAATACTGTGTCTGGAGAAGGTCAGGTTAAGCAGTTCCCAGTAATAAAAGAAATCAATAAGGACCAGCAATGCTCGGCAGCCAGAAAACGGAATAAACACTTCATCTAAATCCACTTGTCCCTGAATTAAGCGAGCATAAAATTCTGTGTTTACTTTCTGTGCCCCAGTGATAGTCAATAACTCACAAAGCCTGAACCCAAGAACTCCAGGAAGGAAGCACTGCAGAAGACGTTTGTTGACCAAGAGGCAATTAAAAGGGATTTGAAGTGTCTGAGTAATTATGTAAGCTTTAACCTTATCAGGGCAACTATACTTGTAGATCTGGAGGCCAGTGCAAACATTGTAAACACTCAAAGGGAATAGGAGACAATGCTTTCACATTTAAGAGACTCTCTGAATGCAAAAAAGTGTTTTTTTTTTCTCATAAATAAGGAAACTAAATGGTTGCCAAATTAGAGGATTTATAATTTCAATTATCCTGGCGTTTTAAGACTTTGCAACACAATTCCTAAAGTTCTTTAATGAGTGGTCTCTAATACAGTTGGATAAAGCTTTGGCCTGAATAAGCTTCACATGCAGATGTTATTATAAAGGTTTAATATTTCCGAATAATGAACATTCAGAGAAATCCAAGAAACAAGCAAGTTAAATAGAACAAAAAAAACAACCTGCAGAGAATTACAATAATACTTTGTATTTTTAAACTTCCTTTCAATTGAGCAAAAAAAAGGTAAAATAAATACACATACATATTAGGTGTGCTGTAAATGTGATCATACACAATAGAAGAGTAATTGTCACAAGTTTTCTGGCATAAAACTGCTTGAAATATAGCAACATTTTTGTGAAAAAATTTTCACAGCCCTGCCAACTTTCTGAAAAATGGGCAGAGCTTATCTGGGAGCTGCATGGAAAGCATGGTCAACACATTCATTATAATTTAGCTTAAAAAGTAGCATAAATTAAAACAGAAACGTACTCCGGCCAGTGGTGCACAGTGTCTGAAAGCTTAGATAAATTCATTTAGCGGCGCATAATTCTTAAAGAATAACTAAACTTTCTGCCTCCTCTCAAATATACAGCAGGCATTTAAATTGCCCGCATATCTGTGAGGGGTCAGATTTCTGAGACCTCCACAGGTCATTCAATATATCCTTGAGAAGCACACAGCTCCTGTTTAAGCATACGCATAGATCGGAAAATGTATTCAATAGTAAAGGTACTGCCACACTAAACAATCCCGCTAGCGATCACGATAACGACGCATACTAATGCGATCGCTAGCGGGATTGTTTCTATATCGCTAAGTGCGGCCACATTTAGCGATATAGTTAACGACGCTATCGCCGTTAGCGATCTTCTTAACGACTTTAGCGGTACAAAAGTACCGCTAAATCGCTAAGAAAAGGTGCCACACAGCGATAAGATACTTACCCAGCGGGAGCGCCGACGAGAAAATAGGGTCCGGAACGATTCCAGTGACGAGCGAGATCACAGCAGGAAGCTCGTCGCTGGCAGATGCCGCACTGAACAACATCGCTAACGGGATCGCTAAATAGTGACGTTTTTTAGCGATCCCGTTAGCGATATTGTTCAGTGTGGCATACCCTTAAGTATAGGCTGTGTGTGCATGCTCATGTAAGGGGATGTAAAGTGTACCCCTTTAAATGTCATGTATATATTGTGTTACTGATTAGTCTATGCAAAATATGTTGCACCATGTACATAATAGGGACAGTGCAGTTAGTGATATGCCCACTTGGTGGGGACATAGAGTACATTACACTATAAGAGTTAACCATAGGAGGGGCTACTGTGAGCCAAGAGAGGAACATTTCCTGTTTACAGTTCAGTTAGGGCTGGGCTCCCGCACAGTCCACAAGGGCTATAGGCCCGGACAGCACAGCAGCTCTGTAATGTTGCAAGTGAAGCCTAGCCATCCACAGCGGTAGAAGGAGAACAAAGGAGGCTCGTACAACAATGAAACTTAAGAAGCGGAAAGATGTGGCTGCTCTTTGCGTGGACGGACACTTTGAAGACCGGGGCGAAACGGTCGAGGGACCACGCAGGAGTAGTGAGTACAGACAGAAAGAACTTGGCACCTACACATAGCACAGCAAAGAAAGGCAGTTTACTCTCCCAGTGGCAACTAGCTCCGGTAATTAATGAACTTGACACTGGAGTGAAACAGACCGAGGGATGCATAACCGTAGCAGAGCTATACAGAGTATCCAGGGGAACCATCAGGAATCCTGATCCGACCCGGGCCTGTGCTATGTAACCGTGAGAGGTGCAGGGAAATACAAGGAACAATGCACTTTGAAGCCTGTTGTAAATGCTGTAAAGACCTCGGATATAGTAAATACAGTATCTAGTAAAGAGGTTATTGTTGAAGTTGAAATGGACTGTGTTTCAGTAAATGCTGCTCAGCTTGGTGAGGGTCTCCCACAGTCTAGTGGAGAACCAGAAGTAGTTGGACCTGAAAGTACAGGTGTGCTGACTAAGAATGGATATATTCCTTGAGGGAAGGCCAGGATACAGAAGCCCAGGTGTCCTCGGCCATGACTATAGTCCTGGCTGACCCTTACACTCACACAAAAGCTGTGCACTTTTCAGGGTCTATTGAAGGCACTAGAACGCAGACCGCCTCCGATATGCATGCAATTCAAGTGCTTGCTAAATATTTAACGTTAAGCAGAAAGCTTATTCTTTTAGGAATGTGACACATAGAGATGTGCGACTTTGCCTTTTTAGGGTCGAGTCGGGTTTCATGAAACCCGACTTTCTCAAAAGTCGAGTCGAACGAAATCGGCCGACTATCGGAAAAAGTCGGTGGTCCGACTGAAACACGATACCCAATGCAAGTCAATGGGGAAGCAAAGTCGGCAGGGAGTGGAGGACAGTAAACACACCTACAGTGCCCATTTCAATGCCAACGACATCAATTCTTATTACTTAAGCTTGGCAACCTTCATTTACTTTACAATAATAGTTACGCATTGAATACTGGGGGTTATTTGGCTAAAGTTGTGGGGGGGTAGGGCTGGCTCCAGGTTTTCGTGTGCCCCGGGCCAAAGAGTGTCAGTGCGCTTCTTTAACACATACCATGATGCTCCGATACGGCACAGAAATATAGGTATAGTACATTGACAAAAACTTCACTTCTTACATGACATGACTGATATCTATTTAAAATCTACAATAGCTCAAAAACCGGACAGTATATTCCTCCATACAGTATTATGGCCACCACATAGTGCGCCATACAGAATAATGAGCCCATATATTGCTGCATACATAATTGGTCCCATATAATATTCCATACAGTATATGATGAGCTCCAAATAATGCTCCAGTATATGATGGTCCCCATGTAATGTGCCATACAGTATAGGACGGTCCCCATAGAGTATAATGAGCCCCACATATTGCTCCATACAGTATAATGACCGCACATAAAACTCCATACAGTATATTATGGGCCCCATATATTGCTCCATACAGAATGGGCTCCAAATAATGCTCCATACAGAATAGGTCCCATATGTGCTCCATATGATGCTCCATGCCCTATATGATGCCCCATAAATAATGAACCCCATATGATGCTCCAGTATATGATGGGCCCCATGGATGATGCTCCAGTGTCTTATGGGCCAATATAATGCTCCATATATAATGGGCCCCATTTATAATTCTCCAGTGTATAATGGGCCCCGTATATGCTGCTCCAGTGTCTGATCTGCCCCATTTAGAATGCTCCAGTATATGATGGGCCCTATGGATGATGCTCCAGTGTCTGATCTGCCCCATTTAGAATGCTCCAGTACATGATGGGCCCCATGGATGATGCTCCAGTGTCTTATGGGCCAAAATAATGCTCCATATATAATGAGCCCCATTTATAATGCTCCAGTGTATAATAGGCCCCGTATATGCTGCTCCAGTGTCTGATCTACCCCATTTAGAATGTTCCAGTATATGATGGGCCTCATGGATGATGCTCCAGTCTATGATGGGCCACATATACCATTCTCCAGTGTTTAATGCTCCCCATATATTGCTCCCAACATTAAAAAAATGAAATACCTCTCCTCGCTGGGCACTGCTCTACTCTGGACTCCTTAGCGTCGCCATCTTCCAGCTCTCTGCACTTGAACTGTTTAGGCATAGGGCGTACAGACGTGACGTCATCATGCTCTCTGACCTGAATGTCACTGTCAGGAAACGCGGAAGACGTCACAGCGGTGGAGCAGGGAGAGGTAAGTATGGCAAGTGCTGTGGCCCTGAGCAAGCAGGGGGGCCCACTCGTGGGCGACGGCACTGGCACAGGGCCCCTCACAGTACGCCGGTGTGTCTGAAGGCGAGTGGCCCACCCACCGTCAGAGACACTTTTGTGTACTATGAGGGGCCCTGTGTCAGGTCCGTCGCCCACGAAATCGCCCCCCCACCTGCTCAGGGAACCGGCACTTGCCCGGTTGTGCAAGGTGCTGACGCCGGCCGTGGGGGGGGAAGCCCAGTTAGGGAGGTGGAAAAAGTGGCATATATTGAGGTGTAGGCTGGACGTTCAGCTGCTGCAAATAGAGGAATTGGAGAAATCGGAGGAAGAGGAGGACAAAGCGAGCCATTTTGCTGGCAACATATGCATCATCAGGGGAAGGTGGTACAAAATCCTTTGAAACCCAGGCATGGTTCATTTTAATGAAGGTGAGATCACCAACATTTTGGGTCGACAGCCGGGTCCTTCTTTCTGTCAGGATTGATCCAGCTGCACTGAACACTTTTTCTGATAGCACACTACCAGCAGGGCAAGCGAGCTCCTGTAAAGCATATTGTGCCAATTCAGGCCAGGTGTCCAGTTTACAGGCCCAGTAGTCAAAGGGGAATGAACTGTGAGGGAGAACATCGATAGGGGAGGAGAGGTAATTTTGAACTATAGTTGACAACTGATGTCTCCTGTCTGTTGCAATCGATTCATTATTACCAGTCTGTGTGTGTTACTCGAGAAATCAGTCCACAACATGGTCATGAAACCCCTGTCTCCAATGTCACTTTGGCTGTGTGCACCACGAACACCTCTTCCATTTGGCCCAGTACGGCTCGTGGTAGAACCTGCACCGCTGCTGTGTGCTGGGAATGCCTGTAACAAACGGTTTACCAGAGTTGCTTGTTTGTTTGCCAATATTAGCTCTAGTTTCTCTTGTGGCACGATGTTCTGTAATTTGCCTTTATAGCGTGGATCGAGGATGCTGGCTAACCAGTAGTCGTCATCCATCATAGATTTGGCAATGCGGGGGTCCCTTTTTAGTATCCGCAAGACATAATCACACATGTGGGCCAATGTCCAAGTGTCAATGATGCACTTAGAGTGGTGGGTGGAGGAGGACTTTCTGTCAAAAAGGGTACAATATCACAAGCGTACAGCTGTATACAGTCTGGGGGTAATTGTAAATCTCCGTATATATTTACGGAGTAACAGACAGACGCTCACAGGCTCAGTATGGATTAGACCAGAATATAAAAGCTGAAACGGTACTGTATCACCAGATACCAGGTGTATATAGTAGAGTGAAAATACTGTAAATCTCCGTATATATTTCAGGAGTCAGACAAAGACGCTCACAGGCTCACTATGGATTAGTGTTATGTTTTAGTAGCTGAGGAGGCAGGAGCAAAAAACCGCATAGGCAGCCTAACACCAGAGAGGTTGGAAACTAATAGGTTGCAGACCCCTTAAACTAACTACACAACTAGAAGCAGCCGTGGAGCGCACCTATGGCACAGCCGGAGAGATAGCTATCCCTGAAGATGGAAAGAGGAAAGCTAACTGCCCCGGAGTAGACCCCAAAAGAGTAGGAAGCCCCCAAACATATAATGGCGGTTAGACAAGATGAAAATACGAACACAGACAGAAAATAGATTGAGCAAACGCTGGGGCCCAAAACTGTCTAGATAGGACAGCACAGGAGAGAATACTGTCTGCAACACAGAAAAACCCTAGGAAAAACTCCAACACTTCTGAATCCAAAAACACTGAGACCACACGGTCTCGACCATCTATATCAGATCTCTGGTGTGGACACGTAGCTACCCATCAGTAAAATATCACAAGAACTGAGCAAATGAACAAATACAAAAAACGAACGGAGATCAGCCAAAGCCCCCCAAAGGGGACCCGGCTGAAGACAAAAAGCAATGCAGCAAAAAGCAAGAAATTCAAACCACAGTAAAAAAAAACTGAAAGGGACTTATCTGAAAGCAAGCAGGAGACAGCAGGAAAGCAAGCTGAATTCCAACCTAGACCAGGAAGAACAAATGATCACCGGCGAGGATCATGGGAGGTCAGCTCACTTATATCAGGCCAGTCAGTACCACCTGAAAACCACTCGTTATCTGCAGGTGTAGGACTCTTGGTGATCAACATAGGTTCAATACCCTCAGCAACCACCAGAGGGAGCTTCAGATGCGAAGTAGTCTCCAAAACGTTCACAAAAGATTAGACAAGAATATAAAAAGTAGAAAAAGGGTAATGTATTAGAAGTGTACAGCTGTATACAGTGTTGGGGTAATTTTAAATCTCTGTATATTTTTCCGGAGTAACAGACAGACTCTCACATGCTCAGTATGGATCACACCAGAATATAAAAAGTAGAAAAAGGGTAATGTATCATCAGATATCAGGTATATATAGTATAGTGAAAATATTGTAAATCTAGAATATATTTCAGGAGTCAGACACAGACGCTATCAGGCTCAATATGGATTAGACAAGAATATAAAAAGCTGAAACAGGGTACTGTATCACCAGATACCAGGTGTATATAGTTTAGCGAAAATATTGTAAATCTCCGTATATATTTCAGGAGTCAGACAAAGACGCTCACAGGCTCAGTATGGATCACACCAGAATATAAAGAGTAGAAAAAGGGTAATGTATCACCAGATACCAGGTATATATAGTATAGTGAAAATATTGTAAATCTCTGTATATACAGTACAGACCAAAAGTTTGGACACACCTTCTCATTCAAAGATTTTTCTGTATTTTCATGACTATGAAAATTGTAGAATCACACTGAAGGCATCAAAACTATGAATTAACACTTGTGGAATTATACATTATACTTTACAAAAAAGTGTGAAACAACTGAAAATATGTCTTATATTCTAGGTTCTTCAAAGTAGCCACCTTTTGCTTTGATTACTGCTTTGCATGCAGAAAAGGTGAACGGATGGACTCTACATGCCTAGTTCCCACCGTGAAGCATGGAGGAGGTGGTGTGATGGTGTGGGGGTGCTTTGCTGGTGACACTGTTGGGGATTTATTCAAAATTGAAGTGGTGAGCGGTCCAGCTTACCCCAAACCATCTCGATTGGGTTCAGGTCTGGTGATTGTGGAGGCCAGGTCATCTGGCGTAGCACCTCATCACTCTCCTTCTTGGTCAAATAGCCCTTACACAGCCTGGAGGTGTATTTGGGGTCATTGTCCTGTTGAAAAATAAATGATCGTCCAACTAAACGCAAACCGGATGGAATAGCATGCCGCTGCAAGATGTTGTGGTAGCCATGCTGCTTTAGTATGCCTTCAATTTTGAATAAATCCCCAACAGTGTCACCAGCAAAGCACCCCAACACCACCACACATCCTCCTCCATGCTTCACTGTGGGAACCAAGCAGGTAGAGTCCATACGTTCACCTTTTCTGTGTCGCACAAAGAAACGGTGGTTGGAACATAAGATCTCAAATTTGGACTCATCAGACCAAAGCACAGATTTCCACTAGTCTAATGTCCATTCCTTGTGTTCTTTAGCCCAAACAAGTCTCTTCTGCTCATTGCCTGTCCTTAGCAGTGGTTTCCTAGCAGCTATTTTACCTGAAAGCCTGCTGCACAAAGTCTCCTCTTAACAGTTGTTATAGAGATGTGTCTGCTGCTAGAACTCTGTGTGGCATTGACCTGGTCTCTAATCTGAGCTGCTGTAAACCTGTGATTTCTGAGGCTGGTGACTCGGATAAACTTATCCTCAGAAGCAGAGGTGACTCTTGGTCTTCCTTTCCTGGGGCGGTCCTCAAGTGAGCCAGCTTCTTTGTAGCGCTTGATGGTTTTTCAACTGCACTTGGGGACACTTTCAAAGTTTTCCCAATTTTTCAGACTGACTGACCTTCATTTCTTAAAGTAATGATGGCCACTCGTTTTTCTTTACTTAGCTGCTTTTTTCTTGCCATAATACTAATTCTAACAGTCTATTCAGTAGGACTATCAGCTGTATATCCACCAGACTTCTGCACAACACAACTGATGGTCCCAACCCCATTTATAAGGCCAGAAATCCCACTTATTAAACCTGACAGGGCACACCTGTGAAGTGAAAACTTTTTCTGGTGACTACCACTTGAAGCTCATCAAGAGAATGCCAAGAGTGTGCAAAGCAGTCATCAAAGCAAAAGGTGGCTACTTTGAAGAACCTAGAATATAAGACATAATTTCAGTTGTTACACACTTTTTTGTTAAGTATATATTTCCACATGTGTTAATTCATAGTTTTGATGCCTTCAGTGTGAATGTACAATTTTCATAGTCATAAAAGTGCAGAAACTTAATGAGAGTGTCCAATTGATCTGTCTGTTTCAGGAGTAACACACATACGCTCACAGGCTCAGTATGGAGCTCAGAATATGAAAAGCAGAAAATGTGTACTGTCTCAGTAGCGTACAGCTGTATACAGTGTTGGGGTAATTTTAAATCTCCGCATATATTTCCAGAGTAACACACAGACGCTCTCTCAGTATGGATTTGACCGTAATACAGAAGGCAGAAAAACAGTACTGTATCAGAAGATACCAGCTGTATATGGTTTTGGGGAAAGAAATTTCGAAATTCTCCATTATATTTTATTATCGGGAGTCACACACAGACGCTCTCTCACGATGTATGTATTTGACCGTAATACAGAAGGCAGAAAAACGGTACTGTATCAGAAGATACCAGTTGTATAGGGTTTTGGGGAAAATTTAAATCTCTGTATATATTTCCGGAGTCACTCACAGACGCTCTCTCAGTATGGATTTGACCGTAATACAGAAGGCAGAAAAACGGTACTGTATCATAAGAAACTAGCTGTATACGGTTTTGGGGAAAATTTAAATCTCCGTATATATTTCTGGAGTCACACACAGACGCTCTCTCAGTATGGATTTGACCGTAATACAGAAGGCAGAAAAACGGTACTGTATCAGAAGATACCAGCTGTACACGGTTTTGGGGAAAATTTAAATCTCCGTATATATTTCCGGAGTCACACACAGATAGTCAGCATGTATTTGTCCGTGATACCAGCCGGTACACGGTAGTGTGTAAGGAGCGTACAGCTCTATACGGTGTGGGGAAAAATGAACGCTCGGTAACTGTACAGAAAAAAAGAATAAAAGTATTAGTGCTGTGTAGGTGCTGTGTTAAAAATCACTCTGCACAGCAGTGTACACACAGTAAAACAGCTAGCAGGCAGCCTAATAATCAGCTCTTCTGCTGCACACAAGAAATTCCTCCCCTCTCACTGGTAGGCAGCCTAATAATCAGCTCTGCTGTTGCACACAAGAAATTCCTCCCCTCTCACTGGCAGGCAGCCTAATAATCAGCTCTGAGTGCTCCACACAAGAAATTCCTCCCCTGTCACTGGCAGGCAGCCTAATAACCAGCGCTGCTGCACACAACAAATTCCTCCCCTGTCACTGCAAGCTAACTGTACAGCTAATCGCTATCAGCACAAGCACAGAATAAGTTTTTTTCCTGCCTAACACTCTCCCTACTGATTAACAGCGGCAGCAACCTCTCCCTACGCTAAGATTGGCAGAAGTAAAATGGCGGTTGGCGGTGATGGCTTTTATAGGCACTGTGACGCCACACAAAGCAAGCCAATCACTGCAATGCCCTTCTCTAAGATGGTGGTGGCCGCTGCGCATGTCATCCCGTTGCCCACAGTGTGCGTCCTTGCTCATTGGCTGAAAAAAGGCACTTGCAAGCATTATGGGAAAACCGATTTTGGCGCTCGGATCGCCGAACGCATGGCCGACTTCACACTATGGTCGGGTTTCGCCCGGCGAAACCCGACTTTGGCATTGCTAAAGTCGGTGTTTTTTTGAATCTGACCTGTTTCGCTCAACTCTAGTGACACATCTTACCCCCATGCACTCTTTATCGAGACTGGCATACAAATGATCAGTCCTGATTAGAGATGGGTGAACCTGACCAGTAAAGTTCGGGGTCTGTACCCAACACCTACTATTCGGGCATGGACCCAGAGAATACAGACTTCGCCAGGTAGTCCGTTTTACTGTTCGAGTTCAGCACCCTAAACACCGGGTGTTTCTCACTATGTCATCTGCATGACAGCGCGAAAAACACTGGCGGCTCTGATCGGCCGTAAGATTAATACCACTGGTAAGAGCGTGTGGTTCTGTGCACGTCATGCCTTTGATCTACACTGCGTGTAAACACGCAGTGGTAGATCAGTGCCGACAGCTGTCACAGACAGCTGACAGGCACGGCAAGCGGTGCGGGGACCTTTGCCGTCGGTCCCCGCACCTACAGCGCTGTGCTTGGTCAGTCAATCTGACTGACCAAACACAGCAGCGATCGCGCAGGAGAGGCTGAAATTTCAGCTTCTCCAGCGCGATCAGTGCAGGAGCCGTCACTGCAGTGGCCAGACTTCCTGCACTGACAGCCAGGAGCGGCGCCCCCGCCGCCCCTGGCTGTTGACCCCCTGACTGCTGCAATCGGGCGCGATCGCAGCGCTCAGGGGGGGAGGCAGAGGGTCGGGAGTTCCCTCTGCCTCAGATCGGCGCCCTGCAATGTATTTGCAGGGCCCGATCTCTGCCTTGATGACCCGGGGGTTGTCATGACAACCTCCGGGTCATGTAGCTACGGAAAACTGCTGTGATCATGGTCACAGCAGCTTTCACTATAGTTACAATGCATTGCAATGCTGGAGCATTGCAATGCATTGTAACTGCAATAAAAAGTAAAACAGTGAAAGTCCCATAAAGGGACAAGTAAAAAAAAGCATTTTTTTAAAATGTAAAAAATAAAAATTTTAAAAATCCAAAAATATTTATGTAATAAAAAAAAAAAAAAAAAAGTTGTATCCCGTTTAAAAATCCTATCAATAAAAGTGTATCCCTAGTAACCCCTTCAGTGAAAGCCGTAAAAAAAAAAGTAGTAAATTATACTTTTTTCCAAGCGGTATCATCACACCGCTTGGAAAAAGTGCAATAACACGCAATCAAAAAGTGGGATATAAATAACCATGGTACCGCTGAAAACGTCATCTTGTCCCGCAAAAAACAAGCCGCTATACAGCATCATCAGCGAAAAAATAAAAAAGTTATCGCTCGCGGAATAAACTGATGCAAAAATAATTATTTTTTCTATAAAACTTTTTATTGTGTAAAAAACGCCAAAACATAAAAAAATATATAAATGAGGTATCGCTGTAATCGTAGTGACCCGAAGAATAAAGCTGCTTTATCAATATTACCACACACGGAACGGAGTAAAAAAAAAAACAATTCCTGAATTGCTGGTTTTTGTTCATTCTGCTTCCACAAAAATCGGAATAGGAAGCGATCAAAAAACGTTATGTGCCCGAATATGGTACCAATAAAAACGTCAACTCGTCCCGCAAAAAATAAGCCTGCACATGACTCTGTCAGCCGAAATATGTTAAAATTATAGCTCTCAAAATACGGCGATGCAAAAATTTCTTACAAAAAATTATTCCAAAAAAAAGCATCTTTTAGAGTGTGACAGAAGCTAAACATGAAAAAAGGGTGTAAATCTGGTATCGCCGTAATCGCACCGACCCTAGGAATAAAGTCGCCTAATCACTAATACCGCACGAGGAACGGCGTAAAAAAGAAAACCAATTCTTCACCTTTTGTGGATTTGTTCATTCTGCCTCCCAAAGATGCAATAAGGCGATCACAGTAGTTCCCCCCCACATATGGGGTATCAGCGTACTCAGGACAAAATGCACTTCAAATTTTGGGGTCCTATTTCTCCTGTTACCCTTATAAAAATAAAAATTTGGGGGCAAAAAGGTCATTTTTGTGGAAAAAAAAAGATTTTTTTATTTTCACAGCTCTACGTTATAAACTTCTGTGAAGCCCTTGGGGGTTCAAAGTGCTGACCACACATCTAGATAAGTTCCTTGGGGGGGTCTAGTTTCCAAAATGGAGTCACTTGTGGGGGGTTTCTACTGTTTAGGCACATCAGGGGCTCTCCAAACGTGAATGACACCCGCAGACCATTCCATCAAAGTCTGCAGTTGAAAAAGGCGCTCCTTCCCTTCCGAGCTCTGCCATACGTCAAAATAGTGGTTTACCCCACATATGGGGTATCAGCGTACTCAGGACAAATTGCACAATAACTTTTGGGGTCCTGTTACCCTTTGGAAAATAAAAATTGGGGGTGGAAAGATCATTTTTGTGGAAAAGATATGATTTTTTAATTTTACGGCTCTACGTTATAACCTTCTGTGAAGCCCTTGGGGGTTCAAAGCTCTCACCACACATCTAGATAAGTTCCTTGGGGGGTTAGTTTCCAAAATGGGGTCACTTGTGGGGGGTTTCCACTGTTTAGGCATACAGGGACTCTCCAAATGCGACATGGCGTCCAATCTCAATTCCAGCCAAAAAAGTCAAATGGCGCTGCTTCCCTTCCGAGCTCTGCCATGCGCCCAAATAGTGGTTTACCCTCACATATGGGGTATCAGCGTACTCAGGACAAATTGAACAATAACTTTTGGGGTCCTTTTATCCTTTGGAAAAGAAAAATTGGGATGAAAAGATCATTTTTGTGGAAAAAATATGATTTTTTAATTTTATGGCTCTACGTTATAACCTTCTGTGAAGCCCTTGGGGGTTCAAATCTCTTACAACACATTTAGATAAGTTCCTTGGGGGGTCTAGTTTCCAAAATGGGGTCACTTGTGGGGGTTTCCACTGTTTAGGCACACAGGGACTCTCCAAATGCGACATGGCGTCCAATCTCAATTCCAGCCAAAAAAGTCAAATGGCGCTGCTTCCCTTCCAGCTCTGCCATGCGCCCAAATAGTGGTTTACCCCCACACATGGGGTATCGGTGTACTCAGGAGAAATTGTACAACAAATATTGTGGTTCATTTTCTACTGATACCCTTGATAAAATTTTAAAAAATTGTGTCGAAAGAAAAATTTGGGAAAAAAATTTAAATGTTCATTTTTTTCTTCCACATTGCTTCAATTCTTGTGAAGTACCTAAAGGGTTAATAAACTTCTTGAATGTGGCTTTGAACACTTTGAGGGGTGCAGTTTTTAGAATGGTGTCACTTTTGGGTATTTTCTGTCATATTGACCCCTCAAATTCACTTCAAATGTGAGGTGGTCCCTAAAAAAAATGGTTTTGTAAATTTTGTTGGAAAAATGAGAAATTGCTGGTCAACTTTTAACACTTATAACTTCCTAACAAAAAAAAAATTTTGGTTCCAAAATTGTGCTGATGTAAAGTAGACATGTGGGAAATGTTATTTATTAACTATTTTTTGTGACATATCTCTCTGATTTAATGGCATAAAAATTAAAAGTTTGAACATTTGCAAAATTTTTGCCATATTTCCGTTTTTTTCATAAATAAACGCAAGTTATATTGAAGAAATTTTACCACTATCATGAAGTACAATGTGTTACGAGAAAACAATCTCAGAATCGCCAAGATCCGTTGAAGTGTTCCAGAGTTATAAGCACATAAAGTGACAGTGGTCAGAATTGTAAAAATTGTCCTGGTCTTTAACCTACAAAATGGCTTGGTCATTAAGGGGTTAAAGTGAATGTGTTGTCACAAAATGGCCTATTATTAAAATAGGTTTTCATCATAAATGTATTTTTGTTGTTTTTCATCATAAATGTATTTTTGTTTTACAATATTTTTTAGATTTTTAGCAGGCGTTTTTGATATCACAATCTGTAAAAAAATGGTTATCTTGCAATTTGCACACCTGCCATTGACTCATACTTCCTGCCCCTTCAGGAGGAGTTTACAGCAGTTTTCTTATCATCCCAGGAGAGATCACAATGACAGGCAAGACCTATATGCACTGCTGATAACACAGGTTCCAGAACGCACATTAATTTCACAGCTCTCTCTGATCTCCCTCCCCTTGCACCGCTCATTAGATGCTTCACTACAAAAGATAGGGTTGGAGGTCTGTCCATTTCTACAAACGTACAGTACAAGTGGATATCCTAAAACAGCTGAAAGATAAGAGTCTAAAAAACTTTAGACAGATAGACCACTGAGATAATTGTAAGATTGTGATATGGGAGAAAAAAAAATGACAAAATTAAAAAAATACAGTTTACAAAAAATCCTTATTTAAAAAATTGGGGAAGGCGTGCAGTGATGTCAGAGTCTTAGTCAACGATGGAAGCCACGGACTGAAGAGAAGAGGCTGAAAAGAATGCAAGTGATGGGGGAAGATGTAAAGAATAGGCGCTGAGGACTGCTCAGTGGGGCGGTGGGACAGATGAATGTTGAGGTATTATTTATTTTTAAGGATTCACCTAGCCCTCTATCTTTCATCTAAATGGCACCCACAACTGGCCTCCGTGTTACTGAACTCGCACTGAGAAAAATCGCAAAAAAAAAATCCATATTTTGGAGAATGCAAATTAAATTTCAATCAAAAGTGCTCATCTCTAGTATTAATCATAACAGAGTAAGCATAATGTATTTTGGGAGATATGATGAAAGGATACATTTTTGAGTTTTATTGAGCAAACCGGTCAAAGATCTTTAATTAATAATCATCTCCTTTATGCAATACCAATAAATCGCCATGAGCAAAGTTACAAAAAGTGGTTTACTAATTAGACTAAATATTTCTATTAACTACAAAAGTTTTATACAATTGCTTTCAAAACCTCAATTTTTAGTTTTCATAATGGGGTAAGACAACAGGATGGTGCCTGACAACAAAGAAAAGTTGAAAATATTGCATCTAAAGGAACAGAACATGAATACGATAAATCTGTATCCTACCAAAACAAGCAGTGTAGATCTTCATATAAGGAATTCTACAGGTACAACACAAAAATAACACTAATCTCCTTAGACTTGCTTCCTTCATCATCATAGCAACACATAGGCAAGGCAAATCAAATCTGAGCCATTGGACGATTAGTTTTTTTTCATCAGTACAAGCAAATAAAATATTGCTATTCGATCACGGAGACGATTGTAACATGAAAATAGGGTGCATTAGATCTGTTTGGCTTCTTTCAAATCAGCAACTCCATATTTATAGCTCATCAGCCACAATAACATCATCCCTCATGTTATATAATGGCGCCTATTTCAGCTTTAAATGTCCTTGGTTCAATCTCAAGCAGCAATAAACAGTTGGAGTCTTACAGGCTCTACTGCTCTCCAGCCTCTTTCCTATTTCTCGCTGATGTGCATCTCTCAACAGTCTCTAAATGTGTCCACTCATTTCAACACATCAACTTTCAGCTGTTATGCTCTGGTGTCTCCTGGTGTTTGACCTCAAACCTTTTCTCAAAGCTATAACATTTCATCAGAAAATCACAATTTCCTTTTGTTGGTGATTTGTAATCATCACACCACCAGTAAACCGCTCTTATCAACAGGAGTTTGGCTTTCTGTTGCTCAGCATCAAAAGATTAGCTTCCTTTTGATGTTTTCACAACATGTGGGTAATTGTGATAATTATTCCTGTTATGATTAGGCATTTTATTTTTTTAGACTAATAGCTAGTAACTTGAGCCAATGTCAGATACCTACAAAGTTACAGCTGGAACTGTTACTTTTACATTAATGTTACAAAAGATATTACAAGAACCATGAACTTCGCAGATCCCGGCAAATTCAGACAAATTAAGATTCATTTTGTATGAATCAAAGAAAAAAATCTAACCAACACTTAAACACATAACAGAAGATTGCACCAGTCACAAAAGACTGGCATGGCCTCAGACTTCTCTATAATAATGCCTTGCAACTATGACATCACACAACATAGCACGGTCAATCAGGAGGAACTTTCACAGCCTGTATAAAAGTCTAAGTAGGATACATAGCAGCCATTTTAGGATAGTGAGAGTACATCTGTAATGTATGTGGTACAGTTCATATAGCGTCTTGTGCTTGGGTGCGATGAAAATACTTGAGACACAGGTTGATAAAGAAAGTCTTGTATTGCTTCATACAAATTGGCAAAAATAAACACACAGGTTGCAAACACAGAAGCAGGAGACACAGCAGGCCAGAGTAATCTAAGCTCAGCAATAACTCTCCACAACAGATTCAGATCTTCTTCTCTGTTACCGCAAGTCCATGCAAACGTGAGGCTCTCAAGAGCAGAGTTCAGAGTCCACAAGTGCTTCAGAGTTCCTCAGTAGGAATGGCTGGAGTACAAGGTCCAAGGCTTCAGGAGTCAGAACACAGGTTCACTGCAGGCTAGATTCTGAAGCACTGATTGCTCAGCTGTGGCTGTTTAAGAAGCAAACGGAGAGAATCAGGGCGGGAACATGCAAGCTGGAAAACTCCATTTTGACCGAGGGCAAGATAGCTGCAGCAAAACAGAAAGCAAAATGGCCGACGAACAAACTGAGTTTCAGAAACAGATACACAGAACCTTACATTACTCCCCCCTTAGGGACAACCTCCGGATGACCTCAGACCAGGCTTGTGTGGGTACCTCTGATGAAACTGACGGAGCAAGCGAGGAGCATTAACGTTATTGACTGGCTCCCATGAGTTGTCCTCCACTGGGTAGCCCTGCCATTTAATCAGATATTGTAACTGATTTCTATACAACCTGGAATCTAAAATCCTTTCCACCACAAATTCCTCCTGACCATCGACTAGCACTGGGTCAGGGCAAGGAGAAGAACGTCCAGGAAACGTATTGGGTGTCGCAGCCTTTAGTAGGGATACATGAAAGACAGGGTGGATTCTCATAGTTCTGGGCAATTGAAGACGACAAGCAACGGCACTTATAATTTTACTGATTTTATAGGGTCCAATGTACTTATGTCCCAACTTAGACGATGGAATCCTTAACTTAAGATTTCTGGTTGACAGCCAGACCAGGTCTCCTACCTTAAAAGCTGGTGCAGGTTTACGAAATTTATCTGCTGCCTTCTTGTACCTTTCCTGAGCCGATTCCAGATTCTCCTTTAGAAGATCCATATTCTTCTGTAAAGTCGTGACTCTTTCAGCCACTGCTGGCAAAGGCGTCTCTATGGGAAATCGTGGTAGAATGTTAGGATGATAACCTAGATTAGAGTAAAAAGGAGACTGTTTAGTGGAGGCACTCTGAGAGTTGTTGTAAGAGAACTCAGCCAATGGAAGTAGATCCACCCAATCATCCTGTAGGTGGCAGATAAAGCAGCGGAGATACTGCTCCAGGGTTTGATTGGTTCGTTCGGTTTGTCCATTAGTCTGGGGATGAAAAGCAGAAGAAAGGTTTACTTTAATGTCCAATGCTGCACAGAAATTTTTCCAAAACCTAGAAGTGAATTGCACCCTCGATCCGAAATAACCTCATCCGGTACTCCATGTAAGCGAAACACATCTTTAATCATCAAATCTGATGTCTGTTTTGCAGTGGGTAAGCCGACACAAGGGATAAAATGAGCTGCCTTTGTTAGACGGTCAACCACCACTAGAATAGTGTTCTTCCCTTGAGAGGTTGGTAATTCCACAATGAAGTCCATAGAAATGGATCCCCACGGGCGGGACGGGGTGGGAAGAGGCTGTAACAGACCAGTTGGTGAAGAGCGAGGTGTTTTGCATCTTGCACAAACCTCACACGAAGTGACATAGTCCAAAACATCCTTCCTACAAGTGGGCCACCAAAAGAAACGAGAAAGAAATTCCTGTGTCTTTAGAATTCCTCTATGCCCGGCTATTTTGGAATCGTGAATGAGTTGCAATACTCTCAATCTGACTGTTTCAGGTATATACAGACGTTGTCCCAGAATCCACACACCATTCTTAAAGACAAGACTTACGTCCCTTGGGGGTTGAGCCAAAAAAGAATCCGCATGGTATGCTTCCTTGATGTCTTTAATTAGGTCTTGATGATGAATCACTCCCAGGAATCTAGAGTCAGGAAGAATAGTCTTAGGAGGAGTAATTGGACGTGTCTCTGCTGAGTAAATCCTAGAGAGTGCATCAGCCTTTCCATTGCGCGATCCTGGTCTATAAGAAATAATAAAATTAAATTGGTTTAAGAAAAGATTCCAGCGAGCCTGGCGAGGAGTCAGGCACTTAGCCGACCTGATAAACTCAAGATTACGATGGTCTGTCAGAACGACTATTTGCTGTGCAGCTCCTTGAAGAAGGTGTCTCCATTCTTTGAAGGCGGCAATAATGGCCAACAACTCTCTATTGCCCACATCGTAGTTCTTCTCAGCCGAAGACAACTGCTGGGAAAAGAAGGCACAGGGATGCAAGACATTCTTCTCACCTGTTCTCTGAGAGAGTATAGCTCCCACGGCACAGTCTGAAGCATCCACCTCTATTATGAAGGCAAGCTCTGGGTTGGGATGTACTAGGATAGGTGCAGTGGTAAATTTATCTTTTAGACGGGAAAATGCTTCCTGGGCTTGGGGAGTCCAGGAGAACTTAGACTCTTTCCGGGTAAGTTGGGTGATAGGTGACACTACCTCAGAGAAATTTCTAATGAAACGTCTATAGAAGTTTGCAAACCGATGAAGCGCTGTACCTCCTTCACATTTCTAGGACTTGGCCAATCATTGATGGCTTGGGTTTTACTTCCATCCATACTAATTCCTTGTGTAGACAGTACATACCCCAGAAATTGAATTTCGGTCTTATGGAATTCACACTTTTCAAGCTTGATGTAAAGATGATTTTGTCTTAGACGTTCCAAGACCATTCTCACATGTCCATGATGTTCCTCTGTGGAGTTAGAAAAAATTAAAATATCATCCAAATAAATTACCACGAATGTATCCAGGAGATCCCTGAAAATGTCATTCACCAAGTGTTGGAAAGTGGCTGGGGCGGTACTCAGACCAAAAGGCATAACTAGATATTCAAAGTGTCCATAGCGTGACCTGAATGCAGTCTTCCATTCATCCCCAGGTCTAATACGGACTAAGTTATAGGCCCCACGAAGATCTAGTTTAGAAAAATTTTGGCATGTCGCACTCTCTCCAATAACTCAGGGATTAAAGGCAATGGATAACGGTTTCTAATAGTAACCTTATTGAGTTCCCTATAGTCTACGCATGGTCTCAGGGATCCATCTTTCTTCTTTACAAAGAATATGGGTGCCCCTGCAGGAGATGAAGAGGGGCGTATGAAGCCCTTGGCTAGATTTTCGTCTATGTACTCTTTTAAAGCCTTCAGCTCGGGCCCCGCCAGGGGGTAGATCTTACCAAAAGGTATCTCTGCTCCAGGCAATAATTCAATTGGACAATCATATGGACGGTGAGGAGGAAGCTGGTCAGCGTTCTTCTTGTCACATAAATCCACATAGTCCTGGTATACAGCTGGTAGTTCAGGGACTGACATGGTTCCTTTAGGAACAGAGCAAGCTGAAATTTTTGGACTCATCTGTTTCTCTGGAAAGTGTAATTCCTTGGTCTCCCAGTTAATGGTAGGATTCTGAGCCTGCAGCCATGGTAGCCCTAGAATAATGGGAAAGTGAGGAGAAGAGATAAGCATAAAGGACAGTTTCTCTTGATGATCTTTACCCATAAGAACCTTTAAAGGCTCTGTTTCCTGATCCACTGGTCCAGAGGTCAGCAGGGAGCCATCCACAGTTTCCATCTGTACTGGAGTAGCCTTCTTCACTGAACGTATTCCCTGTTTCAGAGCAAAGGAGACATCCATAAAATTTCCACTTGCACCTGAGTCGATCATAGCAGAGCTAGACACCCAGGCTGAGTCAACCCAGAGTTTGATGGAAAGAAAACAGTGAGAATTGTTTTTTTTACAACTCAGCTGGGACACCGCTGAGGAAACTTGAAAGATGGCAGCATTTACACAGTCAACGTCCTCAGAGGTAACGGAGTTTAAGTCCGAGAAATCAAGATCTGTTGCTGCAGATCTCTCTGGAGCCTGAGGCTCGGACCTGACAGATCCCCTCTCGCAACACTCACAATGAATGAGTGCTGCAGTAGTCTTGCGAGAACGGCTGGGGCAGTTAATAATAAAGTGCCCTGACTTACCACAATAAAAACATAGATTCTCCTTAAAACGATGTTCCTTGCGTGCATCACTAACCCGTCGTAGTAAAGAGTCTACCTGCATGGGTTCAGGTTCAGGTTCCCGTGTAATCCTATTCAAAGGTTCCTTAGCTGGAGAGGAAGGTAGGAAAAGGTTAGTACGATTGCTTTCGAACCATCTCTCTTGCCTGCGTTCAGTTAAACGAGTATCAATACGGATGCAGTAGTTAATAAAGTCACCTAACGCAGTGGGAGGGTCGGCACGAGCAAGTTCATCCTTAATCAGTGGGGATAACCCCTTTCGAAAAATAGATTTTTTGGCGGAACTGTCCCAGGTGGTATCAAGGGCCCATCTCCTGAAATCCAAGGCATATTCAGCTACCGAGTGCTTACCTTGGCGCAAAGCTAACATGGCTGCTTCAGCTGTTGCACCTCGATTGGGGTCATCAAACATCTGCCCCATGGCTGAAATAAAATCATCAAGGTGATTCAAACAATCATCCTCAGTCTCAATCAGAGGGTTTGCCCACATCAAAGCCTTGTTGGTAAGCAACATAATTATAGTAAGCACCTTAGATCGTTCAGTAAGAAATTGTGAAGCATGTGCAGAAAAAAAAAGATTGCATTGATTAACAAATCCCCTGAATTTTTCACGTTCACCACCAAAACGAAAAGGGGGCAACTTGGGAATCCCAGCACTCGGGGCCACGGCAGGAGCCTGGACTCGCCCCTCCAGAACCTCAATCCTGGCTCGCAAATCCTGGGTAGTCTGTCCAACCACTTGCAAATTGTGATTATTTAGGTCCTGAAGATTTGTAAAACGGGTCTTTATATTCTGCAAATCTGCAAGGATATTATCAGTCACTCCGCAAAGTTCCTTTATGCGGGCCTCCATTTTCCAGATCTTTTAAGACAGGATACTGGAAGAAGAGGAAAAAAAAAAAAACAATAGTGTTCACCTGTGGCAACACTGAAGAAAGAAAAAACTTTAAGGGAACTGCTCACCTGGAATGGTTGTGAGAAGTCACAACCACTATCATCACAGAAAGCTTTCAACCAGACATCTGATATCCAGAGTTTCAGCAGACAAAAAGAGAAGAGAAAAAAAAAAACAAAAAAACAATAGTGTTTACCTGTGATAACACTGCAGAAAAAAAAACTTAAGGGAATTGCTCACCTGGAATGGTTGTGAGAAGTCACAACCACTGTCATCACAGAAAGTACAACCGGACATCCGATATCCACAGTACAGCAGACAAGCCTTTCCAGACCCAGCAGACACTAACGTTTGGCTTCAGAATCTTGTAATGTATGTGGTACAGTTCATATAGCGTCTTGTGCTTGGGTGCGATGAAAATACTTGAGACACAGGTTGATAAAGAAAGTCTTGTATTGCTTCATATAAATTGGCAAAAATAAACACACAGGTTGCAAACACAGAAGCAGGAGACACAGCAGGCCAGAGTAATCTAAGCTCAGCAATAACTCTCCACAACAGATTCAGATCTTCTTCTCTGTTACCGCAAGTCCATGCAAACGTGAGGCTCTCAAGAGCAGAGTTCAGAGTCCACAAGTGCTTCAGAGTTCCTCAGTAGGAATGGCTGGAGTACAAGGTCCAAGGCTTCAGGAGTCAGAACACAGGTTCACTGCAGGCTAGATTCTGAAGCACTGATTGCTCAGCTGTGGCTGTTTAAGAAGCAAACGAGAGAATCAGGGCGGGAACATGCAAGCTGGAAAACTCCATTTTGACCGAGGGCAAGATAGCTGCAGCAAAACAGAAAGCAAAATGGCCGACGAACAAACTGAGTTTCAGAAACAGATACACAGAACCTTACAACATCAGAGCTCACAGCTCTGCAACAGAGATAGGAAGAGAAAGCCCTAAAAAATTGGACAAACACTCCAGACAGTAGTATGTTGAATAACTGAAGCAGCTGAAGAAGATGAGTGTAGCAGTCTGTGAATAATACAAATATTCTATTGATAGGGAGAGAAAGATATAACATATGCAAGCAGCAGTGTTATTGATTAGTGATCAGGTGTTGCTGGCATATGTTGTGAGGCATTTGAATTAGAATGAATTATTTTTTCTACATTCTTAATGCATTAGAAAGCAGAATCAAGACAGTATATTAATTTTTGCAGTGATGTGCAGGTAACACATAGTTGAGAAAGTAACTTCTTTCTCAGACGTCATAAGTGTTTGCTCCACCTGCATCACCTGAAACCTGGAAATCCATGTTTAGAAAATAATCAAAAACACTAGCTATGATAAATATGCAGTTAGAGGATATATAGGACAATAATCTTTGCTTTATAGAAGTGTATATATTGAATGATCTAATCTACACAGTAATGTTATGCAAAGCTAAATAATAAAGGGCGATTTAATGATTAACCCAAGAACAAACGCCATCTTCGAGACATCAGTTGCTTTGTGTCCATTTAGTATTTTACAAACTTGTCTGGCAGCAAATCACGAATATCAAACAACTGGTTGTCTACAGCTCATGTAAGGTGAACGCCAACACATTCCCTCCTCTGTTTGATCAGCTTGGGAGCTCAACTTCTTCACTGAAATGTATGAGATAGCATAACTCTAAAGGGAGATTAGCACTTCGGAATTTGTCATTATAGATTCTCGTTACACATAAACTATTCTCTTTTCACTCTAAATGATCAGATAGCAGCATATTAAGATAATGAATACCAAGCAAATGAACAACAGGTTGAAGCTTAACCCGTTACTTTTTCTCCCCATTTTACTTTTTAAAAGCCAGTCCTGGACTCACAGACCACAAATGACTGTATTGAAAAATACAATTGATAGATTGATAGATAACTGTTTCTTCTATAAGCCAAAGAGCTTAATGGAGCTTATTTAAATGCCCTATTAATTATAATGAGGGATGGACCATATAATAAAAGCATTTTTTACATACTGTGCCCCCCTTTTCCCTATTGATTGTAAGCTTGCCAGCAGGACCCTCACTCCTCCTGTAACTTTTTAATTATGTATTACTTTTTGTACATGTCCTCAAATAATTGTACAGAGCTGCAGACTATGTTGGCTCACTATATAAATAAAATTATTATTATTATTAAATAGAATTCTGGAAAAATTACTTTGATAAATCGGGGCCTTGGTGTTTTATTGATGAGATACTAACGAAATTGTCAAAAGCTTGTAGTATACATATGAACAACATATAAGCAAAAACTGGAAAGCTAGACCCATAATAAATTATGGCTAAATTTTATAAAACTAATTTTTGGAGGTACCAAAAAAATAATACATAATCCTATAACTACCACCAAACTAAATAATTATAGTACAAGACAAAATACAGATGCTTCTCACAAAATTAGAATATCATTAAAAAGTTAATTTATTTCAGTTCTTCAATACAAAAAGTGAAACTCATATATTATATAAAGTCTTTACAAACAGAGTGATCTATTTCAAGTTTGTATTTCTGTTAATGTTGATGATTATGGCTTACAGCCAATTAAAACCCAAAAGTCATTATCTCAGTAAATTAGAACATTTTATAACACCAGCTTGAAAAAGTGATTTTAAAATCCGAAATGTTGGCCTACTGAAAGTCGACTGCGCTGACTTTGGTCTTGACAAAACAAAGTGGACCTACACCAGCAGATGACATGGCTCCCGAAACCATCATTGATTGTGGGTACTTCACACTAGACCTTGGAAATCAAGGTTCCAGAGTCTGGAGGAAGAGTGGAGAGACAGACCATCCAATCTGCTTGAGGACTAGTGTGAAGTTTCCACAATCAGTGATGGTTTGGGGAGCCATGTCATCTGCTGGTGTAGGTCCACTGTGTTTTATCAAGACCAAAGTCAGCACAACCATCTACCAGGAAATTTTAAAGCACTTGATGCTTCCCTCTGCCGACAAGCTTTTTGGAGATGGAAATTTCATTGTCCAGCAGGACTTGGCACCTGTCCACACTGCCAAAAGTACCAGTACCTTGTTTAAAAACAACAGTATCACTGTACTTGATTGTCCAGCAAACTCACCTGACCTTAACCCCATAGTATTGTCAAGAGGAAGATGAGACACCAGACCCAACAATGCAGATGAGCTGAAGGCTGCTATCAAAGAAACCTGGGCTTCCATAACACCTCAGCAGTGCCACAGGTTGATCGCCTCCATGCCACGCCACATTCATAGAATCATAGAATGGTAGAGTTGGAAGGGACCTCCTGGGCCATCTGGTCCAACCCCCTGCTCAAAGCAGGATTCTCTAAATCATCCCAGACAGATGTCTGTCCAACCTCTGTTTGAAGACTTCCATTGAAGGAGAACTTACCACCTCTCGTGGCAGCCTGTTCCACTCCTTGATCACCCTAACTGTCAAGAAGTTTTTTCTAATATCTAATCTGTGTCTCCTCCCATTAAGTTTCATCCCATTGCTTCTAGTCTTTCCTTGTGCAAATGAGAATAAAGATGATCATTCTACAATGTGACAGCCCTTGAGATATTTGTAGACAGCTATTAAGTCTCCTCTCAGTCTTCTTTTTTGCAAGCTAAACATTCCCAAATCCTGCAACCGTTCCTCATAGGACATGGTTTGCAGACCGGTCACCATTCTGGTGGCTCTCCTTTGAACTTGCTCCAGTTTGTTGATGTCTTTTTTAAAATGTGGTGCCCAAAACTGGACACAGTATTCCAGATGAGGTCTGACCAAAGAGGAGTAGAGGGCAATAATGACCTCACGTGATCTAGACTGTATGCTTCTGTTGATACATCCTAGAATTGTATTTGCCTTTTTTGCTGCTGCATCACACTGTTGACTCATGTTCAGTCTTTGATCAATTAGTATACCCAAGTCTTTTTCACATGTGCTGTTACCTAGCCCTATTCCTCCCATTTTGTATATGCTTTTTTCATTTTTATTGCCCAGATGTAGTACTTTGCATTTTTCCCTGTTAAAAACCATTCTGTTAGTTGCTGCCCACTGCTCCAGTTTATTTATGTCTTTTTGAATCCTCTCTCTCTCTTCTCTAGTATTAGCTACCCCTCCTAGCTTTGTGTTATCAGCAAATTTGATCAGTTTACCCTCAATTCCTTCATCTAAATCATTGATAAAGATGTTGAACAATACAGGGCCCAAAACAGAGCCTTGTGGTACCCCACTTGAGACATTCTTCCAACTGGATGTGCAGCCATTTACAACCACTCTTTGAGTCCGATCACTAAGCCAGTTATGAATCCACCTAACAGTTGCCTTGTCCATTCCATACTTAGTCATTTTTTCAATAAGGATTGTGTGAGATACTTTGTCAAATGCTTTGCTGAAGTCAAGATATACTATATCTACAGCATTTCCCTGATCCACCCAGTCAGTGATTCTGTCATAGAAGGAAATTAAGTTAGTCTGACATGACTTATTAGTTACAAACCCATGCTGACTCTGTTTAATCACTTCATTCTTATGCAGGTACTTACATACATGTTCTTTAATAACTTGTTCAAAGATTTTTCCTGGTATAGAAGTCAGACTCACCGGCCTGTAGTTCCCTGGTCCACCTTCTTCCCCTTTTTGAAGATAGGAACAACATTTGCTCTTCTCCAGTCTTCTGGGACTTCTCCTGTTCTCCAAGAATTTTCAAAGATTATGGACAGTGGTTCAAGAATTTCTTCTGCTATCTCCTTCAGTATTCTGGGGTGTAATTCATCTGGACCTGGAGACTTGAATTTATTTAGGTTAGCTAACTGTTTCTTCACTGTCTTTCTGTTTATAGATATCTTGGATTCTTTTATTCCTTTAATAGGACAGTGAAGATCAGTTGATGTTACACTTCCTTTCTGAGAGAAAACAGATGCAAAATAGGAATTTAAAAGTTCAGCCTTCTCAACATCCTTTCTTACCATTTCATCATTTTCATCCTGTAAAAATCCTATAGCATCTTTGACTTTTTTTTTTTACTTTTGACGTATCCCCAAAATCCTTTTTTGTTGCTTTTGACATCTCTTGCAAGCCTTAATTCATTGTCAGCTTTACATAATCTGATTTGTGCCCTGCAGGTTCTGCAGATGGCATTATATTCTTCTTTAGATAAGCCTCCCTCTTTCCATTTGATAAACATTTCTTTCTTCCTTTTTAGCATGTGTTTAAGTTCTGTGTTCCTCCATCCTGGTTTCCTTAAATGCTTCCCATTCTTCCCTCTTTTTGGAATTGTTAACGATTGTGCTTTGAGAATCTCATTTTTCAAGATGTCCCATCCTTCCTGGACATTTTTGTCCTTAAGGATATCCTGCCATTGATGCAATAATTGATGCAAGAGGAGCCTCAAACAAGTACAGAGTGTACTTACTGAACATACATTTCAACAGACCAACATTTTGAATTTTAAAATCATTTTTCAAGCTGATGTTATAAAGTATTCTAATTTACTGAGATAATGACTTTTGGGTTTTCATTGGCTGTAATCCATAATCATCACCATTAGCAGAAATAAGCCATTGAAATAGATCACTGTTTGTAATGACTATATAATATATGAGTTTCACTTTTTGCATTGAAGAACTGAAATAAATTAACTTTTTGATGATATTCTAATTTTGTGAGATGCACCTGTATTTTGTCTTGTACTATAATTAGTTTGGTGGTAGTTATAGGATTATGTACTGGACAATATAATAGCATAACTATGTGTCCATGTATCAAGAAAATGGGGCGTAGGAAGACGTGTAATAATCATAAGTCACAGAGACTGGGTACTATGCAACTATATATTAAATATTAACAAATCTCTAAGCATACAGAGTACTAGAGCCATAAATAAGCAAACATATCATTAATTACATCAGAAAATAAATTGTAATCCCCGTACAACAGCACTCACAATAGTCAACAAGACAGAAACCTATACCAACCATTTGGCATTGTGAATACAGACCACACTGAGCAGTACCCAAAGTGCATTTCACATGAAGCTTCAACAGGGGATCAAATGGCCAACCAATATTATCTCACTCAAATTAGAATGGTGCTTAAAGGGTTTTCTCAGGAACAAAGTTCATTTTAATCAATAGATCTTGGAATAATAATAACTTCCACAATCGGATGTGTTTAACCCCTTTCTGACATCGCGTGTAATAATATGCCGATGTTGGACACCCTCCCTTTGATGTGGGCTCCGGCGGTGAGCCCACATCTTTCCCGGTACATGTCAGCGATAGTGATGAGCGAGTATACTCATTGCTCAGGTTTTCCCAAGCATGTTTGTGTGTCCTCCGAGTATTTTGGTGTGCTCGGAAATTTAGTTTCTGTCAACGCAGCTGCATGATTTACGGCTGCTAGACAACCTGAATACATGTGGGGATTACCTGTTTGTTAGGGAATTCCCACATGTATTCAGGCTGTCTAGCAGCCGTAAATCATGCAGCTGCGTTGACAGATACTAAATATCCGAGCACAGTAAAATACTCGGAGGACACCCGGGAAAACCCGAGCAATGAGTATACCCGCTCATCATTAGTCAGTGATTAACCCATTAAATGCAGATTTCAAACGCTGAAAGCGGCATTTAACATGCACTTCCGACAATGGCGCCGGAAATCCACCCATTGGTGACCCCCGTTACTTGATCGCGGGTCACTAATGGGGGTTGGCACGATAACCAGAGGTCTCCTGGAGACTTCTATGGTTGTCACTGCCTGATTGCCATGAGCGCTGCCCGGTGGTCAGCGCTCATAGCAAGTGAGGTATTCTGCTACATACAGGCAAATCTGATCATAGCTGTCCTGTCTGTATACTCTGTTGCTTCCTCCCTGGCCAGGAGCTGTGGTATGATGAGACCATGTCCCTGTACGATCAGACACAGACATTACACAGTACACAGCAGGGGCACATTTATAAGATTATCTCAGCAAAGGAACATTTTTTTTACACACATACAATTGTGGAAAATTATTATTATTTAAAGATCTTTTGATTAAAATTAACTTTGTTCATGGGAAAACCCCTTTAAGCAAGGTAATGTTTTGAGAAAACACATAAATGCCCAACTACACTGCATACAGGAAAGTTCTAAACAATCAGATTAATGATGAAAAATACTTTTCCAACTTAACAGAAGAACC
Organism: Oophaga sylvatica; assembly: GCA_033576555.1. NCBI lineage: Eukaryota > Metazoa > Chordata > Amphibia > Anura > Dendrobatidae > Oophaga > Oophaga sylvatica. The sequence goes on from JARQOD010000007.1 coordinate 24,247,751, forward strand.
ATTAAACCTTGCCTTGCTTCAAACATACAAGTAGCATTATTAAATTGCTATGTTAAAATACGTAGTATAATAAATACAATGATGAGATTAATTTATATTACGGAGTATGCAGATTAAACAAAAAATATACAGCAGAAAATGATTACATATCAAAAGTGAAATAAAAATAGGTCAGAATCCACATGTTGGCAGGTAATCTTTAAGAGATATATTTTTTTGCTTCCCATTAACACATTACTCTTCCTAGAGACAGCACGCAGTTTACCACATCAGTATATCTCTGTCACTCCCTCCACACTTTTAGGCATGATTACATTTTAACAACAAACTGACACTAAAACGGATGACATTCCCAGGTCCGGATATAAGCTCGATTCATCTACACTTTCTGTGAAACCAAGGCATTCATTATTTCATCAATTCTTTCATTTGGAAAGGTGGTAGAAATATATCAAACAGGCCTGGGTGATCATTATTACAGGCTGAATTCTGGTAATTGGAAAGACAGCATTTAAGATTTGATGGAGTGAAGAAAAATTTGAAGCACTTAAAACTGGAAGTGATTACACATAATGGCTGATATTTTTTTTTCAGGTAAATCAATAACTGACCGAAAGAAATTGACTTTATCAGCAAAATGGAGTCCAGTTATGGACCCTGAACTGCAAAAAATTTGTTTTCATCCCATGGGGAAGAAAAAAACAAGCAATTAAAATAAGGGCTAAAGACATTGTTTAACAAGGTATCAGCTTTGTGAAAAAACACATTGTCTCTTTGGGGCTACATTGGAATAAAACTGATAAATTATGGCAGGATGGGTAGACAAAGAGAACGATAAGGTAAATTTGGAAATTTGGATAACATCACTATTAAAGAAAAAAACGGAAGGAAACAAGGGTTTCAGTTATGCCTATTGTCATATATGAATTATTATTATTTGGTGTTTGCAGGAAACCACTCTCATGTGTTTTAGGACAAAGTGCAGACCCTTGGAACATGCTGGAATTGCACAAGACAGACCAGATTTTCTAATTTCCGAATACAATAAAACATAAGGGAAGATTTACAGAGACTATAGTGTGAGCCCAAGTCAATAACATTAAAAGGATATAGGCAATAATAAACAAGTCTAACATTACACACATGCCACATTACAGCCTTATTCCAAATCAGCAGAAATTAAATCCAATTACTGAAGACCACAAACTCAATGAGGCTTTTATCCCCTAGATTTTAGCAATTAAAGACTCACTAACCTCAAAACAGATCTGCAGGCCATCATTACTAAAAAAAAAAAGTTGAGGTCGAGCATCAATTTAAAACTTTAAAATTTGTGTTAGGATTAGTGTTGAGCATTCCGATACTGCAAATATCGGGTATCGGCCGATATTAGCTGTATCGGAATTCCGATTCCGAGTTCCGATATTTTCGTCTTATCGGATACCGGAATCGGGATTGTCACTGTCACTGTCAGTGTCCGTCGGTCGGGTCTGTCAGGAGTCAGCGGCACTTACCTGGCAGAAGATCTCCGGCGGTCACGTCCTGCACTGCTTCATGGCCGCCATCATCTTTCCCCGGCGGTCACATGCAGTTTCTCGCGATAACTGCAGTGACTGCTGGGTAATCCCGTCCGTAAAGCAGTCAGTCCGATGACGTCACCGCCGGGGAAGCAGGTAATCAGCTGTGCTGCGTTGCAATGACAGGCTCTGCCTGTCATTGCGATGTAGCAGAGCTGGATCGTCGTGGGACTATCGTTATGGACTGCGTCGGACAGGTGGTATACTGTTGGTTTGTTTTTTTTCTTTTTTTACAGGAGATCGATGGCGTCGCAGGAATGAGTGTATAATAAAAGAAATGAAAACTGTGTTGTCTCTTTTATTTCATTAAAATACTTTTTTCTTGCTGTGTCTTTTTTTTATACATTTAATAACTTTGGGATTAATAATGGATCGGTGTCTTATTGACGCCTCTCCATTATTAACCGGGCTTATTGTCACAGTGCAATCAACGGTGACAATAACCCCTTATTACCCCGCTTGCCACCGCTACAGGGCAAGTGGGAAGAGCCGGGTAAAGTGCCACAATTGGCACATCTTTTGATGCGCCAAATGTGGGGCTGCTGTAGCCTGGTATTATCAGGCTGTTGAGGGCCAAAATCCATGGGCCTTGACAGTCTTTTAATACCAGGCCGCAGCAGTCTGCATTTTACTTGGCTGGTTAACAAAAATAGGGGGGATCCCCATGCCGTTTTTTTTTCGAGGGGATCCCCTATTTTTGTTAACCAGCCAAGCTAAGCAGACTGCTGTGGCCTGGTATTATCAGGCTTGCAAGGTCCATGGATATTGGATCCTTACCAGCCTGAAAAACCAGGCCTCAGCGGTCTGCTTCATCTGGCTGGTTAACAAAAATAGGGGGGACCCCACGCCAATTTTTTTCGAGGGGATCCCCTATTTTTGTTAATCAGCCAAGATATGCAGACTGCTGTGGCCTGGTATTATCAGGCTGGCAAGGTCCATGGATCTTGGCTCCTTAACAGCCTGAAAATCCAGGCCTCAGCGGTCTGCTTCATCTGGCTGGTTAACAAAAATAGGGGGGACCCCACGCCAATTTTTTTCGAGGGGATCCCCTATTTTTGTTAATCAGCCAAGATATGCAGACTGCTGTGGCCTGGTATTATCAGGCTGGCAAGGTCCATGGATCTTGGCTCCTTAACAGCCTGAAAATCCAGGCCTCAGCGGTCTGCTTCATCTGGCTGGTTAACAAAAATAGGGGGACCCCACGCCAATTTTTTTCGAGGGGATCCCCTATTTTTGTTAATCAGCCAAGATATGCAGACTGCTGTGGCCTGGTATTATCAGGCTGGCAAGGTCCATGGATCTTGGCTCCTTAACAGCCTGAAAATCCAGGCCTCAGCGGTCTGCTTCATCTGGCTGGTTAACAAAAATAGGGGGGACCCCACGCCATTTTTTTTTCGAAGGGAACCCCTATTTTTGTTAATCAGTTCCCTCTGACGTCACTGATTGTGTCCCTGGCTGACCTGAAGTGAAAGTGGAAAGCAATCAATTAAGCTTTCCACTTAAGGGCCCGTCTCACATAGCGATATCGCTACCGAGATCGCTGCTGAGTCACTAGTTTTGTGACGCAGCAGCGAGCTCACCAGCGATATCGCTGTGTGTGACATTCAGCGACGATCAGCCCACCTGCCGGGTATCGCTGATCGTCGCTGAAATGTCAGGACCTTTGATCGCTGGTTTCCCGCTGACAGGCACACATCGCTGCGTGTGACAGGCGGGAGACCAGCGATCCGCTGGTAACCAAGGTACACAGCGGGTTTCCAGGCGCGGGGCTGTGCCTAGAAACCCGCTGTGTACCTTGGTTACCAGCGGATCGCTGGTCTCCCGCCTGTCACACGCAGCGATGCGTGCCTGTCAGAGGGAAACCAGCGATCAAAAAAAGGTCCTGACATTTCTGCGACGATCAGCGATACCCGGCAGGGGGCTGATCGTCGCTGAATGTCACACACAGCGATATCGCTGGTGAGCTCGCTGCTGCGTCACAAAACTAGTGACTCAGCAGCGATCTCGGTAGCGATATCGCTATGTGAGACGGGCCCTTAAGCGATGTTACCCGCAGTGTCGCTGTCCCAGATCGCTGCCTGAGCTGCCTGTTTGGCAGCTCAGCAGCGATCATGTAGCGATACACCAGCGATCCTGACAAGTGCAAATAGTTGTCGGGATCGCTGGTGTATCGTTATGTGACACCCAGCCTTTACTCTCCTGTCAGGCAGGAGAGGAACTCATTCATTTGGGGTTTACTGTGAGGCTGCAGCATTAGCTGCGGTCCCTGCAGTAAACATTAACCCTTTCTGAAGGATTACACCGTGGGACCTGACTGTGCATGGGATAGGTAAGAATAATTTTGCTTTTTTATTTTATTTTTATTACAGGAAATGGTTTTTGCAGTAAAATAAAAGATGGTCAAAAACATGTGTCTTTATTTCATTAAAATGATTTTTAATTAAAGTGTGTGTGTTTTATTTTTATTTCATGCAATAGGATTAATAATTGATAGTTGTCTAATTGACAGCTCTCAATTATTAACCTGGCTTAAGGTCACCTTTCAATAGCAAGGTGGCTTTAACCCCATATTAACCCATTCGCCACCGCTACAGGGCAATGGGAATAGACGGGCAAAGTGCCAGAAAGGGCGAATCTAATTATAGATTTGTCTTTCCTGGGGTGTCTGGGGGCAGATGTTAGTAGCCGGGGGGGGGGGGGCAAAAATAATGGTCCCTCTCTGGGCTATTATTATCTGCCCCCACTCACTGGCTTTGTCTGTCTGGTTGCGAAAATAGGGCGGAGCCCACGCATTTTTTTTCAGCAATTTTACACCTCATATATATATATTACATGTCATTGAATTTGTGACACATATATATTATATATATTTATATTTGTAGTTCATACACTTCTACATAGTATAATAGCCGCTAATTCAATTGCCGGCTTTTGTGAAAATGCAGAACCCGACATGAAATGACACTTGGTGTACATAGGGTTAACCATGTCTTTTCATGTCCTTTGCTATCTAATTTGCACAAACAATTAAATCAGACTATGTGTGCAAAATTTCACACCTGTAGGGGTTAATTAAAGGTGTAAATTCGTAGCAAAAAAGTCCGTTTTTTTTACAACGAATTTACACCTTTAATTAACCCCTACAGGTGTGAAATTTTGCACACATAGTCTGATTTTATTGTTTGTGCAAATTAGATAGCAAAGGACATGAAAAGACATGGTTAACCCTATGTACACCAAGTGTCATTTCATGTCGGGTGACCCGACATGAAATGACACTTGGTGTACATAGGGTTAACCATGTCTTTTCATGTCCTTTGCTATCTAAGGCCGGAGTCACACTGGCGACAAAATCGGACGACTGCAATGCGATGAAAAATCGCATTGCAGTCGGACCTATGTTAATCTATGGAGCAGCTCCCAGTATCAGATTTTTTGTGGTCCGTTTTAAACGTCCGTGTACAATCGCAGCATGCTGCGATTGTCACCGATTGTGGGTCGACTATCGCCAATGCAAGTCTATGGGAGCGATGAAAAATCTGATTACAAACGGACCACACTGTGTGACTTGCGATGAAATCGCATCGGTGTCCTTTAGAAAAGCCGGCAATTCATCCCCGGCTATACTGTAAAATCACACTGACAGCTTTAATAAAGACTAGAAAGAATAGATATATACACATAGAACACTTTATATATATATATATATATATATATATATATATATATACATGTCATTGTGACATGTATATATACATATATTTATAGTTCCTAGACTTCTACATACTGTAATAGCCGCTAATTCAATTGCCGGGTTTTGTGAAATCACAGAAGCCGACATGAAATGATACATTGTTTCCACACATTTAACCATGTAATTTCATGTATTTTTATATATGTTTGAAACTTACAATTACATGAGTGTATTTGTGCAAAATTTCAGACATGTAGGGGTTAATTAAAGGTGTAAATTCGTTGAAAAAAAATGCGTGGGCTCCCGCTGTATTTTCTCCACCAGACAGACAAAGCAAAGCGAGTGGGGGCAGATAATAATAGCCCAGGGAGGGTGCATTTTTTTTGTGCCCCCCCTGGCTACTAACATCTGCCCCCAGACACCCCAGAAAGGGCAAATCTATAATTAGATTCGCCCTTTCTGGCACTTTGCCCGTCTATTCCCATTGCCCTGTAGCGGTGGCGAATGGGTTAATCTCACCTTACTGTCACCTTGCTATTGAAAGGTGACCTTAAGGCAGGTTAATAATTGATAGCTGTCAATTAGACAACTATCAATTATTAATCCTATTGAAGTAAATAAAAAAACACACACACTTTAAGAATAAATAATTTTAATGAAATAAAAACACATTTTTTTTACCATATTTTATTTTACACTTAATCCGTGCGAAGCCATTGATCTCCTAAAATAAAGAAAAAGAAATAAAAAACATTATTCTTACCTATTCCGCCGATCTGTCATGTCCCACGCTGTAATCCTTCACAAAGGGTTAACTAGCTTTGAGCCAAGCAGTGCAAGTAATCCTGCATGCTCAGCTCAAAGCTCATGAATGAATAAGTTCCTCTCCTGGCGACAGGAGAGGATGTGTTTCATGAATGAAGCTTAATTGATTGTGTCCACTTTCCCTTTAGGTCAGGTCACTACAGTTAAATTGCCAATAAATCAATTAAGCTCCATTCATGAATCTATTCCTCTACTTTCGCTGGGAGAGGAAGTTATTCATTCAGGGGAATACAGGTCTGAGACAGCATTATTAGCTCTCTGCGACCTGTAACCTGTTAACCCTTTCTGATGGATTACACCGTGGGACCTGACTGTACATCGGATTGGTAAGTATAATTTTGCTTTTTATTTTATTTTTATTACAGGAAATGGTTTTAGCAGGAAAATAAAATATGGTCAAAAACTGTGTGATTATTTAATTAAACTTATTTTTTATTAAACTGTGTGTGTTTGATTTTTCTTTCATACAATAGGATTAATAATTGATAGTTGTCTAATTGACAGCTATCAATTATTAACCTGGCTTAAAGTGACCTTTCAATTGCAAGGTCATTTTAACCCCTTATTAACCCATTCGCCACCGCTACAGGGCAATGGGAATAGACGGGCAAAGTGCCAGAAAGGGCGAATCTAATTATAGATTTGCCCTTTCTGGGGTGTCTGGGGGCAGATGTTAGTAGCCAGGGGGGGCACAAAAAAAATGTACCCTCCCTAGGCTATTATTATCTGCCCCACTCGCTTGCTTTGTCTGTCTGGTGGAGAAAATACAGCGGGAGCCCACGCATTTTTTTTCAACGAATTTACACCTTTAATTAACCCCTACATGTCTGAAATTTAGCACACATATACTCATGTAATTGTATGTTTCAAACATATATAAAAATACATGAAATTACATGGTTAAATGTGTGGAAACAATGTATCATTTCATGTCGGCTTCTGTGATTTCACTGAAGCCGGCAATTTAATTAGCGGCTATAACAGTATGTAGAAGTGTAAGAATTATAAATATATGTATATATATATGTCACAATGACATATATATATATATATATATATATATGTGCTCTATGTGTATATATCTATTCTTTCTTTTGGCATTTCAATACTATTCTTTTGGATCCATTATATGTCAGTTTTGCAAGCCTGCGAGAAAATCTCGCAAGTCGGATGAAAATCGGATGTTACAAGGTACACACACATGCGATTAAATCGCATCTTTGAAGGAAAATCGGATGCCAGAAGGATGTGTGATGTTTTTATTTTGATCCGATTGTCGACCGTCTAAAACGGACCGATTTTTTGTGGTTGTGTGTGACTCCAGCCTAATTTGCACAAACAATTAAATCAGACTATGTGTGCAAAATTTCACACCTGTAGGGGTTAATTAAAGGTGTAAATTCGTAGCAAAAAAGTCCGTTTTTTTTTACAACGAATTTACACCTTTAATTAACCCCTACAGGTGTGAAATTTTGCACACATAGTCTGATTTAATTGTTTGTGCAAATCAGATAGCAAACGACATGAAAAGACATGGTTAACCCTATGTACACCAAGTGTCATTTCATGTCGGGTGCTTCTGTCTTTTCACTGAAGCCGGCTTTACCCGGCAATTGAATGAGAGGATATTTTACTATGTAGAAGTGTATAAACTATACATATATGTATATATATATATATGTCACAATGACATGTATATATATATATATATGTATTCTATGTGTGTATATTTAGTGTTTACAAGGAAAGAATGGGTTTTTTTTAGTTGCGATATTTTGTTCCCATAGACTTACATGGGACTTCCGGTATCGGGTATCGCCGATATTTTAGTGATATCGGCGATACCATTCCGATTCCGATACTTTAGGATATCGGAAAGTATCGCTCAACTCTAGTTAGGATATCATGGGCTCCATGAAAGTGAGAAGCTCCCTGTGGTCAGCAATTACCATCAGAAAGTTTAAGTGCTCATATTACTAAACACCGGTATATATTTTCTGGGGGTTTAGCTCACGGGTTAGAGCAACAGAGACACAGACAGGCATCAAATGCCCAAAGCTCACTTTCCTGTTTTTTATTGGTAACATATATTCAGTAGAGGCAACATACAAACAGGTTGTAAGAGGTCACAAAGAAAAAAAGGTTACATCCATTTCTGCACATCTGAGCACTTACTAAACAATGACTTCCCTGTCTATATTAGACACAACATTGTAGCTACCTCTAGTTTACACACAGCTTCAGAGCAACCACCCTGTTCTGTCCAGAGACCACACTGTGTCCAGCTAAAGATGTCCCCCAAGTCTCATTACATTTGCAATTAATGAGATCTTACTTAAAACAACTCTCTGAGAAATGAAATAAAACAAATACACAGACTAAATAATACACAGTTAAATATTAAACCATTTTCTAAATACTTCAATTTAGCAAAAAAGTTATTCGTTATGTAGTGCACTCTGTCAGGATTCCAGAGATGGCAACTGCCATCAGTATCATTGTGCATCCTAGATTTCAGAGGCTACGCAGTAGGACGGGTAGCATGAAGTGCATCTCTGCTCAAGACATACGTCAAGTCTGAGTAGTGTCCTGTCAGGCATCGTGAACGTGAATTTAGCTGTTCAGTCAACATAACTGGACACTGAGCAGAGCCGGACTAAAGGAGAAGATATATTTGCCAAAGCACTAACAGGACTGTAGGTGCTAACAGAGGCAACTACCTGACTGCTGTACCCGGCGTTGACCACTGCTGCCGGAGAATCAGCTGATCCCTGTCAACAGAGCGGCCATTTCTTTTCCTGTTGATAGGGTGGGACTAATGGCGTCATGCTGATTGACAGCCAGCTTCCCTCAATTAGGCAGTGGGTAGCCAGCTGTTAAGCAGCACGACACCAGTAGGCCCACCGTATCAACAGGAAAAGAAATGGCCGGTCTGTTGATGTGACATCAGCAGAAGTCTGTGACCACTCTGTGACAGTGGAGAATGGTGCGGGACACAACAGGCAGGTAGGTAGAAACTACCTGTCTAATAGCACTTAGGTACTTTTTTTTAAGTCCTAGATATCAAGTTTGACCCCTTAACCCCCAAGGGTGGTTTGCATGTTAATGACCATGCCAATTTTTACAATTCTGACCACTGTCCCTTTTATGAGGTTATAACTCTGGAATGCTTCAACGGATCTTGGTGATTCTTAGAATGTTTTTTCCTGACATATTATACTTCATGATAGTGGTAAAATTTCTTCGATATAACTTGCGTTTATTTGTGAAAAAAAATTGAAATTTGGTGAAAATTTTGAAAATTTCACAATTTTCAAAAATTTTTAATTTTTATGCCCTTAACTCACAGAGTTATATCGCACAAAATAGTTAATACATAACATTTCCCTCGTGTCTACAGTCATGGCCAAAAGTTTTGAGAATGACACAAATATTATATTTTCACATGATCTGCTGCCCTCTGGTTTTTGTGTGTGTTTGACAGATGTTTTTATCACAGACAGGAATATAATTGCAAACATATGAGTAACAAAAGCATATATTGACAGTTATAATGAGTTAATGCAGCAAGTCAATATTTGCAGTGTTGACCCTTCTTCTTCAGGACCTCTGCAATTCTCCCTGGCATGCTCTCAATCAACTTCTGGACCAAATCCTGACTGATAGCAGTCCATTCTTGCACAATCAATGCTTTCATTTTGTCAGAATTTTTAGGTTTTTGTTTGTCCACCCGTCTCTTGATGATTGACCACAGGTTCTCAATGGATTAAGATCTGGAGAGTTTACAGGCCATGGACCCAAAATCTCTATGTTTTGTTCCCTGAGCCATTTAGTTATCACCTTTGCTTTATGGCAAGGTGCTCCATCATGCCGGAAAAGGCATTGTTGATCGCCAAACTGCTCTTGGAGGGTTGGGAGAAGTTGCTCTTGGAGGACATTCTGGTACCATTCTTTATTCATGGCTGTGTTTTTAGGCAAGACTGTGAGAGAGCCGATTCCCTTGGCTGAGAAGCAACCCCACAAATGAATGGTTTCAGGATGCTTAACAGTTGGCATGAGACAAGACTGGTGGTAGCGCTCACCTTGTCTTCTCCGAATGAGGCGTTTTCCTGATGTCCAAAACAATCGAAAAGGGGATTCATCAGAGAAAATAACTTTACCCCAGTCCTCAGCAGTCCACTGCCTGTACCTTTTGCATATCAGTCTGTCCATGATGTTTTTTCTGGAGAGAAGTGGCTTCTTTGCTGCCCTCCTTGAGACCAGGCCTTGCTCCAAGAGTCTCCGCCTCACAGTGCGTGCAGATGCACTCACACCTGCCTGCTGCCATTCCTGAGCAAGCTCTGCACTGCTGGTAGCCCGATCCCGCAGCTGAAACACTTTTAAGAGACGGTCCTGGCGCTTGCTGGTCTTTCTTGGGCGCCCTGGAGCCTTTTTGGCAACAATGGAACCTCTCTCCTTGAAGTTTTTGATGATGCAATAGATTGTTGACTGAGGTGCAATCTTTCTAGCTGCGATACTCTTCCCTGATAGGCCATTTTTGTGCATTGCAATGATCACAGCACGTGTTTCTTTAGAGATAACCATGGTTAACAGAATAGAAACAATGATGCCAAGTACCAGCCTCCTTTTAAAGTGTCCAGTGGTGTCATTCTTACTTAATCATGACAGATTGATCTCCAGCCATGTCCTCATCAACACCCACACCTGTGTTAATGGAGCAATCACTGAAAAGAGGTTAGCTGGTCCTTTTAAGGCAGGGCTGCAATGATGTTGAAATGTGTTTTGGGGGATAAAGTTCATTTTCTAGCCAAATATTGACTTTGCAAGTAATTGCTGTTAAGCTGATCACTCTTTATAACATTCTGGAGTATATGCAAATTGCCATTAGAAAAAGTGAAGCAGTAGACTTTGAAAAAATTAATATTTGTGTCATTCTCAAAACTTTTGTCCATGACTGTACTTTACATTAGCACAATTTTGGAACCAAAATTTTTTTTTGTTAGGAAGTTATAAGGGTTAAAAGTTAACCAGCAATTTCTCATTTTTACAACACCAATTTTTTTAGGGACCATATCACATTTGAAGTCACTTTGAGGGATCTATATGATAGAACAGGGTTCCCCAACTCCAGTCCTCAAGGCCCACCAACAGGTCATGTTTTCAGGATTTCCTTAGTATTTCCCAGGTGATAATTGCATCATCTGGGCAATACAAAGGAAATCCTGAAAACATGAACTGTTGCTGGGCCTTGAGGACTGGAGTTGGGGAACGCTGTGATAGAAAATATCCAAAAGTGACATCATTCTAAAAACTGCGCCCCTCAAGGTGCTCAAAACCACATTCAAGAAGTTTATTAACCCTTCAGGTGCTTCACAGGAATTTTTGGAATGTTTAAAAAAATAACATTTAACTTTTTTCACAAAAAAGTTTACTTCAGATCCAGTTTGTTTTATTTTACCAAGGGTAACAGGAGAAATTGGACCCCAAAAGTTGTTGGACAATTTGTCCTAAGCACGTGGATACTGCATATATGCAGGTAAACCACTGTTTGGACGCATGGCAAAGCTCTGAAGGGAAGGAGCGCCGTTTGACTTTTCAATGCAAAGTTTACTAGAATTGAGATCAAATGCCATGTTGCGTTTGGAGAGTCCTTGATGTGCCTAAACAGTGGAAACCCCCCCAATTCTAACTCCAAACCTAACCCCAACACACCCGTAACCCTAATCCCAACCCTTACCCTAACCACAAACCTAACCCTAACACACCCCTAACCCTAATCACAACTCTAACCCTAATCCCAACCATAACTGGAATCCAAACCCTAACCCCAACTCTAACCCTAACTTTAGCCCCAACCCTAACCCTAGCCCCAACCCTAACCCTAACTTTAGTCCCAACCCTAACCCTAACTTTAGTCACAACCCTAACTTTAGCCCCAACCCTAACCTTAGCCTCAACCCTAACCTTAACCCCTCTCTGACATTAGACGTACTATCCCGTCCATAAAACCCGTGACAATCTGACCATGGACGGGATAGTACGTCATAGGCGATCATAGGCTAATCGCCGCCGGGTGTCAGCTGATTATCACAGCTGACACCCGTGACTGTGTGTCAGGAGCGGTCACGGACCGCTCCCGGCACATTAACCCCTTGCACACCGCGATCAAACATGATCGCGATGTACTGGGGGCACAGGGAAGCATCACGCAGGGAGGGGGCTCCCTGCGCGCCCCCCTGAGACCCTCAGACCAGCGCGATGTGATCGCGCTGTTCTTAGGACTTCCTCCCTCCCAGGACCCGGATCCAAGATGGCGCCGGGGTCCTGGAGGGAGGCGCTTCCTCAGTGCCTGCTGAGAGCAGGCACTGAGAAGCCTGCTGCACTGCCTGAGCGATCGCTGGTGTGACAGAGTGCTGTGCACACTGTCACACCAGCGATCTGATAAAATACAGTGATGTCCCACCCTGGGACAAAGTAAAAAAGTTAAAAAAATAAAAATAAACATGTTTTAAAAAAAAATCCAAAATAAATAAAAAAAAAAAATATTCCCCAATAAATTCATTTCTTCCTGTAAATAAAAAAACCAAAACAATAAAAGTACACATATTTGGTATCGCCGCGTCCGTAACGACCTCCCCTATAAAACTGTCCCATTAGTTAACCCCTTTAGTGAACCCCTTAAAAAAAAAAAAAAACAAAGCAAAAAATCAATGCTTTATCATCATACCGCCGAACAAAAAGTGGAATAACACGCGATCAAAAAGACCGATATAAATAAACATGTTACCGCTGAAAATATCATCTTGTCCCGCAAAAAACGAGCCACCAAACAGCATCATCAGCGAAAAAATAAAAAAGTTATAGCTCGCAGAATAAAGCGATGCAAAAATAATTATTTTTTATATAAATTGTTTTTATTCTATAAAAGCGCCAAAACATAAAAAAATGATATAAATGAGGTATCGCCATAATCGTACTGACAAGAAGAATAAAACTGCTTTATCAATTTTACCACACGCAGAACAATAAAAACGCCTCCCCAAAAAGAAATTCATGAATTGCTGATTTTTGTTCATTCTAACCTCCCAAAAATCGAAATAAAAAGCGATCAAAAAATGTCATGTGCTCAAAAATGGTACCAATAAAAACGTCAACTAGTACCGCAAAAAATAAGACCTCATATGACTCTGTGGGCCAAAATATGCAAAAATTATAGCTCTCAAAATGTGGCGATGCAAAAAATTATTTTTGCAATAAAAAGCGTCTTTTAGCGTGACAGCTGCCAATCATAAAAACCCGCTATAAATAGTAAATCAAACCCCCCTTTATCACCCCCTTAGTTAGGGAAAAATAATAAAATTAAAAAAAAGTATTTATTTCCATTTTCCCATTAGGGTTAGGGTTAGGGTTGCGGCTAAAGTTAGGGTTAGGTTTGGCGCTAAAGTTAGGATTAGGGTTAGGGTTGGGATTAGGGGTGTGTTAGGGTTAGGTTTGTGGTTAGGGTTGGGACTAGGGTTAGGGGTGTGTTCGGGTTAGGGTTGGAGTTAGAATTGGGGGTTTCCGCTGTTTAGGCACATCAGGGGCTCTCCAAATGTGACATGGCGTCTGATCTCAATTCCAGCCAATTCTGCGTTGAAAAAGTCAAACGGTGCTCCTTCACTTCTGAGCTCTGCCATGCGTCCAAACAGTAGTTTATCCCCACATATGGGGTATCAGCGTACTCTGGACCCCAAGAGTTATTGTGCAATTTGTCCTATTTCTTCTGTTACCCTTGGGAAAATAAAAAACTGGGGCGAAAATATCATTTTTGTACAAAAAAAATTATTTTTTTGTTTTACGGCTGTACATTATAAACTTCTGTGAAGCACTTGGGGCTTCATAGCGCTCACCACACATCTAGATAAGTTCCTTGTGGGGTCTATTTTACAAAATGGGGTCACTTGTTGGGGATTTCCACTGTTTAGGCGCATCAGGGGCTCTCCAAATGCGACATGACGCCCCCTGACCATTCCATCAAAGTCTGCAATCCAAAATGTCACTACTTCCCTTCCGAGCCCTGACGTGCGCCCATACAGTAGTTTTCTCCCACATATTGGGTATCAGCGTACTCAGGACAAATTGGACAACAACTTTTGGGGTCCAATTTCTCCTGTTACCCTTGTGAAAATAAAATATTGGGGGCGAAAAAAATCATTTTTGTAAAAAAAAAGATTTTTTATTTTTACGGCAGTAAGTTATAAACTTCTGTGAAGCACTTCGGGTTGAAAGTGCTCACCACACATCTAGATAAGTTCCTTGTGGGGTCTATTTGCCAAAATGGGGTCAATTGGGGGGTTTCCACTGTTTAGGTGCATCAGGGGCTCTCCAAATGTGACATGACGCCCCCAGACCATTCCATCAAAGTCTGCAATCCAAAACGTCACTACATCCCTTCCGAGCCCCGACGTGTGCCCATACAGTAGTTTTCGCCCACATATTGGGTATCAGCGTACTTTAGGATAAATTGGACAACAACTTTTGGGTTCCAATTTCTTCTGTTACCCTTGTGAAAATAAAATATTGGGGGCGAAAAAATCATTTTTGTAAAAAAAAAAAGATTTTTTATTTACGGCTGTACGTTATAAACTTTAGTGAAACACCTGGGGGTTCAAAGTTCTCACCACACATCTAGATAAGTTCCTTGAGGGGTCTAGTTTCCAAAATGGTGTCATTTATGGGGGTTTCCACTGTTTAGGCAGATCAGGAACTCTCCAAACACGACATGGCGTCCAGCCAATTCTGCGTTGAAAAAGTCAGACGGCGCTCCTTCCCTTCCAAACTCTGCCATGCACCAAAACAGTGGTTTACCCCAACATATGGGTATCAGCGCACTCAGGACAAATTGCACAATAACTTTTGGAGTCTTGTTACCCTTGGAAAAATAAAAATTGGGGTGAAAAGATCATTTTTGTGGAAAAAATATGATTTTTAAATTTTACGGCTCTACGTTATAAACTTGTGTGAAGCACTTGGGGGTTCAAATTGCTCACCAAAGATCTAGATAAGTTCCTTAGGGGGTCTAGTTTCCCAAATGGGGTCATTTGTGGGGGTTTCCACTGTTTAGGCACATCAGGGCTCTCCAAATGCAACATGGCATCCAATCTCAATTCCAGCCAATTTTGGTTGGAAAAAGTCAAATGGTGCTCCTTCCATTCTGAGCTCTGCCGTGCGCCCAAACAGTGGTTCCCCCCCACATATGGGGTATCAGCGTACTCAGGACAAATTGTAAAACAACTTATGTGGTCCAATTTCTCCTGTTACCCTTGGGAAAATAAAAAATAGTGACTAAAAGATAATTTTTGTGGGAAAAAAATAGGATTTTTTATTTTCATGCCCGGGCACTATAAACTTGTGTGAAGCACTTGGGGGTTCAAAGTGTTCACCAAAGATCTAGATAAGTTCCTTAGGGGTCTAGTTTCCAAAATGGGGTCACTTGTGGGGGGTTTCCACTGTTTAGGTTCATCTGGGGCACTGCAAACGGAACATGACCCCCATCAACATCTGCATTCCAAAACATTACTACTTCCTTTCCAAGCCCTGCCGTGCGCCCAAACAGTTCCCCCCCCCCACATATGGGGTATCAGCATACTCAAGACAAATTGGACAACAACTTTTGGGGTCCAATTTCCTTGGGAAAATTCAAAAATTTGGGACTAAAAAATCATTTTTGTGGAAAATTGTTTTTTTTTTTTTTCACACCCAGGCATTATAAACTTTTGTGAAACACTTGGGGGTTCAAAGTGCTCACAAAGATCTAGATAAGTACCTTAGGGGGTCTAGTTTCCAAAATGTTGTCACTTGTGGGGTTTCCACTGTTTAGGCGCATCAGAGGTTCTCCAAACGCGACATCGCATCCAATCTAAATTCCAGCCAATTTTAGTTTGAAAAAGTCAAACGGCGCTCCTTCCCTTACGAGCTCTGCCGTGTGCCCAAACAGTGGTTTTCCCCCACATATTGGGTATTGGCGTACTCAGGAGAAATTGCATAACAACCTTATCTGTCCATTTTCTCCTTTTACCCTTGTGAAAATAAAAAAAAAGTTTGTAAAAGATCATTTTTGTGGCTAAAAAGTTAAATAATCATTTTTTCCTTCCACGTTGCTTTAGTTCCTGTGAAGCACCTGAAGGGTTAATAAACTTCTTGAATGTGGTTTTGAGTACCTTGAGGGGTTCAGTTTTTAGAATGGTGTCACTTTTTGGGTATTTTCTGCCATATAGACCCCTCAAAGTGACTTCAAATGTGAGGTGGTCCCTAAAAAAAATGGCTTTGTAAATTTTGTTGTAAAAATGAGAAATCGCTGGTCAATTTTTAACCCTTATAACTTCCTAATAAAAAAAATTTTGGTTCCAAAATTGTGCTGATGTAAAGTAGACATGTGGGAAATGTTATTTCTTAACTATTTTGTGTCATATATTTCTCTGTTTTAAGGGAATAAAAATTCAAAGCTTGAAAATTGCAAAATTTTAAAAATTTTCACCATATTTGCGTTTTTTTCAAAAATAAACGCAAGTTATATCGAAGAAATTTTACTTCTAATGTGAAGTACAATATGACACGAGAAAACAATCTCAGAATCGCGAATATCCGTTGAAGCGTTCCAGAGTTATAACCTCATAAAGAGACAGTGGTCAGAATTGTAAAAATTGGCCCGGTCATTAACGTGCAAACCACCCTTGGGGGTGAAGGGGTTAATGGGAAAATGGAAATAAATAAATTGTTTTATTTATTATTTTTCCCTAACTAAGGGGGTGATAAAGGGGATTTGATTTACTATTTATAGCGGGTTTTTATGCTTGACAACTGTCACACACTAAAAGACGCTTTTTTTGCAAAAAATAGTTTTTGCATCACATTTTGAGAGCTATAATTTTTTCCATATTTTGGCCCACAGAGTCATGTGAGGTCTTGATTTTTGCGGGACCAGTTGATGTTTTTATTGGTACCATTTTCGGGCACATGACATTTTTTGATCACTTTCTATTCCGATTTTGGGAGACAGAATGAGCAAAAACAAGCAATTCATTAATTTCTTTGGGGGGGGCGTTTACACCGTTCCGCGTGTGGTAAAATTGATAGGGCAGTTGTATTCTTCGGGTCAGTATGATTACAGCGATACATCATTTATATCTTTTTTTTATGTTTTGGCGCTTTTATATAATAAAAACTATTATATTTATTATAATAAAAACTAATATTTTTACAATTATTTAAAAAAAAAATTAATTCTTACTTTCATTCATTTTCTGCAGGCTGATTGCTTCTATAGCGTGCAGATAAAGCAGCATCTGCATGCTACAGAAGCTGTCAGCGCTGCAGCTTCTGTGCACTAACCTGTGAGTAGAGTTGAGCATTCCGATACCGCAAGTATCGGGTATCGGCCGATATTCGCTGTATCGGACTTTAGGTACTTAGTTCCGATATTTTCCATATATCGTATACCGGAATCGGAAGTTCCCATAATTCTTTGAGAGGCAATGTGATTTTAGTCAGCCAATGAGGAATCCTAAGAAGTGTGGGCACATCCTGTACTGCTGCGGTCATGTTAACTAATAGCATGGCTGTGATTGGATGCTGAAATGATGTCAGAATGCACTATAAAAGGCGCCGCCGCCATTTTAGCGTCACTGTGCTGTGAATTCAGTTAGGGACAGAACGCTGCTCTGCTGACTCTGAGGGACAGTTAGAGATTGCGATTTTGTGTACTGTGCTTTAGGCGCTAAACTAGCCTTAGTTTAACAACCGCTGTGTAAAGCTTCCTTTAGCCTTGCAGTGTTGTTTTCACAGCTCTGCAAGGTCTGTGTGTGAGTGCAGGTGACGCGCTGCAGTTTGCTCTGCATCCAACGCTGTTTGTAGGCATCTGCACGTGTCACTCACAGACTCTTTTTTTTTTTCTTTAGTGTAATTCTTGCAGCTCCATTCAATTGAAATTATAGTGTGACGTGCTTCCATCCGTATCCAATACATTGGTTGCAAACACTATAGAAGTCCACAAAGGAGCCTTTCACAGATAGTGACCAGTTGTGTGCACTGCAGTGTTCACTCTAGTCTGTGAGATTTTTTTTTTTTTTGCTGAGTGCAGATCACGCTCCAGTTAGTTCTTAAACCACTGCTGGTTATAGTCTGCTGAAGTGTGTCACTGCCTCATCCTTGTCTTTTTTCTATAATTGTTGCTGCTCCATTCTATTTAAAATAACTCCAATCTATTAGTGTGACGCGCTTCCATCCGTATACAATACATTGGTTGCAAACACTATAGAAGTCCACAAAGGAGCCTTTCACAGATAGTGACCAGTTGTGTGCACTGCAGTGTTCACTCTAGTCTGTGATATTTTTTTTTTTTGCTGAGTGCAGATCACGCTCCAGTTAGTTCTTAAACCACTGCTGGTTATAGTCTGCTGAACGTGTGTCACTGCCTCATCCTTGTCATTTTTCTATAATTGTTGCTGCTCCATTCTATTTAAAATAACTCCAATCTATTAGTGTGACGCGCTTCCATCCGTATACAATACATTGGTTGCAAACACTATAGAAGTCCACAAAGGAGCCTTTCACAGATAGTGACCAGTTGTGTGCACTGCAGTGTTCACTCTAGTCTGTGATAAATTTTTTTTTTTTTGCTGAGTGCAGATCACGATCCAGTTAGTTCTTAAACCACTGCTGGTTATAGTCTGCTGAACGTGGTCACTGCCTCATCCTTGTCATTTTTCTATAATTGTTGCTGCTCCATTCTATTTAAATAAACTCCAATCTTTAGTGTGACGCGCTTCCATCCGTATACAATACATTGTTGCAAACACTATAGAAGTACACAAAGGGGCTTTCACAGCTAGTGAACAGTTGTCTGCAGTGTTCACTGCAGTCTCTGCGGAATAACAACACTTAGCCTTTTAACTTTTCTGACTTTCTTTATCAATCTACCAAGATGAAGAAGGCAGGGAGTAAGGCACGTGGTCGTAGCCGTGGAGTTTCAGCAGGGAGAGGACGTGGGGATTCTGTGGCTGCTGCCGCCCCAGTGACACAGCATCCACCAGTTTTCCCCCGTGAGCGTTCCTTTATGTGCAGTTTTGTAGGAGCTCGGCGTACCCCCTGCTGCGGGAAGAACAAATTGAAGCCGTTGTTGGTTGGATGGCAGCCAATGCATCGACTTTCAATTGCTTCCACCTCCTCTCAGGACCACAACACTGTTGAGCAACCATCTGTCTGTTCACCGCCTGTCAAATTGCCCAGGCAGTCAGAGAGTTCTGAACTGGAGCCAGCTGAGTCTCTGCTTCTGTTCTCAGAATCTGTTGGCTTGCAAACAGGGGCCCAGCCAAGCAGCATTCTGGAATGTGAAGAAGAGGGAGTATGCAGTGATGTGCAACAGCTGTGTCTCTCTGAATCAGAAGAGGCGGGTGAGCCAGTGCCGATGGACAGCACACCGCAGAACGCATCTGATGATGATGAGACTCAGGTGCCAGTTTCTGTTGAGCATGGTGCTGGCCAGACCACCCAACAGCAGCAGGTGTTGGAAGAGGGTAGTGGAGATGATGAGGTCCAAGACCCAACATGGCGTGAGGGACAGGAAGGTGGTGGGAGCAGCTCTGAGGATGAGATTGTCCCAACGGTACAAACAGGAGGGAGAGGTAGGCTGCAGACTCGGTTGCCTCTAGCCTCCAGTTTGGCACCTGTTGGGAGCAGTTCTCTTCAAAAGTCAAAATGGGCGCTCCCAGGCTTGCACTGCGTGGTCCTTTTTGACAGACTTGCAGATGATATTTGCTATGTTAAATGCAAGCTGTGTAAGCAAAAGTAAAAAGAGGTAAAAATTGCAGTAACCTCAATACCACAAATATGTGGAAACATGTGCGGACAAAGCACATAGTTGAGTTACAAAGACACACTGGAGATGTAGCCAACCTACAGCAGCACCTACATCTTCAGGTCGTGTTGGAGCCTCTACCTCCAGCTCACACACAGCTGGTTCTGCTTCCTCACAGGATCGCCATGGAAGAACCTCGGTCACTGTTGTCCAGAGACAAAGTGTTATTCCACCCCACAGCAGCAAGTTCCCTGTCATCTTCACACTCCCAGGCCACAAAACAGCCATCGGTACCACAGGCATGGGATAAAAGACGGCCATACTCGTCAAACCATCCACGAGCACAGGCTCTGAATGCTGGCATTGCAAAAAATCCTGTCCCTTGAAATGCTGTCATTCAGGCTGGTGGAGACGACAGTTTCCGTAACTTAATGGCATTGGCAGTCCCACAATACAATGTGCCAAGCGATTTTATTTCAGCAGGCAAGCCGTCCCTGGTCTGCAAAAACATGTCGAGGGAAACATTAAACATGCGCTACTAAACGCCGTCAGTAGCAAGGTCCACCTGACCACCGATGCGTGGACCAGTACCCATGGCCAGGGACGATACCTTTCCCTCACTGCCCATTGGGTCAATGTTGTGGAGCCGGGTACAGATCTTGCGAGTGGCGCTGTACGTGTTCTGCCAACTCCAAGGATTGCAGGAATCCAGTCTGTACACATTGACTCCTCCTCCTACTCCAGTTCCTCAGAATCATCGATGCAGGAGCCGTCACGGTCTACCTCCACATGGACCTGTGAACGCTTACCTGTTGCGAACGATATGAGCACAGCCGTGGCCAAACGTCAACAGGCCGTCCTGAAATTAATTTCAATGGGGAATCGAAGCCACACAGCGCAGGAGGTCTGGAATGCCATCAAGCAGGAGAGCGACGCGTGGTTTTTGGCAGCGAATCTCCAGCCAGGCTTGGTAGTGTGTGACAATGGCCGAAATCTGGTGGC
Source organism: Oophaga sylvatica (assembly GCA_033576555.1). Classification (NCBI taxonomy): domain Eukaryota; kingdom Metazoa; phylum Chordata; class Amphibia; order Anura; family Dendrobatidae; genus Oophaga; species Oophaga sylvatica. The sequence continues at coordinate 24,268,683 of JARQOD010000007.1, forward strand.
AGCTCTGGGCCTTGGCAACCTCACTCACATACCATGTCTGGCACATGTGCTCAACTTGGTCGTGCAGAGTTTTTTGAGGGACTATCCGGATCTTGCTGAACTGCTGCAGAAGGTCCGCCTAGAGTGCGCTCACTTGCGACGTTCCAGCATAGCCAGATCGCGCATTGCTGCTCTGCAACGCAGATTTCGCCTTCCTGAACATCGCATCATATGTGACGTACCCACCAGGTGGAATTCCCACCTTACATATGTTGGAGCGGTTGTGTGAGCAGTAATGAAGTATCAGCTGCATCAGGCGCAATCAACTCGCAATTTTCGCCGTTCAAAACTTCACCACTACTGAGTGGGCCTCTATGAAGGACATCTGCCACGTTTTGCGTGCGTTTGATGACTCAACGCGGATGGCGAGTTCAGATGATGCACTAGTCAGCATGACTGTCCCCCTTATCTGCCTGCTTCAAAAATCACTGCAAGCACTAAAGGATGAGGTTTTGGAAGAGGTGGAGGATGAGGAGTCACAAATTCACTCACCTTCTGGACAGTCAGAACAACTTGGTTCCACACAAAGGGCTGGGCTTGGCTCACTTTGTGAGGAGGATGAGGAGGAGTCAATGGATGAGGAAGAAATCCCTACAGGGGGAGGTACACAACGCTCTAGTCAGTATGTAGAGCGAGGGGGGGGCGATGCAGAGCAGGCAGAGAGGGACGCCTCTTCCAGAGGACAGCGTTTGTTGGGCAGTTGGGAGTCTGCAGCACATGGTTGATTTCATGCTGCAGTGCCTGAGAATCGACCGCCGCATCGCCCACATTCTCACCACATCAGATTTTTGGGGTGTACACCCTCCTAGACCCTCGCTACCGGCACAATTACAAAGCCTCATACACCGTTGAACCGGGAGCGTAAAAATGCGGGAGTACCAAGACAGACTGGTGCAATCCATAATATTCTCCATTCCAGCCGAGAGCACTGCTCCCTACTGCTTTACAAAGAATCTCTGTGCGTCGAGGCAGTGGAGACACCTCTGCAACAAGAGGGAGCACAAGCAGCGCCTCTGCACAGGGCAAGAGCAGTATGTTACAAATGTGGCGAAGTTTTGTGTCAGCGCACCAATGTCTACACCATCCGAGACGACTCCACTCACCATGAGGCAACGTTTACGTAAGATGGTGACAGACTACATGTCTTTCCCTCTCAGTGTACTCCAGATGGCTCTTCCCCTTTCAAGTTTTGGGTCTCTAAGCTGGATACATGGCCAAGCTTAGCCAGTATGCATTGGAGGTGCTGGCTTGCCCTGCTGCCAGTGTATTATCTGAGCGCGTCTTTAGTGCTGAGGTGGTGTACTAACAGACCGTCGCATGCGACTATCCTCAGAGAATGTAGACCGGCTTACTTTTCTGAAAATGAACAAGGCATTGATCTCACCTGAATTTGCCTGCCCGTTTTCAGATTAAATAACTGTTTGCCAACGTTTTCCATGTCTCCTGTTATGTTCATCTTTCTACCACCTGAACTCTACTCCCTGGGCTACAACACTCCCAGTCACAGGGGAATGATCAGTTACAAAACAAAATGTTATCCCCAACAAATAGTCTCAACGTAGGGTCACGGAGTTGCGCCGTACCAAAATTGTCACCTGACACATTTAAGTATTACAATTCTGGTCCCGGTGGCAAATCTTCCATCTCCCCAACTAACACTTCTATAGGAGAGGTGTTTTCCTCCTCCACCGAAGGCAAAGGTAATACTGACCACTGCACACATGTGTTATGCATAGTGAGACTGATAGTAGCCACATTTGTTGTCATGGGCTCAGTCAGGTGGGGGCAATCAGCTCTCAATGTCATGGTTCTTGGCACCGCCAACAGATTATGGGGCCCCTTTCGTTCCCCGACCCTTCCTGGGGGGCCCTCAGAGTCTCTGCTCGCCGAGCTGTGGGTGAAGGTTTGGTGAATTTAATTGGTAGCTTCCGGGTAGTCTCTCCCTGTTTCTCCTTGGTAGGCCCATATCTTTCAATGTGGTTACCATTTGGAGACCATCAGCAGGGGCTGCCTGTCCAACCCATGTTTGAAGGGTGTGGGGCAAAGTTTCGCCCGAATTTATCAGTCACTATACGTCCAGCATATCGCGGGGTGACAACACCTCAGGCTGAAAGCACTTTTCTATCAGGTGTATCAAGTCATTAATACTGGGACCGAGCTGGCTCGGAAGGGAAAATTCCATTGTTGTACACGCTGGGCCCGGAAAAAAACATTTACCCCAAGACGTGCAAGTATCTCACCTTCACGCTCTCATAGTCCTCCTGTTGCTGGGGGGGTAGGTCCCTATAGGCTTTAGCGGGTCCCTGAAGTCAAAACGGAGCCACGATCTCGGCCCACTGGTCCCGGGGGAGTCTCTCCCTTTTAGCCACGCCCTTTAAACACCTCCAGCTACACCTCAACGTCATCTGATTGCTCCATCTTTCGGATCGCTGTACGCACCGCTTTCCCGGGCATCATGGATCCCGGGCAGCTCTTACTGTCTGCGGCGCTGTGATGTGCTGCATCAGTAAACTATTGGTTTCTGTTGCTGTCGATTAAATATCTGCTGCTACATAGCCTGCTGCTGTATAGCCTGCTGCCGCTACATAGCCTGCTGTTGTATAGCCTGCTGCTGCATAGCCTGCTGTTGCTGCTGTGTAGCCTGCTGTTGCTGTCGCATGGCCTCCACTAGCATTTTACTTTGTTCTCCATCTTCGGACAGTTATCCAGCCGGTTTTGTGCACTTTCTAAAACCAGGACATTTACTGTCATGCATGAAAAACAGCCTGACCTCACTGCGTGCCCGCATTCTCCACCAAATTTTAGGGAACCGCTGTCGTAGGAAAGGCTGGGGCCGCAGTAATGAGGCAAACACAGCCTTTTATTTCAAAGTTCAGTGATTTTAATCATGAGTTCAACAAAAAAATCCATATAACAAAATGAAAACAGAACATAATCACTCCAGTTTGGAGAGAACCACTGGTCACAGACTCACCCTTGCTTGTGACGGGCTTAACTAAGCGGCTGCAGGTCAGCTGAGACCGCAGGTCACATTCCGGGTGGTCTGTTACGCTTCCTGGTGCACACTGCCAAAAGTAACAAAACAATGTTCCAGGCTTACTCCAGCCAAACTCCTTCCTTCCACACAACAACTACAACAGCTCCTTGTTTTATAGGGCTACAAAACACCATCAGGTGACGTACACATCAGCTGACCAGATCACGTGACTATGACCTCATCACAGGTCGTAGTAATCATGGAAAATCAAAGAGCAAAAATCAGTCTGGTTGAAGAAATATATCTCCCATCTTGTCAAATCAATTGTCTACCACCTCTTCTATAATATTACGCAGGCGATTTCGTAGAAATAATGCATTTTGAGTTTCAATAAAGTGAGAAGGGGGCTAATTTAATTTTTCCATAATCTCCTTGGATGTCAGCCCCCTACACTCTTTTAGGTGCATGAGATGGAATACTGTATGTATACCTTTGTATGCCACGTCTCAAAAACACGGTCTGTCACTCCACTGGGAATTCTGGGTGAGCCCATAAAGGCATGTGTTTAGATAATGAGAAGACAAACATGCGCTCGTCTGCTTGCCTTACAGGCAATTACTGTATCGCGTAGTAGCGTGATCACTATGACCGGGAGTTTACAAATCACAGTGTCAACACATGAGACCAAAATACAACCCTCTGTCAGTCCAGATTCCAGCAATACATCTGAGTAGGACTAAGTCCCCTTAAACCAATCTCTCCCCACTCTGATCAAGCACGAAAAGTTATAACTCCTAACGTTTAGCACGGCCAGGCCCCCCATCTTTTACTGCACGCATAATTTTTCGTTTTGCTATTCGGGGCCGGTTTCCCCTCAAGATGAATGTGGTCAATGCTTTTTTTATCCGTGAAACATCATCTTTACGTAACAGGATTGGAATAGTCTGAAGCGGGTATAATAGCCTTCCAAAAATAATCATCTTAAGAGGTGACAACGGCCCAGAAGAGACAGGGGCAAATCATGCCACCCGCTCCAATTGACGTACAACCTTGTCCAATTAGGGTTCATAGTTAATTTTGTATTGAGAACTAGAATCTCGTCCTATTTTGATTCACAGATATGTTATAAATAAAGGTTTTAATTACTTCTGTCCCCCATCAGTAAGCCACCAAAGCTCACGAGGATTAGGCTTTAACAATTGAAAAATTTCACTCTTGTAGTCTTTGAAGCAAATCACAGAATTAGTTAAAAAAAAAATTATCCAGTCTAATGCCCTTTGAGATGGTCTTGGGGATGTGCCATATAAATGAGTATATCGTCTGCAAACAATGTGAGTTTGATCTGCCGACCCCCTACCTTTATACCGTCATATACTGTGTTACCCTCCACGTGTGAAAAGGTACTGCCACACTAGACAATCCCGCTAGCGATCTATTAGCGTCGCATACTAATGAGATCGCTAGCGGGATTGTTTCTATATCACTAGTGGCTACCTATTTTAGCGATGTCGTTAGGACGCTATCGCGGTTAGCGATCTCCTTAACGACTTTAGCGGTACAAAAGTACCGCTAAATCGCTAAAAAAAGGTGCCACACTTAGCGATATATACTTACCCGCGGGGCGCCAGCGACGAAAATAGGGTCCGGAACGATTCCAGCGACGAGCGAGTCACAGCGGAAGCTCGTCGCTGGCAGCTGCCGCACACAACAACATCGCTAACGGGATCGCTAAATAGTGACTTTTTTTAGCGATCCCGTTGCGATGTTGTTTAGTGTGGCATACCCTTAACTAATGGCTCAAGGGCTATATCAAAGAGCAAAGGTGATAATGGACACCCCTGAGGAGTTCCCTCTGTATTGTGAAAGTAGCCGAAAGGTGACCTGTGTTGTGTATTTGTGCCTGTGGGTTGGCGTAGACACCTGATAGGAAAGTCATAAACGTGCCTCTCATGGCAATTTTGTCCAGGACCATGGCAACCAACTTCAGCTCACCCTATCAAATGCCTTATCGCCATCTAAGGATAGCATGACAGGACTCGATGTTGTCAGACAACGATATTTATCTACAACTGCTATTACTTTCCTAATGTTATTCATGGCCGATCTTGTCGAACAAAGGCCACTTGTGATGGCCCTATCAGAGTAGGAAAATGCTACTCAAACGATCTGCCATGATCCTGGACAAAAGCTTGATATCCTGGTCAATGAGTGAGAATGGACAATAGGATCCAGCCAGATGTGAAGGTTTGTTGGGTTTTTGTAGCACCTTCATTTGTGCCATGTTTGAATGGATGGGCAACCCTCCTGTCTCCAATATATGATTGAAGGTGCCTACCAATGTGGACGGGATATCCTCACTCAATAATTTTAATAATTTGGCTGTAAACTCGTCAGGTCCTGGAGCTTTCCCGGATTTTAAAATCACTTATCGCCGCTGTCACTTCCGTCACCTCAATTGGTTTTTTTTAAAGAGAGAAGCTGATAGTTTGTGAAGGGATGGTAACCGTATTCCATCTAGAAAGGTCTGACCCTCCGCAGTTCTGTATGTTCCCCCTTATATAAGTCTGAGTAGTATTCTTGTAGAATCGTGATTATGCTTCAAGGGTCTGTGTTCATGATCCATGGTTATTCGTTAACGCAGTAATATTGTTGATGACGAATGTGATTTCCTTTCGCTAGTGTGCTAATAGTCTCCCTGATTTGCTACCATAACGATATACATCGGCTCTATTTAAATTTATATTACTGCTTCTCTCGCGTCGATATACCCATACGTGTAAGTCAGCCTTAGCCTGCTTACATCTATTTTTATCCTGTGTTGATGAAGTTGTCTTGTTTGCCGTGTAGCTATCGCGTAATATCCCGCTAGCCTGCGAGTAGTTTGTCCTATCTTCTTTTTTAGGTTGTCTGATAACCTATTAGTTTCACGCGCATTAATGCCTTCCCCGCTGCCCATAAAGTTCCGGCCTATCCTACTATCTCCATTATCACTTACATATTCCAAACACCATTGCTTCACCTGATGTCGAAACTTCTCATCCATTAACAAATAGGTAGGGAAGCGCCAAGTTTGGTCTGGCCCCATCTGAACCATATCTGGCAGGGTCCACTGATACGGGCGCGTGGTCAGATATAGCTACGTTGTGCACATCTGCCTCTTCCCCTCCCCTTACTAGCTCCTGTGATAGCAATTTATTATCTCTTCTGGACCAAGAGTCATGTGGCGCCGAATAGAAGGAATATTCACTGCCATCTGGGTTCAGGTGTCTCCAAAATTCTACAAAGTTATTTGTGTCTAGCAAGGGTTATAAACGTGGTTTATGTGATCGACATTCGTTCGCATCGACCTACAGTTCTTCACTGGTTCGATTCACCCTATTTAAGTCACGACCGGGGGTGGTTTTAATGCTCTCCTATCGGCCCGATATGCTTGGACACCTGGGAGAAATTCAGGAACGTCTCCAAACTCCCTCCTCACATGTCAGCGCAGGAACCGGAAGAGGGAACGTGCTTGTTTTGTTGCTCATAGGTGGAGTTTTATACAGTAAATGATTACTGCTGTCTTATTTTTTGCGTCCCTAGGCAGAATAAGGCTGCGTAAAGTCACATTTTAGAGACACTCATATAATAGACACACGCTACCCTACCCGCTCACACAAGGAAGGTATTGTTACAGGATAAAGCCTTGTGCAACCAGACATGCTTTTACCCTCTTCAACATTCTACAAGCCAAAAATGCATGATTGCAGCCGCAGCTTTATTGACGTACAGTATAAAATCGACATTACCCATCAGAGGCTGCCCACTGTCTACAATACACATAGTATATACCTTTGCCATCCGTAGCCTTTGTTTCACCTCACTTGCAGGCACCCACTTAAATTGTGACAATGTTTTTTTTAAAAAAAAAAAAATTTTTTTTTTTTTTATCGGTACATTATT
>JARQOD010000007.1:24275740-24305552 GCA_033576555.1 Oophaga sylvatica
CCCCCCTGTGCTGCTGATACATTGCCCCCCTGTGCTGCTGGCACACTGCCCCCCTGTGCTGGCACATGGCCCCCCCTGTGCTGGCACATTGCCCCTCTGTGCTGGCACATTGCCCCCCTGTGCTGCTGATACATTGCCCCCCTGTGCTGCTGGCACACTGCCCCCTGTGCTGCTGGCACACTGCTCCCTTGTGCTGCTGGCATACTGCCCCCTTTGATGGTACATTACCCCCTTGTGCTGGCACATTGCCCCCTTGTGCTGGCACCTAGCCCCCCATTCCATCCTGGATTTGGTCCCCCGGTTACTATATGCCCTCCTGCTGGCACGCACATGGCCCCCCCTCTCTCTATATGCCCCCCTGCAGGCACGCACATGGCCCCCCCCGGTCAATATATGCCTCCCTGCTGGCAAGTACATGGACCCCCCGGTCACTATATGCCCCCCTGCTGGCACGCACATGATAAAAATAACAAACACTTAACTCACCTTCCGATGATGGCTCCGTGCTCCCACTGTCTCTGCAGTCCACAGCCAGCCCACACCAGCCCCCTGGTGCTAGTCAGTTTTTCTGTATATTTAACTATTGGATTCTGAATGCCTCCAGCCTGATTTTGCACTCCTCTCATTGACCTGCAGGTGCCCGTTAACAGCTCTACCTGCCCATAAATTGTAGGCTTAGCCTGGGAGTGACATGAGTGTCCATAATTGTAGGCTGATAGCCCAAGAGTGGCATATACAGTAGAGCAGGGACCCATCAGAGGGAGGTCACCTTGCCGTGGTTGATGGGCATACATGAATTGGCCAATTTGTGTGCCAAGAACATTCATTTTCATCTATTACTGTAAGAAAAAAAATCTTTTTGAGTAGTAAAATCTAAATTGAGTGTTTTTAATGTTTTTCTGTGTTTTCACAAGGCCTAGATTCATGCACAGTGCAGCTCTGCTCTTTATATATATATATATATATATATACAGTACAGTATATATTTATATATATATATATATATATATATATATATATATATATATATAATATATATAACAGTACAGACCAAAAGTTTGGACACACCTTCTCATTCAAAGATTCTTCTGTATTTTCATGACTATGAAAATTGTAGAATCACACTGAAGGCATCAAAACTATGAATTAACACATGTGGAATTATATATTACACTTTACAAAACAGTGTGAAACAACTGAAAATATGTCTTATATTCTAGGATCTTCAAAGTAGCTACCTTTTGCTTTGATTACTGCTTTGCACGCAGAAAAGGTGAACGGATGGACTCTACATGCCTTGTTCCCACCGTGAAGCATGGAGGAGGTGGTGTGATGATGTGGGGGTGTTTTGCTGGTGACACTGTTGGGGATTTATTCAAAATTGAAGCGGTGAGCGGTCCAGCTCACCCCAAACCATCTCGATTGGGTTCAGGTCTGGTGACTGTGGAGGCCATAGCATCTGGCATAGCACCCCAACACTCTCCTTCTTGGTCAAATAACCCTTACACAGCCTGGAGGTGTGTTTGGGTCATTGCCCTGTTGAAAAATAAATGATGGTCCAACTAAACGCAAACCGGATAGAATAGCATGCTGCTGAAGATGCTGTGGTAGCCATGCTGGTTCAGTATGCCTTCAATTTTGAATAAATCCCCAACAGTGTCACCAGCAAAGCACCCCCAAATCATCACACCCATCCGTTCACCTTTTCTGCGTGCAAAGCAGTAATCAAAGCAAAAGGTGGCTACTTTGAAGAACCTAGAATATAAGACATATTTTCAGTTGTTTCACACTTTTTTGTAACATGTAATGTATATTTCCACATGTGTTAATTCATAGTTTTGATGCCTTCAGTGTGATTCTACAATTTTTACAGTCATGAAAATACAGAAAAATCGTTGAATGAGAAGATGTGTCCAAACTTTTGGTCTGTACTGTACATACACACACATACATGTTTTCATGTGTCTGGGTTCGAACCCTTGAGCACGTGCTTTGTGGCTGGCTTCTCTATCCGCTGAATTTACAGCAGTTACACCTTCTCCAGGTGTGATTGACTGGTATCTTTGTGTAAAGGTACTGCCACACTACACAATCCCGCTAGCGATCTCGTTAGCGTCGCATACTAATGAGATCGCTAGCGGGATTGTTTCTATATCGCTAGTAGCTACCTAATTTAGCGATATCGTTAAGGACGCTATCGCGGTTAGCGATCTCCTTAAGACTTTAGCGGTACAAAAGTACCGCTAAATCGCTAAAAAAGGTGCCACACTCAGCGATTAGATACTTACCAGCGGGACGCCAGCGATGAAAATAGGGTCCGGAACGATCAGGACGACGGACGAGATCACAGCAGGGGCCACGTCGCTGGTAGATGCCGCACACAACAACATCGCTAACGGGATCGCTAAATAGTGACGTTTTTTAGCGATCCCGTTAGCGATGTTGTTTAGTGTGGCATACCCTTTAGTCTTTTTAGAGTAACAGGTGCTTTATTCGTTTATTCATTTGTTGTCCCAATTACCTTTCGGCTATATATACTTTCCCTTTGTGGTGTTTCCTGCTGGTGATATTCTCATTTGGATGTCCAGCAATAATGCCGTTGTTTCTGCCAGTCAGTGAAAGATCAGCTACGGTTCATCTCTCTGCTGATGCTTTTCACCCGCACATATTTTCTGTTTCTAGTTTAGGAAGCAAAGGGCAAATACACTAACAGTGCTACTTAATCTTTTCATTTTGCATTTTGTGGTTTGTTTTAACTTATTTTAGGATCTATTTCTATCTCAGCACTCATTCCTTTCTGTAGGTAAATTGCAAAAAGGAGTGATCTTCCCCTTGCCAATAATACTTTTTCCTGGCCTATAGTATGATAGTGAGGTCAGGAATGGTCCACCATAGACAATAGTCATAAACACAGTTACAGTATGGTGCAAACTATTATAACCAATAGGGGACTAATCATAGAGAAGGAAAAAGTATTATTGACAAGGAGAAGATCACTCCTTTTTGCCTTTAGGCTAGGTGCAGACGGTGCGGAATGGGCTGAGGAATTTTCCGCGCAGTTTTTGTGAAATCCGCAGTTACCTGTTTTTTACCTGCGGATTTACTGCGGATTTACTGCGGATTTCCCCAGGGGTTTCAGACCTGCGGATTTCTATTGACAGGGTGGTCACACGAGTCAAACAAGTGTTTGACTCGTGTGACCAACTTTTTACTATTGATGCCGCCTATGTCGCATCAATAGTAAAAAGATCTAATGTTAAAATAATAAAAAAAATAATAAATAATGATATTCTCACCTTCCGGCGGCCCGCAGCTTTCCCGCCTCTCAGCGACGCTCCCGGCAAGTTTCGTTCCCAGAAGTCCTTTGCGGCAATCATCCCGATGACGTAGCATCTCGCGAGACCGCTACGTCATCTGGGTGATCTCGCAAAGCACTTCTGGGAACGCGATTGGCGGGAGCGTCGCTGAGAGGCGGGAAAGCTGCGGGGACGCCGGAAGGTGAGAATATCATTATTTTTTATTTTAATTATTGTTTTTACATGGATATGGTACCCAGGGCTTGGAGGAGAATCTCCTCTCCTCCAGACCCTGGGTACCATCCGCACATGAACCGCTTCCGCATGGTGGGCACAGCCACTTAGAGCAGGTCTGACAACGCTGCGGAACTGCACAAAAGAAGTGACATGCTGCGGATTTAAATCCGCACCAAATCCGCGCGGAAAAATCCGCAGCATGTGCACTGCGGTTTTTTTTTTTTCATTGAATTTAATGCTACTGTATGTCACTTGCAGTTCTGCTGCGGATCCGCAGCGGTAAATCCGCTGCGAATCCGCAGCAGAATCCGCAACGTGTGCACATACCCTTAAGAGTTGTCACAGGGACAGATCACTATTTTAGTTTTATGCTGTCTATCATTACTGTATCTGTATAACCCCACAGAGTACCCACAGGGTTTGAACGTTTATCTGCATAAGGTATTATTTTCCTTGGTAATATTTCAGTTCTTATATTTGATCTATAAGTTTTCCCACCTGCTTACTATAAGGGATATCTAGGGAAGGCAGGGACAGTCTTTGTTGAGTAGGGGCGCCAAAAAAATTGTACTCTAAGGGTGCCAACCTCCACTGATAGGCAGGAGTCATTGAGGACTATTGTAGGGCCTTTGTAGATACTTTGTGGGATTATCTAGGTCCATGCTAATATTGTCATGGTTATTTAACTACTGTTTGCTACACTGGGTAGGTGTTTTTTAATACTTATAAATTAAAATAGTTTTTTAGTTTTTTAGGGATTATATGTTCACATAAAGGGAACATATCTTCAGATTTCTGCTACCCCATCTGAGAGCAGTATGATGTACTTGCCGAGATGCTGATTCCAGCAATGTGACACTTACTTGGCTGCTTGCTGCAGTTTTGATAAAATCACTGTTTTCTCTGCTGCAGATCTAGCAGTTTCCTGAAAACTGTGCTCTGTATAACGCCACCCACATCACTGATTGGCAACTTTCTGTGTACACTGTGCATAGGCTGAAAACTACCAATCGGTGATGGGGGCTGCGCTATACAGAGCTCATGAATATGGAGGATATTTCCTGCAGATTAAAGTGTGGTTTTATCATAACTACAGCATGCAGCTCAGTAAGTGACACATAGCTTCAATCAGGGTCTCTGTCTCTACACTATGCTGCTCTCAGAATAGGTGGCAAAAACCTGGTGATAGATACCCTTCTAAAAAAAGATTAGTTCCAAATAATGAGATTATGCAATAATGCAATAATTTTATGTAGAAATACTTTCATGTAGCAGAACCATGTAGGGTGAATGGCTGAATGTCATGTAGTACCGATTTTCTGAATAACTGTTATATTAAAACTTCAATTCCATAATTGGCCACAAATGTTCATGCACATAGATTCAGTCCACAGATCTCAGTACTTTGTCCATATTTTGTCAGTATAGTGGTTTCCCCAACTCCTTGCTGAACACATTCCTTCTTGATGTATGCTTCTATGATGTCTTGACCTTGCATTTACGTTGTACTGTATATGCACTTCCCTATCTTGCATTTATTTTCATGCTTTTTTCAGCTTTACCCTACAGCCTGAGACACTACAATCTGCATACACTGCAGCAGGAATAAATTGATGTACCATAGGATGATGCATTGCAGTGCTGACATTACTGCACTACCTCATTAAGTGAGAGACATTGAGGATTGGCACACACATACACTAGGAATAGTGCCATTTTCTCTAGCATCATCTGGCATTTTCAAGTGCTTTTATCCTGTCTAAAACACCGTAGTTGGGCATTTATGCCCTGGTACATTGGCAGCCATACAGAGGTGCTATGGTACTAGGCAGCCAGGCAGAGGTAACCAAATATTTTGCACAAGTGACAATTCAGGATCTTGGCAGCAGTTGGACAGGTGCATGGCCAAGTTGTGCCTTTTTCATCATGTTTGTACTGTACAGCAGATATATAAAGTATTCAATGGACCAGTAATGTCAGATTGTAAAAAAGGGAAAATATTACATTAAACACTTTGTTGGAACTATATGCAGAGACATTGCAAACAATCCAGGCAATGCCTCAGGGTAAGTATGCCTATATTATACCATGCTCATGCCACCCACACCTTTCTTTATAGAAGAGAATATTTCAACTTCTGTCTACCATCTTGATTATTTAAGTCACTGCAGACAGTAGTTCTAATACTAACCTTGCCCTGCATGCCACTAACCTATAAAAATGGCCACAAAAACTCACATCTCTGGCAACTAACCTATGTCTGTTGGTCACAGGAACTGTAAATTAAACAGAATGGTGCTGATAAAGCTAAATGGGATAGAATTCAGTATGAATTTGTGCCAAAGAACTGTCATGTCGGGGAACCCCTGAATGCTAGTCAATGGGCACACAAGTGTATTGAACAGGAATACGGTGTAACTTTCGATATGTTGAGACAGAAAACATTTATACCTTTGTACCATGTTAGCCAGTAGATAGAAAAATATAAAAACTTGAGTCCTCTCAAGTTTCTCAGTCTCAGAGGACTCTTAAATTTTAATATTTTTCTATCCATTGCCTAACATGGTACAAAGGTATTTATTTTTCCTGTACCAAAATAGAGGCTACCAGAATGTATGTATCAAACTACTGAGAACTCTCAAATTTTTACATCTTGAGACAAAATTCAGCAAAAAATTGTCAATTTATTGAACCAAAGTAAGACAACTAATAGGTCTGGTAAAACTTAGATGAGGCATTCTTAATATTTGCCAAATTTATCAACCTGAATGGCAACTTTGAAGAAACTGGCGCATTTTAAGACTGTCTGGTCTAAGTCTGCACTGTCTAAAAGTTAGATGATTTTACTAAAGCACCACGCCGGTGTTCTTTTTTTTTTTTACTTCATCACTGTAGTAGTATTACTATTGTCTGTTGCCAGCTCCTAGTAAAATACATATCAGTCTTCTGCTGTTCCCAGTGGCGCTCCAGTCCCATTCCACCAACTTGTGACTGCACCTCCTGACTAAGCGGAAGTCTCTGGTAATGGTCACGAGCTCTCAGTGTAAGTCTATGAGATCCTCATTCTGGCCTCGTTCTACCTTTCAAAGAGTTACCGTATATGCCATGTATAAGCCGAGATTTTCAGCCCATTTTTTAGGGCTGAAAGTCCCCCTCTCGGCTTATACGCGGGTCATATACGGTGGTCGCGGGGGGGAGGGGGAGCGGGGGTGTCTGATCATACTCACCCTCCGCCGGCGCGGTCTCTGCAGCCCCCCTGCTTCTACCACGATCTCCAGCTCCTTCCTGCAGCGGTCACATGGTACCGCTCATTAAAGTCATGAATATGCACATATTCATGATTTAATGAGTGGTACCATGTGACCGCTGCAGGACTGAAGCGCTGCGGAGACCGCCGGAGTAGAGGAGAGGCTGCAGGGTCGCGCGGCGGAGGGCTGAGTGTTGTGGATGTGCTAGAAATGAATTCTGAGCAGAAGCTCCCTCTGGTGGTTACAAACAGTACTGAACTATCCAATGAAGATTGTGAAGATTGGCGATCAGGTGTTACTGACTGGTCTTATATAAGGGAGGTTCCCTCCCATCAGGGTTGCCGGTGATCAATTGTTCTGGTCTCATCTTTGATTCCTGTTCACTTTGTAGCTTGCTGTTTCGGCCTGCATCTTCTGCTAACAGATAAGACATTTTCTTCTTTTAGTTTTTTGTGCTTGCTTTTTGCATTTTGTCCTGCACTTCTGTGGGGGTCTGCCGGGTCCCCTCCGGGGGCTTGTGCTCCTCTCAGTTTAGTTCAGCCACTGTTGTTTGTTCATTTGCCTTTTCCAGTTTATTCAGTGGCTGCTGTTTAGTTTTGTTACACCAGAGAACTAATTTAGGTGGTAGAGGTCGTGTGATCTCAGGTGTTTTTGTAATTAGTAGAGTTGGTACTTTTCAGGGTTTTTTGGGATTGCAGTAAGTGTCCTTCCTATCCTTTTCTATTTAGGAAGTTTGGGCCCCAACGTTTGCTCATACTATTTTCTGTCTGTGTCTGTATTTCCTCTTGTCTAACCGCCATTACATGTTTGGGGGCTTTCTATGTTCTTTGGGGATCTGCTCCGGGGCAGATAGTTTTCCTCTTTGTCTTTAGGTGTAGTTAGCTTCTCAGGCTGTGACGAGGCGTCTAGGACCAACGTAGGTACGCTCCACGGCTGCCTTTAGTTGTGGTGGTTAGTCAGGGTACTGCAATCCCATAGATTCCAACCTCTCTGGTGTATTTCCTTTTTTGCCTGCTCTCCTCAGCTACCAAATCATAACAGGTGAGTATAGTGATATTTACCTGTCCCTCGGTCCACTGCAGCACGCTGCTCCCTCGGTCCGACTCCTCTGGCTGTGAATGATCAGGCAGAGGGCGCGATGATGTCGTTAGTGCACGCCCCGCCCCTGCCTGATCTTCACAGCCAGAGGAGTCGGACCGAGGGAGCAGCGCTGCGGTGGACCGAGGGACAGGTAAATATCTCAGGTGCTGGGGTCCTGAGCGAGCGGTGACACCGGCACCTGTCCCCCATAGCGCGCCGGTGTCACCGCCTGCTCAGGACACCGGCACCTGGTCCCCAGCGACGAGAGGTGAGTATGTCATTTTTTTTTTTTTGCAAGCAGCATATGAGGCCTATACGATGGGGCATAATTGTGCAGCATATGGGGGCATAAGCTGACCATATGGGGGCATAAGCTATGGAACATATGGGGGCATAATATGGAGCATATGGGGGCATAAAGCTGTGGAGCATATGGGGGCATAATCTGGAGCATATGGGGGCATAAGCTGTGAAACATATGGGGGCATAAAATGGCTGGGGATACTATATGGGGGCATAATATGGAGCATATGGGGCATAAGCTGTGGAACATATGGGGCATAATCTGGAGCATATGGGGCATAATCTGGAGCATATGGGGCATAACATGGAGCATATGGAGGAATAATATGGAGCATATGGGGGCATAAGCTGTGGAACATATGGGGCATAATATGGAGCATATGGGGGCATAAGATTGTGGAACATTTGGGGCATAATCTGGATCATACAGGGGCATAATCTGTGGAATATATGGGGCATAATCTGGAGCATATGGGGGCATAATATGTGGAGCATATTGGCATAATCTGTGGAGCATATGGGGGCATAATCTGTGGAATATATGGGGGCATAATCTGGAGCATATGGGGGCATAATATGTGGAGCATATTGGGCATAATCTGTGGAGCATATGGGGGCATAATCTGTGAAGCATCATATGGGGGCATAATCATTTTTCACCCTAGGCTTATACGCGAGTCAATAAGTTTTCCCAGTTTTTTGTGGCAAAAATTAGGGGGGTCGGCTTATACACGGGTCGGCTTATACATGAGTATATACGGTACATTGAGAAGTGACTTCTGGAGCATTCAGTAGGTCACAACTAGCAGAAAACCACCAGTGGGGCACCAAGAAGAGCAGAACACGATGGCTGGTAAGAATTGTACTATGGGCAAGTAACATGTATTAGTAATACCACTCCAGTGGAGAAATACAAAACTGCCAAAAGTGGTGATATAAATCTGCCCAATGTCATAAAAATTTATAAATTTCTATCTATAAAAATAAAATTCTCATACAGTATAATATATATATATATACGCAAAAAAAAAAGGTCCAGGACACTAGAAATTCCTTACCTTCCTTGTGACCATTAATTGAAGCAATATTACTTTCATCAGCCACTGAAATTAGAAAAAAAACAGATGAATATCATTATTTAACTTTCAATCAGTTAAGTACCTAATATTCAACACTTAGCAATGTAAAAAGAATATTTTCTGTAAAATTAGTCATTATTAGAGGTACTCTGAAACATCTTTACACATAATGCCTAGACCATAGGATGTGGAAAATCTGACTAACAGGTTTTTGGAATGTGGAGTGAAATGTTTTTTTTTTTCTTTTGCAGTCAACCATTTGCTGGGATTGGGGAGATATTTTGCTTTGGATGTCTGCTGATTTTCACATAAATCATTGCAAGATCTTTGCAAGTTTATTTCATGAAAGGCTGCTGGATTTTGTTTGCAATTGCAGTGGCTTTAAACCATGTATAAGAGTTCTTCAAAGCATGAAAATAAGTCAGGCAAGGCACATCAATACGTCACAGCCACTGAACCATAATCCTCAGTCTAGAAACTGGACAAGCTGTTGCTATTATTTATAGGTACAGCTATTACGTTGACACTGGTGAACTTGGACTATGCATAGACGTGTGAAGAAAAGAATATGTGTATTGAAAAACACAGGTTTCAGCAGGTTTGACTGAGAACTTTCATTGACTATGTAGACCAGACTTTCCTTCACATGTCTACAACCACAATGCTGTAACCAGTCCATGTTGTCTCCAGGAAGAACTTTAGTAAGAAGGAATTACTTTTCCTAGACCAATATTGGAGAATCTTCTCCAAGGACGATACAAATAAGCAACATGAAATGGAGCTTCAGTGAAAATTCAAGACTGATTGATATGTCTGACTCTAAAACAATATGAATAATAAAGATTTATGGGGGTCTGAGTTCTCAGACCACACCAATATATGATGGTGGAGGTAGCTGGTTTAGTGAGTCTACTTGTTAAATTATTTTTACATCGATCACGCCTAGACACATAAGAATTATTATTGGAGACATTTTGGGCTTATTTGCCATTTCTTTCTCACCATGAGAAGAGTTTTGATGTTACAGGACTTAAGGATTTTGTCAATTGACTCCAATTCAGACAAGTTAAAGGGGCTTTCCCGAACAAAAGTATAATCAATAGATTTTAAAATAATAATTTCCACAATTGGATATGTTAAGCACAAATGTTCCTGTGCTGAGATAATCTTATAAATGAGTCCCTGCTGTGTACTGTGAAATGGCTGTGTCTGACTGTGCAGGAACATGGCCTGATCATACCACAGCTCATGGCCAGGGGAGAAAGCAAAACAGTATACAGATAGGACAAAAAGGGATCACAGCTGATTCCTTCTTTGAAGTAAAACATTGTTTAAAAAAAGGCAAGGAAATGTTTCGCCTCACAAAAAAATCACCTGTGATCTAATGCTGTAATGTATGTATAGTCTTTTGCTTTCTCCCCTGTCCAGGAGCTGTGGTGTGGAGAAACGGGGTCAGTGGGTACGACTGCCTTTAGCAAGACTGCATGGACCAGGGCTCATACCACTGAATGTCCGCTCTATCTCCCCGTGGGCAATATACTACAAGACAACACAGGGTTAGGGTAAGCCAGTGTGGAATACTTTATTGAACCACAATACACAATAGCAAACAGAACAATTCCAGCAATTATCCCCCAAGATGGTGCACATTACAGGGTCTCACCCTTCCGCTGACTCGCCGGAACAATGGTAGATGTTATGTCAGAGCTCCCAGGGTCGTTATTTCACCTGTGATACACACAGAGAAGAGATATCGACAAGCGTAGGAAGATGACAGAGAACAGTCCATAGAGTCCGTACAAGGTTCAAAGCCAGTTGACACGAGAGTCACCGCCTGGCTTATCCTACCATCTTCATGAAACCACGTGACCAGCGGGTCTCAAAACCTGGCTTTCTCCAAACATATCCAGAGTCACTGAATCAGATCTGTGTCCTTCCAACTGGAGCTGAAAACCCCTACGTTGTTTCCTATAGAATCATAGATCTGTGTCCCTTGCAATGGTGCCATGATGAAATGGCTGCAGTCCTGTCTCTCGTCAGTTGAGTGTTTTGCAGAATGTGCGGCTGGTAGCTCTGTGACTTAAGTTTTAGTGATGCGATCTCTGAGTCTTTTTATAACCGAAGCATGTAAGCTATTTTTAGAATTACCCAGTGTCCTTCAGTCCACCCTCACAGCCTTTCCCTATCAACTTTTGAAGTCAACAAGCTGGGTTCCAGAATACAATGCACAATTAGCATATCAGCACACATCAATAAACAAAGATAAACACACATTATGTACAATTCACTATTACAGACTTAAGGCACTGTCACACTTAGCGATCGCACCAGCGATCACGACAACGACATGACCTGGCGAGATCGCTGTTGCGATCGCTATGTGATCGCGAGTTAGATTCCAAACACAACTCATCAGCGTTCTGTATAACGACCTCTGTGGTCGTTGGGAAAACCTAGTCCCACCTGCGACGCTGGTGAAGTCATTCATAAAGGGTGTCACACTCAGCGATTCAGGCTCACCAGCGGGGCACCAACGACCAAAAAACGGCTCAGACTGTTCACAAGCGATCAACAACATCTCAGCAGGGGCCAAATCGCTGCTACATGTCACACACAGCTGCGTCGCTAACGAGATCGCTACTGCGTCATGAAATCTGTGACTCATTAGCGATCTCGTTAGCGATCTCGTTTAGTGTGACAGTACCTTTACACAGTATGTTAAATAGTATATCAGTTTGTAAGTCTGTCTTCTTGACCCACCAGAAATAAACACTTAAATCCACAAGCCAATATACAGATAAAGTCAATTCTTCTTGGTTTGCAAAAACAGTCGTCTGGGAAATTAAGATACAATCTGGTTTCTTCACATGTGGTATGAGCACCTTTAACTTATTAGTATCAGTTAAATGGCAAGCAATCCACTGCCAGCTGAATAGAGCTGATCAGGGTCTGTTGATGGACTCCAGTAGCTCCTGCTCCCTTCTAGCACCCGGCAATCACATGACTGCTGGGACCAGTGAAGGAAACAATCTTATCACCTCCTAATATGTATTAAGAACCGCTGACATTGCCTTCTCCTCTAGCCACAGTGCTGTGAATTAAGACCCTGTGCATTAGGACTGAGCAGTAACTGCTTCCTCCTGGCAACCTGCAATCACACAGTCATGTGACAGAGGAGGAAGCACTGCCAGTGCTTTCTAATACAGATAAGGAAGCACTGACATTGCGTCCTCTTCTGGTAACACCGATCATGTGATTGTTGTGTGCCAGGAGGGAGCAGGAGCTGCTGCATTCTAACACATCAATTCTACTCAGCATCATAATACACAGATTCCTAATCAATAGCGATCAGGAAGGCAAAGATTGTAATAAACCAATGACACCACCTGTATGGGGAGTCTATTTGTGTCCAACACCCAGATCCCCACTTTTTCAGCTGCTAATGATGCAATAATATTTTAGAACATCATTACAGAGTAATCTGCATGTGACCCAGACGTTTAAAGTGGTTTGGCAGTTGTGAAACAGTTAACTTTTCAGGAGCCCTGTGTAAAATGACATTATCCAAGTGATTGGTCAGCAAGAACAACCACTGTCAGCGATGCCATCATGATTTTTATTTTTTTCTGGACAGCTTCTTATAAAATCAAAGACTGACAACATTTTTTACAGACACACTGGAAAACCATAATAAATCAATAACATTTTTAAAGAGTCTACAGGTCATAATTCTAATATTTGATATCATTAATCTTATATAACTATACCCGCTAGTGCAGAGGAATCAGCAGATGATTCATCTGCGCTAGCGGTGATGGAGCCCAGACGCTGCAGGACGCGTCCGAGGCTCCGTCACTGAATGACGGCACGTCGCAAACGCATGCCGCTTTACGGCATGCGTCGTGATGCGCCCTCAAATGGGGGTGAATGGCAGCGTTAACGGACTGTGTTACACCGCGTTATACCGCGGTGTAACGCAGTCCATATAACGGACTGCCATAACGCAGTATGAACCCAGCCTAACCCTTTTGCTAACCCTAATTATAACCCTAACCCTAGCCCTAACCCAAACCCTAGCCCTAACCCTAACGGAAAAATGAAAATAAATACAATTTCTATATTTTATTATATGTCCCTAACTAAGGGGGTGATAAAGGGGGGGTTTATGTACTGTTTTTTTTATTTTGATCACTGTGATAGTTTATCACAGTGATCAAAATGTACTTTAAGAGAATGAATGAATCATTCATTTTTTGAATCTGCTGCCATTTTTTTTACAGGAAGAAGAGGCCGTAGCTGCAGGAGCTTGCCGGCGGACAGAGGGGACACCGATAGGTTAAGGGGGGTGGGATCGGGGGTCCTGGGGACCCTAATTCTCACCCCTCTGATGTGCGATCACATCAGAGGGGAGAGAAATCATTTTTTTTGTTGTGGTCGCCGTTATACTGTTATAACGGCGATCGCAACACCGGGGTCGGTAAATACCGACCCGAATCATGTTCTCTGGGGTCTCGGCTACCCCCAGCAGTCGAGACTCCGGAGAAAATTGCCCAACCCCCCGGCACATCGCGGCGGGCACACTACGCATGCGCCCGCCATTTTCTCGCCATTAAAGATAGCGGCGCCCACGAAGTAGGCAGGAGGGCCCTGGGGCCACAAGGGGTGGATCGGGGCCACAAGGGAGGATCGGGGACCCTTTTTCTCTCTCCTCTGATGTCCGATCACATCAGATGAGAGAGAAATTAAATGGCATATCAGATTTTTTTTGTTGTTGCGATCGCCGTTATGGGGTTAACAACGGCGATCACAACATTGGGGTCGGTAAAAACCGACCCGATTCATGTTCTCTGGGGTCTCGGCTATCCCGGTAGCTGAGACCCCGGAGAAAATACGACTGTGGGGGCGCTATACACTTTTTCCACAGCTCCATTAATTAACAGCGCTGTGGTTTAAGTACCCTTAACTACCGCCGTTAAAAGGCGTATCGGCGGTCATTAAAGGGTTAATACCAACCACAAAGATAAGTAAGCGCTGATTTCACTGTGATATTAGAGTCCAGTCTTCCAGCAGAGCCGATGGTATATTGAGAGTGTTTTATCATGCCATCTTCTGTAATTTCCAGACTGTTTGCTGGGAGTTTTTGAATGTTATATTGAAAGATTATTAATATCAGTAATGGCAATCATTTTTACATCAAGCCGCCACCTTATCTAATAACAGCTGATTGATGGGGGTGTCAGGTGTCCAGCCTCCATAGATTTGATTAGTCATCAATATTAATTACCCATACAATTTCTTTAGAAACATGTTATACTGGACAACTGCACATTCAGATTTGCAATTATTATTTATTGAGAAGCAATTTAAACGGTCTCTTAACCACTAAAGGACAGAGACAATTTGTGCCTTAAGGAAGCAGTACTCGTTTTTGTCATCCCATATTTTGATAGGTTGCAATATTTATATAACATAAACTCTTTGTGCCTTGCTTGGCCTGGGAATGTGGCTTAGTAGGAACGAAGTATGACTTACTGCAAAATTGGAGTGGTTTAACCCCTTCCCAACGCAGCAAATTTCTGTTTTTTCATTTTCATCTTATCCTCCCTTTCTTCCCAAAGTTATAACTTTTTATTTCTCTGTCCACATGGACATACAAGGACTTGTTTGTGGAAAACAGTGAAAAAAATTCCAAGTGCCGTGAAATTGTGGCACTGTGTTGGGAATTGTTTTTACAGTGTACATTGTGTGGTAAAAATGACCTCAAAATATGATTCTGCTCATGATTTTAATTATGGTAATACCAAACATGTCCAGATTTTTTAATTATTTTAGTGTTGAAAAAAATCAGTTTTTTTTTAAAAAAGTGGGGGGAGTTGTGTCATCATTTTCCGAGACCCATAATGTTTTCATTTTTCGGTTGATGGAGCTGTGTGATATCTTATGTTTTGCAGGGTGAGACAATGTTTTAATTGATAATTTTTTTCCATTTACACTGTTTACCGATTGGGTTACGGTAATTATTTTTATATTTTGATAGATCGGACATTCCTGAATGTGGTGATACAATACGTGGTGTATTTGTTGCATTTAGTAAAACTCATGGTCTTCTTTGAAGCCCGGCCACAGGCAGAGATTCAAGGGAGCTCCGTAATGTCAAGTATGGAGGTCTACAACAGATCAACTGTCATAGCAACGTACTGGTGACCCACATTCACACCATCCCATTAGCTCGCTCCATACAATCACTCCCGACTTGTGCCGTACATGTATGGCGGATGTCGGTGAAATGTGAAACCGTGTAGCAAAATTTCAGCTTAAACTAAACGTTAAAAGCGTGAAAACATACTAGAGAATCTGAAAATTGACAAAAATTTATAAAAAAAGCAATGTGTCCTTGTGATAAATCAGGTAAATTTTACTACAGTCTAGTCTAAGGTTACACTTTCTGAAAAGTAATAACCTCGACCGTATATAAGCAGGTTCTCCTCAGGACTTGAGAAGCAGGAGCGCTAGCTGCAATGGTGAATTCCTATTTCTCAGATAATAAGTCTTTGTGGGTGGAATTTGATGAGGTTAGTCGCTTCCTGTAAGCTAGGATTTGGAACAAAGCAAAAATTAATGTGTGACAGAAAGCACCTAACAATTTCATGGTAAAATAAACCATTGCATAGTGCAGGACAGCTGTGAATTGGCTCCACTCAGTCTGTAGGGGTTATTCTCTTGCTCATCATTTCTTAGAAGAAACATCACACATTTTATTTATTTTTTAACAGAAATGGATTTTGAAACTAAGCTAATGTAAAAAAAAAAAAAAAAACTGTGAAAATAGAAAAACAAAAGATAAAACCCTCATGTATTTCTCCACCATTTGGGATTGCATATGATGTCATGCTTATTATATATTGAATAAAGTTTCTAATTAAGTAATGCAATCATAATTCTAATTTCAAAAAAGTTTCCACTAAAATTTGCATTCCCCAGCAATAATTTGGGTAACCTGTCTGTTCAGAAGAGCACATATATGTTATGGATAGGAGAACACTATCATCCAATGAAGTTGGGCTCCAGTGACATTGTACGGTGGGGGAAATAATTCTTTGATCCCTTGCTGATTTTGTAAGTTTGCCCACTGACAAAGACATGAACAGTCTATAATTTTAAGGGCAGGTTAATTTTAACATAAGGAGATAGAATATCAAAAATAAAATCCAGAAAATCACATAGTATAAATTATATAAAGTAATTTCCAAGGATCTGTAGATCCATTAAACTAGTGTGCAGTCCAATATCATCAAGTGAAGAAATGCATAATTGTTTGAGTGACATTAAAGGGTATGCCACACTAAACAACATCGCTAACGGGATCGCTAAAAAACGTCACTATTTAGCGATCCCGTTAGCGATGTTGTTGTGTGCGGCATCTGCCAGCGACGAGCTTCCTGCTGTGATCTCGCTCGTCGCTGGAATCGTTCCGGACCCTATTTTATCGTCGGCGCTCCCGCTGGGTAAGTATATATCGCTGAGTGTGGCACCTTTTTTAGCGATTTAGCGGTACTTTTGTACCGCTAAAGTCGTTAAGGAGATCGCTAACGGCGATAGCGTCCTAACGACATCGCTAAATAAAGCCGCTACTAGCGATATTAAAACGATCCCGCTAGCGATCGCAATTAGTATGCGTCTTTATCGTGATCGCTAGCGGGATAGTTTAGTGTGGCAGTACCTTAAGAATGTTCAACATCACATTAAGGCTGGAATCACACTAGCGTATAGCATCTGATATGATATGCTAATGACACTCTTCTCCAGCTCTGCTGCAAGCATCAACAGAGTGTCATTTCAATGCGCTACGATCCCCTGGCATAAGAGAATTGCAGCACATTGCCTGTCTCGTCGTATATCTTACTGCACTAGGATGACATCAGAGTGCAGTCCAATGTTTAACGCGCACCCATAGACTTGTATATGTGCGTGTGCGCAGAGTCTCGCCGTCAATCCCAGTATGCTGTAATTGTCTTCTTGTGCCAAATCAGCATGAGAAAATGATCGCTGATGTGCACTGCCACACAGTATAATATTGGGCTGAGTGCTATCCAAAAAAACATCAGATAGCATTCGGTCGTGTTATAAACTCAAGTGAGCGAGGCCTAATGGTGATAATTTTTTGGCATTGCAACGCTTTACCGCTTCCTGACCAATTTACAAAATTTTGAAGAAGTCATGATGAAAACTGAAACAAATCCACACAAGCAGTAACAGGGAACATATAGAAAAGGCCAAATACTTTTCCACCGTACTGTTCTCCCATTGTTTGCAAGATTTCTCACTCCCAACGATATGCTATTCATGTCCTGCCTCACAACTTGGGAATTATACAGTATTGCATTATGATTGCATTATTGCTGTTATTCTGCTTTGCTATCAGGTTTGCCTTTTGAAGTTTTCCCTATTTGTCTCCCTGTAGTCTAGCTCTGATGCTTGTAACTCCTCCCTTCCTCCTTAAGGCCCCGTCACACATAGCGACACACCAGCGATCCCAACAACGATATGCACTTGTCAGGATCGCTGGTGTGGTGTGCCAAATAGGCAGCTCAGGCAGCGATCAGGACAGCGACACTGCGGGTAACGTCGCTTAGTTACCCGCAGTGTACGTTGGATACCAGCCCGCTGGTGCAGGGAGCTGGTAACCAAGGTACACATCGGGTTTCCAGGCGCTGCGCGGTGCCTGGAAACCCGATGTGTACCTTGGTTACCAGCTCCCCTGCAGCAGCGCACTGGTATCAAACGTACACATCGGGTTTCTAGGCACCACCCGGCGCCTGGAAACCCGATGTGTACCTTGGTTACCATCTGATCGCTGTTCTCCTGCCTGCCACACGCAGCGATGCGTGCTCGCCAGCGGGAGAACTGCGATCAAAAAAATGTCCAGGACATTCAGCGACGATCAGCGATACCCAGCAGGGGGCTGATCGTCGCTGAATGTCACACACAGCGATATCGCTGGGGAGATCGCTGTTGCGTCACAAAACTAGTGACTCAGCAGCGATCTAGCTAGCGAGATCACTGTGTGTGACAGGGGTTTTAGTTTGTTGTAAGGCAGCTGTACAACACCTAGTGGATAGGAGATAAACTTGGAGTAATGCTTTAGCACATATTGGACTCAAAGACGTTAATTGGCCATGCCTGGTTGATTGCAAGCAGCTCAAGAGTTGGGAGAGACGGCTGCTCACCATATCTCCACCCCTGGTATGGTTCACATTGTAAAATGAGGCCTGTTTGTCTCTCAGTTGCTGTGTACGGAGGTGTGCAGATATCCTGAATTGAGTGCCTTTGGTAAAGGACTAAGAAGCTGGACTCTAAGCCACATGGGCCAACTCACATTATTGTATGGACTTATTATTTTATGTTTCACTTTGTGCTGAACAAAGGCATTATTTCAGTTTTACTGTGAAACAGTTTAAGAGGACTCAAATAAACCAGCCGGACTTTAAATAGAAACGGTTCCAGTGATACCTCAGATAGCTCCCAAATGAGCAGCATTGTTACATAGTATTGAGTCAGCCATGGTTATCTAACGTACATCCGCTGTACAGCCCTGGTTCAGAATCATTTTTTTCTCCTGCTACTGTTCTACTGTGCATAATACAAAAATTTCGCCTGAGAATAAACCTCTTCTGGAATCTTCATACATGCTTCTGCAGCGCCGTTGAAGCTATCTGACAAGATTATTTCTGGAGTACCAGTGCATGCAGACATCCATAGAAATGCTGTCTAAGGAGCCCCACACTCACAGCCTAGTTATGGAGGCAGAATACTTCCTATGAAACCAAAACTAGCATGCGTCTGAAGTTTGATACTGAAACCTGCTTGTGCAGTCTGTAGATGGCATTACACAATGACATTTTAATATACATATATATATATATATATATATATATATATAATATATATACACACACACACACAATATATATATATATATAACTTATATATTGTAAGGACTGTACTCACTCCGGTGCATAGGAGGAAACAGGAGGCGCATTCTCTTCAACGTCCATGTGGGATTATTTGCTTCATAAACCATCAAGTCAGCAACAAAAACTGTAAAAGGTCTTTACATCAGGCAGACACAGCATCAATTTCCATAGCAGAGCTCTGCTCTCTCAGGCTTGTGGGTACACAGGCTGTGCAATGTCCAGCACGCAGGCTCTATCCGGAGCCACAGACACAGGGAGGCTTTTCTCTCTCTGCACACAAACCATTCTGTAGTGTCCAGCATGGGCACGTGGAGATCTGTCCACACTGGCAGACTCCCAAATACGCACTCCCATGTGCCAAACACACGTCCACTACATTGCTGTAACCACACCCAGGTACCTATCACATGGCTAGTCACATGATTGTGACATCACCGCAGGTCCTCAAACTCATGACCACACACAGTTCTGCAGGGAAAAAAGGGGTACAGTGAGCACTCTCACCACAGGGTGAGGTATATGGGAATCCAGACGCTCCCATCTCTCACAGCTACCCGTAACCCGGACACAAGTGTGAACAATAACTACTTAGTGCTTACGTGCACTAAATAAAAAATACTCCGGGTTACATCACAGGGAGCAGCCACCCTGTAATACATACCTCCCATTAATGTGGCCATTAGTCACACTACAATATATATATATATATATATATATATATATATATTGCTGTTGTGTAATGCCATTTACAGACTGCACAAACAGGTTTCACTATCAAACTTCAGAGGCATGCTAGTTTTGGTTTCATAGGAAGTATTCTGCCTCCATAGCTAGACATACATACAATAAAGGTACTGCCACACTACACAATCCCGCTAGCGATCTCGTTAGCGTTGCATACTAATGAGATCGCTAGCGGGATTGTTTCTATATCGCTAGTAGCTACCTAACTTAGCGATGTCGTTAAGGACGCTATCGCGGTTAGCGATCTCCTTAACGACTTTAGCGGTACAAAAGTACCGCTAAATCGCTAAGAAAAGGTGCTACACTTAGCGATTATACTTACCCAGCGGGAGCGCTGGCGATAAAATAGGGTCCGGAACGATTCCAGCGACGAGCGAGATCACAGCAGGAAGCTCGTCGCTGGCAGCTGCCGCACACAACAACATCGCTAACGGGATCGCTAAATAGTGACGTTTTTTAGCGATCCCGTTAGCGATGTTGTTTAGTGTGGCATACCCTTAAGGCCTGTTCCCATCATGCCAGCTTTAAATTCGAGATATACATTTAGATTATTTTTCGTTATTATATCTTTTATGCAAGGCTCCAACATATACCACTGTTTAGGCTTACATTACCATAAATCATCTGTAGGACCCTGTTCTATAAAACGCATGTCACCCTGTGTACTTGTACTTGCTTTGCCAGTGCATAAAGTTTAGCATCCTAACGAAATCTGTCTAGTACATACCTATGACACTTTCTTATTGTGATCACTGTGGGATACATTGACAACTTATATCAAAGGCCATGTTCACACTGCTTTTCTGCAGTTTATTTGGGGGTTCTGTCTAAATCCCTCTAAAAACAAGACTCAGAAAAAAAATTCTTTGCAGAAATGTTTTGTGAACAGGGCGTAATAAATGGCACATCATCACTTCCCGAAGCAAATGTCTAATTTATTCACTGGTAACTAAGACTATGGATGCTAGTCATTTCTACAATTTCTACATTTTACTATTAACAAGGCAAATAAAATGCAGTTATCCATTAAATTGCAATACGTTATATTACACTATTCCAGGCCTTAACAACCCAAATGTCTTGAGCATTGTGTCCTTTTTACAGGGCGATTCATAGGATTTTATTTAGAAATTGAACTCTACAAGAACATCTTTTCTTCTTCGTAGACCATTGTCCAGCTCATTGATTGAAATAATGACACTTTTTACTAGCAGACATATGATATTTTTTATGTATTGACTTTGGTTTATCTCTGTGCATGTTATCTGCAGTCCTACATTGTTTTTTTAATCTTTCTATCACCAGCACAGTTTGTATGGGTTTGGTATGCGTCAATCATTCACCGTCAAAATAGAAAATGTATCTTTCATATCTTTTATCCAACTAAACAACTTCTGGACTTTGGAAAGACATTCAGGTTGTTTAAATGTAGTGGAAGAGACACAATCTTTAGATGCAGACCTGAGTTATATCTATTTGATAATACCACTAAAAAAAAAACATGGTGTGAAGCTGATATAAAGATGTGGCTACTGGGAGAACAAACTGAAAATTATGTCCGTTTTATAGCAGTATATAACAATAGACTGTAAATTTAACATGATGTAAAAACAAGCTATGTTCGAGTCTCCTGCATTTCACCACTTTTATAGGCAGTTTACACAAGAGATGCAGAAACTGACGTCTTACAAAACAGAATTCCTTGTTAGTGCAGCACATTTTAAACAAAGGAACAAAGAAAGTAACCCACATATGAGTCATTCACACTGTTACATAAAAAAAAATCTTACATTTTTAATTACATATAGCAAACTTTAGAAGTTATCATATATGGTAACCCTTTTAAGTATGCTATTAAAAAAGTGAAAAAATAAACAAAAGGAGGGCGTTCCCAATGTGAGGAAAAAAAGCAAATTGATCCATTGAGTGCTAAAAGATTAAAAGTTTTAAAAAAATATAAACTTTTTATTGGAAAACACCAAGAATTTAAGAAGTTTATATTGTAATATAACTTAATCTTTTTGCACTCATTTGATTTGATTAGTTGGGAGAGCCCTCTGTTTTTTTTTTCCATTTATTACGCTCTGCTGGAATACTCCATGGAGGATTTTCCCACGGTATACCAGGTTGGCTGAACCTACTGGAACCCACTGTTGTGCATTTGGAGTTTTGTCTACAGCACAACTTTGCCAGGTGAGAACATTTTCTACAATTGATTTTATATATTTTTTTACTTACTACGTTCAGAATAGCGCTCCTCTCTCCCTTTACAATGGCAAAAAATCCATATGCTATTCAGTACATTTGGCAAATTGATTTATTATGATGCAAATTTGTGCAGCTTTTTAGGAAATTCACTGGACTTGGCGAGTTTGGACAATTTAAGATTCAATTTGTGCAAATCATCTAAATGTCGATGTTTGCATCAGTCTGAGAAGGCTCACATCCCTGTGGTATAACTGGGTAGACTTCCCAATAATACCTTGCAGCTATCACATAATATAACATCACATAGCTTTGTTTGCCCGTGATCAATGCAAAGTACAACTGGCTGGATGGGTGAGAGGCCTCTAACAGGTGATCTAAGCAGTAAAGTTTCTCCTTTGGGAGAGCATCAAGTTGGTATAGGGAGACTTATAGGCCACTGTAGCCTATAAGTCTCCATACAATGACTAGGCACTCTCCTCAAGAAAAAATGTACTCTATAGAATCCCTGTAGTACACAATGCACACAACCATGGCTCATAATTTTTCCCAAAACTGGCCTCATTCACAATCTCTTCTAGTAAGGGTTTATTAGTGAGAAAATGACATGTCAAGCATTGAAAACTGATCTGCAGTTAAAATACAGATCTCAGGAGGATAACGTTTGGAGATTAATTTAACTTTGAAAGTACCCACTCTTGAAATCTGGTTTACAATAATCCAAATGCCTGTTTTTGATCCAAATATTATTAATGAATTAATTTTCAGTATACAACCCATGGACATATAAATACTTGGGTGTGAGCAAGCATACAGCTATCACCAAGTACAATTTTAAACATAATCTATGGTGAAGGGTAAATCCCATAGAGAAAGTGATTAAGAAAAGCGTAGTAATTTAAAATATAATATTTTTATTTGACAATAGTAAAAACTAACAATGAAAAAACAGACAGAATGGAATAACCAAATGAAAACAATCATGGACTTCCGGAGCTACAGTGTGTGGTAAACCTAAAGGTACAGCCTGATTGGTATATAATACACTTGTTGCAGAATAGAGCTAAACAGCCCCCAATTCCCTAATTTTAAATGTGCAAAATCGTAAGTGGGTCTACATATATATCTATGATTCCCCTAGTTTTGAGTAGAATTATCATATACCTTCATCATGCATGCAAGTCTATTGCGCAAGTCACTGGGTGTTGTATTTTTACTCTGCCTTTAGTATAGCCCATCTTATTTTACCAACCTTGTTTCTGCACTGTGCAGCTTTATGCCTATAGCAGTGCATATAGCAGCGAGCATATTACCCCCTTCATCTTACAATATTTGCGATTTTGCACATTTAAAATTAGGGAATTTTATATTTTAAATTACTACGCTTTTCTTAATCACTTTCTCTATGGGATTTACCCTTCACCATAGATTATGTTTAAAATGATATATTGAAGTGTCTTTTTTGCCTATATTATTTAGGATTATGGGAATTATCACCAAGTACAAATCAGATTTTGCAAACAGGCAGAATACATTCAGTTCCAAATTTCATGCTGATCTATACAGTTTGAAGTTTTAATTTACTATTCTGCTTTGTCATTTGCAATGCTTTCAGTGCTTCGATTTTTATAGTTAACTTCTATGATTTCTTAACATAGATGGTGGCTAGTGGCTAGTTAACAGCGCGCTTAGCGGCACGCGAGTTTTGGCTTATATTTCACTGCTTGAATATCTCTTGAACAAAAAGAACATGGAAGAGGCCAAGAGCCATTTGGTGAGCTGCATTTCTTGCTACATGTTCACAGACTTACCATTGGAAAAGCCAAACTTCACATGCCAGAAATGCAAGCTTGTGTCCCTGTTGGAGGAAAAGTTGCAAAATCTGGAAGAGAGGTTATCTACATTGAAAACCATTAAGGAAGGTGAAGATTTCTTAGACAGAGCAAAATTATCTCTTCATGGTACAGAAAGAGAAGAAATTGGAAGTGCACCTGAAGAAACAGAGGAATGGAAGCATGTGACCCAGAGAAGCAGGAGGATCTGGAGGCAGTCAGCACCAATACTGCTCAGGAACCAGTACCAGGCTCTTACACAGGAGAACGATGAAGAAATACATCAAGATAAGACTTTGGCCACAAACAATAACCTTGTACGCCCTCAGAGTCCTCCTGAATGGAGAAAGAAAACTGTTGTGAAGAAGAAACGGAGAGTTGTTGTCATGGGGGATTCCCTGTTGAGAGGAACAGAGGCCGCTATCTGCAGACCGGATTTAACCTCAAGAGAAATGTGCTGTCTTCCAGGTGCAAAAATTAAAGATGTGTCTGACAGGATATCAGGACTCTTCAGACCTACAGATGACTACCCATTACTGCTAATACATGTGGGTGCAAATGACACCGCAAGAATCGACCTGGAAACCATCTGCAGTGACTTTGAAAACTTAGGCAAGAAAGTGAAAGAACTGGGAGAACAGGTGGTCTTCTCTTCCATCCTTCCAGTGGATGTCCATGGAACAAGGAGGTGGAAGAAGATTCTGCAGGTGAACAACTGGCTATGTCGTTGGTGCCGTCAGCAAGGATTTGGATTTTTGGATCACGGAGTGAATTACCTATACGATGGACTACTTGCTCTAGGGGTGCACCTTACGAAGACTGGAAAACATGTATTTGGAAGTTGCCTTGCTACACTCATCAGGAGAGCTTTAAACTAGAACAATGTGGGAAGGGAAGCAAAACGCCAGAAAAAGCCATACACCTGACAAATGCTATTGAGAATTCTGCTATTAGAAGTGAAAGGGAAGAACAAAGACAAAAAAATCTAAATAATAAAAATATTGAAGAAAGAGAAAACAATCATAAACTAAAATGTTTCTATACAAATGCACAAAGCATGGGCAACAAACAAGGAGAACTGGAACTACTAACGCAGGAAAATAAATATGATGTCATTGGAATCACTGAAACTTGGTGGGATGATACACATGATTGGAATACAAGGCTAGAAGGGTACAACTTATTTGCAAGAAACAGACTTGATAAATGAGGAGGAGGTGTCGCATTGTATGTTAGAAAAGCGTATATCTGCACAGAGATTGACACTTCAGAGACTGGGAGTTCTGTGGAAACTGTTTGGGTAAGAATACAAGGACAGAACAATGGAAAGGACACCATTGTAGGCATTTACTACAGGCCATCTATGCAAGCTGAAGATATGGATGAACTCTTTATGCATCAAATGGCCAAGTTCTCCAAAAAATATGACATAGTGGTCATGGGAGATTTCAACTATCCAGACATTTGTTGGGAATCTCTCTCAGGCAAAACTAACAGGTCAAGGAAATTCTTATCCACTCTTGCTGACAACTTTATCTTCCAAAAGGTAGGGGAGAAAACACGGGGATCTGCTACCTTGGATCTAATCCTTATAAACAGGGAGGAAATGGTTGAGGAGGTGAGAATGGCTGGGACCCTAGGAGGTAGTGACTTGCTATTTTAGAATTTTGGATAACAAGAGGAGGAAGACTTGTGAAGACTCAGACGTCAAGGTTAGATTTCAGAAAGGCATATTATAGGGGACTCAGAAAGAGAATTGGAGGGATCCAATGGCTGGCTATCCTTAAGGACAAAAATGTCCAGGAAGGATGGAAAATCTTGAAAAATGAGATTCTCAAAGCACAATCGTTAACAATTCCGAAAAAAGGGAAGAATGGGAAGCATTTAAAGAAACCAGGATGGATGAACACAGAACTTAAACACATGCTAAAAAGGAAGAAAGAAATGTTTATCAAATGGAAAGAGGGAGGCATATCTAAAGAAGAATATAATGCCGTCTGCAGAACCTGCAGGGCACAAATCAGATTATCTAAAGCTGACAATGAATTAAGGCTTGCAAGTAAAATCAAAAGCAATAAAAAAGGATTTTGGGGATACGTCAAAAGTAAAAGAAAAGTCAAAGATGCTATAGGATTTTTACAGGATGAAAATGATGAAATGGTAAGACAGGATGTTGAGAAGGCTGAACTTTTAAATTCCTATTTTGCATCTGTTTTCTCTCAGAAAGGAAATGTAACATCAACTGATCTTCACTGTCCTATTAAAGGAATAGAAGAATTCAGGATATCTATAAACAGAAAGACACTTAGCTAACCTAAATGAATTCAAGTCTCCAGGTCCAGATAAATTACACCCCAGAGGACTGAAGGAGATAGCAGAGAAATTCTTGAACACTGCCATAATCTTGAAAATTCTGGAGAAAGGAAAGTCCCAAAGATGGAAGGTAATGTTGTTTCTATCTTCAAAAAGGGGAAGAAGGTAGACCCAGGAAACTACAGGCCGGTGAGTCTGACTTCTATACCAGGAAAGATCTTTGAACAAATTATTAAAGAACATGTATGCAAGTACCTGGATAAGAATGAAGTGATTAAACAGAGTCAGCATGGGTTTGTAACTAATAAGTCATGTCAGACTAACTTAATTTCCTTCTATGACAGAATTACTGACTGGGTGGATCAGGGAAATGCTGTAGATATAGTATATCTTGACTTCAGCAAAGCATTTGACAAAGTATCTCACACAATCTTATTGAAAAAATTACTAAGTATGGAATGGACAAGGCAACTGTTAGGTGGATTGATAACTGGCTTAGTGATTGGACCCAAAGAGTAGTCGTAAATGGCTGCACATCCAGTTGGAAGAATGTCTCAAGTGGGGTACCACAAGGCTCTGTTTTGGGCCTTGTATTGTTCAACATCTTTATCAATAATTTAGATGAAGGAATTGAGGGTAAACTGATCAAATTTGCTGATGACACAAAGCTAGGAGGTGTAGCTAATACTAGAGAAGAGAGAGAGAGGATTCATAAAGATATAAATAAACTGGAGCAGTGGGCAGCAACTAACAGAATGGATTTTAACAGGGAAAAATGCAAAGTACTACATCTGGGCAATAAAAATGAAAAAAGCATATACAAAATGGGAGGAATAGGGCCAAGTAACAGCACATGTTAAAAAGACTTGGGTATACTAATTGATCACAGACTGAACATGAGTCAACAGTGTGATGCAGCAGCAAAAAAGGCAAATGCAATTCTAGGATGTATCAACAGAAGCATACAGTCTAGATCACGTGAGGTCATTATTGCTCTCTACTCCTCTTTGGTCAGACCTCATCTGGAATACTGTGTCCAGTTTTGGGCACCACATTTTAAAAAAAAACATCAACAAACTGGAGCAAGTTCAGAGAAGAGCCACCAGAATGGTGACCAATCTGCAAACCATGTCCTATGAGGAACGGTTGCAGAATTTGGGAATGTTTAGCTTGCAAAAAGAACACTGAGAGGAGACTTAATAGCTGTCTACAAATATCTCAAGGGCTGTCACATTGTAGAAGGATTATCTTTATTCTCATTTGCACAAGGAAAGACTAGAAGCAATGGGATGAAACTGAATGGGTGGAGACACAGATTAGATATTAGAAAAAACTTTTTGACAGTTAGGGTGATCAATGAGTTGAACAGGCTGCCATGAGAGGTGGTGAGTTCTCCTTCAATGGAAGTCTTCAAACAGAGGCTGGACAACATCTGTCTGGGATGATTTAGAGAATCCTGCTTTGAGCAGGGGGTTGGACCAGATGGCCCAGGAGGTCCCTACCAACTCTACCATTCTATGATTCTAGTGTCCATCTCAGAGCTGAATGTCAAAGGTTGGAAGTCACTCCTGTATAATAATTACAGAATAATACAGTGTGATTAAAAAAGAATGACGTAAAATTATAGCTTCAGTATTTAGAACTGAGAGAACAAAACACAAATGTATAAGCGTGAAAAGATACACTATCCAAGTTCTTTCTACAGTAGGGGAAATAAGCATTTGATCCATTGAAGCTCTGAGTTTCCAAGCGACAGCCTCAAAATCTTCATGATTTAAAGATGATCTGCAAATAGGAGTGGACCAAAATTCCTCCTGACATGTGGGAAACCACATCATCAACTACAAAAAACGTCTTGGTTTTGCCAACAAGTATTAAGTCTTGTTTGCCCGAGGGATCAAATACTTATTTCTCACTGCAAAATGCAAATAAATGTATATAATTTATACAATGTGATGTTTCTGGATTTTATTTTTGATATTCTATCTCCCAATGTTAAATTTAACCTACCCTTAAAATTATAGACTGCTCATGTCTTTGTCAGTGGGCAAACTTACAAAATCAGCAAAGGATCAAATACTTGTTTCGTCCACTGTATATACTACAAATGTTCAAAGTGGTTTCCATTGGTGACATGGAAGTTGTCTAGGGGTAGTCCCATTCTGTCCAGATGTGTTCCAGCATACCCTCAGAGATGTACTCGTCCGATGCATTGTCTCAAGTCGAAAGGAGTGGTCCAATTGTTCTCAGATATAAAATGGCTCTGTGTACTGCATGTATGTCAGCTTTATATGCCATTTTGCTTATGCTTGAAAAACGCTGCTTGTTGGCTGAAATGTTGCTTTTATGATGCATTTTGGATAAATAAAGGAATTAAATTATCTTTTTGGTGCCTTGGAAACAATTTGTCAAGATGATTCACCAATGTTGAGCTGGCTTCAACGGTCGCCAGATCTAACACCCTGAGACCTCTTCCTAGATGGCTAGATCAAGAACTTAGTATATCTGCCCCACCCCTAGCTAAAGGATCTGCTTGACTTTAGACATCATATAATGGAAAAAAGTGGAGTCCCCAAACCCCAAAAGGATATGCTGGCATCATCTAGACAGAACTTGATACCGCCTAGAATCGCCGTGTACCAAAGTAAATCCGATGAGCCCTTGTAGTGTAAACTAAAACTTTCAGAGAAAATGTCTCTCTTTTTGTTAAAATATTTGTGTTTGTTTTTAGGTTTTGAAAAGAGATGACGGAATTTGTTCGGATTTTTTCCCCGAAAGTTTTGACATATTGGAGCCCTATTCGAAAAACCCATTCGTGCCAAAAGGGATGTCCCCATGTTCAGTTCCGAAAATATTCGGTAATTTTTTTACTCCATTTACTCTAATGATTTCGGGTTTTGTTCGCGAATATTCCCAAAAAAAAAAATTTGAAAAGTTTTTATTTGGAAAAGAATCCCAACAAAAATTTGCTCATCTCTTTATGAATCCAACGCTATAATTTTGGGACGTTTTTCTGAATAACAAAACCTGTAAATAAAATCTATATTCAAACCCTTTCAGAAGGTTGGTCAAAAAACCTTTCAAGGTAAAAGAGGCAATTTGTGTAAACCTGAAAAGTTTTTTTTTGGTTTTAAAGTTTTGATTTGGGTGGTATAACAAAAAAACTTTTTCGCCCAACAATAATAATATACATAATTTCGTCAGAATATCAACTAACAGTAAAGAGGCTTTTGGGAACAGCCTGTAACATTCCAATAAAAAATGATCAATTAAAAGTGGAGTACGAAGAAAAGTCAAGGTAAATTTAAAAAGGGGAAGGGGAAAAAGGTTTTTTAAAAAAAATTCATATCATATTTCAATAGGAAATCTGTAGTAAAAAAAAATCTTCACGGAGCCCCCTAAATTTGGTCACGTAACCCTTTATATATTTTTTTGCCTAAAAAAACGAATTCTCCGTCGATGTAATTTTAGCTCCACTAATAAGCATACCCCTGTCCCCCA
>JARQOD010000007.1:24305652-24404494 GCA_033576555.1 Oophaga sylvatica
TTCCCCCCTCTTGTTTCTTAAGACCCCAGCGAGCAATAGTGCTTCAAATCTACCGCAGTAAGTGTGACCTGCTCCGGGAACCCTTTGGATAGTACTCCACTACCCTATGAGGAATCTGAACCTTGGGGCTCTGGAACCCTGCTTTTGAAAGACCCAATTTTGCAGGACTTACGGTAACAGAGAAAAAATCCTAAACCCTGTTGGGGAGATGATTGCTGAGTTAATTTTACTTGGTCTGGTCTCCTGCTTTTTTTTGCAAACTGTGTGACTATTTTTCCCACTTGTATGAAGTAATACAAGACCTTTTACAACCTGGTTCATGTATTTTCATTCGCACCCAAGCACAAGACGCTATATGAACTGTATACAACATTACACCGCATATTTTTTTTGGGAAAAAAACCCCTTTTCCAACATCAACTAAGCCCAAACACCCCAGTGAAGTGGGGTTATTTTTCCCCAAGTAAAACAAAAAAGAAAAGACCCATGAAAGAAATAAAAGGGGTTAATCTGAGCAAACCATTCATCAACCCAAAAAATAGCAGGCCGAGAAAATTTTGCTGAAAAACCCCCCAAAGCCAGTTTTTTTTTGGGAAAAGGGATTCTATGGACAATGAAAAAAAAAAGATCAACCTGCCCAAAATAAAGGGAAAAAAAGTTTGGAGAAGAAAGGGAACGGACATGACCCAAAGGGCACACCACACCCCTTGTAAAAAAGGGGGGAGGCAACATGATGGCGGGCCATGCATGGCTTTAAATGGAAACTGGGGTCACTTTTTTTTATTGAGACAAACGCAAAAAGAGTAGCCATAAATTCGAAGTGTACCGGGAATATTTTTAAACCCCAAATTCCCCACATGCTGAAAATGATTGGCGGCGCTTCAAGTACGAGGGAAAAATGACCCCAAGATACCCCAAAGTACAGGAGGGTTAAAATTTTTAAAAAAAGGGGAACTTCTTCAAGGCCAAGAAAAACACCAAATCAAAAACCCAATGACTGTATTTCACTTGTCAAATCCAGAAAAGAGGGAAACCCCCAAAAAAGAAAACCCTAAGGCTGCAGCTGTAAACCCCTGGAAAGCTTAAAAAGGGGAAACCCCAGGGTTTGGTGATGTCCAGGGGTTTCCCAGATTAAGGGCAGTGTGCCCCCAAAAGGGTTCGCCAAAAAATTTTTGAAAATAAAAATATTTTTTTTGGGGTTTGTTTTTGTCCAATTATTTTTAAACCCCCCTAAAATGTGGAGTGTTTGTAAAGAAATGTGTAAAATTTCCCTACATTTTCAAACACATTTTTTGTTCAAACCCTTCAAATAAACTTTTACAACGCACTTAAATTTGTTGTGGGGTTTTTTCATTTAAAATCCAAGGGGGTGCATGGACCCCAACCCCGGAAAATTGGTCACTTTCCAAAATATTTCTGGCCCTGACTGAATTGATCCTTCCGTTTTTTTGAAAAGGGGTATTTTCTTTCACCATCTCCCCTAATTTGAACTTGAAAGGGGGTGTCGGAGGATAGGCCCCGAGCGCTCCCCCTTTTGGAAAATTTTTTGTCCCGGGACCAGTAAAAAAAGAGTGTGATTTTGAGATTCATTTTTCCGCGGGGGCGGGGAACCCGGAATTTTTGGGGTACCAAGATTGGTTTTTAGCGGCCCCTTTTGGTGGCCACCTTTTCAAAGTCAGGGAATTTTCAGTCCTGGGGACTTGCTCTGCCCAAGCCTTGCCTCGCTCCGGGGGTTTGTTGATCCCATTGCCTGTGCCCAAGGCCCCATGGCCCCATACCTATGGTTTTTTCTTTCCGATCCCTGTTTCTCAGAGAAAAAGACCCCCATTGGGGGAATTTTTGGGTAGGGTTTTCCCCCGTGATACTCTTGTCCCTTTCTAAGTTGTTCCCCCCTTTAATTGGTCCCTTGTTCCCTTTAGCAGTGGTTTTTACATGGATCCTGAGCAATAGGTCTGACGGAGTCCAGTTTTTTTAATTTTTGGGGACTTTTTATTCAAAAAATGGGTGTTCAATTGTCTTTCTCCCCCCATTTCATCCCCAAAAATTTGGTCAAAGAGAAACAAAAGACATTTGGAAATTATCTAAAATGTTTTTGTCTTGGATCAGGAGACTGGGTCTCTTTTTGCCTTTGGTGGTTTGCTCTTAAAAATAGGGTAGCTTGCCATTTTTGTGTCCTGTTTTTCTGAAATTCTGGGTTTCACCCCCGATTTTTTCAGGACAGACGGAGGCTTCTGTCTGTAGGGTTGATTTTTGGGGAGGTATGCACAAAAAAATTTGGGCCCAGGTAGGGAGGGGGGTTGTCCCCCCTTCGGGAGAACCCCCAGCTTTTTGAAACCGGCATAAAAACGATGGTCCTGGTTTAAAGTGGGGGCTTTTTGGGTTGCCCTCAAAAAAATTCCATGAAAGTAGCATTCCAAAATTTTAAGTAGGTCATTGGTTATAAGATCAGGGAGATTTTAATCCTGTTTTTTTTGTTTGCTTCTTCCGGGGGAATTTAAGATCCATAAGGTTCCAAAAGCCCTTGTTGGGAGGTTTGTACCCAGTGTTCCCTGCGCAGCTTCTACCCTTTTTTGGGTTTGGGGGGGCAATCTGGAGTATGTGGTTGAAAAAATTAGATTTTTTTTCTAGAGGGAAACCCAGATTTGGTTAAGTGAAGGTTATGGTCAGGAAGACATTCTTGGTTTTTTCCCTTGGACTTTCCATGCTAGGGACCATCCGTGGACCATAGAACTCACCCTGCCCCGACCTGGTTTGCTCAAAGGGGGGTTCGGTGCCCCCTTCTCAAGGGGGGGCTTTGGAGTGGCTTGGGTATTCTAGCAGAGCCCCTCGGGGGGTTACAAGGGGTGCTGGTCGTCCAGTGAAGTTTGTGAGGATTGGGTCAGGGTTATGATGGTTTAATAAGGGAGTCACCTTCCCCCCTCGGGGTTCCCCCGGGTGATAATTGTTCGGGGTCTCTATCCTTGTTCCTTTTCCCCCTTGTAGCCTCTGTGTCGTGTCTGCTTTCCCTCTAAAGATAAACATTTTTTTTTTTTGTTTTTGTGTTGATTTTTGCATTTTGTCCTGCACTTCGGGGGGGCCCTTGGGGTCCCCCCGGGGTTTTTTCCCCTCTAGTTTTAGTTCAGCCATGATGTTTGTACTTTTGTTTTTCCAGTTTTTTCAGTGGTGTTTTTTTGATTTTGTTACACCAGAAAACAAATTTTAGGTGGTAGAGGTCGTTGATCTCGGTTTTTTTAAAAATTAGTAAGTTGGTGCTTTTAAAGGTTTTTTGGGGTTTGCATTAAATACCCTTCCTACCCTTTTCTATTTAGTTAGTTGGGCCCCCAACTTTGTCATAATTTTCTGTCTGGTCGTTTTCTTTTGTCAAAAACCCCCCATTCATGTTTGGGGGCTTTTATTATCTTTGGGTTTCTCTCCGGACAGATACTTTCCTTATCTATCTTTAGGTGAGTTATTTTCAGCGGCGAGGCCTAGGACCAAGTGGGAAAGTCCACGGCTCCTCTGTTGTTGGGGTTTAGTCAGGGTACTGAAATTTTCCATAGTTTTCCAATGCTCGGTGTATTGTTTTTTTTTGCCTGCACCAAAGCTACCGAAAAAAAAACGCCATATTTAGCGTTCCCCCTCGATGTTGTTCGTGGGCAGCGCCAGCGAGTTCCTGCGGATCCGCTGTCGCTAAAAAGCTGACCCTATTTTCCCCGGGGCCCCTGGGAAGCCCCCCTGGTGGAATTTTTTAGCATTTAGGTCCTTTTTACCAAAGCTTGAAATAGAGTTGTTGTAGAGGTGTCCTGTGGTTTTCTGTAGTACATGTGTGTTTATCTCTTGGTCACCTTTCCCATTTAGTTTATTCCTCCCTCTCCATATCCTCCTCCCTATTGTTGATTAGTGCTTTTGTATGACAGAGGTTTTGTTATCCCAGTTTTGTCTTTGTGTCTTGTTTACATTACATTTCTGTCTCATGGGGTAAGGGAGGGGCAGATCAGGGTTTAACAGGAGCATAGTAAGGTCAGAAACTCAGGCCTCTGTACCTTCAAGAGTACCTCCGAGACAGGATAGCTAGGGTCCCAGTTCCAGGGACAATTTGAAGGCCCCTTCCTTACCAAAGACCGTCACAGAGTTTTCCCAATCTCCACACATGCATTCTTAGCAAAGCCAAGCATATATCTGTATAGAGAAGTCGAGATGAATTAGACATCAGCCAAAGGACCATTCATCTGACAGCTAGCTATCTGGGTTGTATGGCACCTTCATGTTCTTCAGTCACAATATAAACAGACATTTAATGACTATCCCAAAGTTTTATACTCACTGGCCTAGTGCCAGAGGGTACATGGTACATACTTGTAGTTGTGAGGGGACGCCCTGCTTGACAAATATTCATTTCAACTTTAACTACTTTCGCTTTTAAATGGCCAGGAAAAAGGGGAGATGAAGAAATTATCATGCTAGGGCGACCCTTGCAGACTCCGGATTCCTATACCAAGGAATGCCTTTAGAATACTGAAAGCGATGTTACACTTTATTTTTTCTTTCTTTGGAAAAAAATGCATCCAGGATCCATAACACAGGGATCCAGAATTAATGACATATTTCGAGCAGTTTATTTGCACTCCATGTTTTTCATAACAATTATTGGGGTGGTGAAAAAGAAAAAAAATACAAAAACTGTTTTGCAAAATTCTACAATAAAACTGTTTTAAAGGGAACTTGTCACCCCCCGGCCGTTTTGAAGTAAAAGCCACCTTCAGCAGCACTAATGCAGCAGTCTGTGAAGGTAGCTCTTTTACTCCTGTGCCCCTGAAATGCTGAAATATTCAGTTTTATAAATCGGTCCCCATACCTTGGATGGGTCTAAGAGGTATGTCCTCTTCCAGTGACTAATCCTCCCCCCAGCAGTCCATCAAGCTCCTTTATTGATACTGCGCCTCCTTCTGGCTTTTTT
The DNA here is from genome assembly GCA_033576555.1 of Oophaga sylvatica. NCBI lineage: Eukaryota > Metazoa > Chordata > Amphibia > Anura > Dendrobatidae > Oophaga > Oophaga sylvatica. The sequence goes on from JARQOD010000007.1 coordinate 24,310,589, forward strand.
TATTTTCTTTCGTTTGTGTCCGGCACCTGCGCTCTTTTATCAGTCCCCGGGCATGCACAGTGCGTGCTGCCCAGGAACTGTCACAAGACTCCAGCTCCTGCATAGTTGCCTTTCCCCTGATCCCTCCCCGCAGTGTGCTATTATGTATTCACACTGTGGGGCAGGAAATCTGGCACCTGCACAGTCTAAAGGTACTGCCACACTAAACAATCCCGCTAGCGATCACGATAACGACGCATACTAATGCGATCGCTAGCGGGATTGTTTCTATATCGCTAAGTGCGGCCACATTTAGCGATATAGTTAACGACGCTATCGCCGTTAGCGATCTTCTTAACGACTTTAGCGGTACAAAAGTACCGCTAAATCGCTAAGAAAAGGTGCCACACTAGCGATATATACTTACCCAGCGGGAGCGCCGACGAGAAAATAGGGTCCGGAACGATTCCAGCGACGAGCGAGATCACAGCAGGAAGCTCGTCGCTGGCAGATGCCGCACTGAACAACATCGCTAACGGGATCGCTAAATAGTGACGTTTTTTAGCGATCCCGTTAGCGATATTGTTCAGTGTGGCATACCCTTAACTGTGTAGCTGTGCCTGCCCCCTTCTCCCAAACTCCCTCCACTTTCACTTTCAGACAGTCTTCGGTGTCGGATGTGCTGACCGCCCAGAACTAGTTTAGCACATCTGACGCCGAAGACTGTCTGAAAGTGAAAGTGGAGGGAGTCTGTGAGAAGGGGGCAGGCACAGCTACACAGGTAGACTGCGCAGGTGCCAGATTTACTGCCCCGCAGTGTGAATACATAATAACACACTGCGGGGAGGGATCAGGGGAAAGGTAACGATGCAGGCGCTGGAGTCTTGTGACAGTTCCCAGGCAGCGCGCACTGCGCATGCCCGGGGACTGATACAAGAGTGCAGTCGCCGGACACAAAAAAAAGAAAACAAAAAAAAAAGCCAAGAGGAGGCGCAGTATCAATGAAGGGGCTTGATGGACGGCTGGGGGGAGGATTAGTCACTGGAAGAGGACATACCTCTTAGACCCATCCAAGGTATGGGGACCGATTTATAAAACTGAATATTTCAGCGTTGCAGGAGCACAGAAGTAAAAGAGCCACCTTCACAGACTGCTGCATTAGTGCTGCTGAAGGTGGCTCTTTTACTTCAAAACGGCCGGGGGGGTGACAAGTTCACTTTAACTGCAAAAACTAAAGTAGAACATTGATATTTGAAGTCTTTTACTGATGCACACAATATTAATCAGTGACTGCAATATTATAATTTAGCATGTTAATTAAAGGAAACAAAATGTTCACAATACTGATTACATCCATATTTTTTCAAATTAAACGATTTTCTTTAATAATGATATAGAAAGGATATATTATTCTCCAGAAATGAAGATGAAAATGTGCATGCTAACATCTGCACTAGCAAATTCAATATTACCCCAGATTTAATCAGCAGAGCAATTACAGAATTACCTGGAAGATGTATCTTATCCAAAATGTTGCAGCCACTGAAGTGGAAACGAGACATATTTAAATGTTAGATCAAGCATGTCAGTCTCGAATGGGGCTGAGGGTCAGGCAGACCGGCCAAAACACAAACAAGGTCATACAAGTATTCGGATAATTAAAATTCCAAACCTAGAACTGAGCACCACATTGGTAGAATATGTGATTTCTTGGAGTTAAATATTGATTAGATTTCTAATGCTAGTTTTCTGAGAAAACCTAGCAATTACATAGAGCAATCTTTCTATATAAGAAAAAAAAACATCTAAATTATTAGAATGCTGTTCCGACAACCAGGTCTCTGTACTGGCGCATGCAGATTGCCCATTCTACATGTAGGAGAAGAGCAGGTAATGGACCGTACGGGTGAATACACCACCATTAACCCCATCTATAAACAGACGCTTCAATTATACACACTATGCAGTGTGATGTAATTGCATACATCCTGTACAGTGCAATGTCATTGTGTACATCCTGTACAGTGTGATGCATTGTATACATCCTCTAGTGTGATGTCATTGTGTACGTCCTTTACAGTGCGATGTCATTGTATACATCCTCTAGTGTGATGTCATTGTGTACGTCCTTTACAGTGCGATGTCATTGTGCACGTCCTGTACAGTGTGATGTAATTGTATGCATCCTCTAGTGTGATGTCATTGTGTACGTCCTGTACAGTGATGTCATTGTATATCTACTATACAGTGTGATGTCATTGCATACATCCTGTACAGTGTGATGTCATTGTGTACATCCTGTACAGTGTGATGTAATTGTGTACATCCAGTACAGTGTGACGTCATTGTGTACGTCCTGTACAGTGTGATGTCATTGTATTACATCCTCTAGTGTGATGTCATTGTGTACGTCCTTTACAGTGCGATGTCATTGTGTACGTCCTGTACAGTGTGATGTCATTGTATACATCCTCTAGTGTGATGTCATTGTGTACGTCCTGTACAGTGATGTCATTGTATATTCTCCTGTACAGTGTGATGTCATTGCATACATCCTGTACAGTGTGATATCATTGTGTACATCCTGTACAGTGTGATGTAATTGTGTACATCCAGTACAGTGAGATGTCATTGTGTACATCCTGTACAGTGTGACGTCATTGTGTACATCCTGTACAGTGTGATGTCATTGTGTACATCCTGTACAGTGTAACGTCATTGTGTACATCCTGTACAGTGTGATGTCATTGTGTACTTCTTGTACAGTGTGACATCATTGTGTACATCCTGTACAGTGTGACGTCACTGTGTACATCCTGTACAGTGTGACGTCATTGCATACATCCTGTACAGTGTGACGTCATTGTATACATCATGAACAATGTGATGTCATTGTGTACATCCTGTACAGTGTGACATCATTGTATACATCCTGTACAGTGTGACATCATTGTATACATCCTATACAGTGTGAGTCATTGTGTACATCCTGTACAGTGTGACATCATTGTATACATCCTGTACAGTGTGACGTCATTGTGTACATCCTGTACAGTGTGATGTCATTCTGTACATCCTGTACAGTGTGACATCATTGTATACATCCTGTACAGTGTGACATCATTGTATACATCCTATGCAGTGTGACGTCACTGTGTACATCCTGTACATTGTGACATCATTGCGTACATCCTGTACAGTGTGACATCATTGTATACATCATAAACAGTGTGACATCATTGTATACATCCTGTACACTGTGACATCATTATATACATCCTATACAGTGTGACGTCATTGTGTACATCCTGTACAGTGTGACGTCATTGTATACATCCTGTACAGTGTGACATCATTGTGTACATCCTGTACAGTGTGATGTCATTGTGTACATCTTGTACAGTGTGATGTCATGTTTTGTGGGCCTCCACCATTTTCATTTTCAGAATGCTAGGCAGCTGCTTAGAAGAACCCATGACTGCTGTTTTTTTGGACAAGGTTAGAGGAGGCTGGGTTTTTATAAAGCTGGGATATTTTCATCACCTGGCCTTTCCTAACAATGATTGTGAATAAGTCATTACCCTAACAGGCTAATAAAGGTTTGAAACCTTGGTCAAAGTAATCTGAGCCGACAAATCTGCAAGGTTGCCCAAACTTTTGCATCTGCCTTTTTTCTTTTAAGTAATTTTTAAAAAGTACAAAATTACAATTTTTTTTGCTTAAAATACAAAGGAAATGTGTCATCCTTAACTTTAGGCCTTTTAAGAGATCATTTCATCTTAAACTTGCTTAACTGTTTACAATAACAGTAATTTTGACATGGGGTGATCAAACTTTCCTAGGCCACTAAATAGGTGTCTTATGCCCAAAGATTGTGTACATCCTGTACAGTGTGATGTCATTGTATAAATCCTGTACAGTGTGACATCATTGTATACATCCTATGCAGTGTGACGTCATTGTGTACATCCTGTACAGTGTGATGTCATTGTGTATATCCTGTACAGTGTGACATCATTGTATACATCCTATGCAGTGTGACGTCATTGTGTACATCCTGTACAGTGTGATGTCATTGTGTACAACCTGTACAGTGTGACATCATTGTATACATCCTGTACCGTGTGATATCATTGTATACATCCTATGCAGTGTGACGTCATTGTGTACATCCTGTACAGTGTGATGTCATTGTATACATCCTGTACAGTGTGACGTCATTGTATACATCCTGTACAGTGTGACATCATTGTATACATCCTATGCAATGTGACTTTCCATTGTGTTACATCCTGTACAGTGTGACATCATTGTATACATCCTATGCAGTGTGACGTCATTGTGTACATCCTGTACAGTGTGATGTCATTGTATACATCCTGTACAGTGTGACATCATTGTGTACATCCTATACAGTGTGGCATCATTGTATACATCCTATGCAGTGTGACGTCATTGTGTACATCCTGTAGTGTGATGTCATTGTGTACATCCTGTACAGTGTGACATCACTGTATACATCCTATGCAGTGTGACGTCATTGTGTACATCCTGTACAGTGTGATGTCATTGTATACATCCTGTACAGTGTGACATCATTGTGTACATCCTGTACAGTGTGACATCATTGTATACATCCTATGCAGTGTGACGTCATTGTGTACATCCTGTACAGTGTGATGTCATTGTATACATCCTGTACAGTGTGATGTCATTGTATACATCCTGTACAGTGTGATGTCATTGTATACATCCTGTACAGTGTGACATCATTGTATACATCCTATGCAGTGTGACATCATTGTGTACATCCTGTACAGTGTTTGTCATTGATAACACTTGTATTCAAACTGGACAGATTTGTGGTGAAAAACCCGCGCTGCTGTACAAATCACAATCAAACAGTAAAGATGAAAGTGATGGTTTATTTTCTTTCTCAACGCGTTTCAAAGTCAGAAGGACTTCTTCTTGAGGAGAGGGTATCATTTGAAATTCAGTTTGAATACTATTGTTTAGTCACTTGCCTGACCAGTGGTCCTGCTGCAGCGGTCAGCTCTGATGAGCTATTACACACCCAAATACCTTGAAAAGAGGGTGAGTGCAATCTGATTTTATATTTTGTCTTCACCACCGCTGCCAAGCACTGCTTAACCATCTTGCAACATAGTTTAATGTGCCTGGTAAAGCTTTAGTATTGGCTTCCTATCATTCAGAGGCTCCAGTTCAAAACCCTAACCATGACCTACAAAGCCATCCACAATCTGTCTCCTCCATACATCTGTGACATGGTCTCCCGGTACATACCCACACACAACCTTCGATCCTCTCAAGATCTCCTCCTCTACTCCCCTCTTATCTCTTCTTCCCACAACCACATACAAAGCTTCTCCCGTGCCTCTCCCATACTCTGGAACTCTCTACCCCAACACATCAGACTCGCGCCTACCATGGAAACCTTCAAAAAGAACCTGAAGACCCACCTCTTCCGACAAGTCTACAACCTGCAGTGATCATCAGTCTACTGAACCACCGCACGATCAGCTCTTCCCTCTCCTAGTGTATCCTCACCCATCCCTGTAGACTGTGAGCCCTTGCGGGCAGGGTCCTCTCTCCTTCTGTACTTGTGTGTGCCTTGTATTGCTCATGTTTACTGTACTTGTCTATATTTGCCCCTCTTCACATGTAAAGCGCCATGGAATAAATGGCGCTTTAAAAATCTATAATAATAATAATAATCTTAGCACTGTTTAATACTTACTGCTTCATATCCTGTGATTTGGCCCTCTGTAGATCTTATCAGGTGGAAGGTGCTAAAGCATATAGATGTTGCCAGGTCTAGGCCATTGATCATTTAACCACCCCTGGTGTGCTGGCCCCAGCTGCCAAATTATCCCAAACCAGCTCCCACAATCCCACTCTCCTAACCCTGTAGTGTGGGCTATATATTTAGGAGTAGTCTAAGGGGTGCACGCATGTGTGGGGTGCACGCATCACAGAAAGCTAAGCATCATAGAAGACAAGCATCGAGTAAATGGCAGTTATCCATGGCAATTAATCAGGGCTGGAATCAGGTAGCCCACACTTTGCTTTCTTTTTAATTATGAAAAACAAAATTTGATCAAAATTATGTTTACCAAATACCCTTATTATTATTATTACAACCTCATGCATGTTTTGCAATATATTTTTTATTTTATTTTAGGATATTTGTTTCTTGCTTTTTTGTTTTCTTTTTAATTATGTACATTACCTCTATCCTCCTGTGTTCCCTTGCCATCCACATTCACCGCCCCATCCCCCCTCCATCACGACTCATACACATCAGCCCCTCCATACTTCCCTCTCCCATGTACAGTTCCCATGCACTCCTCACCTTCCTGAGAAACCTCAGCCCATCTTGCCCAAACACATCACAGAAAAAACCTACTTACAACTCCAACAACTACCTGCTCGTTATCTTCCTACTCCTACTGATTTCAGGGGACATCTCTCCCAACCCTGGTCCACCATTCCCCAACCTCAATCCCTACCCTAACTCATATCGAAACCATAATAATCTTATTAATATTACTTGCACTCCCTCATCTCCTTTGTTTAACTGTGCCCTCTGGAATCCACGGTCTGCATGCAACAAGCTAACCTTCCTGCACAACTACTTTCTGAACAACTCTCTTCATCTGTTGGCCCTCACTGAAACCTGGATTCAGGATTCTGACACGGTCTCCCCTGCTGCCATTTCCTATGGTGGCTTACAGTTCTCCCATTCCCCGAGACCCTCAAACAGACATGGTGGTGGAGTCGGCATACTCCTGTCCCCACAATGCACTTTCCAGGTCATCCCCCCAATTCCATCACTCTCATTCCCTTCTTTTGAGGTCCACACCATCAGGCTCTTTCGTCCCCTCTCCCTCAGAGTAGCGGTCATATATCTGCCCCCAGTTCGCCCACCCAGTTCCTTGACCACTTCTCTGCCTGTCCTCAGACTACCAACCCTTAATCCTTGGAGACTTCAACATCCCCATTAACAGCCCTACTTCCACACCTGCATCTCAGCTTCTATCACTAACCACTTCTCTAGGCCTCTCACAGCTTTCAACCTCTGAGACACACAAGGATGGTAACACCCTTGACCTGGTCTTTGTCCGCCTCTGTTCAATCTCCCACCTAAATAACTCACCACTTCCACTGTCTGACCACAACATTCTCTCCTTCACGCTCACAAATCCTCCACCACCCCAGCGCACTCCTACCTACCACACATTCAGAAATCTACAAGCCATTAACCCTCAGACACTTTCAGACTCCCTACACTCATCGCTGTCCCCAATCTCCTCTTTTTCTTGTCCTAATCTGGCTGTTCATCACTACAATGACACTCTTAGAAGTACCCTTGACCAAGTAGCACCGCTCACCCTCAGAACTTCCAAACACACAGTAAAACAGCCCTGGCTCACATTACAAACTCAACTTCTTCAGCGATGCTCTAGGAGTGCTGAACGCCTTTGGAGAAAAACCCGCACACCAGAAGACTTCATCCACTTTAAATTCATGTTAAGAACTTATAATGCTGCCCTTCACCTCGCCAAACAGACCTACTTCACCACCCTGATCTCCTCACTAGCCAACAACCCCAAGAAACTTTTTGACACTTTTCAATCCCTCCTCAGGCCAAAAGCACAAGCCCCTATCACAGACATTTGTGCTGACGACCTGGCCTCCCATTTTATAGAAAAAATAGATACTATCCGTCAGGAAATCTGCTCTCAACCACCAAGGGCTGTGAATCCCATCCCACCCTGCTGTTCCCCTGGCTCACTTTCCACATTTGATCCCATCACAGAAGAAGAAGTCTCCAGACTCCTCTCTTCCTCTTGTCCGACTACATGCACTAACGACCCCATTCCCTCACATCTCCTCCAGTCTCTCTCTCCAGTTATCACAACTCACCTAACTAAAATCTTTAATCTCTCACTCTCCTCTGGCATTTTCCCATCCTCCTTCAAACACTCCATCATTACTCCACTACTAAAGAAACCCGCTCTCGACCCTTCCTGCACAAGCAACTACAGACCGGTCTCCAATCTCCCCTTCACCTCTAAACTCTTGGAGCGCCCAGTCTACTCCCGCCTCACCCGTTACCTCTCCACTTACTCCCTTCTAGACCCTTCACAGTCCGGCTTCCGCCCCCTACATTCGACTGAAACTGCACTCATCAAAGTGACCAATGACCTTCTTACAGCAAAACGTAACGGTGACCACTCTCTGCTCATTCTTCTCGACCTTTCTGCAGCTTTTGACACGGTTGACCACCGTCTCCTACTGTCTAGGCTCCACTCACTAGGTATTAAGGACACTGTTCTCTCCTGGTTCTCCTCCTATCTTTCTAACCGCTCCTTCAGTGTTTCGTTCTCTGGCTCCACATCATCTCCTCTTCCTCTCACTGTCGTGTACCCCAGGGCTCAGTCCTTGGCCCCCTTCTCTTCTCTCTCTACACGGCCCCAATTGGACAGACCATCAGCAGATTTGGCTTTCAGTACCATCTTTATGCTGACACACAACTATACACGTCATCCCCCGACCTTACTCCCGCTGTACTACAGAACGCCACCGACTGTCTGTCCGCAGTCTCCAACATCATGTCCGCTCTCTTTCTGAAACTTAACCTTTCCAAAACTGAACTTCTTCTGCTCCCGCCGTCTACTAACCTCCCTAAATTTGACATATCCCTCTCCGTGGGCGGCACCATAATAACACCCCGGCAGCAGGCTCGCTGTCTGGGGTTATGTTTGACACCAATCTCTCCTTCACCTCCCATATACAATCTCTTGCCCGCTCTTGCCACCTACACCTAAAGAACATCTCTAGAATCCGCTCTTTTCTCACCATGGAAACAACAAAAACCCTCACTGTAGCATTGATCCACTCCCGCCTGGACTACTGCAACGCTCTATTACTTGGCCTCCCCATTACTCGACTATCCCCTCTCCAGTCCATCCTTAATGCAGCAGCCAGGGTAATCCATCTGGCTAATCGGTACTCGGACGCGTCCGCTCTTCGCCAGTCCTTACACTGGCTGCCCATTAATTATAGGATCCAATTCAAAGTACTGGTTCTCACCCACAAAGCTCTCCACAGTGCAGCACCCCCCTACATCTCCTCCCTCATTTCTATCTATTGGCCTAACCGACTGCTGCGCTCTGCAAACGACCTTCGACTAACCTCTGCACTAATCCGTACCTCCCACTCCCGACTCCAAGACTTCTCCACACTGCGCCAATCCTCTGGAATGCTCTACCCCAAGAAATTAGGACTATCCACAATTTGCATAGTTTCAGGCGCTCCCTCAAAACACATTTGTTCAGAGCGGCCTATCACACTCACTAATCAAAGTCATTCTATGTGTAAGTGTGTGTGTGTAGCCCATTCACTATCTCCATCCATCCCTCACTCCCTCAAGATGGCTGGACCATCATTGTAAATACACCATTGTATATAAACACCTGTGCTTTGTATCTCCCCCACCTCATTGTAGATTGAAAGCTCTCACGAGCAGGGGCGGCTTATTTTGCTTTAATTATTGTATTGTTAACGTTGTTACTTATGACTTGTGTTCTGAAACTGTTAAACTGTATAGCGCTGCGGAATATGTTGGCGCTATATAAAGATTATTATTATTATTATTATTATTATTTGTGCTTTTATCTCTCCAGCATCTTATAATACTATTGATAACACTTGGGCTTAGTCCTTTTATATGGGGACCATGGTGTCTCTAGACATGTCTCTGACTTAGGTTCTGATTCAGACATCTGTGAATCCCGTACACGTTCTATAAAGAATTTTCATGGACAGAACATGTACTTATTAAAGGCTATGGTGTTATTGAAGGGTCCACAAAATATCATGTCCATTTTTTTTTTTTTTTTAGCAAAGTCACAGATCAAAATTACTCATATAAGTCTATGAGTCCATAAAAATCACAGGAAGCACACAGATGGCATCAGTATACAGACCACGTGATGTCCGTGTTTAACACAGTAATGTACAGGAGAAGCTTTGTAATTACTTTATTTTCTTGTACATGAAAATCACTGATGAAAAAACTGATAGTAAGGACTGGTACTGACCAAACATTGATGTCACACCAACTAATTTTTTTTGAGTACGTGAAAAATCACAGAAGTCTAAATGAGTCCGCAAAAAAAAAAGATACTTTTCACAAACTTCATTACATTTAACAGAAAGAATAATTGCAGGTGATTTATAAGGCATTGTTGTCTTTCAGTCCTAAAATCTGCAATCGGACATGCTTGAGAGAGATTATAACACTATAGGCGGTGTAGCAAAATGCATACATAAAGCACTCCGGCATTTAATTACTTCTTGTAAAAACAAGTCAGATAACATTATCTTATCTGGTAATTATTATTCCCCATTATTCCCTTCAACTAATTATGTTGCTAGTATTAACCTTAAAAACACCATAATGGTTAAATAACTAGCCAAATCCCAATGAAAGCCAGTACATCCTTATTAAAAACAACCCAAATAGATCTAAATGAGACCAGTAAGAGGATTACCCGACAAAGTGCACTCAGGACCTGATTCACCAAGCTGACTTAATGCCTGGAACATGACCAGGGACAATAGTCATTATTTGCCCTTATGTTCCTGCTCACTGACAATATTACTGAAGAGCTCAGACTACATATATCCTGCTCTTTTAAGAGAATCAGTCAGGAAACCACAAACACAGACAATATCCTGAACAGATCTTTCATTTTATGATAGGAATGTTACACGTGCTCAGGGGCAGAAAAGATGCTGGCCCACAGCAGACACAAACCTGTTATGCTATGACGTTCCACTATACCAGAAAAACATTCACTCTCTCACTTGTAGGACAGGGGGTTGCATTTAGAGATGACCTTCGAATTAGTCAAATCACGCAGGTTTTACAGGTAAATTCAATTATTAGCAAATTTGTTCTCTGCAAATTGAACGTTCCTTATTATGCTAAAAAAAACCTAATGCTTACCTCACTACTCATCTACAGTGCCAACTGTCTCCGTATCATCCTCGGTGCCGCGACTTAGGAGGACATCTTCACACTAGGCCAGAACTTCTGAATGCGACTAGCTCTGGCAAATCATGTATTTGAAGGGGCATCCAAGGAAAAAAAGTGTCAGTCTAGAATCCATGTCGTAAGGTCGAGGCGCACGTCGCAAAGTAACAGTCTAGCGTGAGGAGGTCCAGTATTTCAGAGCATGGTGGTATCTTAAGAAAAGGCAGCAAAGACTGTGCACAGGAAAGTAAAAAGCGGAGGTAGACTCAGTGGCAAAATTTGAGTAGAATTAAATTCCACTGGAATAAATTCACCCAATTCTAGTTGCATAAAAAGGGTTGTCCGGCCTTAGGCTACAAGTCTGCAGTACTTTATGTAACTGTAGATTTGCTAATCCTCACAAAGCACACACTATGCACTGTGAGGATACCATGACATCAGGAGCACTGGGCGCGTAACCACACGCAGGTGATTTGCATACATTTGGTTACGCCAACTAGATGGACACAGCCTCACTCAATGTAAATGTATTAAACAAGGCCGGACAGAGTCTTATCGGAAATGTGGCTGGACGTATGCAAATCGCACATTTGCAGTCACATGATTGCCTGCTCTTGGTGCTGGCACTGGAGAATTCTACCCGCGCACAGTATTGTACATACAGTATTTTCAGGGCAAACATCAAAGGAAACTTCTATCCATTCAGTTGCATATTTCATACTTGGTAGAGAAAAAATGTTATTTTGCTTTACTTGGCCCTGCTTGGCTGCCATATAGATTGGGGTTTCCAGACAAGCGAACAGTTATCTGAAATATCTGCAGTCAACAAGCCATGCTGAAGAGCCAATTTCCAAGCCTATGGACATTCCTCCAATACCTAGCGCAATCAGCCTTCAGTGGTGCTGAATTTGTCAAAAGATTACTGTAGGCCTCACTTTATCTATTGTCTTTAAACCCGGCCAAGAAAAAAAAGTGACTTCCAAGCCGGGAGCAAAGTAGCCAGAGATGGATTAATTCCAGACCAAATAAAAACACACACATTGCAGACAGATTTTCTCCCTTGGCAGTAATCTCGGAAGGTAAATCATGATAATAGGTGAATATAACCAGTAGAATAATGTGATTCAGGCGGTTGGATATGACAGGCTACTGACCTTGCTACAAAACCGCATTATAACAGCTCATGGGGTGAATCTGGAGAGAAGGTTCGTAAAGATGAAGGTCAGTGGATATGGTAATCCAAAGTTTATCCACGGGGATAAAATACTGCAATAGTTATTTTAAAAAAAAATCTATCAGCATGGAGGCAGAACCAATCATCCTATCTCTTTATTGGTCAAAGTCTAAAAATAACAAAATCCATTATAGCAATGTGCTAAGCTGATGGGATGCATCCAACTGACCCCTCCCAGGTAAATAAATTATTAGGATGTCAGTGTAAGTCCTACATTAGCATACAAAGAAATTTCACTGGGATACAAGCAGGAAAATGTTCACATCAAAAATAAAGCCAAGCTTGAATTAAAACCCACTGCTTGCCCTGTTTAGGGTTTCTTTTTTGCTATGAATGTTAATCATTGAATTCTGCAGAAATATCTATTTACCAGCACATTTTTTTAAGGTTGAAATTTCTTTTTACAAAGAACAAAAACACAACAATTTGTGTGAAACCTCAGGCACAAGAAAATACAGCCTCACCACATAAACATATATGGGTGACGCATTTACCGTACATCTTTTATGGAACAGTAATGTTGAATGGACAAATCTTTTTTTTTTTTTTTTTCATTGCCACATTTCAGGAGCCATAATCTGATATTGATTATCCATGACTACGTCCATCAATATCTTATGACTGGACAACCCCTCTAAGCTCATAAAGACTAAGGGAATTTTGGTCTCAGAGCTTTTTATTTGCATGTCCACATTGCTGTTTTTGCGGGATGAGTTCTAGATCTTGACCTTATTTTGAGGTACCTATGTAGTTCTGTTTGATTATATATATATATATATATATAATATATATATATATATATATATTTTTTTTTTATATTAAAGCAAGATTCCACCATGGCACTGAAAAGCGCCTTTACGCATGTCATTTATAATCCCCCTACAAGGTGATCTCCCATTGCCTCTCTCACTGATATTGGCGTTTTAGTCGTTCTGCATCTGAGATGGCCACTGCAGTGGCATAGGCAGCTGTGGCAAGTTTGATCTACGCCTTAAGCACTGGCAAGGCAGCGGAAAGGCAGACATACTACTGGCCCATACCACTGCTGCAGCCACAAAGGAACAGCGGCCACAGCAAAAAAGGAGGTTGATTATACATGCCAAATGTTTAGTCAATTTTCAGTGCCAGGCTGAATGAAAATTGCATTCCCACCCTTATTCTTTTTTATGTTATACATTTCTTCATGTCATTTATGCAACTTTACTGTATGAGTAATTATGAGTTTGAGGATATCAAATGTGTGTACATTCTTACTGTTGTATTTAAAATGATTAATTAAGAAAGTGTTTATTGTAGTTCTTTACCTTCACAACACTTTTAATTACACACATTATGTTTAACTAATTATCATGTTACAATGCCATATTTAAAAAAGAAACTAGGTATATTACAGCTTGTGCCTATAAAACGCACAAGTATCTGTTTGTGTGTTTCTATGGTAGATACCTGACAAACAACCTTCCTCTCTTTAAACCACATTTAGATGTCCGTGTTTTTCACGTATGCAAAAAAAAATAGTATGTGTGTCATTAGTGGTTTAGATCCAAGTGTCATCAGCGTTTTTCATGGATCAATAAATAAATTACAACGCTTCCCCTATCCCTTGCAATGTTAATCACGGACAGCACAAGGATTATACACTGATGCCGTGTGCTGTCCAATATTTTTCACAGATCCATAGACTTGTATAGGCCTATTTCATTGGTGCTGCCGGAAAAAAAAACAGACGTCTTCGTGAGTTTTGCACAGACATAAAAAAAACACAGACATATGAACAGTATGCACAGACGGACCTACGCAAGACAAGCCGAGGAGCGGGGGGGAGGAAGCAAAAAAACACCGCCCTCCGGACCGGACCGCCCAGATTAGCATACAGAAAACCAAACTTTACAAAGGTATTTGGGCATGAAAACGGGGGTGTCAGGATATATGACAGATACCAATAGGTTACTTATGGGACGCACTATTCAGGCATATCTTTATCTGATATAGCCAAAATGGGGTGACAGATTCCCTTTAATATCGCAAGCTGCATTGATTGAGGTAGAGAAAAGGTTGGGATCAGAGATTTTTCTGTTAATTGTTAGCAATGCTAGTCAGTGGCCCTGATGAAGCTGATCAAGTACTTATTTCATGCAATAAAATGCAAAATAATTATTTAAAACCATATTATGTGATTTTCTAGATTTTTTTTTAAGATTCTGTCTCACAGTTGAAGTGTAACTACAATAAAAGTTACAGACCTCTCCATTCTTTGTTGATGGAAAACTATATACTGTGTATATATGTATATATACTACTCATTTTTTTTCCTCAGGTCCACTGGTTTAGCAAGTTTGATCGACAACATTGATTAAAGTAGGACAAGTCTCACTTTCTTTGGGGTAGAGGGAAGACATGAGAAAAGGCACGTTCATTGTAATTGATCTGGGATCTATCCATAAAAATAATGAATAGCACTGTAAAAAAGAAACTGACTTGGGGAATTGACTTTCGAGGAATAAAACAGCCCAAAAATGTATTTACCGATATACATATGATTGTACAAAAAGGATTAAAAAAAAAAAATCAGCAATAATACACTTTTACCATATAGGCACGCAGCAAATATGCAATGATTTCACTAATTCTAAGAGAAATCCTGAGAATAATGTTATAAACGTTTTGTCATGACTCTGCTGAAGGGTGTCCCAGGACCAGAGGCTCCTTTCCTGTCCCTAACACTAGTGGCACCTTTGCTTGTCCTGTTCCCCGGATTACTTCTGATGGTGAAGATGCCGGTGGCCACGCACATTTGCCTTAGCTCCTGAATCCGCCCTCAGTCTGTACTCTTCTCCCACCCATGAAAGAGGGGAGTAGTAGTGTACCATAATACACCAGCCTGACTAAAGCCCCTGTCTCACAGAGCGAGATCGCTAGCAAGATCGCTGCTGAGTCGCAAGTTTTGTGACGCAACAGCGATCTCCCCAGCGATATCGCTGTGTGTGACATGCAGCGACAATCAGCCCCCCTGCTGGGTATCGCTGATCGTCGCTGAATGTCCTGGACATTTTTTTGATCGTTGGTCTCCCGCTGGCCAGCACGCATCGCTGCGTGTGACAGGCGGGAGACCAGCGATCAGCGAGCTGGAGCTGGTAACCAAGGTACACATCGGGTTTCTAGGCGTCGGGAGGCGCCTAGAAACCCGATGTGTACGTTAGATACCAGCACGCTTGTGCAGGGGAGCTGGTAACCAAGGTACACATCGGGTTTCTAGGTGCCGGGAGGCGCCTAGAAACCCGATGTGTACCTTGGTTACCAGCTCCCTGCACCAGCGCGCTGGTATATAAGGTACACTGCGGGTAACTAGGCGACGTGCATCGCTTGTTACCCAAATAGTCGCTGTCCTGATAGCTGCTGAGAGCTGCCTGTATGGCAGCTCACCAGCGATCATGTAGCGACACACCAGCGATCCTGACAAGTTCATATCGTTGTCGGGATCGCTGGTGTGTCGCTATGTGTGACAGGGCCCTAACAAGGTAATACGAACAGGGATTAAAGATTATACCAATCATACAAATATACACACACATAAACAGAGGTAAACACCATGGAGTGGAGGATGGGGTTAAACCAAAGTAGAAGAAAAAAGGGAATTATCACACACTCAAAACCAAGCAACAGTCACAAATGAATCCACCAAACACCTTCTCTAACAACAACCACCAACAACCTCCAGCCATGCAGCATGAGCTACTCTGAGAATGAGTGCGAGCCAGGACCCAGATTAAATAGGAGTGGGATTGGCTAACAGTGCACAGCTGAGAGCCTTAACACAGGAAAACTTCAGGAGCTCTCAACTGAGCAGATTAACCCCTGCACTGCTAAAAGAAATTTACACTGTTTAATATGAAGGTGAAGTGCTTCTAATCAGTGCAGGAGTAGGAGAAATCAGACACTGCGGTCTTGTGGCTCTTCTCTGTCGCAGTAAACCTGTGACACGTTTCAATGCAGGAAAGTAAGATGCAAAAAATTACGGATTACATTTTCTACAACAGTGTAATGTCAAAGTGTTGTCATCTCTGACAATCATTTTACTGCCCAATCAGCTTCTATTGTTTGCATAATTTGATAATTAATTACCCAGGTATATTCCAACTAGATACAGACTTAGATTAACACATGAAATGCCGGAGAACAAAAAGGTTTTAGAGATACGTTTTTCTGACTTTTTGTTCTCCGGCATTTCATATTGTTTGCATAATATTTAATTTATTAAAAAAGTGTGTTTTGTTTTACAATTGATTTTTGGGGTAATTTATTTTTCTATTTCACTTTTGATCATACAAGTATCTCTTATAGGAGTCATTGCTACTCATTTCCATAGTAGTACAACTTTCATCATAGGTGAGATACCTGATCAACTATAAAGAATGCAATAGCTTTAAAAGTGAACAGTATATAAATGGCTCAAAATGAGCCTTTACGCCATTGTATTCCATCAATAAATGTAAAAGACACTCCATGGTGTGGGGTGCCCATTGGCTGGCAGCTGTAACACTTTCACTGTACTGGCATATAGAGAATAAAGTACTTTAAAGTCTTCCAGCTGTTGTGAGTCTCAGTATTTTCTTCCCTGTTGGAGGCTTTGGAACAGAGGTCTCCTTCCGATATTTTCTGGACACCCAGTAGCAGATTGTAAATGAAAGCTGTGGCACCAGCAGAGAGCTCAGCTGGTCCTGAATCATCAGACATAGAGGGAACAGCAGGACGGATCATAACTTCACCAATTCATTGCTGGAGGCACTTGGCAAAAATGATACAGCAGTATGTGACAGGTCTCTCCAGGAAAAGAACGTTTAAACAGAACGAGCCAGCAGAGTTAGGAGAAAACGAAGAACCAAGAAACCCATTCATATTTTGTAATATTCATCGAGAGAAGTTACATATGAACTTACACTGCTAATTTAAATCTTTACCAAATATTAGCTGGCCATGAAAGAATAAATATTTTAGCAGCTACTATATTTTGTCACAAAAACATAACTAGTTCTTCAAATGTACTCAACTTCTTACACAGGCAAGTTAACAATGCATAGCAACGTCTTCCTGCTTCCTTGCACTTGGCCACTAGTCATTCAGTACCTATTATAGAGTCCTCGTAGAGTCCGTGGAGTTATAACCTATGAATAGTGATGAGCAAACTACTCATAAGGTGTTATCCGAGCATGCCCATGTGCTAACAGAGTGTCTACAACATGCTCAAATATGTTCGAGTCCACGGGCCTGCATTTCTCGTGGCTGTTAGACACAAACAAACAGACAAACCCTGCATGCATTGTGGCTGTAGAACAACGGCGAGACATGCAGCCGCGAGGACTTATTTTAAACATATTTTTCAAGCACGTCAAAGACACTCTGCTAGCACATGGGCATGCTCGGATAACACCTTATACGAACACGTTCGCTCATCACTACCTCTGAGGCTGTGGTTCCACGGTCCGGAACCACAGCGCTTTGGACGGAGCGGAAATTCCGCACCGCCCAAAGCCCCGCCCCCTTTCTGACGCCGCTCATTCCAGGATGTTTTCAGACTCAAGACGCTAGGACATGCTGCGGTCTGAAAAGACGCACCGCATGTCCGGAAACGCAGGTCTTCCGCCTGCGTATTTTTACGCATAGTGGAGACGGGATTTCTTGAAATCCCCTCCACTATGCTGTAACATCTGGACGCTGCGTGTTTGGCGCTGCGCCAACGCACAGCGCCAAACACGCAGCAAATCCGGAGTGTTTCCTGATCGTGGAAACATACCCTGAGGCTTTTTATGTAACTCCACAGAAATAAATCTGCAGTCACTTGACAAAAAAGGATGTCAAGTGAAGATAGAGTTTCTTACCAATTTTTACCTTACACTATTAGACCAGTTCACTAAGACTGGCATTTTGCACTCCAGTCTTAATAAAAGAAGTGCTGGAGTAAGAGCCGCCTAATTCATTGAGAGGCACATGTCATGCGATGCACCACTACTTGAAATGTTATTTCCGTCAGAACTAAAGTACATTCCTGGCGTAATTTGTGCCACTAAAGGAGCATACATTTTGAAGAATTTGTGATGCTGGCTTCACCACACCCATACTGCCCCCAGCTCTGCCAATTTTAAAGAAGCCGGTCAGAATTAGCTTAAATGCCATGAAACGTTTTGAACAACTTCGATGAGTGCCAATATTTTGGTGTTTTAAGCCAGAATTTTAGCAAAAACACCTTCATGAATCAGAACCAATGTGCCAAGAATATGAATCCTCAAGATCATCACACCTTCATTTGCCCTTTTCTATGTCTCAGCAGATACATATTAAGTAGCATATTAGAAAGTTGTATTTATTTAAATTTTAACCACTTAATGACTGCCGATACGCCTTTTAATGGCGGCAGTTAAGGGCACGTATGCCTCAGCACCGCTTTTTAACGGGGCTGAGAAATAAGTGTGTATCGCTCACCAAAGTCTGAATTTCTATGGGGTCTCGGCTACTAGGGTAGCTGAGACCCCAGAGAACGTGATTTGGGTCGGTTTTTACTGACCCCGGTGTTGCGATAGCCGTTATTCACACTATGTCCCCCATAGTGAGCCGATGTCCCCGCCTGCTCAGGACACCGGCACCTGGCCCCCAGTGATGAGAGGTGAGTATGTCATTTTTTTTTCTTTTGCAGCAGCCCGGCAGCAAAAGGGACCTATACTATGGGGCATAATCTGTGGAGCATATGGGGCATAATCTGTGGAACACATGGGGGAATAATCTGTGGAACATATGGGGCATAATCTGTGGAACATATGGGGCATAATCTATGGAGCAAATGGGGCATAATCTGTGGAACATATGGGGCATAATCTATGGAGCATATGGGGCATAATCTGTGGAGCATATGGGGCATAATCTGTGGAGCATATGGGGCATAATCTGTGGAGCATATGGGGCATAATCTGTGGAACATATGGGGGCATAATCTGTGGAGCATATGGGGGCATAATCTGTGGAACATATGGGGGCATAATGTGTGGAACATATGGGGGAATAATCTGTGAAGCATATGGGGGCATAATCTGTAAAGCATATGGGGGCGTAATCTGTGGACCATATTGGGCATAATCTGTGGAGCATATGGGGGCATAATCTGTGAAGCATATGGGGGCATAATCTGTGGAGCATATTGGGCAAAATCTGTGGAGCATATGGGGGCATAATCTGTGCAGCATATGGGGGCATAATCTGTGGAGCATCATATGGGGCATAATCATTTTCCACCCTAGGCTTATACGCGAGTCAATAAGTTTTCCCAGTTTTTTGTGGCAAAATTAGGGGGGTCGGCTTATACACGGGTCAGCTTATACATGAGTATGTACGGTAAATCAACCCCTTTTTTATCATCCCCTTAGTTAGGTAAAAATAATAAAATTAAAAAAAATGTATTGTTAGGGTTGTGCTAAAGTTAGGGTTGGGCTAGGGTTAGGGTTGGAATTACAGTTAGGGTTGGGATTATGGTTAGTGGTGGGTTGGGGTTAGGGTTGTGGTTAGGGTTATGGTTACAGTTGGGATTAGGGTTAGGGGTGTGTTGGGGTTAGGGTTGGAGATAGAATTGGGGGTTTCCACTGTTTAGGTACATCAGGGGGTCTCCAAACATGACATGGCGCCATCATTCATTCCAGCCAATTTTTCATTCAAAAAGTCAAACAGTGCTCCCTCCCTTCTGAGCCCTGCCACGCACCCAAACAGTGGCTTTCCCCCACATACGGGGTATTGGCGTTCTCAGTAGAAATTGCACAACAAATTTTGTGGTCCATTTTCTCCTGACACCCTTGTGAAAATAAAAAAAAATAATGGTTCCAAAGTAAATTTTTTTGTGAAAAAAGTAAAATGTTCATTTTTTACTTCAACATTTCTTTAGTTCTCGTGAAGCACCCGAAGGGTTAATAAACTTCTTGAATGTGGTTTTGCGCACCTTGAGGGGTGCAGTTCTTAGAATGGTGTCAATTTTGTGTGTTTTCTGTTATATTGGCCCCCCCAAACTCAATTTAAATGTGAGGTAGTTCCTAAAAAAAAATGGTTTGTAAATTTTGATGGAAAAATGAAAAATCTCTGGTCAATTTTAACCCTTATAACGTCCTAACAAAAAAAAATATGCTTCCAAAATTTTTTGCCAAATTTCTTTTTTTCATAAATAAATGAAAGTTATATTGAAGAAATTTTACCACTAACGTGAAGTACAATATGTCACGTAAAAACAATCTCAGAATCAGTGGGATACGTTGAAGAGTTCTAGAGTTATAACCTCATAAATTTTAAAAATTGGCTTAGTCATTAAGTACCAAATTGGCTCTGTCATTAAGGGGTTAAACATATGTAGATGTGTTAAAGAGTTATTCCCAATTCCCAAATTTTGCATAACTAGAGCAGGAATACCTGTGAAGACTCAGACTTCAAGGTTAGATTTCAGAAAAGCAGATGTTAAGGGACTCAGAAAGAGAATCGGAGGGATCCAATGGCTGGATATCCTTAAGGACAAAAATGTCCAGGAAGGATAGGAAATCTTGAAAAATGAGATTCTCAAAGCAGAATCATTAACAATTCGAAAAGAGGGAAGAATAGGGAGCATTTAAGCAAACCAGGATGGATGAACAAAGAACTTAAACACATTCTAAAAAGGAAGAAAGAAATGTTTATCAAATGGAAAGAGGGAGGCATATCTAAAGAAGAACATAATGATGTCTGCAGAACCTGCAGGGCAAGAATCAGATTAGCTAAAGCTGACAATCAATTAAGGCTTGCAAGAGATGTCAAAAGCAATAAAAAAAGGATTTTGGGGATATGTCAAAAGTAAAAGTAAAGTCAAAGATGCTATAGGATAGGATTTTTACAGGATGAAAATTATGAAATGGTAAGAAAGGATGTTGAGAAGGCCGAACTTTTAAATTCCTATTTTGAATCTGTTTTCTCTCAGAAAGGAAATGCAACATCAACTGATCTTCACTGTCTTATTAAGGGAATAGAAAAATCCAGGATATCTATAAACAGAAAAATAGTGAGGAAACACTTAGCTGACATAAATGAATTCAAGTCTCCAGGTCCAGATGAATTACACCCCAGAGTACTAAAGGAGATAGCAGAAGAAATTTTTGAACCACTCTCCATAATCTTTGTTCTTGGAGAACAGGAGAAGTCCCTGAAGACTGGACAAAAGCAAATGTTGTTCCTATCTTCAAAAAGGGGAAGAAGGTGGACCCAGGGAACTATAGGCCGGTGAGTCTGACATCTATACCAGGAAAGATCTTTGAACAAATTATTAAACAACATGCATGTAAGTACCTGGACAAGAATGAAGTGCTTAACCAGAGTCAGCATGGGTTTGTAACTAATAAGTCATGTCAGACTAATTTAAATTCCTTCTATGACAGAATCACTGACTAGGTGTATCATGGAAATTCTGTAGATATACAGTCATGGACAAAAGTTTTGAGAATGACACAAATATTAATTTTTACAAAGTCTACTGCTTCACTTTTTCTAATGGCAATTTGCATATACTCCAGAATGTTATAAAGAGTGATCAGCTTAACAGCAATTACTTGCAAAGTCAATATTTGGCTAGAAAATGAACTTTATCCCCAAAACACATTTCAACATCATTGCAGCCCTGCCTTAAAAGGACCAGCTAACCTCTTTTCAGTGATTGCTCCATTAACACAGGTGTGGGTGTTGATGAGGACATGGCTGGAGATCAATCTGTTATGATTAATTAAGAATGACACCACTGGACACTTTAAAAGGAGGCTGGTGCTTGGCATCATTGTTTCTCTTCTGTTAACCATGGTTATCTCTAAAGAAACACGTGCAGTCATCATTGCAATGAAGAAAAATGGCCTAACAGGGAAGAGTATCACAGCTAGAAAGATTGCACCTCAGTCAACAATCTATCGCATCATCAAGAACTTCAAGGAGAGAGGTTCCATTGTTGCCAAAAAGGCTCCAGGGCAACCAAGAAAGACCAGCAAGCACCAGGACCGTCTCTTAAAAGTGTTTCATGTTATGATTTGGTAGCTGAGGAGAGCAGGCAAAAAAGGAAATACACCAGAGCAGTTGGAAACTATGAGATTGCAGTACCCTGACTAACCACCACAACTAGAGGCAGCCGTGGAGCGTTCCTACGTTGGTCCTAGACGCCTCGTCACAGCCTGAGAAACTAACTACACCTAAAGATAGAAAGAGGAAAGCTATCTGCCCCGGAGCAGATCCCCAAAGAACATAGAAAGCCCCCAAACATGTAATGGCGGTTAGACAAGAAGAAATACTGACACAGACAGAAAATAGTATGAGCAAACGTTGGGGCCCAAACTTACTAAATAGAAAAGGATAGGAAGGGCACTTACTGCAATCCCAAAAAACCCTGAAAAGCACCAACTCTACTAATTTCAAAAACACCTGAGATCACACGACCTCTACCACCTAAATTAGTTCTCTGGTGTAACCAAAAACAAAACAGCAGCCACTGAAAAAACTGGAAAAAGCAAATGTACAAACATAAGTGGCTGAACTGAACTGAGAGGCAAAAGCCCCCAGAGGGGACCCTGAAGGCCCCCACAGAAGTGCAGGACAAAATGCAAAAATCAAGCACAAAAACAAAAAGAAGAAAATGTCTTATCTGTTAGCAGGAGATTCAGACACGACACAGCAGGCTACCAAGGAAACAGGAATCAAGGATTGAGACCAGAACAATTGATCACCGGCAACCCTGATGGGAAGGTGACTCCCTTATATAAGACCAGTCAGTAACACCTGATTCCCAATCCTCACAATCTTCACTGGACAGTCCAGTACCGTTTGTAACCACCAGAGGGAGCTTCTGCTCAGAACTCATTTCCAGCCTATTCACAATAGTTTCAGCTGCGGGATCGGGCTATCAGCAGTGCAGAGCTTGCTCAGGAATGGCAGGAGGCAGGTGTGAGTGCATCTGCACGCACTGTGTGGCGGAGACTCTTGGAGCAAGGCCTGGTCTCAAGGAGGGCAGCAAAGAAGCCACTTCTCTCCAGAAAAAACATCATGGACAGACTGACATTCTGCAAAAGGTACAGGCAGTGGACTGCTGAAGACTGGGGTAAAGTTATTTTCTCTGATGAATCCACTTTTTGATTGTTTGGGACATCAGGAAAACGCCTCATTCGGAGAAGACAAGGTGAGCGCTACCATCAGTCTTGTCTCATGCCAACTGTTAAGCATCCTGAAACCATTCATGTGTGGGGTAGCTTCTCAGCCAAGGGAATCTGCTCTCTCACAGTCTTGCCTAAAAACACAGCCATGAATAAAGAATGGTACCAGAATGTCCTCCAAGAGCAACTCCTCCCAATCCTCCAAGAGCAGTTTAGCGATCAACAATACCTTTTCCAGCATGATGGAGCACCTTGCCATAAAGCAAAGGTGATAACTAAATGGCTCAGGGAACAAAACATAGAGATTTTGGGTCCATAGCCTGGAAACTCTCCAGATCTTAATCCTATTGAGAACTTGTGGTCAATTATCAAGAGACGGGTGGACAAACAAAAAACCTAAAAATTCTGACAAAATGAAAGCATTGATTGTGCAAGAATTGACTGCTATCAGTCAGGATTTGGTCCAGAAGTTGATTGAGAGCATGCCAGGGAGAATTGCAGAGGTCCTGAAGAAGAAGGGTCAACACTGCAAATATTGACTTGCTGCATTAACTCATTCTAACTGTCAATATAAGCTTTTGTTACTCACATGTTTGCAATTATATTTCTGTATGTGATAAAAACATCTGTCAAACACACATAAAAACCAGAGGGCAGCAGATCATGTGAAAATATAATATTTGTGTAATTCTCAAAACTTTTGGCCATGACTGTAGAGCTCAACAGACTGTGGGTAAAACCTTGAAACTGCAACAGAACTGTTTCCCTGATTATTCCAGTGACGCACACTCCCCTCTGCTACATCCTTCTGCACCATTGCTTTATCTTACCTCAACCTGCCCTGGGAGCACACAGTCTCACCTGTAGGAGACTTTACATCAAGCTGCACAACACTATCCCTCCCAGAGGACCTGCACAGCAGCGCTGGTCACCCTGACCAGGTACTACAGGTGGCTTCACGAATCATCATACGAACATTAATTCCCTGTAAATATTTCCCCCTTTTTGGTGAGCGCCCAGGGCCATGGACCGAGCCGTTTCTGCCAGTGACATCCCCCATAGAAGTCGACGGGCTCGGTGCCGAGTACCCCACGGCCCTGGTGGGTGGCTCAATCAGTACTCTTTCCTTGCCCCGGAAGTCATCCAAAGCAAGCAGTCATTTCCGGGGCAAGGAAAGAGTAGCGCATGCACTGTACTGATTATATGCTTTGCCCACTGTTGGGCAAAGCACACTGCGCATGCGCCGGGCCGAATTTGAATTGTGCAATTGCGGGAAGCCGAACGCCGTCTGTGGGATTCACAGACGGCGATACGCAAACTGATGCCGAGGAGCGAGGGGGGGAGAGAGAGAGAAAACGCTGCCCTCCTGACCTGACCACTGTGATTGACAGCGCAAAAACCGAAGTTTACAAAGGTATTTTGATATGAAAACGGGGGCATCAGGATATATGATACCTACCGTTAGGTTTGTTAGGGACACACTATTCAGCCATAGCTTTTTCTGATATGGCAATATTGGGGTGACAAATTCCCTTTAAAAGTTTAGAGACACTCAAATTAATTTCAGCTGAAAAGCATTTTAGGATCATCCTCAAATTTCAACCGAGAGCCAAATATCCCTAACTTTTTGTGATTAGTATATACTGCAGGATGGGTTGTATACAAGGGGGCTGAGATAAGAGATACAGTTGTGCTCAAAAGTTTACATAACCCTGCAGAATTTTGTGCTTTCTAGGCCTTTTTTCAGATAATATGAATGCTAACACCAAAACTTTCTCCATTCATGGTTAGTGTTTTGGTGAAGCCACTGTATACTTCATGGGGCTTTGCATACAGGGGACAGAAAGAAGGACATACTGCAAGAAGGAGCTCTATACACTGGTACTGAGATTAGCTTATTTATTTATGTATTTTACTCCCTTAAATAGCGCCTTAATTCCACAGTGCCTTTCATATATCATCATCATCACCGTTCGCATTGGGGCTCACAATCTAAATTACCCATCAGTATGTCTTTCGAGTGTGGGAGTAAACTGGAGAAACACAGGGAGAACATACAAACTCCTGTAGATGTTGCCCTTGGTGGGATTTAGATCTAGCACCTCAGTGTTTTAAGGCTTAAGTGCTAACCACTGAGCCATCATGCTGCCCACAGTTGAGCTATGTTTGTTGCCCATTGCCGAGAGACCAGTGATATGGAACTGCAAACCTCACTGAAATGATTACCTTCTGCTATATGCATTCATAGAGCAGCATTTGCAGTTTCACAAGTCTCATCTTTCAGCAGTTTGCAAGTTTTACACTGCAGTTGTGGATCACTGCAGGAGAGTTGAGCTCTGCTAGACCTAGCTAATGATGTAAAACCGCACAAGCGGCCATACTGAGGTAAATGACAGACAATAATTGGTGAGGCAGAGTACTGTACTGCAGCAGAGAGTGCACAGAGCAAAAGGTGAATTCTACACTAAGATTAGCTTGATGATAACTCAGCAAAGTGGGGCTAGTAAGAGAAGCACAACGGAGAGGGAGGGGGCTGCTGCACTGAGGAGAAGCAAGTGCTGCTGGGAAATGTAGTTTTAGCACAAAAGAATAGGAATGCCCATTCTGCTATATGAATCTGAATGCAAGGGGCAGATAGAGCTGAAAAGACACAAAGGTACATGAAAGAAACTTTAAGTTGGACTTGGTTGGTATATTAACAATAAGTATACATTTACTGTATTTTGTGAAAAATAATGCTAGTTTAGGAATAACCCTTTAACAACACAATGATAAATGGCTCATATCTACACCTTAGATTTTCTAAGATTTAAGTCACTGCCACATGAAATTGTGGTCAGCATTGAACATTCACATTAGGTTAAAATGACTCTATGGACTTGAGCACGTGACCACATTTTTGGTTTGAAAGCTGTCCATGAAAAAAATGGACATCACTAGGACCAATGTTATTCACTGGGGCAGTGCAGATGATTGATTTTTGATTTTTTTTTCACTGACTGAATCTGTGTGAGAAAATAAATTTCAGCATGCACTAGTTTCTTCCGTAAATCAGATGAGACTTGCCCATTCAAGCCTACAGCTGTGCAAAGAAAAAATTGGATGCCATAGGCAGCCACAGTATAAGCATCCGATTTTTATGGATACATTGCAGTACTGTAACATCGGAAACTGTAAATGATCTTTTAAATGATTAATGGCTTCGGCTGTAAAAACAAACAAACAAAAAAAAACAATTATAGATTATATCTGAACTGCACACAGTCAAAACAACCCCACAGCATTATCCTTTTTCTACCATAATTTACAGAGGGCACAATGCAGGCAGCCATCGTTCTGGCATTCACCAAACCCAGACTCATCCATCAGACTTACAGATAAAGAAGTGCAATGCGTCATTCTACAGATCACAATTCCACTGTTCGAAAGTAAAGTGGCAGTGAGCTTTACACTACTCCATCCATTGCTCTAGGTGATATTGGCTATATAAGGCTTGCATGCAGCTGCTCAGTCAGGAAACCCAAGTAATGAATATCCCATCACAGTTTTTGTGCTCATGTTAATGCCAAAGGTGGAACTCTGCAATTAATGAGTCAGCAGAGTGTTCACAACATATTTGCAGCATGAGCCTCAGCACTCAAATCACCCCGCTCTGGAACTTTACATGGTCTGCCACTTCATGGCTGAAATTTTGATTTTTCAATAGTACTCAGATAATGGTGGAATATGTATGGAGGGAAGAAATTTCACAAACTGACTTTTTACAATAGCAGCAGCCCATTACTGTAACATGCTTGAATTTAATGAACTCTTAGAGTTAACTATTCTATCGCAAAGATTTGTAAAGGCAGACTACATGGTGAGGAACTGCATCTAATACACCTGTGGCAATGGGAGTGAACAAAAATCATGCATTCAATAACAGGTATGTTCATATTTTTGTCCACAAACACTTAAATATCAGTTCTGCAGAATGGTGCAGAAATATGGGTGTATATTTATTGAAAGTGGGCCTGAAATGGCTAAAAGAGTACGTCCGATCCTCTATACTCAGCAAGGTATACAGTAAACCATCACTGAACTTGATGTACTTTTTTATAGATCATTTAATACTATAACAGTTCCCTTTGTACAGAAAGAACACAGAGCTTAATTAGCCTTCACTTTTCCCGTCTCCCCTGTATAAATGGGTACCTTGCAAATTACCAGAGTAAAATAACGCTTATTATCATTAAGAGTAACTACGGTTGTTAAAATGTTCCATGTGTTCCGTGGAAATGGCTGATAGAAAAAGCGAAGAGAGAAAATGATTCCATATCCTGATAAAACAAAAGCACTATTTCGCTTCAAATGGAACATTATATTTCCCTGTACAAATTGTACTATGTATCAAGAAAATTAAATTGTCCCAAATGGACGAAAACACAGATTTCAGGATTTGAACAAAAAATGACTCTAGAGTTGTTTTTCTTTTCTAATTTTTTTCCTTTTAGGGTATTTTGAACAGTGGGAACAAAAGGGATAAAAACCAGTAAAGAGTTTAGTACTTTGTATCATAAACTTTCATTCTAAAGTCTAACGACATCATTCACAGGTCCCAAGTGGTTTCCACTGGAGATAGGACCTGGTCCAGCAGCCAACCCAGCTCTGATCTGTGGCTGCTGGACAAGAGCCCCGTGAGTCGCCTCCTACTAGCCAGCAGCCATGGCTCTTCATTTTATTACCGGTCCAGTGCGATATCACTTGTGCGCCATGTTGAAACAATGACATCAGATGAAGAGCGGAGTATGCCAGAAAGTAAGAAGAGGTTCGATGGGTCCTCTAAATCGATTTTCACCATCTCTAGTTGTCACATCCCCAAAACAACTTGACTATGTTCACACATTGCATTATATTGCTGCATTTTTAATGCACATTTTAACCCCTTCATGACCCAGCCTATTTTGACCTTAAAGACCTTGCCATTTTTTTGCAATTCTGACCAGTGTCCCTTTATGAGGTAATAACTCAGGAACGCTTCAACGGTTCCTAGCGATTCTGAGACTGTTTTTTCGTGACATATTGGGCTTCATGTTAGTGGTAAATTTAGGTCGATAATTTTTGCGTTTATTTGTGAAAAAAATGGAAATTTGGCGTACATTTTGAAAATTTTGTAATTTTCAAATTTTTAATTTTTATTCTGTTAAACCAGAGAGTTATGTGGCACAAAATAGTTAATAAATAACATTTCCCACATGTCTACTTTACATCAGCACAATTTGGGAACAACATTTTTTTTTGTTAGGAAGTTATAAGGGTTAAAAGTTGACCAGCGATTTCTCATTTTTACATCAAAATTTACAAAACCATTTTTTTTAGGGACCACCTCACATTTGAAGTCACATTTGAGGGGTCTATATGGCAGAAAATACCCAAAAGTGACACCATTATAAAAACTGCACCCCTCAAGCTACTCAAAACTACATTCAAGAAGATTATTAACCCTTCAGGTGCTTCACAGGAACTAAAGCAACGTGGAAGGAAAAAATTTTAATTTTTCCAACAAAAATTTTCTTTTAGCATCAATTTTTTCATTTTTACATGGGCAACAGGATAAAATGGATCCTAAAATTTGTTGGGCCATTTCTCCTGAGTACACAGATACCTCATATGTGGTCATAAACCACTGTATGGGCGCACGGCAGGGCTCAGAAGGGAAGGAGCGCCATTTGACTTTTTGAATGGAAAATATGCTGGAATATTTAGCGGTTGCCATGTCGCATTTGGAGAGTCCCTGTGTGCCTAAACATTGGAGCTCCCCCACAAGTGACCCCATTTTGGAAACTAGACCCCCTAAGGAACTTATCTAGATGCATAGTGATCACTTTGAACCCCCAGGTGCTTCACAAATTGATCTGTAAAAAAAAGAAAGTACCTTTTTTTTTCACAAAAATTTTCTTTTAGCCTTAGTTTTTTCATTTTCACATGGGCAACAGTATAAATTGGATCCTAAAATTTGTTGGGCAATTTCTCCTGAGTACACAGATACCTCATATGTGGTCATAAACCACTGTTTGGGCGCACGGCAGGGCTCAGAAGGGAAGGAGCGCCATTTGACTTTTTGAATGGAAAATATGCTGGAATATTTAGCGGTTGCCATGTCGCATTTGGAGAGTCCCTGTGTGCCTAAACATTGGAGCTCCCCCACAAGTGACCCCATTTTGGAAACTAGACCCCCTAAGGAACTTATCTAGATGCATAGTGAGCACTTTGAACCCCAAGGTGCTTCACAAATTGATCCGTAAAAAAAAGAAAGTACTTTTTTTTCACAAAAATTTTCTTTTAGCCTCAGTTTTTTTCATTTTCACATGGGCAACAGTATAAATTGGATCCTAAAATTTGTTGGGCAATTTCTCCTGAGTACACAGATACCTCATATGTGGTCATAAACCACTGTTTGGGCGCACGGCAGGGCTCAGAAGGGAAGGAGCGCCATTTGACTTTTTGAATGGAAAATATGCTGGAATATTTAGCGGTTGCCATGTCGCATTTGGAGAGTCCCTGTGTGCCTAAACATTGGAGCTCCCCCACAAGTGACCCCATTTTGGAAACTAGACGCCCTAAGGAACTTATCTAGATGCATAGTGAGCACTTTGAACCCCCAGGTGCTTCACAGAAGTTTATAACGCAGAGCCGTGAAAATAAAAAATCATTTTTGTTCTCAAAAAATGATTTTTTAGCCCACAATTTTTTATTTTCACAATGATTACAGGAGAAATTGAACCCCAAAATTTGTTGTCCAGTTAGTCCTGAGTACGCTAGTACCCCATATGTGGGGGGGAACCACTGTTTGTGCACACATTAGGGCTCGGAAGGGATGTAGTGACGCATTGAAATGCCGACTTGATGGAATGGTCTGCGGACATCTTGTTACGTTTGCAGAGCCCCTGATATGCCTAAACAGTAGAAACTCCCCACAAGTGACCCCATTTTGTAAACTAGACCCCCAAGGAACTTATCTAGATGTGTGGTGAGCACTTTTAACCCCCAAGGGTTACACAGAAGTTTATAACGCCCGGGCATGAAAATAAAAAAAATCATATTTTTTCCACAATCAGGATCTTTTAATCCCCAATTTTTTTATTTTCCCAAGGGTAACATGAGAAATTAGACCCCAAAAGTTGTTGTCCAATTTGTCCTGAGTATGCTGATATCCCATATGTGGGAGAAAACTACTGTATGGGCACACGTCGGGGCTCGGATGGGAAGTAGTGACGTTTTGAAATGCCCACTTGATGGAATGGTCTTCGGGCGTCATGTTACGTTTGCAGAGTCCCTGATGTGCCTAAACAGTAGAAACTCCCCACAAGTGACCCCATTTTGGAAACTAGATCCCCAAGGAACTCCTAAAGATGTGTGGTAAGCACTTTGAATCTCCAAGTCCTTCACAGAAGTTTATAACGCAGAGCCGTGAATATATAAAATCATTTTTTTTCCACAAAAATAATTTTTAGTCCCCAATTTTTTTTCCCAATGTTAACAGTAGAAATTAGAACCCCCAAAGTTGTTGTGCAATTTTTCCAGAGTACGCTGATACTCCAAATGTGGGGATAAAGCACTGTTTGGGCATACGTCGGGGCTTGGAATAAAGGGAGCACTGTTTGACTTTTTGAACTCAAAATTTGCAGGAATCAATGGTGGCGCCATGTCGCGTATGGAGACCCCCTTATGTGCCTAAATAGTGGAAACCCCTCAATTCTAACTCCAACCCTAACCCCAACACACCCCTAACCCTAATCCCAACTCTAACAATAAACCTAACCACAAGCCTAACCCTAATTCCAACCCTAACCCAAATTCCAACCCTAACCCTAATTCTAACCTTAACCCTAATGCTAACCCTAACCCTAGTTCTAACCCTAAGGCTGGGTTCATATTGCGTTTTACCAGCCCGTTCAACACGTAATGTTGACCGGCTGGTAACGGTATAGCATAACGTGATCGCGTTATGCTATACCCGCTAGCGCAGATGAATCAGCAGATGATTCATCTGTGCTAGCGGTGACGGAGCCCAGACGCTGCAGCCCGTGTCCGAGGCTCCGTCTCTGAATGACGGCACGGCATGCGTTGCGATGCGCACACAAATGGGGTGAATGGCAGCGTTAACGGACTGCGTTACACCGCGTTATACCACGGTGAAACGCAGTCCATCTAACGGACTGCCATAATGCAATATGAACCCAGCCTAAACCTAACCCTGAGGCCCCGTGCACACGTTGCGGATTCACTTGCGGATTTTTCTTAAATCCGCAGGTAAAATGACCTGCGTTTTACCTGCAAATTTAGCGCGGATTTGTTGCATTTTTTCCCTGCGGTTTTACACCTATAATGGAATAGGTGTAAAACCTCTGCGGAATCCGCACAAAGAGTTGACATGCTGCGGATTTAAAACCGCAGCAAATCCGCATGTGCACAGCGTTTATTTTAACCATTTATTTGCATTGTACTGTACATGGTTTCTGGATCTGCTGTGGATCCGCAGCGCCAAATCCGCTGCGGATCCGCAGCCAAATCCCCAGCGGATCCCCAGCAAAATTCGCCGCGGATCACCAGCAAAATCCGCCGAGAATCCCCAGCAAAATCCGCCGAGGATCCCCAGCAAAATCCGCCGAGGATCCCCAGCAAAATCCGCGCGGATCAGCAGCAAAATCCGCCGCGGATCAGCAGCAAAATCCGCCGCGGATCAGCAGCAATATCCGCCGCGGATCAGCAGCAAAATCCGCCGCGGATCAGCAGCAAATTCCGCCGCGGATCAGCAGCAAAATCCGCCGCGGATCAGCAGCAAAATCCGCCGCGGATCAGCAGCAAAATCCGCCGCGTCAGCAGCAAAATCCGCGGGATCAGCAGCAAAATCCACCGCGGATCAGCAGCAAAATGCGCCGCTGATCAGAAGCAAAATCCGCCGCGGATCAGCAGCAAAATCCGCCACGGATCAGCAGCAATATCCGCCGCGGATCCGCAGCAAAATCAGCCGCGGATCCGCAGCAAAATCCGCCGCGGATCAGCAGCAAAATCCGCCGCGGATCAGCAGCAAAATCTGCCGCGGATCCGCAGCAATATCCGCCCCGGATCCGCAGCAAAATCAGCCGCGGATCCGCAGCAAAATCAGCCGCGGATCAGCAGCAAAATCCGCCGCGGATCAGCAGCAAAATCCGCCGCGGATCAGCAGCAAAATCCGCCGCGGATCAGCAGCAATATCCGCCGCGGATCTGCAGCAAAATCAGCTGTGGATCAGCAGCAAAATCCGCTAGGAAAAAAAAAAAAATATTTATTTTATTATTTGTCCCTACCTATGACAGGGGGGGTTCATTTACTTTTTTTTTATTTTGATCACTGTGACAGTTTATCACAGTGATCAAAATAAATTTTTGTACAATGGTGGGCGCACTGCGCAAGCGCCGGTCGGCGGGCGCACTGCGCATGCGCCCGCCATTTTCCAAGATGGCGGCGCCCATGAAGAATCCCGGGCAGCCGCCGGGACGGATCCAGGGACATCGGTGGACCGGGAGAGGTGAGTAGGGGGGTCGGAAGGTGAGGGGGGGATCGGTAGGTGGGGCAGCGGATCGCAGGAGCAGGGGAGCAGACAGTGATGGCGGTGACCGATTGCTGTCATCTTTCGATGGCGGCGGCCGATCACCGCCGTGACTCGTTGTGGGGGGGGTCTGATCGCGGTCTCCAGCCATGGCAGATGCTATTGCAGCATCGGCTATGGCTGGATTGTAATATTTCACCAATTTCATTGGTGAAATATTACAAATCGCTCTGATTGGCTGTTTCACTTTTAGCAGCCAATCAGAGCGATCGTGGCCACGTGGGGGTTAAGCCAACCCCCCTGTGGTGATGCACTAAGGGTCCTGTGCCTGGGGGTCGGGTGACCTTTCAGTGACCCCGGTCACCCGACACCCAGGAGCATGATTTATAGCATGACGCCGGCGTCATGGGTCGGGGTGGCACTGGTTTTCATAACGCCGACGTCGGCGTCATTTGTCGGGAAGGGGTTAAGCTGCGTTTTACAGTACCAGCATAAGCTATGAGATTTCAGAAATCTCATGTACACAGATTGTTTTTTTTTTTCCAGACTGAATTGGAAAATTGATACGTCTTTGAAAACTGCAGCATGTCACTTCTTTCAGCGTTTTTGCAGCTTTTTTTTCACCCATAGAAAGCAACTAGTAAGTGCAAAAATGCAGCAAAAAGCAAGCACAAGGTTTTGCTGTGTTTTTGGTGCAAAAACCTCAGGGGTGAATAAATACGCACATGCCAAGTTTTAGTTATTTGATCCCAGAAATTTTTTCAATTCTATATTTTTCTCACTTCACTTTACCAACTTGGAATATTTAGTGCTGATACATCACACACAAATTGCATTGCAAAATATTTAAACACAGGTTGTAATGTAACAAAATAGGTAAAAAGCCAAATGGGGTTAATATTTTTGCAAGCTACTGTACATTGAACTGATGAGGTGATGCGTAAGAAAAACAATATGAAAGCACAGGATTCATAAAAGCACGGTATTCATCTATACAGATTTCTTCCATTTTTGCACATGGTTATGTTGGAGGCTACATTCCCACGATTAGTATTTGGCGAGTTTTGGATGTTGCAGATTTTCTCCAGCATTTCTGCACTAATTAGGTAAGTTAGGTTCTGTTTTTGAGTACATTTTTTAACATGTGCTTTTATCATGTTTTTGACGCTCCGGCTTTTATCTCTTTTTGGTGAGTCATGCTTTAAGAAAAGCTGCTTTGTTTTTGATACTTCCTGGTATTTGGCTTTGACAAAGCATTATTGATACAGTCATGTGTGGATCACATGCATTTTTCACCTCTGGATTTTCCATATCTAAATCAATTCTATGGGAAAATCTGCACATACAACTCGGCGCATTTGCAAGTGAAACTGACATGTTGCAGATTTCAAAAAAGCATGCAGTACAAACAAGAACAAAGTGGGCATGAGATGTCTATGAATCCCATCCACTGTGCTGGAACTGTATAGCGACAATACGGATATTCAAATACTCATCATGGGAATTTAACTATACAGACATTGAGGGGGTCATTATTTGTGTTTGCACCAACATGATACACAAGTTATGACAATTTATGATCACAAATTCCTAAACTAAATTTATGTTTTACATTACTTATTACACCATTTTTAGTACCATGACAGGAGTGGTGTACCTTTTTAATGTGAAGTAGGACATTTTTATTAATGATTTCTATATAAAAGTCCAAGAGGCAGGTGCCGCCAGCTTCTCTCCCACCCTCTCAGCTATGAACACACATAGGAAGAGCCCTGTTAGTCCGGCTGAATGGGCTAGGAGAAGCCTGCCTCTTGGACTAGTCACTTGTTCCTGGCTGTGCTTTCAATATGAAACATCACTGAATTTCAGACTCAAACACTCATGCTCAGAACCCAGAAGCCGGTCACGGATTCATGCTACCGGTGACTGGTGAAGCGTAAATCAGCTAAGTTTCCCTTTAGGACATTGATGGCACTAATTATGAAAACGTCACTTACCAAGTTCCATGCTCTTTGATGTCTTCATATTGTAGGCATCGGACTGTTGGGAACTTTTCATTTCTGAACTGATTACAAAACATACATATATATATATATTAATATTTCTCTATTTAGTATAGGTAATTTTTTTTAAAATATTCACAGACAACATATTATGCAGTAGAATCTATGTGGCACAAACACTTTTTTTTTTAATGCTGCACTTTACAAATTCTCATACAAGTGTTTCATTCACATTAATGGATGTACCTGGATACTCAGCTTCACCTTAGTTCTGACCCTAATGTCATGACTCAGAGGAGCAACCTAGATGACGGTCTAGTACAAGGATGCACCACATTTTCAGGTCCAAGAGCCACATTATCACATTGATCCACTCTCTGGCATTGTCATAAATCTAAAAGAAGTATTTCCTTTTCAGGTATATATTACATGGATAACGGATATTTGCAGATTGAACTATCCTACCTATAAGAAGTATAGGGGGTGATCTTTTTTGCCTAAGTAGCATTTCAAACATTCATAGACCTACCCCATATGTATGTTGCTCCTTTCATTAAAAACTATGGATGCTGTGACAACAGCCAAGACTCTAACTCCTGATATATTGGGGAGTTTGCCAGCCAGTGCTCCACTACTCCTGACCAGTCCCTGCTCCCAGAGCTACACACCTCGCTTTTTCAAGAATTTCTGTGCCCAGATGGCTGGAGGCCACACAGCATGACATTGCAAACCACATGTGGCCATTGAGCTGCAGATTGTGCACCTCTGGTCTAGTATAAAAAAGCTGCTTTCCCTGCAGACATATTATTTTACCACGTACTCATTCATACCTGCTATCACGCCAAATGTCTTTGCTATTACAGACAAATTCAGACTTCTAAGGTTACAAATTAAGCTGTTAAATATAATTGTATTTATGCAGAACTCAACAGACAGAGAGAAAAGATGACACTAACACATCTGTGTGTCTTAAAACAATTTTAACAAAATTGCTATAGCATGACAGGCATTTCTCCAATCATGTTGTTCAGTTAGGAAGATCAATTAAACATATATGAAGATGTCAAAACGAAAATGAAGAAATGAAGAATATCTCAACAGCAATGTATGCAGTAATAATCATTCCTTCCACTGAGAACTGCGCTCTAGTTACTACTTATCATCTGCAAAATACATAAATCTGCTTGGCCTGTTCTATAACATGCTGCCCACAGATAGGCTGAAACAAGCTGCCGACATGCTCTATTAACCATGAGGAAGTCAAAGATGAAGGAGAAAAAGGTTTACCGGTCTGTGTAGCGCTGAGATAAGAGATAAATGTAGGGACAGCAATCTGGTTAACAAACTTTTATTAACCCTTTGATCTCCACAACGCATTTCGATAGCATAACATTATCTTCATCAGGTGGTGCAAAGGGAATAAACAAGGAAATGACATCTTTATAGGGGAGGTACATAAGGGATTGGTTAAGAGAGTCATGACCTCAAAACACCCTTCATATGCCAATTAAAAACAGAAACACATACAATTGTGAAATGTGATATAAAAATGAGATTCTAAAATGGGAAACTCCTTTAAAATAGAAAATACAATGAGTAACACTTATAAAATTGATAATAAAAAATATATAATATATATATATATATAATTTCAGGTCCTTCTCAAAAAATTAGCATATAGTGCTAAATTTCATTATTTACCATAATGTAATGATTACAATTAAACTTTCATATATTTTAGATTCATTACACACCAAATGAAATTTGTCAGGTCTTTTATTGTTTTAATACTGATGATTTTGGCATACAACTCCTGATAACCCAAAAAACCTGTCTCAAAAAATTAACATATTTCAACCGTCCAATAAAATAAAAGTGTTTTTTCAAAACAAACAAAAAAACTATCAAATAATAATGTTCAGTTATGCACTCAATACTTGGTCGGAATCCTTTTGCAGAAATGACTGCTTCAATGTGGCGTGGCATGGAGGCAATCAGCCTGTGACACTGCTGAGGTGTTATGGAGGCCCAGGATGCTTCAATAGCGGCCTTAAGCTCATCCAGAGTGTTGGGTCTTGCGTCTCTCAACTTTCTCTTCACAATATCCCACAGATTCTCTATGGGGTTCAGGTCAGGAGAGTTGGCAGGCCAATTGAGCACAGTAATACCATGGTCAGTAAACCATTTACCAGTGGTTTTGGCACTGTGAGCAGGTGCCAGGTCGTGCTGAAAAATGAAATCTTCATCTCCATAAAGCATTTCAGCCGATGGAAGCATGAAGTGCTCCAAAATCTCCTGATAGCTAGCTGCATTGACCCTGCCCTTGATGAAACACAGTGGACCAACACCAGCAGCTGACATGGCACCCCACACCATCACTGACTGTGGGTACTTGACACTGGACTTCAGGCATTTTGGCATTTCCTTCTCCCCAGTCTTCCTCCAGACTCTGGCACCTTGATTTCCGAATGACATGCAAAATTTGCTTTCATCAGAAAAAAGTACTTGGGACCACTTAGCAACAGTCCAGTGCTGCTTCTCTGTAGCCCAGGTCAGGCGCTTCTGCCGCTGTTTTTGGTTCAAAAGTGGCTTTACATGGGGAATGCGGCACCTGTAGCCCATTTCCTGCACACGCCTGTGCACGGTGGCTCTGGATGTTTCTACACCAGACTCAGTCCACTGCTTCCTCAGGTCCCCCAAGGTCTGGAATCGGTCCTTCTCCACAATCTTCCTCAGGGTCCGGTCACCTCTTCTCGTTGTACAGCGTTTTCTGCCACATTGTTTCCTTCCAACAGACTTCCCATTGAGGTGCCTTGATACAGCACTCTGGGAACAGCCTATTTGTTGAGAAATTTCTTTCTGGGTCTTACCCTCTTGCTTGAGGGTGTCAATGATGGCCTTCTTGACATCAGTCAGGTCGCTAGTCTTACCCATGATGGGGGTTTTGAGTAATGAACCATGCAGGGAGTTTTTAAAAGCCTCAGGAATCTTTTGCATGTGTTTAGAGTTAATTAGTTGATTCAGAAGATTAGGGTAATAGGTCGTTTAGAGAACCTTTTCTTCATATGTTAATTTTTTGAGACAGGTTTTTTGGGTTATCAGGAGTTGTATGCCAAAATCATCAGTATTAAAACAATAAAAGACCTGACAAATTTCATTTGGTGTGTAATGAATCTAAAATATATGAAAGTTTAATTGTAATCATTACATTATGGTAAATAATGAAATTTAGCACTATATGCTAATTTTTTGAGAAGGACCTGTATATATATGTCATGGGAAGATATAAACTAAATATTCAAAAGCACATAAATAATAATAATAATAATTAATAATAATAATAATAATAATAATAATCTGTTTTACAGGTGTTTCCCATTTTAATATCTCATTTTTATATCTCAGTTCACAATTGTATGTGTTTCTGTTTTCAATTGGCATATGAAGGGTGTTTTGAGGTCATGACTCTTAACCAATCCCTTATGTACCTCCCCTATAAAGATGTCATTTCCTTGTTTATTCCCTCTGCACCACCTGATGAAGATAGTGTTATGCTATCGAAACGCGTTGTGGAGATCAAAGGGTTCATAAAAGTTTGTTAACCAGATTGCTGTCCCTACATTTATCCCTTATCTCAGCACTCCACAGACTGCTAAACCTTTTTCTCCTTTATCATTCCATATCCCTCCTCCTGAGGGTTTGCGGCAGGAGCAGCTACAAGTACAGTCAATTCCATTGAGAAGTTTAAGGACCTGCAGTGTCCGGGCAATGATGGATCCCTACTTCCCAGCTTAAGGACCTGTGGTGATGCGTATCGTGTTCCCTGATCACGTGACCAGAACCGGGAAGTGCTGGCCAGCAGCGGCAGTGCACGGCAGTCTCCAAAGGTCCTCAGGGATCATCCCTTCAAGTGTAAACTGGGGTTGTGCAGGAGTGCACAGTCTCATTAGGTGAGTGGCCACTTGGCCCCTGTTTGATAATCCACTATATCACCAGATTTCCCATATTTTGTGCTCCTTGTTTATTGTTCGTATTACATAAGGAAGTCAAAGAGCAGACATTTTATTTAGGACCATTCTATAAGCCGAAGCAGAACCAATGGCTCTTATTAGGCAGTAATCTGCCCCATACATCTATTACAAGGACAACCATTCATCCAAGTGCTCAACATGTTAAAATTATATTTTTTATATAATGGCAGGAGCAGGTATTGCAGCAATCAGCACAGAATACGCTATCCAGGATTATTTAAAGAGGTCTGAATTACCAGGAATTATTTAAAGACATTTACATGTCAGTAAATCTCAAGAAAAAAAAAACCTAGCTGAATCAGATCTCTCGCTTTGCACTAATGAGGAGTATCACCCCAAAAAATGCATCTGCAAATGGGAGTGTCTGGTTTGACGTCTCATCCTAAGTCATGTGACAAGGCTCATTAAAAGGGTTAATGACTTCTAGGATTGCTAGTGCTACATCCAATAGGTGGCACTGAAGTTTAGGTCCTCTTCCTTTTCTAAAGAAATCATTTGCATAAGAAAAATATACTGTAGGTACAAATTTATAAGTATAAATCTGATATGAAATATTAAAAACTGAGTCATTTTAAATAGTAACCATACTTTCAAGTGACCTTTCAGTATAAGCTGTGATGTGTGTACATGAGTAATAACACTATCTCAGGCCACTATGTGTCTTCTACTCAGCATTTTCCCCAGTTTTCCTTCTGCAGGCTCAATCTCTATTTTAAGCTAATTCTGAGCTGATGGAAGGAGACTAGTTGCTATCATGTTTGCCATACACAGTGTAGGCATACTTTTTGGCAGTATCCGGCTATTTGAGTCAGGCACGGAGATGCAGGTCTTGGTGTTGCCTTGCCTTAAATACGTGGATACTGCCAAAAATGATTTTCCGACAAAGCACAATGTGACTCCGTCTGCATCATTTCAGTCAATGGCCCAGTCAGCACAAATATCCAAATCCTGTTTTCTATGGCTTAAGACGTATGTACCGATGGAACCACTGACAGGAGGCTCAAGCGTGATGTGAACATAGGCTTATGCTTTAAAGAGGATATTATTCAAAATGAATTAACTATATCTTTCTTTATATATACTACATGGCACACACAAATGTAGACAATCCGAGGCAGCATTGGTATGACAGATTTCATGAAGGTGAATGCGTGAGATTAGCATTATCTATTAAACATCTTGGCGAACATAAGTCAAAAGAGATGATTGAAGTATAGCCATGAAAAATCTGTAAATTTTATTGAGACACACAATATAAAAACAATATAAAAAGAAGTACATTCCAAAAGAATGCCACACTGGCCTATAAGTCCAATTAATTGATATAGTCTGTCAATATGTACAAAAGTTTGCACCCTAAACATAAGTACATGCAGGATAAAATTATCCAAAGATGAAGATGGAGTATACTCCAATCTTCAGTACAGATAGTATAAGACTATTTAATGGCAAATACCTCCAGACATATGTATAAGTCTGGTGGAGAGTGACATACCAGCTCTGGCTGTCGAGGTAAGGAGGCTTATTCGCCGTGCAATGCTCCTCTGGGAAATTTTAATATGCAAATTGCCTCTTCAAACAAAGAGGACTTGTACTCTATAGCGCCACCTATTGGAAGTAGCGATCCTACAAGTCACAATCAACCCTTTAACGAGTCTTGTAATATGACTTAGGATAAAAGCCAAATCAGTATCTCCATTTGCAGACACGGTGTTTTGGACTGTTGGTCCTCGTCAGTGCAAAGTAGGAGAGATCTGATTTGGCTAGATGAGAGGCTCTGGACTAGGGTCTAAGGGTAAGGTTTCTCCTTGGTGGCGCTATAGAGTACAAGTCCTCTTTTTTTGAAGAGGCAATTTGCATATAAGTCTGGTGATAACTCATTACCAAATTGCCATGTGACCAGCAGAAAAAGTGAAGTCACAATATGGTACAAGTGTACACAGTTATCCACTGGCTATGAGTAAATACTTTACTCATACTTACCCCTTGGAGAAAGCTAACGCGAAATGCGCATCGGGAGCTGCACTACTGCTGTCAGGTCATATGTCCTTTCTTTCTTTATTTACATTATTTTGCACTGTTTTACACTTTATGTGGATACCATTTGCTGCTAAAGTATTTACTCATAGCCAGTGGATAACTGTGTACACTTGTACCATATTGTGACTTCAATTTTTCTGCTGGTCACATGGCAATTTGGTAATGAGTTATCACCAGACTTATACATATGTCTGGAGGTATTTGCCATTAAATAGTCTTATACTATCTGTACTGCAGATTTGAGTATACTCCATCTTCATCTTTGGATAATTTTATCCTGCATGTACTTATGTTTAGGGTGCAAACTTTTGTACATATTGACAGACTATATCAATTAATTGGACTTATAGGCCAGTGTGGCATTCTTTTGGAATGTACTTTTTTTTATATTGTGTGTCTCAATAAAATTTACTGTTTTTTCATGGCTATACTTCAAGCATCTCTTTTGACTTATATTTAATTTGTTGAAGTGCCATTTCTTTAGGCCAGATATAGGTTTTGGATTAGTTACCTTAGCGAACATACCTGAAATCGGAGTACTTCATTTTAATAGTTTCTTTTGAATTAGGTGTTAAAGAGGGATGAACATCTTTCTCCAAAAACCTATTATCAAAATTTGAAGAACCTGTTGATATTTAAAATATTTAGAGAAAGTAGTATTACTGGGGTGAAATAAATGTCTAAACGAAAGCTCTGCTGTCTTTCAACCCTCCAATAAATCTTCAACACAAGTGGAGGTTTTACAAAATATATTTGGTAGATCACTATAATTTTTTAAACTCAAAAGAAAGACAAAAATGAGAATCATCTCTGTGCTCCAATGAAAAGTCAGAAAATGTCAAAAGCGTCTGTGCTGTGAATTTCTGATGCAGGATTACATACTGTAAATTCAATTTTTCAGAAACTATGAACATTTGCCTCAGCTACTCTTACACATTTTACATTTCTTCAACTTACTATTGTGACATATGTTTCTGTTAATCTTAACTGCTTATTGCTTTCCTTTTCCCCTTCGGTGGCATCTCCGCAAGCAAACATGGCACAGATGGGGTTTGGCTTTATACTGTTTGATCATATGGTGAATTCTTCCTTTAAGAACACCCATAGGATATTTGAAAAATGGTCATTTGAAATGCAGTGTTCTTAAAGCATGCAATTCTTCCGTAAGAAACAACAAACAGAATTTAAAACGCTTTCAGAGGCGGAATGTTCTGTTTGATTTATCCAGAGCACACTGCAATGCGTGTAAATTGAACACAATTTAAATCAGTAGGCTTGTCACTACAAGCAGCTCCGGAAAGATGATATGCTAGAAAGTGAAAAGATAAGCTGATAAACCATACACCAAAGCAAATTGATAAATGCAGATTCAAAAGGTACAAAAAGCAAAATAACTTTCAGTCGAGTCCACAACTTAACACAGAGATTGATGCTTGA
Organism: Oophaga sylvatica; assembly: GCA_033576555.1. Taxonomy (NCBI): domain Eukaryota; kingdom Metazoa; phylum Chordata; class Amphibia; order Anura; family Dendrobatidae; genus Oophaga; species Oophaga sylvatica. Next base: position 24,353,126 of record JARQOD010000007.1, read on the forward strand.
AGATGCAGAGATATACAGCGCCAAAGGAGAATTTAAAAGCATTGTAAGTGCCGTGGGGTCAACATTTTCTTCACTTCAGAATCAACACAACAATTTTCAATACATTTCATTCCCATTTGTAAGTAGTGTTTAGGGATTGGAGCGAATCCAGTTATAGTGAAAGACGTGAAGAGAGTATACAAATGACAAGACTAAAAGTTGGTAAGTTAATATTATTTCAAAAGTTAGGTTGAAGTCTACTCCCCATTCATTATTTTCGTAATGACATTAGTGTAATCCACTTCCTGATACAGTGACATTCTCTTTAACGGGGTTATCCATGACTATTTAAATGGAATCTCTCAGTAGGATCAGCCCTCGTAAAACGTCTATATGGCCATGTAGGTCACAGAAAATTGAATAAAATGATACCTGTGACCTTATATCTTATTCCAGAGAAATCCATGCTTTTCTTATATGTAAATGACCTCTCCCAGGCTATGAGGAGGATGTTGCCTGGAAGATAATTCTGCCTCCAGAGATTATTTTACATGATCGAGGAGTTACCAGTGAGACAAGTAACTAACACAGAACAGGAGAAATGAAATTTGTCTTCTTGAAAACACATTTTTCCCAGCTCTTGAACTTTGCTGTATTATAACAATATTACACCGAGTCTGCCTGTAATATGGAAGCTGAGAAGTACCTGTGTCAGGTATAATCACACACAGCTCTGAGACCAGGAGATCATAGAGCGGCCATTACACATCACACTGGAAACCATTACACATCACACTGATAACTCCCTCTTCAAGTAAAATAAGCTCTGGAGGCAGAGTTATCTTCCAGGCAGCATCCTCCCCAAAGCCTGGAAGAGGTCATTTAACCCCCAAGGGTGGTTTGCACATTAATGACGGGCCAATTTTTACAATTCTGACCACTGTCTCTTTATGAGATTATAACTCTGGAACGCTTCAATGGATCTTCGCGATTCTGAGACTGTTTTCTCGTGGCATATTGTACTCCATGAAAGTGGTAACATTTCTTCTATATAACTTGCGTTTATTTATGAAAAAAAATGGAAATATGGCAAAAATTTAGCAATTTTCAAACTTGGAATTTTTATTCCCTTTAAACAGAGAAATATGTCACACAAAATACTTGCTAAATAACATTTCCCACATGTCTACTTTACATCAGCACAATTTTGGAACCAAAATTTTTTTTTTTAGGAAGTTATAAGGGTTAAAAGTTGACCAGCGATTTCTCACTTTTACAACAAAATGTACAAAACCATTTTTTTAGGGACCACCTCACATTTGAAGTCACTTTGAGGGGGTCTATATGGCAGAAAATACCCAAAAGTGACACCATTCTACAAAATGCACCCCTCAAGGTACTCAAAACCACATTCAAGAAGTTTATTAACCCTTCAGGTGCTTCAGAGGAGCTGAAGCAACATGGAAGGAAAAAATGAACATTTAACTTTTTAGCAAGGGTAAAAGGAGAAAATTGACAGATAAAGTTGTTGTGCAATTTCTCCTGAGTATGCCGATACCCCATATGTGGGGGAAAACCACTGTCTGGGCGCACGGCAGGGCTCGGAAGGGAAGGAGCGCTGTTTGATTTTTTCAAACCAAAATTGGCTGGAATTGACATTGGACGCCATGTCGCGTTTGGATAGCCCCTGATGTGCCTAAACAGTGGAAACCCCCACATGTGACCCCATTTTAGAAACTAGACCCCCTAAGGAACTTATCTAGATCTGTGATGAGCACTTTGAACCCCCAAGTGCTTCATACACGTTTATAACGTAGAGCAGAAAAATTAAAAAAATATGTTTTCCACAAAAATGATCTTTTCACCCCAATTTTTATTTTCCCAAGGGTAACAAGACCTCAAAAGTTATTGTGCAATTTGTCCTGAGTACGCCGATACCCAATATGTGGGGGTAAACTACTGTTTGGGAGCATGGAAGAGCACGGAAGGGAAGGAGCGCCGTTTGACTTTTTCAACGCAGAATTGGCTGAGAGCCCCTGATGTGCCTAAACAGTGGAAACCCCCCACAAGTGACACCATTTTGGAAACTAGACCCCCTAAGGAACTTATCTAGATCTGCTGTGAGCACTTTGAACACCCAAGTGTTTCACTAAAGTTTATAATGCCTGGGTGTGAAAAAAAATTCCACAAAAATGATTTTTTAGTCCCCAATTTTAGATTTTTCCCAAGGAAATTGGACCCCAACAGTTGCTGTCCAATTTGTCCTGAGTACGCTGATACCCCATATGTGGGGGGGGAAATACTATTGGATACCTAAGGTCCTGCAATGCCAGCACATGAGGAAAGAGACATAGCAGATCAGGAAAAATATATTACATGTCTATTTGGAGGTATTTGCTAATATTATTATTATTACACCTACTACACATTGGGATAGGATCTTGGAGATGGGAATACCCCTTTAACTTATTTGGCAGTAGACTATTTCATTGGCTACATGGCAATAGAACTGGCTGTCTTTGTTATTAATATTTATTTCTAGGAACATTGCGTTGCAATTTTTATACATAAAAGCGTATAAAAAGTAGAACAAATTAGTAAATGCATGCAATGAAACATATCTGGACCTACTGTAGATGCTAAAAACCTAGAATCCAGAGCCAGAGACATGCTCTAAACCTACACATCAAGAACTGCAGAATAACATCTATTTAGATAAATGTATCTAAAAGGAAGCCAGGAACTAGTGAATCATCGGGTAATGATTGCTGAAAATATGTGGCTCAATTCCCAATAACTTTACAAAATAAAAAATTTAATATGGCTAAAATCTTAACATGAAAAGTCAACTATATCTTGAAAAGGACAATAAAGAGAAAATCTTGCATTTTTGTTATGTATTTTGTATAAGTGTAATTTTTGCATATATAACCTGTAAACTTGTACATCACCTACAGTATCCATATATATTCTAAACAAACTTCACATAACAAATTTTGATATGATGACAAGGTTAGGCAAACCCCAACCATTGCATTGCATGTATGTAGAGACAATATCAGATTTGCTGGAGTTTTAGCAATTGTTTATAAAAAGTATATGGAAATAACAAATACCAACCCACAAAACTAAAATGGAAAAACCTACAGGAACAGGCCACACATCTAGGAACTTTGAAATAAAAAAGGTCCATTGTTGGCTTCTGGAGATGAAGAGAAACACAAGTAATACATAAAGGACTTGGAGCAAGAAACATATCAAAGTGTACTGACAGGGTCAGACATAAAACTGGTACATGAAAAAGAATCATTCTTCCAAATCGTACAAATACTGACAGTGTAGCCCTGAGACACTCAACAAAAGGATTCCCATTACATTAACCTAGACATTACAAAGGAGGCAGTCTCACTGACATGGAGCCATACCAGCACTTAGGATACAGTGCGCGGTCTGAAATACTTCAATCAAACATCAATGAAGACGGGAAACATTTTTAAAAGCACTTTTCTTAAAAAAATATAAAGAACTTCTACTATCTGTGTTCAAAAACTTCATGCTCAGTACTTCTGCTTTCATCATTGCCCCATTGATAAGGTATGTAAAAAACACACACAAAAGCTTCACGTGAAAGAAAATCTAAATGTCTAGATATTTCATATGTCCAACTACCCAGGGAACAAAACAAAACCAATAGTTGAATGCTTATAAAAAAGCAATGTCTACTCATGTAAGAAGGCAAAATTCATCATGAAATAAGTCTACCGCAAAACTAGTCACTGCCAGGTAGGAGGGGTCATCTTTTTAAAGAACTTGTAGCATCACCTTCTTGGTGAATGGATAGGCAATGTATTATAATAAGAGTAGTCCTATTTTAGTCAAATGTAAACCCATGATGCCATAAGTAATGAGTAATTTCTACAGTAAACTGGACTTAATTTTCAGAACACTTTTGGCATGGTATAGAGACAAGTCAGAAGCTTTGATCATTGGTGGTCTGGATGATGAGGCCCACTTCAAAATGCTTAAACGAAGGAAAAGAAGTGTTCAGCAAGTGCTCAGTATAAAGTCTATGCAGTGCAGGCATAACTCTAGGTAGGACATGCTTACATTTATGCAGTTTCACCTCAATAAAAGCATGCTCACACATATTAGATATGCAACAATTTAAGGGTGTGGATGCCTAAACAGAACGAAAAAAACAAGAATTTGGATGACTGTCTCAGAATGAGGACTCATTTCTCTGAGTGTAAATGAGAGTGTAACGACCTTCTGTGTGGAGTTACAGATTTTTTTTTTCAAAAATGAAAAACATTATGTAAATTCCCAGATTAGAAATTGGTCTAAAAATGTAACAGCAACACAAGGGCAGGAAATCTGTGAATCTGTCACAAGGCTTCTTGTTATACACATCTAGACAGCAAATTACGCTCATGAGGTTTACCTAAGGCAAGCTTGAAATAAATGTTACACGAGCCAGATAATTGCTCTGCGGTTCTCTAACCAGTCGAGATGCAAGGATCCATATGTCCCTGCTGTAGTGTGGCAGCGATTGTGTTTAATCACAGAATAAAGGACTACAAGGGTAGTATTCTACGCCACCACTGAATACGTAGGATTACTTTCTAGTGACAGATACTCAGAAATACAGAGCTAACAGAAAGCCGAAATTTCATAATGGATTTTTTAGACAGGATCTGTCCATGCGGTGCTTACCATAGCTGTTTGGCAAAGAGCAAAGGAAGTGTAAGAGTAACAAAGGAGGAACTTTCAATGCTGGAACTAGGTGGACAAAATGGTCATGGACAATACAGAACTGCGTGACTTCTGAATACCATATGTTATATTACTCACAATTAGTACAATGCAGGAAGAAGAAAATACTGTCCTGTATGTTGCAATTATGCACATAATTTGCTTCACAAAAACTAAATTAGGGACAAAGTACTTTATATTAATGAATCAGTGTGCAGTAAGGCTTCTATTTCTGTGGCATAGTGTTGAACACTACATTTGCTTCACATCATACACATAAGGTGAATAAATATCTATTTCTAATACCCATTGGCAGCAAGTTGACAGCAGATGGTAAGATACTGGTTAGTTCTTGAATTTTTGGAAGATTTTTATTCCTCTTTTTGTGGCTTTTCTTTTAAGTTTAGTGTTTGGACTCACAAGTGTAAGGAACCGTGACGCGGGTTGCGAGCTTGCATATCTTGGTCAAAATATGGATCAATACCTCATATATTATGTATATGTATTTTTCTGCACTTTATTTTTCAGGGTGCAGCCAGTCCCCTTTGGCCTTGTAAAATAGTTTGTCTGTTCACATGGGATGCACTTAGATAGTGCTGGACAGCCTACGTAATCTAATAGTATGGTCATCACTAATAGGCTGTAAGCCAGACACTGTGCATTACCTATGTGTGTGACCAGGGCCCTATACAAGCTGCTTTTGTGCAACTTCATACTAAGCAATCCCCCTCCATCAATTGGTAGGCTGTGAGTGGTGGTCTCATCAGTATTTTGAACCTGTGCTGCCGCCATCTTTACTACATGGGTTTGCTGCATCCATAGAGTTCATTAGTGCTAATATCTGGGCAGGTAAGCACTGCTAACTGCCTCTTGTATACAGTATTATGACTTAAACAACTAACGGAGCTCAGGTAGCAGTTTTATGGGTGAACACAAAGTGGAGACTTTGTGATATACTCTTGTGTTTGAGCTTCTGAAAGGGAACCTGTCACCAGATTTTCCCCATATAAAGTCTGGCCGCCACCTTTAGGGCCTTTTTTACAGCATACTGGAATGTTGTAATAAAGTCTACTATCTAGTCTGCAGATCCCAATAAAGAGCGTTTATTATACTCACAGATGGGGTGCTCCGGTCCGATGGGCATCTCTGTTCTTGATCCAGAGCATCCTCTCTTTCGATCGCAGTCCTCCCCCCTGCTTTGTGTGGATGACGCATCTTACGTCATCCACACAATAACCCCATCGCGCTCCTGCACAGGCGCACCTCTCTTCGCTCTGTCGAGAGCAAAGTACTGCAGTGTGCATGGCTCGGCTTTACTTCTGTGTCATCTACACTCTTTGCCTTTTCCTAGTGCATCACACTATAGCACTTTGCTCTGCACTTGGCAGGGCAGACAGAAGTTTGGACACTTTGTGTGTGACTTAGGACGTGTCATCCAGAAGAAGCAGGAAAAGAGGATGGCAATTGCAAAAAGAGAGGAAGCGTTGGATCAAGACCAGAGACGCCCATTGGACCAGACTGCCCCATCTGAGAGTATAATAAAAGCTCTTTTTTAGGACCCACAGAATGGATTGGAGACATTTTTACAGTATTTCAGTATTCGGTAACAAAGGCCCTAATAGTGGAGACCATACTTTATATTGTAAAAACCTGGTGACAGTTTCCATTTAACAATTTCTGAAGATCTCTGTTTGCTATTAGGAAACATTAATATTTACATCCAGGGGATAAAAATCTGGATAACATTCTGATAACATGCCTTTCATGCCGACTGATTGAGCTGTCTTCCCTAATTATTCCAGCAACCTTGTGGTAAAGACATAATAATGGCACAACATGTCTCCTGCGTCTGGACATAAACAATGTTTCATTCACTGAACGCAAGCAGACATCTTACATCTTAAAAAAAAATATGAAGCACATCATTCAGCAAAGAAACTTCATATCCAAGAAGAACCGTTTCTCCTTGCAGAGATTGACATGCTAAGCATGCCGAAATGATGAGACTTAAAGCCATAATGCTCCTCTGGGAAATATGCAAATTGTCTCTTCAGAGAGGAAGAGGACTAGAACTCTAGTGCCACCTATTGGAAGTACAGTAGCAATAGCAACCATAAAAGTCAATGTTGACTCATACAGCCAAACCAGATCATCTCACACTTTGCACTGACGAGGGGCAGTACCACGAAACACAGTGTCTGCAAATTGAGATTCTGGTTTGGCTCTTATCCTAATTCATGTGACAATGCTCATTAAAGGATCGACATTGACTTTTAGGATTGCTACTTCCAATAGGTGGCACTAGAGTTCGAGTCCTCTTCCTCTCTGAACAGCAAACAAACTTGATAGTTAATAAAAGGAATCTGTCAGCAGAATTTCATCCACCAAACTATGTGCATATGTAGCAAGACAAGTCCATCATTACTGTATATTTACATGGCCAGTTCCTTTTCTCTTTTACTGAGAAATCAGAGTTTGAACTGATAAGCAAATGAGGCTGAAGAGCTATGGTCGATCTGATACCTTTGTCACTCTAGCTCTATTCCACGCCCAGCGCCGCCTCTTTCTGCTTAACTGACAGCTTCTGTTCTGTGTGACTTCTGACAAAGGACCTGTCAGTCAAGCAAGAGGCGGTGACTTAAGGGGCAGAAAAGAGATGGAGTGACATAGACTTCAGATAGTTCTGCAGCCTTATTTACATATCAATTCAAATGCTGATTTCTCAGTAATGGAGGAACTGACAGGCCATGTAAAGGTATTGCTGGACTTATATTTGAAAGAGCTACATGGACATATAAATAGTTTGGGGCGTGAAATCCTGCTGACAGTTTCCCTTTTAAGTTAATTCTTGCTGCAATTTCTGTGTAGCCACACTGAGATTTCTCACACATGGCAGCAGAGAATACTTTTACAACACATACCCTGCTAGGACACAGCTCCCAGACTAATATATGAAAAGTAAGGATATTGTCAATGAAATAGGTCCTAATACAGAATGTCAGTAGTAGGATTTTAAATTATTATTACTATGTTAGGAGGTAGCTAAAAATACAGAGATATTATTGCAGAGATTTTGTTTGGGCTGTTTAACATGCAGCATACTAGTGAAAATGCCAAAAGATTTATACATATTATTATGTTAGAGACCTCTGGCTGGAAAAGGATTTGCAAACAGCTGCAATAATGTTATTTTTCCCAAAAAGTGCCTTTTTCATCCTGCACTTTGGTGTATTTAATCTGCACTCTCACATAACTGTAAGTGTGAGTCAGCTCTTGCCAACTACCGTCTTCCCACACGAGGGCATTCGCTGTGGGTTAACCAGATGATTGCTATACTTCTCAATAATAAGATGAGGAGAAAAATGTAAAATTAAGAAATGCATCACTTAGGATTATTCTTGTATTAATATGTTTACAGTGCTATGCTGGCTGCTCCATGAATACAGTCAGTTATTATATAAAATTTTATCAAATTCCATATTTGGTTAATACAAATAGTAAAATAAATTTGTATGTCTTTGTATAAGGCTCCTTTCATGCAGTCTTTTCTCCTACATTCAGAGGCACCATAGGGGTTTATGTCCGAGTCCCCCTGCAAAACGGGATTCGGACATATGCGCCAACAGGCCCTTTGGCGATAATGGTGCAGACAGAGTCACCATGTGCTCTGCCATACATAAATATCGTCCATATACGCCAATTGAAGGAAGACAGCAAGACAGAGTAGACTACTGTCCACCTCCAATATTTGTATACGGACTAAAATAATGCATGACAGAGAACATGGTGACTCCATCTGCACCGTTATAGCCAATGGCCCTGTCAGCGCATGTACCCGAATCTCGCATTGCGGGGGCCACAGATGTAAGCCATGATGTGGCCACTGAACATAGGAGAAAACGCTGTGCGAAAGGGCCCTTACATGATCTGTCCTCTTAAACAGGTCTAAAAGGCAAAGTGCTAACACACATTATTTTCCATGTGTGGCAGTTAAAGAAAAGTTTTAAAAAAATCAAATTCAATACTCTAACCTTGAATTCGCTAGAAAAAAAAATCCAAATTATAAATATACTGTTTTTTACTGGTTTTACAGCACCAACATATTCTGCAGAAAATCGGGAAAACACACAAGTTCTATAAACATCTGTCCCACCATACAAATCCACTTTATGTTAAAGTAGACGGAAATGCTCATATCAAAACCTCTGAAAATCCAAGTAGTGTCACACTGGAGTATAAAAAGCCCACCAGTAACTGACTATAGCTACATGCTATATTATTACAATATACTATATTACCAACATTCACAAATTTACCTCAGCTTCTATATAATAAATTACCGTAATTAATTTGGTAAATAAATGACGGCTGTGTCTGTACCTAGTGAATAAAGTGTACTGCACCAACTGTTCCTGTGGAATGTTAGGGGGTCCATTCCTACATCTGTAGGGGTCCACCTGGGTGTATTCTCCTGTTCCTCGTGGGCCAGTATGAGTCTGCATCCATGTTTAATGGTAGTTTGGAGAGATCACTGCCGAATGAAAGAGTATTCACTTCAGTCTACTGCTATCCTACATGTACGGGAATCTATCCTACGTGTTCGGGCATCTATCCTACACGTATGGGCATCCATACTACATGTATAGTGTGACGCTTCCCACGGCTGCGGGGGTCGGGACATGGCATAGCTTGCCTAGCTAGCCAATGCTCCCACGCCGCCAGTCCACGACGACGTGAGGCATGGGTCCCAGATGGTAAGAGAATGTGGACCCACTGGACCACGGAGGGAGACTCGGGCCTGCCCGGACTAGGGAAGGGCAGCGACCGGGATCCGTGGCAGCTGAGCATGTGGGCAAGGTGGCGACCTGCAGGACTAGACAACACCGCACAACTTCAGGTATGAAGAACATAAAGTTTACTTAAAGAAACACAGTACATAACAGAACATAAGACCGGGCTCCCGATTCCGCACATCAGAGAAGGGTACACGACTCAGGATCACAGACGAGTTCAGGAGGACATCACGGGTAGATGCAGTCCAGGGTTATCTGGCACGGGCATACTTGGGCGGCCTCTCTCTCAGGCCTCAGGCGTAGCACAGGCTCAGCAGGAGAACATCAGACACCGACCTCAGACAGACTTCAGACGATGGCGGGGTCATCACGGTAGATGCAATCCAGGATCATCTGGCACGGGCATACTAGTATGGCCTCACTCTCAGGCCTCAGGCGTAGCACAGGCTCAGCAGGAGAACATCAGACACCGACCCAGGACAGATGTCATCACAGGGTAGACCAAGGAGGAACCGGCAGGACATCGGAACATCAGGAACACGGACTGGATCACAGGAACACGGACAGGACATCAGGAACACGGATTGGATCCCAGGAACACAGACAGGACATCAGGACACAGGAACACGGACTGGACATCAGGAACACGGATTGGATCACAGGAACACCAGAACACTGGCATCGGACTCCGGACATCTGGAAACGATCGCAGGCTCCGGACATCTGGCAACGATCGGCAGGATCCGGACACCAGGAAGGATAGGATCCGGACATCTGGTAGTGGTCATCGGATATCAGGCCATGGTCATCAGGCATAGGATCCGGACATCTGGCAGCGACCTGAAAAGGAACCCCAGCGGTCTGGTGCAAGCCCGCCAGGCTCAACGGGAGCTGGCCGGGAATTGCACAGAAGCTGAGCACAGAGTAACAGAAACTCAGCACACACCGGACTCCTCCTTCCAAGATGAACTCAGGTTATATAGCAAGGATTCACAGTCACTGGCACAGGGTTCAGGACACAGCAGGATTTCAGGAACATAACAAAGAGAACACAGTTCAGACAGTCAGGTACAGGATGCGATCCAGGATCAGGGATTCAGGTAAATAGACACAGCAGGAACAGGCCTGGATATACAGCCTCCAGGAACGGCGATCTGGGTAATCAGCCCCCAGCATAGGCGGAAACACAAGACACAGTTCAGACATTCAGGTACCGGGTTAGATCCAGGATCAGGGATTCAGGAAACAAGATACAACAGGAACAGGCCTGGATATGCAGCCTCCAGGAACGGCGATCTGGGTACTCAGCCCCAGGCAGAAACACAAGACAGGACAAGGGGAATCAGCTCTCCAGAGCTGATCAAACTCAGAGCAGGAGCTGAACACACAACCACATACGGCTAGGTTCAGGAATTCAATGTGGATTCCATGTGAAGCTCTGGCAACGCCCACTAGGGCTGGGGAACTTTATATATGAACTGCTTCACAGCGATAGGCTGGAGCAGTAATTCTAGTACACACCCAATCCTCATAAAAGCAGGACAGGTGTGGGCCGCGCCCCCTATGCAGAGCCAGACAACTCATTACAGAGGAACAACTGACAGTGGCTGCTGCCACACACGTAGTAAATCATGCACTATTGCAGAGGACTTTGCAACCTACGGATGGTCTTCACAGCAGGCCAGGCGCCTGACAGAAGCTGCTGCCACACACGTAGTAAATCATGCACCATTGCAGAGGACTTTGGAACCTACGGATGGCTTCTGCAGCAGGTCAGGAACCGCACATGCGGGTGGTCATGCAACGCAGCGGAGACACTCACGCAAGTACGGCCACGCAGCAGAGCTGGGAACTGAGCAGCATCCATACAGGTAACAGACAACAGTATCCCAGCTGGTTAGGGGAAAAGGAGCAAAAGGGTTAATGCAAAAGACATGCAGAGTAACGCTGGAAAACAAAGTACAGACAATACCAGCGTTACAGTATCCTTGTCACGCTGTATAGCAGATATATATATATATGTGATGTCAGTAATCTATATCAAAAGGGCAACATCCTATATAACATGTGCATAGATATATGATAACATAGAATTACCTGACAGAATGTCCAGTGGGTCAATACGGAATCCGTTATACGCTGTCTCCGGCTAGAGGGTGACCGGGGTCTATGCTGACCCTAAACTGGGGTCCTAACTAATCCCTCTACCTGGAGGTACTGTTAAAGGTACAGAGGTCCAGGCCACCAGCGTAAACCCTGTCTCCTATCAATCCCTGCCAACTGTAATCTAGTCCTAAGAAGGACCCTGATTAACACCATAGGGAATGAACAGGTAACGGTTAATGAACAGAAAGACATACAAGAAAGACAAGAAATAAAGTAAATAAAGTCTTACATACAACACTCACACACAGTAGGAACACCTAAGGTCTCAGAGATAAACTATAAGCTGTAAGAGTAAAAACAACTAAGGAGCTCTTAGCTTAAGTATTCTCAGAACCGATCCAGTCTGCTAGACTACATGAATGCTTTCACCGGCATCTAACAAGCAGACTGGCAGGTATATGAAGGAATCTAATTAGAACATAATCAAAAGCAGCCGGGCGAGGCTGGACCTAGTCTTAGCAAAGAGCTAGGTAAAATTAACTCCCTCATTACCAAACACAAAGAAACAGCAACTCAGCTGTGAGAAGTCAGAGTATGTAATCGCGACGATCCTCGTGGCGATACGCCCATGACAGTACCCCCCCCCCTCTACGAGGGGACTCCGGACCCTCAGGGCCAGGTCTGCCCGGGTGAGTTGTGTGAAAGGTCCGAACCAATCGATCTGCGTTAACATCAGACGCAGGGACCCACGTCCTCTCCTCAGGACCATACCCCCTCCAATGAACCAAGTACTGAAGGGATCGGCGACTGAGACGTGAGTCAATGATTTTCGACCCATGAAATTCCACGTTATCATTGACCACCACTGAAGGAGGAGGTAGAGGTGACGGTATGACTGGTGCCACATACTTTTTAAGTAATGACTTGTGAAACACATTATGAATTTTAAACGTAGGAGGGAGGTCCAGACGAAATGCCACAGGATTAATTATGAAACTGATCCTGTACGGCCCGATGAATCTGGGACCCAACCTCCAGGAGGAAACTTTAAGTTTTATATTCCTGGTAGACAACCAAACCAGATCGTTCACCTTCAGATCTAGACCAGAAACTCTCCCCCTATCAGCCCATCCGTTTGTAACGGTTCCCCGTAACCTTCAGTCTTAACCGATCTGGAACTATCAGTCTCCCTGGAAGTCCCACAGGGGCGTCCCCTGAGCCCCCAATACCTCCCCCTCAAGCTCAGAGCATACAGCTGACACTACAACTCCCTCCTGAGGAATAGGAACCGGATCATCCGTCTTCCCGGCCCCTGGGAAAGTATGAGATAAGGCATCAGGAAGCAACTTTATTGAGCAGTCATATGCGCGATGAGGAGGTAACTCTTTACACCCCTCCTCTGAGAACATCTCCCCAAAGTCCTCCAGAAAAGGAGACAAAGTCCTAGGCACAACCGCACCGATGACCGTGCTCATGCAGTTATTCCTGCAAAATTCACCCCACTGGCTTATCTTTCTGGATTGCCAATCAATCACTGGGTTATGTTTAGCCAACCAAGGAAGTCCCAACACAATAGGAGTAGGTAGACCCTCCAACACATAACAAGACAATTGCTCTTTATGTATTGCCCCTACTCGAAGATCTATGTTATGAACAGCTTGTACCAAGCTACCTTGACCGAGAGGTCTAGAATCAATAGAGACTATAGGGACCGGTTTGGCCAATACACTCAGTTGCATACTATGCACCTGGGCAAACCGAGCGTCCACCAGATTAGCCCCGGACCCACTATCAAGAAAAACAGAAATCCTCTCAGTTCTAGTACCAATCACCACCTCCGCAGGTACGAGAAACTGAGAGGGATTTGGGGACGAAATACACACCCCAGTTTAACTCCTTTGCTCAAAGAGGCCCGGGATGGACACCCCCCAACAAAATGTCCCTCTCTCCCGCAAAAGAAACACCTTCTAGTCTTGCGGCGCACCGCCGATTCCCTCCTACAAAAGGATGTCCCTCCCAACTGCGTGGGTTCCTCAGAACAGACCAGGGGAAACTCGGTATAAGGGACTTTAGTAGTAGGTGGAGTCATCACGGGAGGCGGAGTTACCTCGCGTCTTCCCCGAATTCGTCTATCAATGCGAATAGCGAGGGCCATAGCAGCCTCCAGTGATGGAGGAGAATCATACTGAGCCAACACATCCTTTAATTTGTCAGACAACCCTTGACAAAACTGGCTCCTAAGAGCTGGGTCATTCCACTGAGTATCTGTTGCCCATCTACGGAACTCAGAAGAATATTCCTCCTCTGGACGATTTCCTTGCCGTATTTTACGTAACTTTGTTTCAGCAAGGGAAACTCGATCCGGATCATCATATACCAGACCCAGGGCAGTAAAAAATCGATCCACTGACTGGAGATCTGGGAGCCTGGAGGAATAGAGAACGCCCAAGATTGAGGGTCCCCTTGTAAGAGCGAGATAACAATTCCCACCCTCTGCTCTTCACTCCCAGATGACCGAGGCCGCAGCCGAAAGTACAATTTACATGCCTCCCGGAAAGTAAAAAATTTGTCCCGCCCACCAGTGAACCTGTCCGGGAGAGCAACCTTAGGTTCAGATCTGGTTTGCTCCGGGGGGGACAAAACTTGGACTTAATGTCTGCAAACTCCATGGACAACCCCTGCAACTGCTGGGCCAGCTGGGCTACTGGATCCATGACAGCTGGGGAGAATCTTTAGTATGGGCCGGTGAAAATGTCACGCTGTATAGCAGATATATATATATATATATATATATGTGATGTCAGTAATCTATATCAAAAGGGCAACATCCTATATAACATGTGCATAGATATATGATAACATAGAATTACCTGACAGAATGTCCAGTGGGTCAATACGGAATCCGTTATACGCTGTCTCTGGCTAGAGGGTGACCGGGGTCTATGCTGACCCTAAACTGGGGTGCTAACTAACCCTCTACCTGGAGGTACTGTTAAAGGTACAGAGGTCCAGGCCACCAGCGTAAACCCTGTCTCCTATCAATCCCTGCCAACTGTAATCTAGTCCTAAGAAGGACCCTGATTAACACCATAGGAATGAACAGGTAACGGTTAATGAACAGAAAGACATACAAGAAAGACAAGAAATAAAGTAAATAAAGTCTTACATACAACACTCACACACAGTAGGAACACCTAAGGTCTCAGAGATAACTATAAGCTGTAAGAGTAAAAAACAACTAAGGAGCTCTTAGCTTAAGTATTCTCAGAACCGATCCAGTCTGCTAGACTACATGAATGCTTTCACCGGCATCTAACAAGCAGACTGGCAGGTATATGAAGGAATCTAATTAGAACATAATCAAAAGCAGCGGGCGAGGCTGGACCTAGTCTTAGCAAAGAGCTAAGTAAAATTAACTCCCTCATTACCAAACACAAAGAAACAGCAACTCAGCTGTGAGAAGTCAGAGTGTGTAATCGCGACGATCCTCGTGGCGATACGCCCATGACAATCCCCCTCCTCAGGCCCCCTCTTCTGAAGACCCAAGTAAAAAAAAAAAAATCCCCAGAAAATTCACTTGGGTTTGGCGGTAAGTCCTACAGTTCACAATATGGCAGCAGAGTTCATAGCTCGAAAAGTCCGAACCGCTGACCAAGTGGGGAATCGAGCCATCTAGTCCACTTACCATGTGGGGACCAAGCAGTCTAGTTCGTACATCAGGTGGAGCTTGGAGAAAGTCCTGCAGACCACACATGCTCAGCGGAGTCCATGGCCAGAGCTTTCTGTGACGCTTCCCACGGCTGTGGGCGTCGGACATGGCATAGCTTGCCTAGCTAGCCAATGCTCCCACGCCGCCAGTCCACGACGACGTGAGGCATGGGTCCCAGATGGTAAGAGAATGTGGACCCACTGGACCACGGAGGGAGACCCGGGCCTGCCCGGACTAGGGAAGGGCAGCGACCGAGATCCGTGGCAGCTGAGCATGTGGGCAAGATGGCGACCTGCAGGACTAGACAACACCGCACAACTTCAGGTATGAAGAACATAAAGTTTACTTAAATAAACACAGTACATAACAGAACATAAGACCGGGCTCCCGATTCCGCACATCAGAGAAGGGTACACGACTCAGGATCACAGACGAGTGCAGGAGGACATCACGGGTAGATGCAGTCCAGGGTTATCTGGCACGGGCATACTTGGGCGGCCTCTCTCTCAGGCCTCAGGCGTAGCACAGGCTCAGCAGGAGAACATCAGACACCGACCTCAGACAGACTTCAGACGATGGCGGGGTCATCACGGGTAGATGCAGTCCAGGATCATCTGGCACGGGCATACTAGTATGGCCTCACTCTCAGGCCTCAGGCGTAGCACAGGCTCAGCAGGAGAACACAGACACCGACCCAGGACAGACGTCATCACAGGGTAGACCAAGGAGGAACCGGCAGGACATCGGAACATCAGGAACACGGACTGGATCACAGGAACACGGACAGGACATCAGGAGCACGGATTGGATCCCAGGAACACAGACAGGACATCAGGACACAGGAACACGAACTGGACATCAGGAACACGGATTGGATCACAGGACACCAGAACACTGGCATCGGACCCGGCAACGATCGGCAGGCTCCGGACATCTGGCAACGATCGCAGGATCCGGACACCAGGAAGGATAGGATCCGGACATCTGGTAGTGGTCATCGGATATCAGGCCATGGTCATCGGCATAGGATCCGGACATCTGGAAGTGGTCATCGGACATAAGGCCATGGTCATCATGCATAGGATCCGACATCTGGCAGCGACCTGAAAAGGAACCCCAGCGGTCTGGTGCAAGCCCCGCCAGGCTCAACGGGAGCTGGCCGGGAATTGCACAGAAGCTGAGCACAGAGTAACAGAAACTCAGCACACACCGACTCCTCCTTCCAAGATGAACTCAGGTTATATAGCAAGGATTCACAGTCACTGGCACAGGGTTCAGGACACAGCAGGATTTCAGGAACATAACAAAGAGAACACAGTTCAGACAGTCAGGTACAGGATGCGATCCAGGATCAGGATTCAGGTAAATAGACACAGCAGGAACAGGCCTGGATATACAGTCTCCAGGAACGGTGATCTGGGTAATCAGCCCCCAGCATAGGCGGAAACACAAGACACAGTTCAGACATTCAGGTACCGGGTTAGATCCAGGATCAGGGATTCAGGAAACAAGATACAACAGGAACAGGCCCTGGATATGCAGCCTCCAGGAACGGCGATCTGGGTACTCAGCCCCAGGCAGAAACACAAGACAGGACAAGGGGAATCAGCTCTCCAGAGCTGATCAAACTCAGAGCAGGAGCTGAACACACAACCACATACGGCTAGGTTCAGGAATTCAATGTGGATTCCATGTGAAGCTCTGGCAAGCCACTAGGGCTGGGGAACTTTATATATGAACTGCTTCACAGCGATAGGCTGGAGCAGTAATTCTAGTACACACCCAATCCTCATAAAAGCAGGACAGGTGTGGGCCGCGCCCCCTATGCAGAGCCAGACAACTCATTACAGAGGAACAACTGACAGTGGCTGCTGCCACAAACGTAGTAAATCATGCACTATTGCAGAGGACTTTGCAACCTACGGATGGTCTTCACAGCAGGCCAGGCACCTGACAGAAGCTGCTGCCACACACATAGTAAATCATGCACCATTGCAGAGGACTTTGGAACCTACGGATGGCTTCTGCAGCAGGTCAGGAACCGCACATGCGGGTGGTCATGCAACGCAGCGGAGACACTCACGCAAGTACGGCCATGCAGCAGAGCTGGGAACTGAGCAGCATCCATACAGGTAACAGACAACAGTATCCCAGCTGGTTAGGAGGAAAGGAGCAAAAGGGTTAATGCAAAAGACATGCAGAGTAACGCTGGAAAACAAAGTACAGACAATACCAGCGTTACATATAGGCATCTATTCTACATGTATAGACATCTGTCCTACGTGCATGGGCATCTATCCTACATGTATAGGCATCTGTCCTACATGTATAGGAATCTGTTCTAGGTGAATGGGCATCTCTCCTACATGCATGGGCATCTATCCTACATGTATGGCCTCTTCTGACATGTCTGTTTTCCCTATGACATAAAAATGCTGGAGCAACATTTCTGATAATTCTGCATTGAGTAAGAACACACCCTAATAAAAGGGGAATGATAATAGACAGGGGTCAATGTAGCTACTCTTCCAGGAGGAATAGCACAAAACTAGAACAATGTATTTTCATGGCATTGAAAAGTACTGCATTACTAAGACAGACATATGAGATTTGCCAACACATTCACTTTAATCCCTTCCACTGTATGATTTTCCATATTTTTTCATCCATCTTCTCTTCCCTTTGTTCAAACAGCCATAACTTATTTTTTTATTTCTCTATCAACACAGCCATAAGAGGGCTTGATTTTCTGTGGTATGATTTTTATTTTTGAATTATACCATTCATTTTACTATACTATGTACTGGAAAATGGGAAAAAATCCAAATGTGGTTAAATTATGAAAATAAAAACACAATATTGCCATTATTTTCTGGGCTTTGTATTTACACATTTCATTATGTAGTAAAGTGACTAGGAAATGTGAATCTCTTGGTCATTATGATTATGCCGATACCAAGCTTGCCCTGTGCTTGTTTTTATTATTTTAGTGGTGGAAATAAATTATGACATTTGTAAAAAAAAAAAGAAATGCTTAACCCTTATTAAACCTTTTAATCACTGTATGCATATTCTTATAGTAAGCCGAGAAAAGTAATCAAAGAAAAATAGTATTATCTCACCAAGACAGAATATTTTTGAATACATAAAAAACAATATAGACAATAAAATGTACATAATGTATTCAACATTTAGGTTTGGGACATTAGTGCAAAGCCCTATTCTTCCACCCAAAAAGAAAAATCACAATTCACAATACCTTTCATCTTGTCTTGCAGGCCATTATATTCTATGGAGAGATTCTCTCTGTGACCTCTGATGACAGGTTCTGACTCTGAACGTTCCTAAAATGAGTCACAAAGTTTTAATATCACATTGTTATCATCCAAATGACATTATCTGCTATTCTATATATTAAAATTGGGCAATAAAACAGTGAAAATCCCAGAACTAGAACCGTAATAAGAAAACATGACTCTTAGACTTTGTTGTGATTTACATATCTGACTTCTCTATTGTTGTTCACCAGCAATTTGCTGTGAGATTGAAGCCTTTATACTGAGATGTGTTAATGTTCCATATCTGTTTTTCTTTCCTTTTGCTGCAGTCACTCAGCCAATGATTTGATAATTCGGCAATTATATGCTTATACCTGGTCGTCTTGCAGATCAGAAATCTATCTCCATCTGGAAGTAGAGCCTACAGCATTGGCATCAAAACACAAACCAATACCAGTTGTCCAAAGCAGCTGAGCTCCCGCTCCTCCAGAACTAAATTCAATATGTTCTCTCAAAAGTAGAGCAGCCTTAGGGCCGAGCATAGCATCCACATTCCAACTCTAGCGCTTGGCAGCTTTGTATGCAGATTCTCGCAATTATACGCACAAGATGATAAGAATTGATATCATTATAGCTTTGTACACACACCGTAAAAGAGTTATTATGGCTTCATAAAGCTTCAGAGACAAGATGGATTACAAAAAAAAACATTTTTGGCTGCATTTGATAAAACAAGTAAAGATTATTGCTTAAGGGGTTGTCTGACCATTTTCCCAAAATATCATATGACAGTAATAAAAATAAATATGTTCACCTGACAATCTTTTCTTGTGGTGGAGGTGGACATGTGACCATTGAGACCAATAATTAGCTGCAGTGGTGACATGACTGTCCCCACTGGTTGGAGAAGGTCGCAGATGGTTGGGGGGACCCTTACAGAAGAAGCAACACTAGATTGCTAAATGAGTATTATTTATTTTTTTTCACTTAATGCTGTTCCAGGTTTGAGAAAAAATAGGACAGTAACCTCTTTAAATTCTGGTTAATAATTTGCAGGAATGGCATTTACTCCTGCAGCTATGTACACTACTGTTCAAAAGTTTGGGGTCACCCAGACAATATAGTGTTTTCCATGAAACTCATGCTTTTATTTTAAACAAATGAGTTGCCAAAGAATTTAAAATCTAGTCCAGACATTGCCAAGGTTAAAAAAAAGATTTTTATTTGAAATAATAAGATTCTCAACTAGCTCAAAGGAAGGTCAGGTTTATAGCTTCTCTATTCAGCCAAACTGTTTTCAGCTGTGCTAACATACCTGCACAAAGGTATTAAAGGGTATTCTAACCATCCATTAGCCTTCTTACACAGTTAGCAAACACAAAGTACCATAAGAACACTGAAGTGATGGTTGTTGGAAATGATCCCCTACACACCTATGAAGATAATGCATTACAAACCAGACGTTTGCAGCTAGAACAGTCATTTACCACATTAACAATGTATAGAGTGTATTTCTGAATCATTAAATGTTAGCTTCATTGCAAAAACCTGTGCTTTTCTTTAAAAAAATAAGGAAATTTGTAAGTGACCCCAAACTTTTGAACGGTTAGTGTACACACAGCAAAGGTCGTAGGAGCAAAAATATGAGGATATGAAGCTAAAGGGAACCCTGTCAGCAGTTAAAGGACCCCACTATAAACTAAAGCCACCACTTTTAACTACTATGTACTGTAGTCCACCATTATGGATTGCCTTTACCTCTCTCTGCATATCCAAAAAATACATTTTAAAACTCTCACAAGACAAATGCTAATTGGCAATGTATGTTCCATTGGGCATTGTTGGTCTTTGCCCAGTGCCTCCTGCATCCTCGCCTTGATTGATGAGGATGATGCATATTACGTCGTCCACACAGCGTTGCAGAGGTGCACGTTTCTCTGCCCTTACTAAGGGCAAAGCACAGTGCTGTAAAGCACATGGACCAGTAACAGAAGGGCAAAGTGTGCCTGTGCAGGCCTGTGCTTCAATTGCACTGGTACAGGATTTACAGCACTTTGTGGATGACATAGGACACATCATCTACATCAGCTTAGGCAGGAAAACAGGCATTTAGGGAACCGAGGAGGGTTTGTCTAAAGAACAGCAACACCAATTGGACTGGACTGCACGAGTTAGCATTCGGCGTGGGAGTATTATTTGATATGCAGGGGGAGTTGGGGGCTTAGAAACAGCCAAACTGCAGTTCAAGAGGAATTTAAGGTGGTAGCTTTAACCCCTTTTACGATGTGGCCAATTTTCATTTTTGTGTTTTTGTTTCCCCCCCCTCCCTTCTTCCAGAGCCATATTTTTTTTTGTTTTTCTGTCCACATAGACATATGAGGTATTATTTTTTGCACGGCAGGTTTTACTTTAAATCACACCATTCATTTTATGATATAGTATACAGAAAATGGGAACAAAATTAACAAAAGTAGGGAGAAATTGTAAAAAAACCACAATTCTGACATTGCTTTTGGGAATTGTTTTTATACAGTGGGTACGGAAAGTATTCAGACCCCTTTAAATTTTTCACTCTTTGCTTCATTGCAGCCATTTGGTAAATTCAAAAAAGTTCATTTTTCTCTCAATGTACACTCTGCACCCAATCTTGACTGAAAAAAAAAAACAGAAAATGAAGAAATTATTGCTAATTTATTAAAAAAGAAAAACTGAAATATCACATGGTCATAAGTATTCAGACACTTTGCTCAGTATTGAGTAGAAGCACCCTCTTGAGCTAGTACAGCCATGAGTCTCCTTGGGAATGATGCAACAAGTTTTTCAAACCTGGTTTTGGGGATCCTCTGCCATTCTTCCTTGCCGATCCCCTCCAGTTCCCGTCAGGTTGGATGGTGAACATTGGTGGACAGCCATTTTCTGGTCTCTCCATAGATGCTCAATTGGGATTAGGTCAGGGCTCTGGCTGGGCCAGTCAAGAATGGTCACAGAGCTATTCTGAAGCCACTCCTTTGTTATTTTAGCTGTGTGCTTAGGGTCATTGTCTTGTTGGAAGGTGAACCTTCGGCCAAGTCTCAGGTCCAGAGCACTCTGGAAGAGATTTTCATCCAGGATATCTCTGTAATTGGCCGCATTCATGTTTCCTTCAATTGCAACCAGTCGTCCTGTCCCTGCAGCTGAAAAACATCCCCATAGCATGATGCTGCCATCAACATGTTTTCACTGTTGGGATTGTATTGGGCAGGTGATGAGCAGTGCCTGGTTTTCTCCACACAGCGCTTAGAATTATCACCAAAACTTTCTATCTACATCTCATCAGACCAAAAATTTTATTTCTCATAGTCTAGGGCTCCTCATGTGTTTTTAAACAAACTCTAAACAAGCTTTCATATGTCTTGCACTGAGGAGAGGCTTCCGTTGGGCCACTCTGCCATAAAAGCCCAACTAGTGGAGAGCTTCAGCGATAGGTGACTTTGTGGAACTTTCTCCCATCGCCCTACTGCATGTGTGGAGCTCAGCCACAGTGATCTTGGGGTTTCTTCTTTATCTCTCTCACCAAGGCTCTTCTCCCACAATTGCTCAGTTTGGCTGGACGGCCAGGTCTAGGAAGAGTTCTGCTGCTCCAAACTTCTTCCATTTAAGGATTATGGAGGCCATTGTGCTCTTAGGAACCTTGAGTATTGAAGAAATTCTTTTTTTACCTTGGCCAGATCTGTGCCCTTTCCACAATTCTGTCTCTGAGCTCCTTGGCCAGTTCCTTTGAACTCATGATTCTCATTTGGCCTGTCATGCACTGTGAGCTGTGAGATCTTATATAGACAGGTGTGTGCCTTTACAAATCAAGTCCTATCAGTTTAAATTAAACACAGATGGACTCCAATTAAGGAGTAGAACCATCTCAAGGAGGATCACAAGGAAATGGACAGCATGAGACTTAAATGAGTGTCTGAGCAAAGGGTCTGAATACTTATGACCATGTGATATTTCAGTTTTTTTTTAATAAATTTGCAAATATTTCTACATTTCTGTTTTTTTCAGTCAAGATGGGGTGCAGAGTGTACATTATGAGAAAAAAATGAACTTTTTTAAATTTACAAAATAGCTGCAACAAAACAAAAAAGTGAAACATTTAAAGGGGTCTGAATACTTTCCGTACCCACTGTATGTGTAGATTTTGTGGTAAAAATGACCTCGCAATATGGTTCTCCTAATCAGTACAATTACGGTGATACGAAATACGTCCAATTGTTTATTATTTTAGTAATAAGAAAAATTAGAAGTTTGCAATAAAAATGTGTTGGGTTGTGTTGCCAATTTTCCAAGAGACGTAACGTTTTTAAATTTTTTTTGGTCGATCGAGTGGTGTGGTTGCTTATTTTTTTGCAGAGCGAGACGAGGTCTTTATCCATTTTGGGATAGATGTGACATTTTCATTGCTTGTTACAGCACTTGTAGTATTGTAGCAATCAAAAAAATTTGGGTTCTGGCATTCTTTTTTTTGTTTACAGAGATTAACAAATCGAGTTAAATTGTTTTCATATTTTGATAGATCAGATTTTTCTGAAGCAGTGATACTACATATGTGTATTTTTTATTATATTTATTTTTAATGAGAGAGAAGTGAGGTGATTTGAACTTTTACAGTTTTTTAATTTTTTCACATTTTTAAAAACTTTTTTTTTGCTTTACTTTTCACTGTTTTGTTATACCCATTGGTTACTCGAAGCGCAATCATTGATTGCGTATAAACCACAACATTGCGTATTTTGTAAAAAACACAGTCTTTTTGAAGCTCCAGCCACAAGCCCGCAGGCCTCAACAGACTCGCTCAAGAAACCCCAAGTGATTCTCATTGAAAAAGAAACAGCACTCGATTGCTTCTTAAAAAGGTTAATGTCCTTTTTCCATGTGGCAGGAATCCTTTAACATTCGGGGGGAGTGGGAAGTGAAGGAGGGACAACACCATTCTGTTTGGACCTGCAGAAGCGCTGGGATAGGCGC
Organism: Oophaga sylvatica; assembly: GCA_033576555.1. NCBI lineage: Eukaryota > Metazoa > Chordata > Amphibia > Anura > Dendrobatidae > Oophaga > Oophaga sylvatica. Next base: position 24,376,741 of record JARQOD010000007.1, read on the forward strand.
AAAACAGCTGTTTCCTCCTTCACTTCCCCCTCCCCCTGCATGTTAAAGGATTGTCCTGCCCATGGAATAAAGGGCATTTACCTTTTTTAAACCCTTATGACAGAGATTTTGCAGCTTAATGACAGGGCCAATTTTTACAATTCTGACCATGTCAATTTTTGGTTTTAACTCTGGACCTTAAAAAACGAATCCACGGATTCTGAGATTGTTTTTTCGTGACTATTGTACTTACGTTAGTGGTAAAATTTCTTTGATATGACTTGTGTTTATTTATGAAAAAAAACGGAAAAAAATATTGGTGAAAATTTTGAAAATTTAACAATTTTCAAACTTTAAATTTTTATGCCCTAAAATCAGAGAGATAGTCACACAAATTTCTTATAAATAACATTTCCCACATGTTTACTTTACCAAACAATTTTGGAACAAAATTTTTTTTTAGTTTATAAGTTAAAGGTTAAAAAGTTGACCACGATTTTTCATTTTTACACCATTTTTTTTTTTAGGACCACATCACATTTGAAGTCACTTTGAGGGGTCTATACGATAGAAAATACCCAAAAGTGACACCATTCTAAAAAACTGCACCCCCAAGTGCTCAAAACCACATTCAAGAAGTTTATTAACCATTTACGTGCTTCACAGGACTGAAAGCAATGTGGAAAGGAAAAAATTAACATTTAACTTTTTTTTGCAAAAACTTTACTTCGGAACAAATTTTTTTTTTTCACAACACTGTTAAAAGAAAAAAATTAACCCACAAATTTGTTGTGCAATTTTCCTAATAAGCCATACCCCAATGTGGGGAAACCACTTTTTGGGCGCACGGCAGAGGTTGCAAGGGAAGGAGCGACATTTGACTTTTCAACCAGAATTGGTGGACCCATGTCCGTTTGTAGACCCTGATGGCTAAACAGTGGAAACCCATCAAAGTGACCCCAATTTTGGAAAACAGACCCCCCAAGGAACTTATTTGATTTTGGTGAGCACTTTAATCTCCAAGTGCTTCACAGAAGTTTAAAAATATAAACGTGAAAATAAAAATCTTTTTTTTTCCCAAAAACAATCTTTTCACCCCCAAATTTTTTTTTTTCCCAAGGGTAAACAAGACCCCAAAGATTTTGTGCAATTTGTCCCCGAGGGATGCGAAACCCCATATTTGGGGGTAAACCACTGTTTGGGTGATGGCAGAGTTGGAAGGGGGAAAAGCGCAGTTTGACTTTTTAAACGCAGAATTATGGACGTCATGTCGTGTTTGTAGAGGGCCCCTAATTTTTCTAAACAGTGGAAACCCCCCACAAGTGACACCAAATTTGGAAACAGACCCCCTGGGAATAATAGATTGGGAGAGAAATTTGAACCCCCAAGTGCTTCACAGAGTTTATAACTCCCGGCATGAAAATAAAATATTTTTTACCAAAAAACCGGGTCGTTTTAGTCCCCATTTTTTATTTTCCCAAGGGTTAAAAGGGAAATTGACCAAAAAAGTTGTTGTCCAATTTGTCCTGATACGCTGAACCCCATATGTGGGGGGGGACCACTGTTTGGGCGCACGGCAGGGTTGGAAGGGAAGGAGTGCCGTTTGACTTTTTCAAACCAAAATTGGCTGGAATTGAAATTGGGCCCTTGTTGCGTTTCCCTGATACGCCTAAACAGTGGAAACCCCCACAAATAACAACCATTTGGAAACTAGACCCCTTAAGGAACTTATCTAGATAGTGTGGTGAGCACTTTGAACCCCCAAAGTGCTTCACAGAAATTTATAAACGTTAGGAGCCATGAAAATAAAAAATCATTTTTTTTCCTCAAAAATGATTCTTTAGCCCGTATTTTTTTATTTTCCCAAGGGTAACAGGAGAAAATGGACCCCAAAAGTTGTGTGTGCAATTTTTCCTGGAGTACGCTGATACCCCATATGTGGGGTGAAACCACTGTTTGGGCGCCATGGAGTGCTTTGGAAGGGAAGGAGTGCCATTTTGTAATGCAGACTTTGATGGAAAGTTCGCGGGCGTCATGTTGTGTTTTGCAGAGCCCTTGATGTGCCTAAAACAGTAGAAACCCCCTGCAAGTGACACCATTTTGGAAACTAGACCCCCCAGGAGCTTATTAGATATGTGGTGAGCACTTTGAACCCCCAAGTGCTTCACAGAAATTTATTAATGAGGAGCCGTAGAAAATAAAAATCATTTTTTTCCTCAAAAATTAATTCTTTACCCGCTATTTTTTTATTTTCCCAAGGGTAACAGGAGGAAATTGGACCCAAAAAGTTGTTGTGCAATTTTTCCTGAGTACGCTGATTACCCCATATGTTGGTGAAACCACTGTTTGGGCGCATGGGAGTGCTTGGAAGGAAAAGGAGCGCTAATTTTGTTCATGCAGGCTTTGATGGAAAGTTCTGGGGCGTCATGTTGTGTTTGCAGAGCCCTAAGATGGCCAAACAGTAGAAACCCCCCTGCAAGTGACACCTTTTTGGAAAAATAGACCCCCTAGGGAACTTATATAGATGTGTGGTGAGCACTTTGAACCCCCAAGTGCTTCACATAAAATAATAAACGCAGAGCCGTGAAAATAAAAAATCTTTTTTTTCCTCAAAAATGAATTTTTTTTTAGCCAGTTTTTTTTATTTCCCAAGGGTAACAGGAGAAATTAGAAACCCAAAAATTGGTGTGCAATTTGTCCTGAGTACGCTGATACCCCATATGTTGGGGTAAACCACTGTTTTGGGCGCACGGCAGGGCTCGTAAGGGAGGGAGCGCCATTTGACTTTTTGAACGCCACGTCGTGTTTGGAGACCCCCTGATGTGTCTAAAACAGTGGAAAACCCCCCACAAGTGACCCCATTTTGGAAACTAGCCCCCTTTAAAAGGAACTATCTAGATGTATGGTGAGCACTTTAAAACCCCCAAGTGTTTCACAGAAATTTATAAACTCAGAGCTGTGAAAATAAAAAATATTTTTTTTTTATCAAAAATGATTTTTTTTTAGCCAGCTATTTTTTATTTTCCAAGGGTAACAGGAGAAAAATTTGTCCTGAGTAGCTGATACCCCATATGTTGGGTAAACCACTGTTTAGGCGCACGGCAGGGCTGGAAGGGAGGGAGCGCCATTTGACTTTTTGAACGCCACGTCGTGTTTTGGGACCCCCGATGTGCTAAATAGTGGAAACCCCTCAATTCTAGCTACAACCTAACCCCAACACACCCCTAACCCTAAATCCCAACCCTAATCCTAACCTAAATCCCAACCCTAATTCCAACCCTAATTGTAACCCTAACTTTAATTGTAACCCTAACCTAAATTGTAACCCTAACCCTAATTTTAACCCTAACCCTAATTGTAACCCAAACCCTAATTCTAACCCTAATTATAATCCTACCCTAAGGCTAGGTTCATTTTGTGTTTTACCAGCCTGTTCAACACATAGCGTTGACGGGCTGGTAACGGTAAAAGCATAACACGATCGGTTATTTGCTAAACCGCTAGCGCAGATGAATCAGATATGATTCATCTGCGCTAGCGGTGACGGAGCCCAGAAGCTGCAGCCCGCGTCCGAGGCTCCGTCACTGAATTGATGGCACGTCGCGAACGATGTGCTTTACGGCATGCGTCGCAATGCGCCCTCAAATGGGGGTGAAATGGCAGCGTTAACGACTGTGTTATACCGCGGTGTAATGCAGTCCGTCAAACGGAATTGTCATAACGCAGTATGACCCTAACCCATAATTTAACCCAAACCCTAATGCTAACCCTAACCTAATGCTAACCCTAACCCTAATTATAAACCCTAACGGAAAAAATGAAAATAAATATAAATTTCTATTTTTTATTATATGTCCCTAAACTAAGGGGGTGATAAATGGGGGGTTTTATGTACTTTTTTTTTATTTTTTCTCACTGTGATAGTTTATCACAGTGTCAAAATGCACTTTTATGTGAATGAATGAAAAAATTTGAATCTGCCGCCAAGCAGTTCGGCGGGCGCACTGCGTATGCGCCCGCCTTTTTTTTTTTTTCAGGAAGAAGACCCAGGATCCTGGGCCTGCGGGAGGGACCGAGAACACCAGGAGGTATAGGGGGGGGGGCGATCGGGGGACCTGTGGACCCTCATTTTCTCCCCTTTGATGTGCGATCATATCAGAGGGGAGAGAAATTCATTTTTTTTTTTTGCGATCGCCGTTATGCTTGCATAGCGGCGATCGCAACACCGGGGATCGGTGAATACCGCCCGGATCATGTTCTCTGGGGTCCGCACCCCCGGTAGCCGGACCCAGAGAAAATTGCCCATTCCCCCCCCAGCACAGCGGGCGGGCGCACTGATCATGCGTTTCCGCCATTTTCCTCAATGGCGGCGGCACGGGGGGGGCAGAAGGGCACGGGGGCCAGATGCAGGAGATCGGGGGCCACATGGGGGTCGGGGCCCTTTTTCCTCTGTCCCTGATGTCCGATGACATCAGAGGACAGAGAAATTAAATGGCACAACATTTATTTATTTTTTGTTGCGATTGCCGTTATAGGGTTAATACGGCGATCCGCAACATCGGTGTCTGTAAAAACCGACCCGATTCATGTTCTCTGGGGTCTCGGCTACCCCCGGTAGCCGAAACCCCGGAGAAAATGCGCCTCTGGGGGCGCATATTCACTTTTTTTCCCAGCGCCGTTAATTAACGGCGTGTGGTTTAAGTACCCTTAATGACTGCCGTAAACAGGCGTATCGGGGTCGTTAAGGGGTTAAAAAGCAATGGTGAGTGGTTTCTTTTTTCAATATTGAATGTACTTAGGTCTTCAACACATTTTTCATGCACCACCTAGCTCACTATTAGGTAGTATGCTTATTACTAAGGACTGAATCAGACTGCAGTCAACAGTTTGATGGCTTTTTTCTGCTTTTTTCACTTTTTGCCATCATAGAAACCCTTGGCGATGTCACGACACAGCTGTCGGGTACCTGGGACCAGGGGCTCTTTCCCTGTCTCTAACACTAGGGGGTGTCTAGCTCACCTATTCCGTGGGATACTTTTGAAGGTTAAGATGCTGGGCCTCCACCCTTGCCGTATCTCCAGAGTCAGACATCCGTCTGTTCTCTTCCCCCACCCAAGGAAGAGGGGCCACTACTGTGCACCGTAGTACACCAATCAGACAAACAAGGCAAACACAAACAAGGGTTAAACAGAAAACTAAAGAAAGACGAAAAAATCACACTTACGTATAACAGAGGAATGCACCGGGGGGTCTGGAGGTAGGGGAATAAACCAAAATAGAGAAGGTATAGGACTGTAAGCCCTTGCAGGCAGGGTCCTCTCTCCTTCTGTATTTATGTGCCTTGTATTGCTCATGTTTATTGTACTTGCCTATGTATGCCCTATTTTTTCACATGTGAAGTGTCCATGGAATAATGGCGCTATAAAAATTAATAATAATAATAAAATAATAAATAATAAATTACCACACTATAAACCAAGCAACGGTCAAGAAAATTCCTCCAAATCTCCTTCTCCTATATACTCTCCCCCCAATTAGCATGCAGCAAATACTAGCTCTGACAAGGATTTGCATAGAGTCCAATTATAAAGGGGAAAGTAGTGGCTAACTGAGCTCAGCTGTGAGAACAGAGATTTCCAACATGGCCGATTAACCTCTGTCCTGTCAGAAGGAATTAAAAACAATTAAAATGAGGAGAAGTGCCTCTTCTCAGCGCCGGAGTGGAGCAATCAGACGGTTGAGGTCTTCCAGCTCCACACGTTGCAGTAACCCTGGAAAAGGCGATCAACATCACGTTTACCGGCACTCTGATGGGCATGTGGAATGACGGCGCCCCCATGTCGGAGGGTGAAATCCGTTGTCAGAGTTTGACAGTTGCATTTAACAGGGTTAAACAATCACGGGTGGCGAGCAGTACACCCGTATTGTTAGAGGCAGGTCCTAGCGTAACACACAGCATCACCTGCAGAGTATGGGGTATACCAGCTACATACACCAGCTTCCACTTGGTCATAATAAATACTGCGGATGCAGGAATGGTTAATTTATTTTGGGAAAACCTGCTCACGGGTTCCCTTTAAATGTGCACCATCAAGTTAACCGGTCAGCAGTAAACCTGTAGAGTATGAAAAGTTTTGACATTTGGGAGTTGCAAAAAACTGCAGCAAACTGGGCAGGAGAATTGCCATTGCATAAATAACAATGCCAAGAGGTATCAAAATAATTATAGTAATAGAACAGGATACATTCTCAACCCCACATGACACTGAGCAGAAATGATTACAATATGTTAGGAAGGCCTTAGGAAGAGGAACATGACACTGTGAATCTGTCAATGATACAATGACTGTGGCATGCACCTCTTCCAAAGGTCCAACATATGGAATAACATAGGCGTTCTGTACATTTCAAGATCTTGTAAAAATTGAAAAGTCAGCGTTCCATATAAACACAGAATAACATATTTTTGCATTATCTATATTATGACTTTTTACAGTATAATTACAGGGATGGAAACATGGCTTCATTAATTATGTTACTAAAACTTGCCCCCTTTCTTAGCCTCAAAAATATTACCATACATATTCTGATGACCAAGCTTGACTATGGACATTTACTAGAACGGTCATTATAATGAGTATATCCATCCACATGTGTTCCTACAATGTCTATATGCGGTGATATGCTGCTATGTTGCTACTTGTTTACTTGTGTAATGAACAAGCAGCTGCCGATACAATGAGCTTTTGTGACCTTCCAATGGGTATCTCACTGGAGAGAGTAACACCAGTAAGTTAAATATATAAAGGGCTTAGCCGAGCGCAGGAATGTTGGCCGTATTGTGGTACTCATTACCAGCCACGGCCAGAAATAACACCAGCCTTGCTTTAGGTAAAAACAGGCTTTTACAAAACAATGTAAGAAAATCTCCATTTTAGCTCCAGAGTAAACATTTGAGGACGTTTATTAAGGGGCTGAACAATGGAACTCTACTTGTTATAAAACTACAAATCTAGGTCTTAAGAGGAATTTTGAAGGAAAAAATCTCTCCAGAGCCAAAACAAGTCAGAAATGAATCATCTTTATTAAAAATTTGTCTGAAGGAGCGAACAGCAGATATTTCAGTTACTAGAAAGAATGCAGCCATAAATGGAAAATAAAGAGCGAACCAAGCCTGCTGGAGGAAAGATATAAAGATGACAGAATATTCCATGGATTTGATTGGAAATCAATTTTAAACATGTTATTCTCTTGAAAAAACCACTTGTTTACTGAATGTACAGTCTGCAGCCCAAAATCAGGTCAGTGCAAACTTCTTAAACCGGGAAAATAGGATTTGCAAAACTGAATACGGAAGTTAACATAATTCTTGGGCAATTGTACTAAAGTGGTTACATAATTCCTGAAAACAATAAACACTGCAAACCTCTACTTTTTACTGGTGATCCAGTGCTGATGCTGAGGTAGTCTCCCTGGTCTTGGATACAGGTGACCAGTAATGGTTGTATGGCCAGTACCAGTGCCTACAGAGCTCACCTGCAGTAACGATTACTGGAATCAACATTAAATAATGGCGTCAGAAATATGACATGTAACTACATTAAACCACTAAATGACTGCAGAAGCCAAAAAGCATAGGGACAGAATTATGTTTTTTTTAATTAAAAAGGGTAGAAGCCATTTTTTTTTTTCACAAAAGTTGGACTACCCTTTTAATGTACAGTCATGGCCAAAAGTTTTTGAGAATGACACAAATGTTATATTTTTCAACATGATCTGCTGCCCCCTGGTTTTTATGTGTGTTTGACGATGTTTTTATCACAGACAGAAATATAATAATTGCAAACATATGAGTAACAAAAGCTTATAATGACAGTTTAGAATGAGTTAATGCAGCAAGTCAATATTTGCAGTGTTGACCCTTCTTCTTCAGGACCTCTGCAATTCTCCCTGGCATGCTCTCAATCAACTTCTGGACCAAATCCTGACTGATAGCAGTCCATTCTTGCACAACAATGCTTTCATTTTTGTCAGAATTTTTAGGTTTTTGTTTGTCCACACCGTCTCTTGATGAATTGACCACAAGTTCTCAATGGGATTAAGATCTGGGGAGTTCCAAGCCATGGACCCAAAATCTCTATGTTTTTGTTCCCTGAGCCATTTAGTTATACCTTTGCTTTATGGCAAGGTGCTCCATCATGCTGGAAAAAGGCATTGTTGATCGCCAAACTGCTCTTGGAGGGTTGGAGAATTGCTCTTGGAGGACATTCTGGTACCATTCTTTATTCATGGCTGTGTTTTTAGGCAAGACTGTGAGAGAGCCGTTCCTTGGCTGAGAAGCAACCCCACACAATGAATGGTTTCAGGATGCTTAACAGTTGGCATGAGACAAGACTGGTATAGCGCTCACCTTGTCTTCTCTGAATGAGGCGTTTTCCTGATGTCCCAAACAATCGAAAAGGGATTCATCAGAGAAAATAACTTTACCCCAGTCCTCAGCAGTCCACTGCCTGTAACCTTTTGCAGGAATATCAGTCTGTCCATGATGTTTTTTCTGGAGAGAATTGGCTTCTTTGCTGCCCTCCTTGAGACCAGGCCTGCTCCAAGAGTCTCCGCCTCACAGTGCGTGCGATATGCACTCACACCTGCCTGCTGCCATTCCTGAGCAAGCTCTGCACTGCTGGTAGCCCGATCCGCAGCTGAAACACTTTTTAAGAGACGGTCCTGGCGCTTACTGGTCTTTCTTAGGCGCCCTGAAGCCTTTTTGGCAAACAATGGAACCTCTCTCCTTGAAGTTCTTGATGATGCGATAGATTGTTGACTGAGGGTGCAATCTTTCTAGCTGTATATTCTTCCCTGTTAGGCCATTTTTGTGCATTGCAATGATGACTGCACGTGTTTCTTTAGAGATAACCATGGTTAACAGAAGAGAAACAATGATGCCAAGCACCAGCCTCCTTAATAAGTGTCCAGTGGTTTCTTCTTACTTAAACATGACAGATTGATTTCCAGCCATGTCCTCATCAACACCCACACCTGGTTAATGGAGCAATCACTGAAAAGAGGTTAGCTGGTCTTTTAAGGCAGGGCTGCAATGATGTTGAAATGAGTTTTCATAGAATCATAGAATCATAGAATGGTAGAGTTGGAAGGGACCTCCTGGGCCTTCTGGTCCAACCCCCTGCTCAAAGCAGGATTCTCTAAATCATCCCAGAAAGTGTCTATCCACCTCTGTTTGAAGACTTCCATTGAAGGAGAACTCACCACCTCTTGTGGCAGCCTGTTTCCACTCATTGATCACCCTAACTGTCAAAAAGTTTTTTTCTAATATTATCTGTGTCTCCTCCCATTCAGTTTCATCTCATTGCTTCTAGTCTTTCTTGTGCAAATGAGAATAAAGATATCCTTCTACAATGTGACAGCCCTTGAGATATTGGTAGACAGCTATTAAGTCTCCTCTCAGTCTTCTTTTTTGCAAGCTAAACATCCCAAATCCTGCAACCGTTCCTCATAGGACATGGTTTTGCAGACCGGGTCACCATTCTGGTGGCTCTTCTCTGAACTTGCTCCAGTTTGTTGATGTCCTTTTTTAAAATGTGGTGCCCAAAACTGGACACAGTAATTCCAGATGAGGTCTGACCAAAGAGGAGTAGAGGGCAATAATGACCTCACGTGATCTAGACTGAATGCTTCTGTTGATACATCCTAGAATTGCATTTGCCTTTTTTGCTGGCATCACACTGTTGACTCATGTAAAGTCTGTGATCAATTAGTAACCCAAGTCTTTTTCACATGTGCTGTTACTTAGCCTATTCCTCCCATTTTGTATATGCTTTTTCATTTTTATTGCCCAGATGTAAGTTACTTTGCATTTTTCCCTTTTTTTTGGGGGATAAGTTCATTTTCTAGCCAAATATTGACTTTGCAAGTAATTGCTGTAAGCTGATCACTCTTTATAAAAATTCTAGGAGTATATGCAAATTGCCATTAGAAAAAGTGAAGCAGTAGACTTTGTAAAAATTAATATTGTGTCATTCTCAAAACTTTTGGCCATGACTGTATATCTCAAGATGCAAACATGAAAGTTACCCAATACAAGTTACCAGTCTAGAAGTCACAAAATACAGATTTATTGCTTTTTCCAGAAAAAAAATGACACTAAAAAAAGTGTTTTTTTCTAACATCTGAAACAAAAAATACGAAAATTCAGTCAGTCTACAAAATAAGCAACGAGCCTGAGAAATTATGGTTTTCACAAAGTTTGCTTTGAAGCCCCCATCATATTGTTTAGAACCATGTTGATAATAATGATAGCCCAGAGAAGAAAAGGTTGAGCGCTATCATGAGTTGCTGGGTCATGTCAACAGTAAACATTCCGCGACCATTCAAGGAAAAAGTTGATAACAAGTGGATTGATGAACAAAACATTTACATTTTGGGTCCATGGTCAGTAAACTCTCCAGATCTCCATCCAATTCAGTACGTATTGCCAATCCTCAAATATTGGGGGGGCAAACACAGAAAATTGAAGAACCACCAGGCACTGATTAGTCAGGAAATGGGTTGATATCAGTCAAGATTTGGCCCCAGAAGGGACTATCCAGTTGCCAGGGAAATTTGGCAACGTCTTTAAAAAATAAGGGTTCAACACTGTAAATATTGAATTTTTGCATAAACTTGATGCGTAAAAGTTTAAAAACTTATGAAATCCTTATAATTGTATGTCATTAACCAAAAAAACATATGACTGAGAACCTTAAAAACGGAGGCAGGAAAACTTTGTTAAAAACAAAACATCATCATTTAATACTTTTGGCCATGACTGTACTCACAATTGCTGACTTGCATTCTAGTCATGGCTCTACATTATACTTTCCAACATATCAACAAACAGAGGGGTCAACATTTATTAGCACAGTTTGATTCTCAATAGATATGCAGTCTGTAATAAAAAAATGAAAATAAGAATCAGAGAATATTGATTGGGCAGGATTAAAGGCAACTTTCTCTAATATTTGTCTATACAGCCATTAGCAACAATGACAGACTCCAAATATTTCTGTACCCATCTGTGAGTTCCTTGCACCTGTTTAGTGGTAGTTTTTTTAACTCTTAAGGCCGGGATCACCACATGCGACGAAAACGTCCGACGCTCGCATATGAAATCCCAGCTCTGGCGCCAGCACTCGGGAGTTGAGCGGCGGCTGCATATAAATACATGCAGCGCGCACTCCACTCCCGAGTGTCGGCGCCAGAGCTGGATTTCACATGCGACCGTCGGACGTTTTCGTCGCATGTGTGATCCCGGCCTTAACACTGAGATTCTCTCAGGCTGTTGAAGATTTTGAGGGTTCTTTTGAAATTAGCAAATTTCAGTTTCCATTTTGCTAAACTCAAACCCCTGTTTTTACAGTTTGGCACATCTTGGTCTAAAATGCTTCGTAATCGTTCTTGTATCACATTCAAAAACCCAGGCCAAAGTAAAAAAATGCTGCCTTACAAGATGCCAAGGCCTTAGACTGTTTTTGCTTGGTGAAATTGCACTTTCTGGTCTGCACAGCTCTCTTATTTGCCAATGTGAAGCAGGAACAGGGAAGGCAGGCCTTTTAAATTAAAGTTATCATTAGAAAATGGCCTATTGCTTCCATCAGATCTTTGCATTACATATATTAAAATAGTTTTGGCATTCTTTTTTCATGTCATAATTTTTTATTAAAAAAAGACAATAAATAGTAATGTTGCCATTTCACTGCTCTGTCCACTGTTGTTTTTAGACTCTAATTCCTGTTAATTGAGGAAACACAACATTTATGGCCCAAATGAAGACTCCAACCCTAAGTTTGATATTATTTGAGCGTGGTCATTATGTATAATTATGTATGCAGGGTAGCAGGATATGCTGTGACACCGCCTATTGTGAAGAAGGGATCCTGTTAGGATTAGCTGTGTATAGGGTGTTACCTGATGTAGTGTTGTTGTGCAGATGAAGGGAACTCCAGAAGGCCACACAGAGATGCTGGATGGTAGGTTTAAACAGCCATACTTTATTTTTGTTCCTCTCTCCTGCTCCCCTTACCCAGGACTTCCTGCTCCTGCCTTGTCTCCCCTCCCCATAATTCATTGTTACTTAGGAGAAACTAAAACAAGGATAACAGCAAGCCAATCACAGATATAGTAACAACAATCACATCTTCCTCTTCTCACCAAACAAAACAACTTTAAAACTGGATAACGGTCCAAAAGTTCACATTAGTACGAAGGATTTTTTTTTTTCTTTTTACTGCAGAACATAGTCAAGAGGTGGGCTGGCGGTCTACGATTTGCCCTCGCTGGATAGCGGTGAGACATCACAGTCCCAGATGAACTTTCTGAGTCCCCTGATGTATCCTCCCTTGGAACTGCTGAGCTCTGGGGATCCGGCAGGACGTCATACGCTATCGCCTCGTCTGTTTCTGGGACCATAGTCGCAAAGTTTTTTAAAAATGAGACAGACACGTTCCTTGTGACCTGGCCCTGTGATCTTGAGCAGTAACCATGGTGCCTTTGACTTGTGTTACCTGAAAGGGTTCAGGATAGTATTGTGATGCAAACTTGTCTCTAGGTCTTAGCCTTTTTAAAACAGGACCCAATCTCCACCAATACTTTCCGGTGGCTTGCAACGAGATCTCTTATCTGCAAACCTCTCATCTTTCTGTTTGGATATGGCATCCTTAGTTAGCAATTGGGGTTTGAACAGGGCTCTGCGGAACTCTCGGAGTTTGACAGCATAGGCCTGTTGAACAGCGCAGTGGCAGGTGGTATCCCCAGTAGATAGAATGGGGTGTAGCTCGTACTGTCTAAGAAATTGTGTAACTCTTGCTGTAAATCCTTGTGCTCCATGGTAGCGATCCTCAAAGTTTTGTTGATTGATTGCATGAACCGTTCCACTTCACCAATGGCCTGAGGCCAGTAAGGAGTTATTTTCCTGTGAGTGAAACCAAGATAGGTAGCGAATGATCGAAAGTCTGTGCTATTAAAAGGTGGCCAATTGTCGGACTCACTGTTTCCGGTATGCATATATCCGAGAAAGATCTTGTCTAATTTTGGTATAACACCCCTGGCCAGAGGTTGTCGAAACATGTTCAATGACAGGGAACCTCGAATAGTCATCCATGACAACCAGCAGATAGGAGTGATCCGGTAAAACACAGAAATCACACTAACAGCAGACCACGGGCCCTCTGGCAGGGGTGTCATTTGTAAGGGTGCGCGTCTATGGTCAATTGTAGTTGCTTGGCAAGGTATGCAATTTTCAATGAGTGCCTCTACTTTTTTGTCTAGTCCTGGAAAACCAGACTTTCTCTCTCAGTAAATTGCTTTGTTTTCAACCACCCCTTGATGAGCCTCGTGGCCAGATCCAGTATTCTGCTTTGAAGTTTCTGGGGTATGACCAGCCGATGTTACGCAACAGTAGATTTGAATCGGGACACGGAGAGATATGTCGTGCATTAAAGAAGGCTGTCAAGTAGGGTTGTTTGATCCGCTGTGTGGAGGCGGGCTTCAGCAAGAAAATTGTCCAATATTTTAGATCGAACAGTCTCTATAACTAACTGAAGTTGGTGATCGGAATCAACCGTTTGTTGTTATTTAATCCATAGTCATAGCTTTTGGCACAGAATGTTGCAACAATAAAATTGATATGTTCCTCTGCAAGGATTGTTGCTGGGAGTCGTCCTTGGTAGTTTGTGGTGTTGGGTGTCTCGAAAAGTAGTCAGCGGATTACCAGCTCCTGCCTCGTATCTCAACCGAAACTGGTAGTTCTGTAGGCGGAGCAACCAGCGTTCAAGTCGGGGGAGGCTTTGAAGAATGTTTGTTTGAAAAGCGGATGAGTGGTTTGTGGTCACTTATCACTGTGAATTTATGTCCCATAAGGTACAGATGAAAATGAAGGCATCCCCACACAACCGCAAGAGCTTCCCTTTCAGTTTGTGAATAGCGTTGTTCTGTCTTGTTAAGGCTTTGCTTGCATAGGAAATGGTAGAAACTTGCCTTCTTTGGACATTGTGTGAGAATTGCACCCAGGCCCACCGGACTAGCGTCCACGATCAGCTCTGTGGACTTTAGAGGGTCAAAATAGGCCATGACGGTGTGGCCAGTCAGACCGGACTTCAAGAATCGAATGCTGCTTGGTGTTTCAGTAGTCCATGTCCAAGGAGTGTCTTTTTTCGTGAGTAGTCGCGGGGTTCGGAGATCGTGGCCAGATCAGGCATAAATCGCCCACAGTACGTGACTAGTCCTAGAAAACTGCGAACCTCAGACACATTTTGAGGTGGCTAGCTGACTTTATGGCAGCAACTTTCTGAGGTTCTGCTGAAACTCCTTGCTCCGAAAGATATATCCAAAAAGCTTAATGACTTTTGGTTTAAACTCACATTTGCGGATTGACAGTTAGATTGCAGGCTTGCAGTCTCTGAAAACACTTGCTCTAAGTGACGTCATGCTCCTCTTGGGTTGTACCAATATAAGAATGTCATCACTGACGTTTTAGAAACTCTGCTATTCCAGATAGAACCTGACTGATAACGTTCTGAAATACTTCTGCCGCAGATGAGATACCAAAGTTCAACCTCTGAATCGTGTAAGCCCACATGGGTACTAAAAGTTGTAATGTACCTGGATCTGGATGCAACTCAAGTTGATGATAACCGATTTTAAATCAATTTTAGAAAAATACTTTTGCACCATTCAGGTCTGTGATAATGTCATCAATAGTGGGCGTGATGTGCCTTTCTCTTTGAATAGCCAAATTGGCATGCCGCATATCCACACATAGCCGGATTTACCAGGCTGCTTTGGTTTTGGTGCAACAACAATGGCGATAAACCCAAGGAGTCGGGCCTTCAACTCGTTCAACAACATCAGACGCTTCCAGATCCTGCAGTTCTTGCTCCACAGTTTGCGGACAAGAAATGGGATGCGCCTGTGAGGTTGAACAGACGGCTGTATTGACTGGTCAATATGCAATTTTATCTGAACGTCTTTTAGTTACCGAGACCTTAAAGAGATTGGGTATCTGCATGATGTGTTGGGCCGAAGGACCTGTGACGCTATTGACCAGGTTGACCAGACCCAGAGTTATAGCCTCCTGCAGCTGAGAAGCATGTCTGCGGAGCACTCTACTACATATACAGTGTCGGTGATGGACTTCCCGTCAGCTGCAAGTCTGACTGAAATTTGCCACACAGGGGTTAGTGCAGATGCTGACCATAAGGAAAAATCTTTAGGCGAGTGCTTTGTAGAGCAGGTTGTTTCGGGAGTTGCTATAAACTGCACGGCTGATGACGTTTACTGATGCCCCCGTGTTACTAGGGCTTTCCACCGGACTACCATTTATCAGGATAAGTCGCCTTGGACTGGTAAGTGCGTGCAGTGTTTGAGATCCCTCTGCCGTCACTGAGAATTAGATAAGTAACTGTGAGGCTCGTCAGTAAGCTGCAGCGTTTGGATTTTCTGTGACCTGGTTGTACTGTGGAATGAGGGGATTGTGGTTTGGATCTAACACACTTTTGCAAAAGGTTTTGTTTTTTCCACAATTATGGCAGGTCCCCCCATTTGTGGGCAGACATTCTGGTGAGGATACGACCCCGCAGTAAGTAGAAAGTTGCCCCCTGCATACGAGGCACAGGCGGCCTCTGTGTCAGCTTTGCTATACAAGATGGTGCTTCCGCCTCACACTCAATGTTCTCTATGAGTTTAGCTTGTTTTTCGGCGGTATCATTTACACGTGCTGTTTCAAGCAGTTTGCTAAAGTCATGGTGGGATCTCTGAGTGCTTGTCTCCGTAACTTAGAGGAGATGCAGCCTTGTAAAATCTGCATTTGGATCTCTTTGTCGACATCTGTAAATTCACGTAAGCTGCAAGGTGCCGTAGTCGGACATGATATTCAACAATGCTTTCTGTTGCTGACTGCTTTAATTGTCTAAACTGAAGATTTCAAATGCTGCATTTCTGTGTGGGGAGAAATACTTGCTTAATGCTGCCTTACTGAGCTCATAGTCTTGTTCTTTCCTGTATTAGGCAGAGTAGTGAGATATCATAGACTTGTTTTCCCCTGCATAATGTAATACATGGCTTTCTTCCTGGTATATTGATATGTTCATGGCTTGTAGGAATATATCAAACGCTTCAGCCATTTCTCCCAACATGCTGCTAGGTTAGCTGGGGACTGATGCACATCAAAAGCAGGGAAGGCGGTAAACAGGCCATTGTTGAGAGCTGAAATACCTTTAGCTGATGAAAACGCTTCCTCGTGCCAGTTGTAGTGTTGTTGTGCAGAGAAGGGAACTCCAGAAGGCCACACAGAGATGCTGGATGGTAGGTTTAAACAGCCATACTTTATTTTTGTTCCTCCCCTCTGCTCCCCTTACCCAGGACTTCCTGCTCCTGCCTTGTCTCCTCCTCCCCATTACATCATTGTACTAGGCAGAAACTGAAACAAGGATAACAGCAAGCCAATCACAGATATAGTAACAACATACACCTGACATTGTAATCCTGCCTTTGATAATGAGCTTTGCTAAAAACTATTTCTGAAAGGACAGGAAGTCTAAAAAAGCCCAGCGGCAGTGTGAAAGATTATTCTTTTATAAAGATTGCAATATTAAAAAAAATAACTGTCAAAGCAAAAAATAAAGAACACTATATATATATTATATATATATATATATATACAGTCATATGAAAAAAGTTTGAGCACCCCTATTAATCTTAAGCTTAAGTTTTATAAAAATTGGTGTTTTTGCAACAGCTATTTCAGTTTGATATATCTAATAACTATTGGACACAGTAATGTTTCTGCCTTGAAATGAGGTTTATTGTACTGCAGAACATGTGCAATCTGCATTCAAACAAATTTGACAGGTGCATAAGTATGGCACCCTTATCATTTTCTTGTTTAAATACTCCTATCTACTTTTTATGACTTACTAAAGCACTTTTTTTGGTTTTGTAACCTCATTGAGCTTTGAACTTCATGCCAGGTGTATGCAATCATGAGAAAAGCTACTTAAAGTGGCCACTTGCAAGTTGTTCTCCTGTTTGAATCCCTCTGAAGAGTGGCATCATGGGCTCCTCAAAACAACTGTCAAATGATCTGAAAAACAAAGATTATTCAACATGTTTGTTCGGGGAAGGATACAAAAAGCTGCTCAGAGATTTAACCTGTCAGTTTCCACTGTGAGGAACATAGTAAGGAAATGGAAGAACACAGGGACAGTTCTTGTAAGGCAAGAAGTGGCAGGCCAGAAAAACATCAGAAAGGCAGAGAAGAAAGAATGGTGAGTCATCAAGGACAATCCTCAGACCACCTCCAGAGAGCTGCAGCATCAATTGCTGCAGATGGTGTCACTGTGCATCGGTCTAACTAAACAACGCACTTTGCACAAGGAGAAGCCTGTATGGGAGAGTGATCGAAGAAGCCGTTTCTGCAAGCACGCCACAAACAGAGTCGGCTGAGGTATGCAAAAGCACTTTGGAGAAGCCAATTTCTTTTTGGAAGAAGGCCCTGTGGACTGATGAAACCAAGATTGAGTTGTTTGGTCATACAAAAAGGCGTTATGCATGGCGATCAAAAAAACACAGCATTCCAAGAAAAAACACTTGCTACCCACAGTAAAATTTGGTGGAGGTTTCCATCATGCTTTGGGGCTGTGTGGCCAATGCCGCACCGGAAATCTTGTTAAAGTGAGGGATGCATGGATTCCACTCAGTATCAGCAGATTCTTGCAATAATGTTCAAGAATCAGTGACAAAGTTGAAGTTACGCAGGGTGGATCTTTCAGCAAGAAATGATCCAAACCCCGCTCCAAATCTACTCAGGCATTCATGCGAGGAACAATTACAATGTTTGGAATGGCCATCCCAGTCCCCAGACCTGAATAATCATTGAACATCTTGTGGGATCATTTGTAGAGGGCTGTCCATGCTCGGCGACCATCAAATTAACTGAACTGGAATTGTTTTGTAAAGAGGAAGGTCAAAACACCTTCATCCAGGATCCAGGAACTCATTAATGCTACAGGAAGCGACAAGAGGCTGTTATTTTTGAAAAAGGGATTTATAATATTAATGTCACTTTCTGGTGAGGTTGCCCATACTTATGCACCTGTCAAATTTTGTTTGGATGCAGATGCACATTTTCTGTTAGTACAATAAACCTCATTTCAAGGCAGAAACATTACTGTGTCCAATAGTTATTAGATAATCAAAACCG
This sequence comes from Oophaga sylvatica, assembly GCA_033576555.1. Classification (NCBI taxonomy): domain Eukaryota; kingdom Metazoa; phylum Chordata; class Amphibia; order Anura; family Dendrobatidae; genus Oophaga; species Oophaga sylvatica. Next base: position 24,394,970 of record JARQOD010000007.1, read on the forward strand.
AAATAGCTGTTGCAAAAACACCAATTTTTATAAAACATTAAGCTTAAGATTTAATAGGGGTGCCCAAACTTTTTCATATAACTGTATATAATACACAGTACAGACCAAAAGTTTGGACACACCTTCATTTAAAGATTTTTCTGTATTTTCATGACTATGGAAATTGTAAATTGACACGAAGGCATCAAAAACTTGAATTAACACATGTGGAATATAAACTTAACAAAAAAGTGTGAAACAACTGAAAATATGTCTTATATTTAGGTTCTTCAAAGTAGCCACATTTTGCTTTGATGAGTTGCTTTGCACACTCTTGGCATTCTCTTGATGAGCTTCAAGTGGTAGTCACCTGAAATGATCTTCCAACAACTTGAAGGAGTTCCCAGAGATGCTTAGCACTTGTTGGCCCTTTTCCCTTCACTCTGCGGTCCAGCTCACCCCAAACCATCTCGATTTGGTTTAGGCGGTGACTGGGAGGCCAGGTCACTGGCGTAGCCCCCATCACTCTCCTTCTTTGTCAAATGCCCTAACACAGCCTGGAGGTGTGTTTGGGTCTTGTCCTGTTGAAAAAAAATGATGGTCCAACTAAACGCAAACCGGATGGAATAGCAGCCGCTGCAAATGTGTGGTAGCCAAGGGGTTTTCAGTATGCCTTCAATTTGAATAAAATTCCCAACAGTGTCCAAGCAAAGCACCCCCCACCTCACACCCCTCCTTCAGCTTCAGGGTGGGAACCAGGCATTTTAGAGTCCACCGTTCACCTTTTCTACGTCACACAAAGACGGTGGTTGGAATAAGATCTCAAATTTGGCCCAAACAACCAAAGCACAGTTTCCACTGGTCTAATGTCCATTCCTTGTGTTCTTTGCCCAAACAAGTCTCTTCTACTTGTTGCCGTCCTTAGCAGTGGTTTCCTAGCAGCTATTTACCTGAAGGCCTGCTCACAGTTCCTCTTAAAGCTGTTGTAGAGATGTGTCTGCTGCTAAACCTCTTGTGGCATTGATGGTCGAATCTGAGTTGCGTAAACCTGCGATTTTGAGGCTGGGACTCAATAAACTTATCCCAGAAGCAGGGGACTCTTGGTTTTCCCTTTTCCTGGGCGGTCCTCATGTAGCCAGTTTCTTTGTAGAGCTTGATGTTTGGCACTGCACTTGGGGCATTTCAAAATTTCCCCATTTTTCGGACTGATGACCTATTTTTAAAAAAGTAATGAGACAAGTTTTTCTTTACTAGCTTTTTTTCTTGCCATAGTACAAATTTAACGTCTATTCAGTAGAACTATCAGTGTGTATCCACCAGCTTCGCACAATACATCTGATTGTCCCAACCCATTTATAAGGCCAGAAATCCCCCTTATTAAACCTGACAGCACACCTTTGAAGTGAAAACCATTTCCAGTGACTACCTTTGAAACCATCAAGAAATGCCAAGGTGTGCAACACAGTCATCAAAGCAAAATGTGGCACTTTGAAGAACCTAAAATAAGACAAATTCGTTGTTGCCCACTTTTTTGTTAAGTATAAATTCCACATGTGTTAATTCATAGTTTTGTGCCTTCAGTGTGAATTTACATTTTTATAGTCAGAAAATACAGAACAATCTTTAAATGAGAAGGTGTGTCCAAACTTTGGTCTGTACTAAAACATAACTCTGATTTAAACAATAGGTCTTTTTGATGATCAATTGTTTTTAAGCATCGAAGCGCCACATAGGCTAACTAAAGAATTTGAGCCCTGAAACACAGGACAAATGTATATTCTGTAAAAAAAACTCAGGTTAGTTGATTTAGGCATTTGTTTCAAATAAACGTCATTAATTGTGCCCTGGCATTGTTTCCAATTCTGCATACTTATTCGTGCAAGTTTTTATTTTTTTTTTTTTGTGTTTTTGATTTTTGTATCCAACAAATGATTTGTGCAGCTGATCCAAGACACGGGGGCCCGAGGAGGCATGGTGCGGAATGGAGACAGATGGGGAAATATGGGGAAGGAAGGGGGACAGATGGTTGCCGGTCATGGGGGAAGGATGGGGGAAGATGGGGGCAGGATCAAAGGCAGGATGGAACAATGGTTCAGGATCATGGGGAGGGTGGGACAGATGGTGCAGTTCACGGGGCAGGATGGAAAGAATGGGGGGCAGAGGGGCAGGATCTGGGACAGATGGGGGATAATGGGGCAAAGGATATTCATGGGGGAGGATGGGAGAACATATGTGGCCAGGAGGGAGAAATAAAAGGTGCGCCAGGTGGACCACGGGGGGGCCGTGGGGGGATTATAAAAAAAGGGTTAAATGGGAAAAATTTATGTGTGTTTATTTATTTTTTTTAAAATGTTTTAAATGGGGGGGTCCCCTTATGTGCAGAGTGAACTATGTCCCCTTTTTCTTATATTTTTTAGTGAGAAGTTGGGAAAAAATAAAATTTAAGGTTCTGCAAAAGGACTCTAATAACTGTTTATTTCCTGCAGAGAGGCCCTTTGGGGAAAAGTGACGGCGGTCGTGCTGGATGAAGATGAAAGATTCACCAAAAACGTCACGGTGAGTCATGTGTTTCCTATAAGGACATTTTACCGTATATTATACAGGGGCCTGTTACAGGGCCACAGTGACCGTATTAACTGTACACAGACACTGCAACAAGACAGATTTCCTGTTAATGGCACTTATGGAAAAAAATTTTTGGTTTTTTTATTAATGATCTTTTTAAAAAGTATCAGTCTAATTTGAGGTAATATTTGGGCCATGGTTTGGCAGTATTTTTTCCCTTTGTATGGCATTTTTTGGTCACTAGGGGTGGAATAGTGGTCTGGTCAGGTTTTGGTGGTATTTTCCCCATTGTGGGGTTTTTATTGGTCCCCTTTTAGGGTAATATTTGGTTTGTCATGGTGCATGGATTTTTTTTTTGATGTGGATTTTTTACCCCTGGGTGTAAAAAGTGGGGGCTTTGTGGGTTGTTTTGTTCCCTTTATGGATATTATTGGGCACTGTGTGGAAAATGTGGTCTAACATGTGTGGTGGTATTGTCCTTGCATGGGTATTATGGTCAAAGTGGTGATATGTGGTTTGGACATGGTGCGGTGGTTTTGTTCTTTGATGGGTATTATTGGCACCAAGGTGGTAATAGGGGTCTGGACATGGTGGGGGGGTTTTTTTTTCCCTTGTATTGATGAAGGAAAAGGTTTTCCCCCCTTTTTTGGGTATGGGCCTGCCCCGCCTCCTTTTTGTCTTCACACGCCCAAGTTTTTTAGTACATTTTCCCTTTTTGCAACCCAGTACACATTTTTTTGATGCCCATAGAATAAGGGGTTTTACATGCAATTGTCTGGGCCATGACAAAATGAGGTTCAGTCTAGGAAAAATACCCAAAACTCAGGCATTGTTTCCTTTCCCCAATGAATTGCGGCCAATTAAATGCGTGAAAAAGAAAGGGGGGAGGCCTGCGGTCAAAAAAATACCAGACCAGCTCTGGTCATTATTTTCACAAAAAAGCCAAAAATGGTCTAGGAAAGCCAAAAGGGACTATCAGAAGAAAACTGTACCTGGGAATGGCAGAGCCAAGGCCTTCCCAAGACCAAAACCCCCCGGAAAAATTTTTGCCCCATATTTTCCCCTTTTAGCCTTGTACATTATTTTGTATTTTTATCTACCCCCTTCCCCATTGAGAGTTGTATAGCTTTACTGTAATTCTGTAATTTCATGCCCCTTTAAAGGGAAAAATTAAAACCCCATAAAAAATTTTGGGGTGAGCTTTTTTTGATCACAATCTTAAAAAACCCAGTGGGTAGCGGACCCTTTCCCCCCCGGCGGCCATTTGTCGGGGTGCCCCTTACTGACTGAAAAAAAAGGGGGCGCCGGAAAGCGTACCTGTATTACGTCCCAGGGGGAGTGGGGAAAGGGATCGTCCGTCATTTTTGGTAGGGGGGGTGGTATAAAAAGCTGTGAACCCGGGCTACCGTGGGGGGGCCGGCGAGTTCCCACAAATTGGTGGCGCGGTGGGATCAGGAAAATAGTGTGCTGGGCCCCCTATCCCAGACACTAGAGACTCCCAGAGAAACTTTCATGCGGGGTCTTAAGGTCCCCCCAGACTAGAGGTCAGAGTTAAAAAAAACAAGTTGTGTGCAAGGCAGGGTTTGCAGCTGTGTTTCATGCCAAAGGTTCCCCAAAAGGAGGGGGGGAAGCACCGGGAGTAGGGAAAGGGGGGAGGAAAAGCGGGTCTTGATGATTCGATACCGGGGAGGGGGGGGGAAGCCGGGCTCCCCAAGGCCCCCCCCGTGCTCGTCTCACGGGGGACTGCCCACCCCCTCCCCCCCCAGCCGTCCAACGGGCCCTCCCCAACGGCTGGGGCGCAGTCGAGCGGTAATGACGCCGCCTTGAAGATCCGGTGCGGCAAGAAGCAGCAAGCGGACGAGCAGAACGCCGTAAGCTCGGCGTGGCAGCAGAACGGGGGGGGAAAAGCGCGGAGGGGGAGCAAGCACGGCAGAGAGAGCAGCGGGGGGAGCAACGAACCCCGTGAAGCTGCGGGCCCCGGCCCCCGACTGGGATGGTCGGCACGGCCCCCACGGGGTGCACCAGGCCCATGGGGGAAAGGGTCCCAAGGTCCGGGCGGAGGCTTTCCCTTGCTTGAAAAGGAGGAGACCTGGATTCCTTTTGGGGGGGTTTTGAAGACATCTCCAACATCATTCCCCGGATCAGTGGGCAAGGTACCTGACCCCCCCTTTGAGGGGTAATCCCTGGAATTTTTGGGGGCTACCCCCGGGGAGGACGACTACAAACATCAAGCGGGCCCCCATCCACATACAAAACCCACCCCCCGGGGCGACCGCCGGAAGTTCAGGAGCTCAGCGGGGGTTCAAAGGACCCTGACCACCACTGCGGGCCTGTTGAGAGCTGCGGAGCACTGGACCTCGGGCAAGCTCACAACCCCCCAGGAGGTCCAGGAACTGTTTGTGTGGAAGCAATTTTTGTGGAACTGCCCAGAGGACCTCCAGCATTCCTCCGGACCGGGGAAAACCAAAGGGGGCTTCTGCTACAGCGCCTCGACGGGAGCCAACAAAGGGCGCGGGCCAAGAAGCCCCCCACGCACCGGAGAGGGGGTAAGCCCAATCCCCCCAGCCCCCAACCCCCCCCCCAGAGTGCAAGGGGCTACCCCCCCCGCCCCCCCCCGGGGCCGGAACAACCCCGACTTGCCCCAAAAATTCAATACCAGGACACTTTAAGGCTGCAGTCCCCAGGCCCCAAGGCCCACCCTTCCCAGAAACCCCCCCGTTTTTTTTTGGGGGGAGGGGGGTGGGGGGGGGCCCCCGACAATTCCCCCCGTCACCATCGGCCGCTCAGCGTCAGGGGGCGGGAACAGGCGCTGAACGAACCCCGGTAAAACCCGGGGGTGTCCCCTAAGATGGTACCTGGGAAAAACCTTTTCCCTCCGGGGGAATGGAGGGTTGAACCGGCGCTGCCCGTTGCCAAGGGGGTTTTGATTGGGGGCGGGAGGGATGCGGGGGGGGGATAACGCCCAAATTCCTGAAAAAAGGGTTGCTTGGACCCCTTGGGGGCGGCTATGCCCATAGTGGCCACGAAAACCCCCAATCCGGTCCCCAAAAAGTCATACTCACTGTGAATGCTAAGTTAAGTATGAATGTGCCTCCCCAGTGGAGGAGGGGTGAAAATGATGGAACATGCACTGACACTACACAAAGGGGTACAGTGAGGACAGGGAGGAGCTGTAGGGGAGAGCCCGAGGTGGAGGGGGGGGCGTATGGGGGAAGGTAGGGCCCAAATGAACCCCGTGAATCTAACCCCCCGCGGGGAAAGGACAGGGCCTGGGGGGGAGGGGGTTTCCCCCGGGGGGAGCCCCCAGGTAGGCCCGGAAGAGTTCCCCCCATCCGGGTGTCGGGAAAATCGGGAAAATCTGCCTCCCCGGGCTTGGCAGAGGAGGAGGAAAGCAGGGGCTACCCGGGTCAGCGGCGAGGCCGCTGTTACCAGGGTGGGACGCTGAAGCCCAAGGACCTCGCGGGGGGCCCCAAATTTCCCCCTCTTGACCAAGGGCTCCGGTCAACAGTAGCCAGGAGCAGCCCCCGGGGAAAACTGAAAAGGGGAAAGGGGAGTTTCGTAATTCTTGCCATTCTAGTCGGGGTTTTTGGGCAGCGTTGGAAGCTCCCTCCCCTGAAGACTTCAAAACGGGGGGCACAGCCCCCCGGGAGTCCGCCGCGAGGAGGGTCGGGACCAGGGAGGCTGCCCCGGGTAAGGGCCCCAGGGGTTTTCACCGGAGGGGGCCCCGGGGAGACTTAGTGGTTTTCCGTCAGGGGGAAATTTTGTGCGGATCGACACGAGTTCCCCAAGGCCGGCATTTAGGGTCACAAAACCCCGGGGCCCAGGCTAGTCAGCATTTTACTCCGGAAAAAGGGGCCCCCGGGGTGATCCCCTACTGCGTTCGGGGGGCCCTGTCAAGGGGGGGAAAAGGGGGGGCCCGCCCCCAAAGCCCCCGGGTTTTAACTCTGCCATCTCGAAGAGCTTTCTCGGGGGTGGCGGGTTCCATTGGACCTTGGTCCACTCCCAGCCGCCCGGAAAAAATCTTCAAAAAAAAGGGTAGGAAATCCCCCGGGGCCCCCCGGAGGCGGTACTTTGCGTCCTTTGGGGCCCCAAAAAAGTGGCCACTGCTTACTGGAGATTTTCCCAAGTGGGGTTCCCAGGAAATGCTCACCGACCGGGGCCCCCTTTCAGTCGCAGTGATGGATCTCTCAAAACAGGTAGGGGTGCAACTCGGGGCCAGCCCGTTCACCCACAGACCAATGGCTTTTGAGGGTTTAAAAGGGCATTTTAAAGCAGAGCAATGTTGGTGACTCCCGGGAAGACTTGAGGGTACCCCCCACACCTGCGTTGCCTCCCGGGGGGGTTTCCACGGCCTCAAGGGGGGTTTTCCCCCCCTTTGAGCTTCTGGGGGCGATTTAGGGGCCCCTTTCTGGTGAAAACAGGGAAAAGGGGATTTAGCCCCCCCTGGAGGCGGTCATTGATTGCGGGCTTGGGACCGAATGGCCTGTGACCGGGGTGCTGACAAAATCCCCCAAGCTCGGCTCCCCAGAAGCGATGGAGCCCAAATGTTGGACGGACCTACCGGGGTGGGTCAAAGGTGTGAGTATGGCCCCAACCCCAAAACAAGCTTCAGGGGCCCGGGAGGGCCCCTCCTCGTGACGAGAGCTCCCCGCCCCTCCCGGCCCCGGACCCCCCGGGAAAGGGAACCCCCCTTTCCTTTGGGAAAATTTAAGGCCCTGAGGGGGAGGCTTTTCCCCCAAACCCGTGTCAACCTTTTGAGGACAGAGAGTCGAATCCCGTGGATCTGCCCCCCAAACCCAAAAGAGGGGCGGGGGGGCGCACGGGGAAACAGGAATTTTTACCCTACGCCCTCAAAAGCAGGAGGTTAAGGAAAAGGTTGTCGCCTTTTTTATAGGGCCTTACCCCCCCCCATTTTGTTGTTCACCAGCCCAACTTTTAGTACAATTGCCATTCATATCCAGTAACAGGTTTTGAGCCCCAGGGGGGAACAATAGGGTTTAATGAATTGCAGGGCCTGACTGAATGGATGTTCATCTATGGTAAATAGCCCAAAATCAGGGATTGTTTCCTTTCCTAAGAATTGCAGGAAATTAAATCGTCTTCAAAGAATGGGGGGGGGCCACAGGTCAAAAAAAGCCATGACCCGGCTCTGGCATTCCCCTTTCTCAACAGAAGCCAAGAAGGGTCAGGAAAGACCAAAGGGCATTCAGGAAAGAAAACGTACTGGGAAGGCAGAGCCCAAACCCTTTTTCCAAAAACCCAAAAAACCCGGTAATATTATCCAAGTTAACCCTTTTTACTTTTACTTTTTTGTTGTTTTTTTTTCTCTGACTCCCCTTCCCTTGTTTTACGTTTAAGCTTTACTGTATATTTCTGAATTAAACTAGGGGGCCCAAAAGGGAAAAAAAACCCCAAAAAAATTAAAACGGGCAAAACTTTTACTCTAAAAAAAAAAATTTTAAAATACCAGGGGGAGCAGGCACCTTCCCCGGGGCCATTTGCTCTAGGGCATTTTCCCCCCTGACCCAAAAGAAAAGGGGGGGCCCCGGGGAAAACGTCCCTGGATTTCCCCCCCAAAAGGTGCTTTGGGGGAAAAGGGATCGTCCGCACATTTGGTAGCGGCGGTGGTATCAGAAGCTGGATACCCCGGGTCCGGGGCCCCCCGCTGAGTCCCACGGTATTATTTGCCCCGTAGGTAAAAGTGGTTAACCCCGGGGGTGGTTTTTTCTCCTTGATGGGTATTATGGTCATATTTATAAAAAGTTTTTGGAAAAAGGTGCGGGGTTTTTGTTCCCTTTATGGGTTTTTTTGGAAATTTTTTTTTGGTCCGTTGGAAGTTTTGGAAAACGATTTTGAGGAAAGTCCCTCGGGGTTTTCTGAGGTTTTGAACCTTTTTTAACCCCGAAAAATTTCCCCCCTGCAATAATTGGGGTTAAAAAGGGGTACGGACGGGGGTAGTAAGTGAGTTTTACCCCATGGTCCTTCCCCGGGGACAATTTTTTTTTCCGGGGCAAGGTTGGAATTCCCTTGTTTTCTGCGTCTCCGCAAACATTAACAAGCCACTTTCATTTTTTTTCGGGGGGTTTTAAATTTCCTTGTTTTTTGGGTGCTTTCCCCTTTTTAAAAATTCCGGGCCCCCTTTAGGGGTTGGGGGTGGTCTCCGTTCTTTTTGTATTTTTCATTTGCTCATTCTTGGATATTTTACTTTTGGTTTTCTAAGTGCCCCCCCCAAAAAATTTTGAAATAGGGGGTCGAGACCGTGTGGCCAAAAAAATTTTTGGATTCAAAGTGTTTGGGGTTTTTTTCCCAGGGTTTTTCTGGGTTGAGACAAAATTTTCCCCTTGCTTCCCATCTAGACATTTTTTTGGGCCCCCCCCTTGGCTAAAAAAATTTCTGTCTGTTTGTTTTTTCCCCTTTGCCCAAACCCCAATTTTTTTTTGGAAGGGGTTCCATTTTTTGGGGGTCTACTTGGGGGGGGGTATTTCCTCTTTCCACTTTAGGGAAAAACCAAAACCCCCGGCTGTGCGAGGGGGTTGGGGACCTAGGAAAGCCACGACTGTTCTAGTTGTGCGGCTAGTTTGGGGGGCTGAAAACCTTTATTTCCAACCCTCTGGTGTTTGTGCTTAAAACGTTTTTTCTCCCCTTCCCCAGCTATCAAATGAAAAAAATCACCGGCCCCAAAAGGAAAAAAAAGGAAACCCCAAAAAGGGAAAAAAAATTAAAAAAAAGTTGGGGAGAAAAAAATTTTTTTTTTTGTTACATTTTTTCCCCCTTTTTTTCTGGGGGCCCCAGGGGAATTTTTTTCCCTGGGTCAAGAATTTGCCATCGTGTGGAGCACTCACGTAAGTTGGGTAGGGAAAATTTCGCAATTTTCGGTTGGGGAACCTAGGATCCCATGCCAGATTTATTTTTGGGGGGATGTCAAATTTTGAAAAAAAAAAAAAACTACCGTAAGTTGTTTTTTTTGCCTTTTTAAAAACC
>JARQOD010000007.1:24404594-24456073 GCA_033576555.1 Oophaga sylvatica
AACGCTCCTCGTCGCAGTTGTAGTGTTGTTGTGAGATGAAGGGAACTCCAGAAGGCCACACAGAGATGCTGGATGGTAGTTTTAAAACAGCCATACTTTATTTTTGTTCCTCTCTCCTGCTCCCCTTACCCAGGATTTCCCTGCTCCTGCCTTGTCTCCTCCCCCCATTACATCATTGTTACTAGGCAGAAACTGAAACAAGGATAACAGCAAGCCAATCACAGATATAGTAACAACATCACACCTAAACATGTAATCCTGCCTTTGATTATGAGCTTTGCTAAAAAATATTTCTGAAAGGACAGGAAGTCTAAAAAAGCCCAGCGGCCAGTGTGAAAGACTTATTCTTTTAATAAAGATTGCAATATTAAAAAAAAATAACTGTCAAAGCTAAAAATAAAGAACACTTTTAAAATATATTTTATATATTATATATATATATACATACAGTCATATGAAAAAGTTTGAGCACCCCTATTAATCTTAAGCTTAATGTTTTATAAAAATTGTGTTTTTTTGCAACAGCTATTTCAGTTTGATATATCTAATTACTATTGGACACAGTAATGTTTCTGCCTTGAAATGAGGTTTATTGTACTAGCAGAACATGTGCAATCTGCATTCAAACAAAATTTGACAGGTGCATAAGTATGGGCACCCTTATCATTTTCTTGTTTTAAATACTCCTATCTACTTTTTACTGACTTACTAAAGCACTTTTTTTGGTTTTGTAACCTCTTGAGTTTGACTTCATAGCAGGTGTATGCAATCATGAGAAAAGCTACTTAAAGTGGCCACTTGCAAGTTGTTCTCCTGTTTGAATCTCCTCTAAGGAGTGGCATCATGGGCTCCTCAAAACAACTGTCAAATGATCTGAAAACAAAGTTTTATTCAACATAGTTGTTCAGGGGAAGGATACAAAAAGCTGCCCTAGAGATTTAACCTGTCATTTCCACTGTGAGGAACATAGTAAGGAAATGGAAGAACACAGGGACAGTTCTTGTTAAGGCAAGAAGTGGCAGGCCAAGAAAAACATCAGAAAGGCAGAGAAGAAGAATGGTGAGATCAGTCAAGGACAATCCTCAGACCACCTCCAGAGAGCTGCAGCATCAACTTGCTGCAGATGGTGTCACTGTGCATCGGTCAACTATACAACGCACTTTGCACAAGGAGAAGCTGTATGGGAGAGTGATGCGAAAGAAGCCGTTTCTGCAAGCACGCCACAAACAGAGTCGGCTGGGGTATGCAAAAGCACATTTGGAGAAGCCAATTTCTTTTTGGAAGAAGGTCCTGTGGACTGATGAAACCAAGATTGAGTTGTTTGGTCATACAAAAAGGCGTTATGCATGGCGTCAAAAAAACACAGCATTCCAAGAAAAACACTTGCTACCCACAGTAAAATTTGGTGGAGGTTCCATCATGCTTTGGGGCTGTGTGGCCAATGCCGGCACCGGAAATCTTGTTAAAGTTGAGGGATGCATGGATTCCACTCAGTATCAGCAGATTCTTGACAATAATGTTCAAGAATCAGTGACAAAGTTGAAGTTACGCAGGGGATGGATCTTTCAGCAAGAAAATGATCCAAAACACCGCTCCAAATCTACTCAGGCATTCATGCAGAGGAACAATTACAATGTTCTGGAATGGCCATCCCAGTCCCCAGACCTGAATATCATTGAACATCTGTGGGATCATTTGTAGAGGGCTGTCCATGCTCGGCGACCATCAAACTTAACTGAACTGGAATTGTTTTGTAAAGAGGAATGGTCAAAAACACCTTCATCCAGGATCCAGGAACTCATTAAATGCTACAGGAAGCGACAAGAGGCTGTTATTTTTGAAAAAGGAGGATTTACTAAATATTAATGTCACTTTTCTGGTGAGGTGCCCATACTTATGCACCTGTCAAATTTTGTTTGGATGCAGATTGCACATTTTCTGTTAGTACAATAAACCTCATTTCAAGGCAGAAACATTACTGTGTCCAATAGTTATTAGATATATCAAACCGAAATAGCTGTTGCAAAAACACCAATTTTTATAAAACATTAAGCTGAAGATTAATAGGGGTGCCCAAACTTTTTCATATAACTGTATATATATACACAGTACAGACCAAAAGTTTGGACACACCTTCTCATTTAAAGATTTTTCTGTATTTTCATGACTATGGAAATTGTAAATTGACACTGAAGGCATCAAAACTATGAATTAACACATGTGAAATTATAAACTTAACAAAAAAGTGTGAAACAACTGAAAATATGTCTTATATTCTAGGTTCTTCAAAGTAGCCACATTTTGCTTTGATGAGTGCTTTGCACACTCTTGGCATTCTCTTGATGAGCTTCAAGTGGTAGTCACCTGAAATGATCTTCCAACAATCTTGAAGGAGTTCCCAGAGATGCTTAGCACTTGTTGGCCCTTTTCCCTTCACTCTGCGGTCCAGCTCACCCCAAACCATCTCGATTTGGTTCAGGTCTGGTGACTGTGGAGGCCAGGTCATCTGGCGTAGCACCCCATCACTCTCCTTCTTTGTCAAATAGCCCTAACACAGCCTGGAGGTGTGTTTGGGTCATTGTCCTGTTGAAAAATAAATGATGGTCCAACTAAACGCAAACCGGATGGAATAGCATGCCGCTGCAAGATGCTGTGGTAGCCATGCTGGTTCAGTATGCCTTCAATTTTGAATAAATTCCCAACAGTGTCACAAGCAAAGCACCCCCACACCATCACACCTCCTCCTTCATGCTTCACGGTGGGAACCAGGCATGTAGAGTCCATCCGTTCACCTTTTCTACGTCACACAAAGACATGGTGGTTGGAATCAAAGATCTCAAATTTGGACTCATCAGACCAAAGCACAGATTTCCACTGGTCTAATGTCCATTCCTTGTGTTCTTTAGCCCAAACAAGTCTCTTCTATTTGTTGCCTGTCCTTAGCAGTGGTTTCCTAGCAGCTATTTTACCATGAAGGCCTGCTGCACAGTCTCCTCTTAACAGCTGTTGTAGAGATGTGTCTGCTGCTAGAACTCTGTGTGGCATTGACCTGGTCTGTAATCTGAGTTGCTGTAAACCTGCGATTTCTGAGGCTGGTGACTCAGATAAACTTATCCTCAGAAGCAGAGGTGACTCTTGGTCTTCCTTTCCTGGGGCGGTCCTCATGTGAGCCAGTTTCTTTGTAGAGCTTGATGGTTTGTGCAACTGCACTTGGGGACACTTTCAAAGTTTTCCCAATTTTTCGGACTGACTGACCTTCATTTCTTAAAGTAATGATGGCCACTCGTTTTTCTTTACTTAGCTGCTTTTTTCTTGCCATAGTACAAATTCTAACAGTCTATTCAGTAGAACTATCAGCTGTGTATCCACCAGACTTCTGCACAATACATCTGATTGTCCCAACCACATTTATAAGGCCAGAAATCCCCCTTATTAAACCTGACAGGGCACACCTTTGAAGTGAAAACCATTTCCAGTGACTACCTCTTGAAACTCATCAAGAGAATGCCAAGAGTGTGCAACACAGTCATCAAAGCAAAATGTGGCTACTTTGAAGAACCTAGAATATAAGACATAATTTCAGTTGTTGCACACTTTTTTGTTAAGTATATAATTCCACATGTGTTAATTCATAGTTTTGATGCCTTCAGTGCGAATTTACAATTTTCATAGTCATGAAAATACAGAACAATCTTTAAATGAGAAGGTGTGTCCAAACTTTTGGTCTGTACTATATATCATAACTCTGATTTAAACAATAGGTCATTTTTGATGATCACATGTTTTTAAGCATCGAAGCTGCCATTCATAGGCTAACTAAAGTAATTTGAGCCCTGACAACACAGGTACAAATGTATATTCTGTAATTAATCTCAGGTTAGTCTGATTTAGGCATTTGTTTCAAATAATACTTGTCATTAATTGTGCCCTGGCATTGTTTCCAATTCTGCATACTTATTCGTGCCAAGTTTTTATTTTGTTTTTTTTTGTGTTTTGTGACTTTCTGTATCCAACACATGAGTTTGTGCAGCATGTATCCAAGACACAGGGGGCAGGATGGAGGCATGGTGCGGAATGGAGACAGATGGGGCAGGAATATGGGGAAGGATGGAGACAGATGGTGCAGGATCATGGGGAAGGATGGAGACAGATGGTGCAGGATCATAGGGCAGGATGGAGACAGATGGTTCAGGATCATGGGGCAGGATGGAGACAGATGGTGCAGGATCACGGGGCAGGATGGAAAGAATGGAGGCAGATGGGGCAGGATCATGGGACAGATGGGGAGATCATATGGGGCAGAATGGATATTCATGAGGGCAGGATGGGAGAACATATGTGGCCAGGATGGGAGAATATAAGGCTGGAGCCAGGAATGAGACACACGGGGGCCAGGATGGGGGATATTATTAACATAAGGGTTAATTATGGGATATTATACTGCTGTGATGTATTTATTTTATTTTTGAGGATACTGTTTTAAATGGGGGGCGGTCCTGTTACTGTGCAGAGTGACACTATGTCGCCATTTTTTCTTCATATGGTGTAGTGCAGAAGTTGGGAAAAAATAATTAATGTGTTCTGCAAGAGGAGCTCTATATAACTGTGTTATTTCCTGCAGAGACGAGCCCTGTCTGGAAGAAGTGACGGCGGTCTGTGCTGGATGAAGATGAAAGACTTCACCTATAGACATCACTGGTGAGTCAGTGTGTTACCTATACACGGACACTATACACTGTATACTATATACAGCGGTCCTGTGTACAGTGCCACTAGTGATCACTGTATTAACTGTACACAGACACTGCATACTAAGTACAGATTTCCTGTGTATAATGGCACTTATGGTGATATTAGTATTGTGTTTTTTTATTAATGATCAGTATTGTAGTATTCAGTCTATATTTAGAGGTAATATGTTGTCTGGCCATGGTGTGGCAGTATTTGTTCCTTGTATGTGCTATTATTTGGTCACTATGAGGTGGTAATATGTGGTCTGGTCATGGTGTGGTGGTATTTGTTCCATGTGTGTGGTATTATTGGTCACCATGTAGTGGTAATATTTGGTTTGGTCATGGTGCAGTGGTATTTGTTCTTTGTATGTGGTATTATTGGTAGCCATGAGGTGGTAATATGTGGTCTGGGCATTGTGTGGTTGTATTGTTCCCTTGTATGTGATATTATTCGGTCACTGTGATGGTAACATGTGGTCTAGACATGGTGTGGTGGTATTTGTTCCTTGCATGTGGTATTATAGGTCAATATGTGGTGATATGTGGTTTGGACATGGTGTGGTGGTATTTGTTCTTTGTATGTGGTATTATTGGTCACCATATGGTGGTAATATGTGGTCTGGACATGGTGTGGTGGTATTTTTCCCTTGTATGTGATATTATTCGGTCACTGTGATGGTAATATGTGGTCTAGACATGGTGTGGTGGTATTTTCTCCTTGCATGTGGTATTATAGGTCACTATGTAGTGATAATATGTGGTTTGGAAATGGTGCGGTGGTATTTGTTCCTTGTATGTGGTATTATTGGTATTATTGGTCACTGTTGTGAATGTGTTGGACACGACTTCGGAGCTGAAAGCTCCCTCTGGTGGTTGCTGAGGGTATTGAACCTATGTTGAACAGCAAAAATCCACCACCTGCAACTGACGATTGGTTATCAGGTGGTACGGACTGGCCTGATGTAAGTGAGCTGACCTCCCATGGTCCTTGCGGTGATCAATTGTTCTTCCTGGTCAAGGTTGGAATTCAGCTTGCTTTTCTGCTGTCTCCTGCTAGCATTCAGACAAGCCACTTTCAGTTTTTTTTACTGTGGTTTAAATTTCCTTGTTTTTTGCTGCATTGCTTTTTGAGATCTGCCGGGTCCCCTTTGAGGGGCTTGGGCTGGTCTCCGTTCTCTTTTTGTATTTGTTCATTTGCTCAGTTCTTGTGATATTTTACTGTTTGGTAGCTACGTGTCCACACCAGAGTTCTGATATAGGTGGTCGAGACCGGTGTGGTCTCAGTATTTTTGGATTCAGAAGTGTTGGAGTTTTTCCTAGGATTTTTCTGGGTTGCAGACAGTATTCTCTCCTGTGCTGTCCTATCTAGACAGTTTTGGGCCCCAGCATTTGCTCAATCTATTTTCTGTCTGTGTTCGTGTTTTCATCTTGTCTAACCGCCAATATTTGTTTGGAAGCTTCCTATTCTTTTGGGGCTCTACTCTGGGGCAGTTAGCTTTCCTCTTTCCATCTTCAGGGATAGCCATCCCTCCGGCTGTGACGAGGTGTCTGGGGCACCGTAGGAACGTCCCACGACTGCTTCTAGTTGTGCGGCTAGTTTAGGGGTCTGCAACCTATTAGTTTCCAACCTCTCTGGTGTTTGGCTGCTTATGCGTTTTTTTGCTCCTGCTTCCTCAGCTATCAAAATGAAACAGAATCACCGGCCATACTGAAATTAAAGGGTACTCAACAGAAGGGAAAAATAGTATAAAAAGAAAAGTTGTCAGAAAAAAAGTTTTTTTTCTTTGTTACATTTTTTCCCCTCTTTTTTCTC
Source organism: Oophaga sylvatica (assembly GCA_033576555.1). Classification (NCBI taxonomy): domain Eukaryota; kingdom Metazoa; phylum Chordata; class Amphibia; order Anura; family Dendrobatidae; genus Oophaga; species Oophaga sylvatica. The sequence continues at coordinate 24,411,141 of JARQOD010000007.1, forward strand.
TGGGGGCTGAGGAGGAATTTTATTCCCAATGGAGGTCAAGAATTTGTCCGATCGTGTGGAGCAGCTCACTGCTGAAGTTCGGAGTATTGCTACCTATCTCGCTAGGTTGCCGGTTGTGGAACCTAGGATCCCTATGCCAGATTTATTTTGGGGAGATCTGTCTAAATTTTTGAATTTTAAAATAACTACCGTAAGTTGTTTTTTGCCTTAAAGCCTAAGTCCTCGGGTAACGCAGCGCAGCAGGTTCAAATTGTCATCTCCCTGTTGCACGGTGACCCTCAGGATTGGGCCTTTTCCCTGACACCTGGGGAACCTGTTTTGAATTATGTTAATGTGTTTTTTCAGGCTTTGGGGTTGTTGTACGATGAACCTAATGTTACTGATCAAGCTGAAAAAACCTTGTTGGCATTGAATCAGGGTCAAGAAGCCGCAGAGCTGTATTGTCAGAAATTCAGAAAGTGGGCAGTCCTAACTAAATGGAATGATGATGCTGTGGCAGCTCTTTTTCGGAAGGGTCTGGCAGAGACTGTAAAGGATGTTATGGTGGGATTCCCTGTCCCCTCTGGCCTCAATGACTATGTCATTAGCTATTCAAGTTGACAGACGTTTGCGCGAGCGTAGAAATATGCGTGAGGTTGTGATGCCTTGCGGGCCAGCCCCTGAGCCCATGCAGTGTGATGGAGTGATTTCGGGGGCACAGTGTCATGAGTTTCAAAAGCGTAATAAGTTGTGCTACTATTATGGTGACACTTCTCATGCTATTTCCGTCTGCCCCAAGCGGGGAAGACGTTTTGCACGCTCAGTTGTTTTGGGTAGTGTTCAGACTACATTTCTGTTGACTGTTACCTTGATTTGCTCCATGTCCACATTTTCAGCTCAGGCTTTTGATGATTCAGGAGCAGCTATAAACCTGATGGATTTTGATTTTGCCAAACGTTGTGGTTTTCCTATGATATCCCTGCGGAAATCTATTCCTTTGCTGGGCATTGATTCTACCCCTTTGGCGGAGAATAAACCAGTTTTCTACCCAGGTGATAATGCGGGTTGACCCGGATCACCAAGAGAATTGCAAATTTTTGGTGTTACATAATTTACATGACATTATTGTACTGGGTTTTCCTTGGTTACAGACTCATAATCCTGTTTTGGATTGGAAGTCTGTGTCTGTGGTCAGTTGGCGTTGACAATGTGTTCGTAATGACACTCCTGTTTTTTCTGCCTCTCCCCAGTCTCAAGATGTCCCTGACTATTTGACTGATTTTTCAGATGTGTTTAGTGAGAGTAAGTCTGCATCCTTACCTCCTCATAGGAATTATGATTGCGCTATTGACTTAGTACCCGATTGTAAATTTCCCAAGGGTCGGTTCTTTAATTTATCTGTACCTGAGCATGATGCTATGAGATCTTATATCAAAGAGTCTTTAGAGAAGGGTCATATCAGACCATCCTCTTCACCCTTGGGCGCCGGCTTTTTCTTTGTGGCCAATAATGATGGCTCATTGAGGCCGTGTATTGACTATCGTCTCCTGAATAAGATCACTATTAAATATCAATTTCCGTTACCCTTGATTTCTGACCTGTTTTCCAGAGTGAAAGGTGCTAGTTGGTTTACCAAGCTTGACCTCAGGGGGGCGTATAATCTTGTTCGCATCAAGCACGGTGATGAATGGAAGACGGCGTTTAATACCCCAGAGGGGCATTTTGAGTACATAGTGATGCCTTTTGGGCTCACTAATGCCCCTTACGTCTTCCAAACCTTTATGAACAATATTTTCAGGGATTTCGTGGATAAATTTCTGATCGTTTATTTGGACGATATCTTGATTTTTTCCAATGACTGGGATTCTCATGTGGAACATGTTCGGACTGTATTCCGGATTTTGAGAGAAAATGCATTGTATGTGAAGGATCAAAATGTCTTTTTGGCGTACAGAAGGTTTCATTTCTGGGATTCATTTTGTCTCCGTCTGTTATTGAAATGGACCCGGTCAAAGTTCAGGTCATTTGTGATTGGGTTCAGCCCACTACATTGAAGGCTCTTCAGAGATTTTTGGGTTTTGCTAATTTTTATCATAAATTTATAGGTAACTTCTCTACTATTGTGAAACCACTGACTGATTTGACCAAGAAGGGTTCTGATGTGGTGAATTGGTCTCCTGAGGCAGTTTCTGCGTTTCAGGAGCTAAGGTGGAGATTCACTTCTGCTCCTGTTCTACGGCAACCTGATGTTTCTCTGCCATTTCAGGTGGAGGTTGATGTTTCTGAGATTGGTGCAGGAGCCGTTCTGTCCCAAAGAGATCCGGAGACTTCTAAGAGTAACCCATGTGACTTTTTCTCTCGAAAATTTTCCCCAGCGGAACGTAATTATGATGTGGGAAATCGGGAGTTATTGGATATGAAGTGGGCCTTTGAAGAGTGGTGACATTGGCTGGAAGGAGCCAAACATCAGGTGATGGTCCTCACTGAACACAAGAACCTGGTTTATCTTGAATCGGCCAAGCGACTTAATCCTAGACAGGTCAGGTGGGCCTTGTTTTTCACACGTTTTAATTTTGTGGTCTCTTTTCTCCCGGGCACTAAAAATGTAACGGCGGATGCCATCTCGAGGAGTTTCTTTGCGGATTCTCCTGAGGTAACTGAGCCCGCTGTTATTCTGAAGGAGGGTGTGGTTCTTTCCACTATCTCGCCCGATTTGAGACTGGCCCTGGAGCAATTTCAGGAGGATAAACTGGAACGCTGCTCTGTTGGGAAATTGTTTGTCCCAGACCAGGGAAGGAAGAATGTGATGTCTGAGATTCATTGCTCCACGTTGGCTGGCCATCCTGGTATTTTTGGAACCAGAGATTTGGTGAGTCGGTCATTTTGGTGGCCCACTTTGTCTCGTGACGTCAGAGACTTTGTGCAGTCCTGTGGAACTTGTTCTTGGTCCAAACCTTGCTCTCGCTCTAGTGGTTTGTTAATGCCATTGCCTGTGCCCAAGAGGCCATGGACCCATATCTCTATGGATTTTATTTCCAACCTCCCTGTCTCTCAGAGAATGACCGTTATTTGGGTAATCTTTGATAGGTTTTCCAAGATGATACATCTTGTGCCACTACCTAAGTTGCCATCCTCCTCTGAGTTGGTGCCCTTATTTTTTCAACAGGTGGTTCGGTTGCACGGCATTCTAGAGAACATTGTGTCTGACAGAGGAGTCCAGTTTGTTTCCAGTTTTTGGAGGACACTTTGCTCCAAACTGGGAGTTCGGCTGTCTTTTTCCTATGCTTTCCACCCTCAGACCAATGGACAAACTGAGAGAACAAACCAGACCTTGGAGACTTATTAGAGATGTTTTGTGTCTGCTGATCAAGATGACTGGGTCTCTTTTTTGACTTTGGCCGAGTTTGCTTTGAATAATACGGCTAGTTCTGCCACCTTGATGTCTCCATTTTTCTGCAATTTCGGGTTTCATCCTCGATTTTCTTCAGGGCAGATGGAGGCTTCTGTCTGTCTTGGTGTTGACTCTATTGTGGAGAAAATGCAGCAGATTTGGGATCAAGAAGTGGATAAGTTGTCTCTCTCAGGAGAAGGCCTAGCGGTTTGCCAACCGGCATAGGACTGATGGTCCTCAGTTTAAAGTGGGTGACTTGGTTTGGTTATCCTCAAAAAATATCCCTATGAGTGTCACGTCTCCGAAATTTAAGCCAAGGTTCATTGGACCTTATAAGATCGTGGAAATTCTTAATCCCGTTTCCTTCCGTTTGCTTCTTCCAGGAACATTCAAGATTCACAAAGTATTCCACAAATCTTTATTGAAGAGATTTGTAGAGCCAGTGGTTCCTATGTCTGTGCCTCCTGATCCTGTTTTGGTTTAGGGTAATTTGAAGTATGTAGTTGAGAAGATATTGAATTCTCGTTTTGTTAGGTGGAGACTTCAGTACTTGATGAAGTGGAAAGGCTATGTTCAGGAGGACAATTCTTGGGTGTTTGCTTCTGACATTCATACTGAGAGACTGGTCCGTGCCTATCACCGAGCTCATCCTGATCGGCCTGGGTGCACACATGAGGGTTCGGTGACCCCTCCTCAAGGGGGGTACTGTTGTGAATGTGTTGGAGATGCCTTCGGAGCTGAAGCTCCCTCTGGTGGTTGCTGAGGGTATTGAACCTATGTTGAACAGCAAAAATCCACCACCTGCAACTGACGATTGGTTATCAGGTGGTACGGACTGGCCTGATATAAGTGAGCTTGACAACATGGAATACATGAAATTTAGAATAGCAATATGGCTTTGGAATATAAGGAAAAATTTGAGACGCTTAGTATAAACATTTGGCCAAACATTTTAAAGCCCACCAACCATCATCAAGGTGGTCTCAATTCTGGTGAGTCCCTGACCTAATGTGAACATACCTCTATTAGGTAAAGTATGGACCTGGTGTAATTAAATCACCACCTGGTGCACCTAGCTCACATTAGTCTGGATGTGCCAGTCAGGTTTTTTTGTCTATTGAAGGTTAGCTTGCTGACCGATCACTCCGCCCCCACCAGGTGGTGATTTTAATTACACCAGGTCCCTACTTTACCCATAAATGCAGGCATTACTGACAGAGGTGCATATTCACCCAGAAATTCAGATATCAGCCTAATAGAGGTATGTTCACATTAGGTCAGGGACTCACCAGAATTGAGACCACCTTGATGATGGTTAGTGAGCTTTAAAATGTTTGGCCAAATGTTTATACTAAGCGTCTCAAATTTTTCCTTATATTCCAAAGCCATATTGCTATTCTAAATTTCATGTATTCCATGTTGTCATGCTTTAGTATGCTTGAGTGCAGCCTTTTTTTGTATGTTTTACATGGGAGTAGCTTCCCTTGTTTGCACCTAGCTCACATTAGTCAGGATGTGCCAGTCAGGTTTTTTTGTCTATTGATATAAGTGAGCTGACCTCCCATGGTCCTTGCCGGTGATCAATTGTTCTTCCTGGTCAAGGTTGGAATTCGGCTTGCTTTTCTGCTGTCTCCTGCTAGCATTCAGATAAGTCACTTTCAGTTTTTTTTACTGTGGTTTGAATTTCCTTGTTTTTTGCTGCATTGCTTTTTGAGTTCTGCCGGCTCCCCTTTGGGGGGCTTGGGCTGGTCTCCTTCTCTTTTTGTATTTGTTCATTTGCTCAGTTCTTGTGATATTTTACTGCTGGGTAGCTACGTGTCCACACCAGAGATCTGATATAGGTGGTCGAGACCGTGTGGTCTCAGTATTTTTGGATTCAGAAGTGTTGGAGTTTTTCCTAGGATTTTTCTGGGTTGCAGACAGTATTCTCTCCTGTGCTGTCCTATCTAGACAGTTTTGGGCCCCAGCGTTTGTTCAATCTATTTTCTGTCTGTGTTCGTGTTTTCATCTTGTCTAACCACCATTATATGTTTGGGGGCTTCCTATTCTTTTGGGGCTCTACTCTGGGGCAGTTAGCTTTCCTCTTTCTATCTTCAGGTATAGCTATCTCTCCGGCTGTGAGTAGGCGTCTAGGGCACCGTAGGAACGTCCCACGGCTGCTTCTAGTTGTGTGGTTAGTTTAGGGGTCTGCCAGCTATTAGTTTCCAACCTTTCTGGTGTTTGGCTGCCTATGCGTTTTTTTTGCTCCTGCCTTCTCCACTACCAAAATATAACAGGTCACCATGTGGTGGTATTATGTGGCCTGGACATGGTGTGATGGTATTTGTCCCTTGTATGTGATATTATTCGGTCACAGTGATGGTAATATATGGTCTGGACATGTTGTGGCGGTATTTTTTCCTTGTGTGTAGTATTACAGGTCACTATGTGGTGGTAATATGGTGTTTGGTCATAGTGCGGTAGTATTTGTCCCCTGTATGTGATATTATTGGTCATTTTAAAAATTGAAAAATAAATAAAAATATGCTTAAATTGTATTGGATATTTTAACACATGTTTAATAGGTTAGAGTATAGTAGGGCAATGCCAAAAGAGTCTTCTTTCTTGTGGTGGCAGATTAAAAAATCTTTTGGCCAAAACAAAAGCTGCTGGCTATATGTGTGATCTGGTGATGGGAACTATATGTGTTATTGGTGAGAATTGGAGTTTTTCCAAGGGAGATCGGTGAGGTAGTAGACAGTTCAAGGGTGGAGGCGGGGCTGGGGTGAAGCCTGGGTAGAGTCTCATGGGGTCTTCGAAAGTTTTGCCAGTATGTTGCCCCAAAATTTCTAGTGTCAGCCCTGGAGCCAGCTGTCAGTCAGTGCAGCAGAGTGGTTACAGCGGCTGCTCACTATGTACTGAGCACTGACTGAAGCCGCACCTGTATGACTGAAAGCCAGAGACTGCCGGGAGTTATTTTTTTCCTCGGCATCTGAGCTGTCAGTGTAGCAGCCGTACAGCTTTAGAATGCCATTGATTTGTAGGTTAACAGCATTTTTTGACATGACAGGTTCCCTTTAATGTTGACCACAACTGAACTTTCCTTCTCAGCGTACACTGACCAGCAGTGATCTGAATAAGAAATATGTTGTGTTATGGAACTGAGAAAAATATGGAGTACTGTGCAATCTAACAGATAAAAAAAAATACCCTGTAAGGGGGGGAAACTGCAACCATTGTTTACAATGTGCTATGGGCAGGACTATGGTCTTGTTTACACAAACACCCACACAGCAATGACATAAGAAAGACTTTGTGTAGATGTCCACTTTATACACAGCAATATAAAGCCTGCACTTCTTCATTGGATAATAAACAAAAATAGTTAAATATATTACTAGATAATCAGACAAGCCTTAAGGGTATGCCACACTGAACAATATCGCTAACGGGATCGCTAAAAAACGTCACTATTTAGCGATCCCGTTAGCGATGTTGTTCAGTGCGGCATCTGCCAGCGACGAGCTTCCTGCTGTGATCTCGCTCGTCGCTGGAATCGTTCCGGACCCTATTTTCTCGTCGGCGCTCCCGCTGGGTAAGTATATATCGCTAGTGTGGCACCTTTTCTTAGCGATTTAGCGGTACTTTTGTACCGCTAAAGTCGTTAAGAAGATCGCTAACGGCGATAGCGTCGTTAACTATATCGCTAAATGTGGCCGCACGATATAGAAACAATCCCGCTAGCGATCACATTAGTATGCGTCATTATCGTGATCGCTAGCGGGATTGTTTAGTGTGGCAGTACCTTTAGGAACCATATCGAGCAGATTCTGCAATATATAGGCACACATTGTGAAGACTTGTGAATGAATAAACAGTAAACAGGAAAGCAAAAAAAAACAAAACAAAAACCAACATAAAGCTTTTGGGCCTCCTGATAAATGTCACAATCGATATCCCAACAGCTGATCAACAACTGGCCTAATTAAAGTATTCAGCTTATAAAACATAGCTGTCATGGAAGCTTCCATTAGTGTCTAAACCAATAAAAAGATAATGGATTGTTTAAAGATATTCAGTTCATCTAGTGATGCCATGCATTAAAAAGAAGGTTTTTGCAGAGGGTGGGGCTGTACCGGACTCATCCTCATTTTCAAATGGAATTACAATTGAACATCCAGAACACCACATAAAAATTAATTTCTGTTTAAGAAGAGTTTCATTCAATCTCCGCTTCATTATACGTGCGCTAGGAGAAAGCATTTGAGCAGCATTTATATGGTAGCCGTAGAGTCATGATTCATGGAGGAAAAATACATGTTGACTGTTTAAGTAAGGCTCTTCGATTTGGTGAACCATGGTATTCAAATCACCAAGGCTGATGCAAATCTAAATGATTTATTGGCTTTCTGTCTTCTACAGCATTCCATCCCCTCCCTCCCCATTAATTCACATAGATGTGGTTGTCATATAACTAAAACCAGCTACAAATTAAAAAGGAGGATAATGTAAATCTGAATCATCCAGATCCAACAATAAATAAGAGTAATATCAGACGATGATTCGGGGACAGAAATATGTATCTGCCAGGTTTTGGCTCAAACCAGTAGTCACAGTCTCTGTCAGATGTTTAAATCATTATTCTGACGCTTCATGTTCCTGTATCATTCTTAATACATGGAAATAAAAGCCTTCAGAAGAATCAATTTACAATTGCCCTGTCATTTTACTCACTTATATAGCGCCATCTTATTCCACAGCACTTTCCAGACATCATCGCTGTTCACATTGGGGCTCAGAATTTGTATTTCTTATCACTATGACTTTGGAGTTTGGGAGAAAAGCAGAGAACCCGAAGAAAAACCAACAGACATACAAACTCCTTGAAGATGTTGTCCTTGATGGGAATAGAATCCAGGATCCCAGGGCAGCAAGGCTGCAGTGCTAACCACTGAGCCACCATGCTTCCCATCATCTTCCCTTCCTTGCAATACTATGGTATAGTGACTGAACAAGTCTAAGCCATATGCCTAACATCTGCCCTAACAACTGTGCCACCACAGAAGTCCAAGAGGTGCCATGAGACTAGAAGACTCAGAATGGACAATTGTGGCACAGTGCAGATAGTGAAGAAATGTAATGTCAGAAGGAACAAACAGATGTACCGTATATCCACCAGGATATCAGAAGTTTTCCGTCATCAGTCTCAAGGGACTATATCTTTCATATTCCACAGTATTGGCAAATGTAAAATGGTTATATAGTATAAAAAAGTAATGATTCGTAATCTAACTTTATGTCTGCCCTGGCAATGTGAATGACATGGACGGCTGCAGTGTACATGTATTTTCTAGATATACAAGTTTCCAGGGTCCATTGTCTCACACACCTTTCTATGAATGACTGCACATGAGATAGTTGGTACAAAGAATGAGTGGTCCAACTCAACAAATGTATATGAAAATGTATTCAATACTTTATTTCTAAATGTTTAAAACAGGTACAGCAAACACATAAAAAAAACATAACACCAACGCGTTTCTGGCACCATGAGTAAGGGCACTTAATGCTAGAAATGCATCGGAGGCATGGATTTTTTTAATGAATTTGCTAAACCTGTTGTAAACATTTTGGAATAAAGCCAGGAAGAAATGTTAATATACACGGTCCAGAGCCGGACCGCTCTTTAGTTTGATTTACAAGGCATGACAGGACACTTGATCGGTTAAGAGCCCTGAGTATCTGTCCATGGTGAGCTGGCCACTTTCATCTTTACAAACATGATCTAGTGCACAGCACTACAGTAACACCGGGAAATAGCAGAGCATGCAAATCACACATGTAATAATGGCACACTGTCTACGGCTCTGCCTGTGTACTTCAGTGCACACACATTTATACATACACATCAAAAGTAAATAGAATGCATTTCTTCTCAGCATATATTCATGATCTGTGCTCCACCGCTCCATTTATGAGTTTAGCCGTCACTACAACTCCAGCTTCATGAATCATTCCCCACTATAAATGGATGGATCTATCGCAGTGCCATTAAATCTTGCTCATATTTATGTGCCTCTCCTACCTATGTGTGGATCATAAAGTGTGTATGGGTTCATCAGACCCATCCGTCATGTTTGTTGAATATAAAAGGCACACATTTTAGATTTATAGAACCCCATTCACATTATGAGAACGATGATGATTATGCTGAATTTTAAGCAGAGCAATATTACTATTCAGGAAAGCCACACAAAGCTCACCAGTGTTTATATGAGTATCTACGGAAGATGGATATAATGCCACGGAAGGTATCCGGCATAGTATATGATAAAATACAACTCTAAGAAAAAGCATCAAATGGTACCAAATATATTTCTATAACAGCAAATGCCTCACAAAAACTCTAGCATGTATTGCTCGCACTAATACTGTTACAAGTATTGGGTGGATATTTACAACTAATTTATTATATTTTCATGTGATATATACTTAATATACAATCTATATTTATAGTACATCACAAGTACCATACATTTTGTGTTTGCATATTTACCCATACAGCGAGCATGCATGCTCTAGTGGTGGAAGTTTGTAGCCATAGTATTTTATAAATGCATTAAAAAAAAAATTGGAAAAATGCAAGGCGGAAATAAAAAAAAAAAAACTCTGACAAACCATATGTAAAAATAATCCATTAAAATGTTTGAAATGTATGACTTTTTATTACATGTGTTTTAAAACTCTAAAGATAAACTAGGTTTGAAGAAGCCTAAAGCAAGAAAACCCTGGAGTCAGCACTGTAGTCAGAAACTTTCTGCACAGGAAAGCCGGTATTAATGGCTGAAGGTGAGTACAGTTGCTGATGTTCATTAAACCATTCGGCACGCTCACATTCAGTAGGTAAACAAGGATGATATTTCATCCCGTGTGTGAATTGTGCCTATGTTTAGCTCTATGACATGTAAATATGACGATAATGCAAGTCAAATACCAAATCCATCAATCGCAATGAGCTGCATCCTTTGCCATATGAGATCGCAACTGACTTTCAGGAGTGACTGTTGTGAAGGACGTGATATGCTTCAGGCACTGGCTGATCATTTTTAAGAAGTCAATGTATAAATCATTCAGAAATCCAGTTAGTTTTTATTTTTATTTTATTTCTCAATAGACAAGTCGATCCAGTCCCAGGAATGGAAGATGGTTTCATACTGTACATTTAAAGAAGTACAGATACCGGATCACAAGCGTCTCTTGGTGCACCAAGCAATCATATGCAATGTGTATGATTTGGCGCTATATCGATACCGTAGCAGGTCTCAAAGATCAAGTTAACGTCTGCTACTTTATTAGTATGAAAAACAACTCCTAAAGATTATAGCAATCACTTTTATAAAGTTATTATAAAGTCTTATCATTTTAGTCACTATACTCCAGAAGAACTAGCAATAATATCTGATGAGGTAGAATAATAGAATAATATATAGTTTTTTTTTTTTATAGAGATTTTATAGGGATATACAGTGCCTACAAGTAGTATTCAACCCCTTGCAGATTTAGCTGGTTTGATAAGATGCAAATAAGTTAGAGCCTTCAAACTGCAAACGAGAGTAGGATTTATTAACAGAAGCATAAATCTTACAAAACAAAAAGTTATGTTGCTCAGTTGAATTTTAATAAATTTTAAACATAAAAGTGTGGGTCAATTATTATACAACCCCTATGTTTAATATTTTGTGGAATAACCCTTGTTTGCAATTACAGCTAATAATCGTCTTTTATAAGACCTGATCAGGCCGGCACAGGTCTGTGGAGTTATCTTGGCCCACTCCTCCATGCAGATCTTCTCCAAGTTATCTAGGTTCTTTGGGTGTCTCATGTGGACTTTAATCTTGAGCTCCTTCCACAAGTTTTCAATTGGGTTAAGGTCAGGAGACTGACTAGGCCACTCCAACACCTTGACTTTTTCCCTCTTGAACCAGGCCTTGGTTTTCTTGGTTGTGTGCTTTGGGTCGTTGTCTTGTTGGAAGATGAAATTACGACCCATCTTAAGATCCTTGATGGAGGAGCGGAGGTTCTTGGCCAAAATCTCCAGGTAGGCCGTGCTATCCATCCTCCCATGCATGCGGACCAGATGGCCAGGCCCCTTGGCTGAGAAACAGCCCCACAGCATGATGCTGCCACCACCATGCTTGACTGTAGGGATGGTATTCTTGGGGTTGTATGCTGTGCCATCCAGTCTCCAAACGTCACGTGTGTGGTTGGCACCAAAGATCTCGATCTTGGTCTCATCAGACCATAGAACCTTGAACCAGTCTGTCTCAGAGTCCTCCAAGTGATCATGAGCAAACTGTAGACGAGCCTTGACATGACGCTTTGAAAGTAAAGGTACCTTACGGGCTCGTCTGGAACGGAGACCATTGCGGTGGAGTACGTTACTTATGGTATTGACTGAAACCAATGTCCCCACTGCCATGAGATCTTCCCAGAGCTCCTTCCTTGTTGTCCTTGGGTTAGCCTTGACTCTTCGGACAAGCCTGGCCTCGGCACGGGAGGAAACTTTCAAAGGCTGTCCAGGCCGTGTAAGGCTAACAGTAGTTCCATAAGCCTTCCACTTACGGATGATGCTCCCAACAGTGGAGACAGGTAGGGCCAACTCCTTGGAAAGGGTTTTGTACCCCTTGCCAGCCTTGTGACCCTCCACGATCTTGTCTCTGATGGCCTTGGAATGCTCCTTTGTCTTTCCCATGTTGACCATGTATGAGTGCTGTTCACAAGTTTGGGGAGGGTCTTAAATAGTCAGAAAAGGCTGGCAAAAGAGATCATTAATCCACACATGTGAAGCTCATTATTCTTGGTGCCTGAACTACTTCTTAATACTTTAGGGGGACCAAACAGAATTCTTGTGGTTTGAGGGGTTGAATAATAAATGACACTCTGAATTAACTTTTAACGTTTTTTTAAAAAAATAAATAAATAAAACATTTTTGCAGCAGTGCATTTCCCACTTCCAGGCTGATCTACAGTACAAATGTCACAATGCCAAGTTAATTCCGCATGTGTCAACCAGCTAAATCTGCAGGGGGTTGAATACTACTTGTAGGCACTGTATAGTAATATGTACTACAAGCGCCAATGAATGCAGGACTTACTTCCATTTGTTTACCCAGCTTACGCAAAATGACAAGCTGAATCATCCCTCGGATGTTTCCCTCCATAGACATGGATCTCCGCAACGTTTCCATAGCTTCTCGATTTGATTTGCCAAGTAAGCTCTCCCCATTCACAGCCAAAAGCTGATCATTGACTCGCAGACGTCCATCCTGTAACAAAGAATAAAGTAAAACACAAGGAATATGATACACACTGGCTCATAACGGTTATCAGAGACCTCTGGAAGAATACATTCCCAAGAAGACAACTGACTGAACCTTCTAAAACAAAACTTGTAAACTACATAAGGGAATTTGGACAAGGCATCTTATAGACACCGGTGTACACTCATAGCTTTTAAAGCAGAAGACACTTCAAGAACCATTTTCTTTGTCATCTTTTTGCTAATGGCGGCTTCTTGTTTTTGTGTTATTTTAGTTTTACACATCAAATAGTGGCGGTTTCATAGAGACAGCTTTCTGAAGAATGGTTAGGTCACTTCTTTTAGCCACTTCATGGCTTTCTGAAGCCTGAAACAGTTAAAAGAAGTTGCAAAAGACATAACTTATGCAAAGCAAGACATTTTGATATTGCAGTGCATATGTTAACTATTTTTTAATATTTATGGAGAGCTTTTTTGGGAAGGTTCAAAGAGGAATCTTCCCCAAAAAGACGCCATGCGTATATACCTTAAAAGTATGTTGTCCATCATACATCAAATATGGCAACTGGCAAGTCTTTCAGTGGTTTTTATTTGACACACTTTTTATTGATCCTACTGTAGCCTTGGACTTATTTACAACCCTTGTTCTTGCGCTGTAGGTAACACTAAAAAGTATAAATAATTTCCTAGAATTTCCTAGAAGGCTGCGCCTCTCACATGTGGCTACAAACAGTTACTATAAATATATAACAAGTGGAAATTATTCCCTTCACAGGTATTTTTATTACTTGGTAGAAACGTGAAAATCAATGCAAACCAAATGTGTGCTAAATTTTATAAAATTCAGAGGTCCACGTAACTTCAGAATAAATTGGGATTCAATTTGCGTGAATTGCCCACTACCATTTTACACATTACAGAATATTGGACAGTCAGAGAAGGCTCACATGGCCTCATGCGCAATTCTGCAAGCTTCCCCATAATGCCATGCAACTATTACATTACATGGCATAGTACAGACAATCAGGAGGAATCATCATAGCCTGTATAAAAGGCTGAAGCAGGGAACACATTAGTAGTATTTTGACACAGGGTGTCAAGAAATTGAGTGATGCTTGTTTACAATTTACCCTGTGTATCTGTGATTTCAGGCAGTTGACTGTAGGTGGTAGTGTTATTATGGATACACTTTACTAGTCATTCATAAATCTAGCTAGGGTTTTAAGTGTTTTAAAGTGCATTTTCTGTCTCCTTTTTCTGTTTGCAATAAAGATGATGATCCCAAGGTATTTGCATACTTCTTTTACCATTTGTTACTTTGACATTACTGAGGCTGTGTTTGTGTAAAAAGAGATGGAAAAGGGTTGGATACAGAGATAGGAAGACAGTGATAAAAAGTTCTGGGTTCGGGTACCAGAACAGTACCTGGACCCGAACCCAGACCCCATTCACTTGAATGGGGGGCCCAAACATCCAGTGTTTGCAACGTTGTCATGTGCATGACAACGCGGCAAACACCGCTTCTGATTGGCGGTGAAATCATCCAAGCAAGTCAGAGAGCCGCGGTTCCCATGCTGTCAAAAGACAGCGTGAGCGCACAGCTGTGATCCGGGGTATAAACTTTACCTCCGGTTACTGGTGTCAGCTGATGGAACTACTGATCTCATCATCCGATACCTGCTGCCGCTAATTACAGTGAGAGCAGGAGCTGCGGATGAGAGTATTCATCAGCCGCTCCTGAGCTGTACATAAATAATTAAAAAAAACCTGTGTGGGTTCCCCTGTATTTTGCTAACCTGCCACGCAAAACTCACCTTTGGGGGCTGCAACCCTCAGCTGTCAGCTAGGCTAGTTATCAAGAATAGAAGGGTTCCCACGCTGTTATTTTAATTATTTAAATAATTAAAAAACGGTGTGGGGTCCCCCCAATTTTGACAACCAGCCTAGCTAAAGCAGACAGCTGGGGGCTAGTATTCTCAGGCTGGTAAAGGGCAATGGATATTGGCCCCCCAGCCTAAAAATAGCAGCCCACAGCTGCCCAGAAAAGGCATATCTATTAGATGTGCCAATTCTGGCGCTTTGCATGGCTCTTCCCACTTGCCCTGTAGCGTTGGCAAGTGGGGTGATAGTTGGGGGTGTTGATTTCACCTTTGTATTGTCAGGTGACATCAAGCCCCAAGGTTAATAATGGAGAGGCATCAGTAAGACACCCCAGTACTAACCCCATAGTCACATTGTAAGAAAGCACAGACACCCAGAATAAAGTCCTTTAACTGAAAGAATGACACAGACTCCTTTAATAATCTTAATTAAACCATACTTACAACCTCACCTAATTCCACCAAAGTCCTTGATCTCCGATCTCCTGTAATAAAACTAGAAAAATAAAACAACAATATACCATACCTGTCCGTCGTTCTGTCCCACACCGTAATCCATGTCTGGGGGAGAAATAGTTTTCAACCTGGAAGGTGCCAAGATGCAACCGTCCAGGCTGAGAACCACTGGTGAATGAGATGCTGCGAGCACAGTGTCAGTAACTAGCGGTGACGTCACTGAGGAGGCATTTCCAGCCAGGCTGAATTTCGTTGACCTCAGTGAAATCCCCGTTAGTACCATGAGAAAATCCTTTGCGCTGCTAGCGGGGATCTCACCGAGATCACTGCAGTTCAGCAAAGCTGGTAATGAACCTCGATGATGACGTCACCACCGGTTACTGAGGCTGCGCTCACATCCACTCAGTCACCAGTGGTTCTCAGCCTGGATAGTCATATCTTGGCACCATCCAGGTTGAAAACTGTTAATCCCTTGGATTACGGCGTGGGACTGTCACGCTGTATAGCAGATATATATATGTGATGTCAGTAATCTATATCAAAAGGGCAACATACTATATAACATGCGCATAGATATATGATAACATGAATTACCTGACAGAATGTCCAGTGGGTCAATACTGAATCCGTTATACGCTGTCTCCGGCTAGAGGGTGACCGGGGTCTATGCTGACCCTAAACTGGGGTCCTGACTAATCCCTCTACCTGGAGGTACTGTTAAAGGTACAGAGGTCCAGGCCACCAGCGTAAACCCTGTCTCCTATCAATCCCTGCCAACTGTAATCTAGTCCTAAGAAGGACCCTGATTACCACCAAAGGGAATGAACAGAAAGACATACAAGAAATAAAGTAAATAAAGTCTTACATACAACACTCACACACAGTAGGAACACCTAAGGTCTCAGAGATAAACTATAAGCTATAAGAGTAAAAACAACTAAGGAGCTCTTAGCTTAAGTATTCTCAGAACCGCTCCAGTCTGCTAGACTACATGAATGCTTTCACCGGCGTCTAACACCCAGACTGGCAGGAATATAAAGGAAACTAATTAGAACATAATCAAAAGCAGCCGGGCGAGGCTGGACCTAGTCTTAGCAAAGAGCTAGGTAAAATTAACTCTCTCATTACCAAACACAAAGAAACAGCAGCTCAGCTGTGAGAAGTCAGAATGTGCAATCGCGACAAATCTTCGTGGCGATGCACCATGACAGGGACAGAATGACAGACAGATAAAGTATATTGTTGTGTTTATATTTTAGTTTTATTACAGAAGATCGAAGGCTTTGGTGGAATTAGGTGAGGTTGTAAGTATGGTTGAATTAAGATTATTACAGGAGTCTGTGTCATTCTTTCAATTAAAGGACTTTTTTTCTGGGTGTCTGTGTTTTCATACAATGTGACTATGGGGTTAGTAATGGGGGTGTCTTATTGACGCCTCTCCATGACTAACCTCTGGGCTTGATGTCAACTGACAATACAAAGGTGACATCAATGCTTCCAACTATCACCCCACTTGCCTCCGCTATAGGGCAAGTGGGAAGAGTCGGGAAAAGCGCCAGAATTGGCACATCTAATAGATGTGCCTTTTCTGGGCAGCTGTGGACTGCTATTTTTAAGCTGGGGGGCCAATATCCATGGCCCTTTACCAGCCTGAGAATACCAGCCTCCACCTGTCTGCTTTAGCAAGGCTGGTTGTCAAAATTGACCCAATGCCATTTGTTTTAATTATTTTTTAAATAATTAAAAAAAACAGTGTGGGGACCCCTCTATTCTTGATATCTAGCCTTGCTGAAGCTGACAGTTGAGGGTTGCAGCCCCCAGCTGTGAGTTTTGTCCAGCTGGTTAGCAAAAATACAGGGGAAACCACGCCATTTTTTTAATTCATTTACAGCACAGGAGTGGCTGATGAATACTAACATCTGCTCTCACTGTAATTAGCGGCAGCAGGTGTCGGATGATGGGATTAGCAGTCCCATCAGCTGACACCAGTGACAGGAGGTAAACTTTATACCTCCGATCACAGCTGAGAGCTCACGCTGTCTTTTGACAGCGTGGGAATCGCGGCTCTCTAACTGGCGGGGATGATTTTACCGACTGATAAGAAGCGGTGCTTGCCACGCTGCCATGCACATGACACGTGACAAACACCGGTGTTCGGCCAGCCGAGCCCGAACAGTAACACGGACTTCCTGGTGAAGTCCGTGTTCGGTGTCGTTGCACGAACAGTAGGTGATCGGTACGACGCCAAACTTTACTGTTTGGGTTCACCCATCTCTAGTTGGATACTGTCCTAGGGGACCTCAGAGCTTACACACATCTTTCAGGGCAATTACAGGTTTAACAGCATGTGACTCATGTCAAATCCTTTTGCCGTGAATCAAATTTTTAGAAAAAATCCAACGAAGACTAAACTCAGCAAAAATTCCTCTTGTTTGAATGAGCCCTCAGTCACTGTAACACTACGAATCCGTCACTGCAACCCTGTAACAGTAGCACTTCCCGTCATATATCATTACTTTCAATTACACTGAAAGCACCACATTTTATGGGCTTGGCAGTAGTAAACTGTCACAAAGAAAAGTAAGTACCCCACTCCACAAAAAAGTGACAAGCATATTGTTTGCACGCATTTAACGCAAAAAGCAAGGCAATAATGCTGCAGAAATATGCATGCTACTGGGACTTAGCAGCATAACTAAAATGGTGCAGAAGAGTCACGGCCCTAAAATAAGCCATTTCTTTACATTTATGTGTGAAGAAATTACATTTTCCCAAGTGCTTCAATTCATTGCTGCTTACTTACAAATAACCGAATAGTCTATTGACTGTGATCATTGCTTCTCCCAGAGGAGAGTGCACGGTCCAAAGTGCTTCCCAGTTATCTAATTTCAGTTCTACTATATTGCATTTTTTAATGAGGTGAAAGGGAGCAGAACACCATTTGTTTTAATGAGCATCTAATGCAATCCAAAACATATTCATTCAATGGAATGACTATGAATATAAGTGAAATGAATGGCTGGAAACAGATTTATATTTTGTCAGACAGTCTGGAAAGTCAATATACTGTATAGACACTGCTACTGACTTCATCAAACAAGTCCACTTCAGGCTAATTAAAGCTTCAACATCACTACAGTTCATCATCAATGACCTTGCACCCATCACACTAGCTCAGTACAAAAGATCTATTACTAGTGTAAGGAAAGAAAAATACCTTACTAAGGACTCTTTCACACATCCGTTTTTTAGTGTCAGGCATAATCCGTCGAATACCTGAAGGGACGGATCCGGCGCTGAAATGAAAAAACTGATGCAACGGATCAGTTTTTTTTGCTGGATCCGACCTGAACTTTTGAACCCGGAAAAAGAAGTTTTGCAGCCGGAAAATGCAGGTGCGCATGTCCGGAGACAGTGGAAAATGTAGTAGTAGTAGTGGTGGTGGTAGTAGTATAGTAGTAGTAGTAGATCTCCAGAATCCGGATCAGTCTTTTGACGGATTTGACAAAAGACTGATTCGGTTCCATAGACTTCTATTATTTTCGGCTGCCTGATGCGCCCTTCAGGCACTATCAGGCGGCTCTGGAAAAAATAAAAAACGTTGCAGTCACCGTTTTGTCCGGCCGCCGGAATGTACATTTCCGCCGGATCCGGACAAAAACTGATGCAAACGCAACAACATCAGGTGCGATCCGGCGCTAATGAAAGTCAATGCTAAAAAACGCATCCGGTACCGGATCCGTTTTTTTAACAACACGCCGGATCGTGCCTGAAGTCAAAAAACGGATGTCTGAAAGAGGCCTTAGAGGAATAGCTACACAGCCAATGATGTGATCTTACCTTCCATCTTTATTCACTAAAGTAAAGAGTGAAAGCTTATGATTATAACCACTTTGAACTATTAGAGAATCACATAGAGATCATGGTTAATGTATGCCACAATCAGAAATGGTCCCTTAAAGGGGTTATCCAAAACTTTTATTAGTTTTGTGCATGGGATTAAGAACTGACAGGCAGGTGGCTCAGAGCGGTCACGGATCGCTCCTGCTGATGAGTCAGCCGCTTCCCCTGATGTCACTTCAACAGAGCAGGGTCTTCACTTTTGCTCTGCTCAGTTGAAGGGGCATCTGAGCAGGGTCGGCTGCCTGACTATGGGAAGCAAGCATGAGGAATCAGCATGACATCTGCAGTGATTCTCAGGCAACAGAGCAAATCGGAAGAGGAAGAGCTGCTCTGTTGACGAGAGGTGGAGTGAAGCAGCGGAATCTCCAACTGAGCCAAAATAGATAATCTATGTGCAGAACAGACAGGTAGTTAGCAACTACTTGTCTGGTAGTTCTTAGCCTCATGCACAAAAATAGCAAAAATCCTAGATATCTCTTTAAACAGTGGGCTATCACCTATTAAATCTAAATTTCTAGACAGAAGAGCTGTAGGCCACAGTGTAATATGTGGCATTTGTACACTGCTTCTGGATTTAATTACAATAAATATGCTAAAAAGTTTTTCCAAGTTCACAAAATTGATGGCCCATCCTTAACCCCTTAATATCAGATTGGTAGCATCCAACTCTGCGTACTCTTGCCGATCAGCTATTTTATCCATGAAGATTGTGTGAACACTACAGCTGCTTCAACGTTTATCTTGCTCTACCTGCATGCCATACATTTTGTAGCAGCTCTTTTCAGCTTTGATAAGTTGCCCAATAGAAGTGAATGGAGCAACACTCTGAAAACCGACACAGATGCTAAGTAGATGGTGTGCAGGTAGACAGAGCAGTGCGGTGACTCCTACATACAACTGATCGGTGGGAGAGCAAACAGTTGGACGCCCTTCATTGGCCTAGATAGGTAGACAAATATGTTCCAACAAAAAAGATAACGGTCCAGCACAAGAGGCAACAAAAACAGACCTTTTTTAGATCAAATGGAAAAATACACTAAATAGACTAAATAAAATCTATATTTGGCAAATTATGTTAGAAAATGAAGAAATTCTTTATAGAGTACCTGGAACCTTGACAACAACTGATATCTGGATTAGTCTGCTACAACTAATCTATTCTTAGATAGATACTGACGAGCAAAAGGGTAACGACATTTTGATCTTTTGACTTTCAAGGAATGTGAGAACAGATATTATATTTTGTAGTGTACAGGAATAAAAAAAAAAATTCCACCACCACAAGCAAAACAGTAACAATGCAGTGACATGACAAGAATCTACATAACTAATCATATGCTAAATAGTCGCAAGTCAAATTTATGTATGAGATGATTGTCTATAAAATGATGGTAGTCTCAATATCAAAGCAGTGGTGGATGGTGAGATATGGAGTCTGAAAGGCAAAGGTTCAAAACATTGTTACCCTTTTGTCACTCAGTGTAGATAGATGATAGATAGATATGATATATAGATAAGAGATGATAATATAAAGATATATAGATATTAGACAGATAGACAGATAGTTAATAGACAGAAAGACAGATACCGTAGATAGATAGATAGATAGATAGATAGATAGATAGATAGATAGATAGATAGATAGATAGATAGATAGATAGATATAGTTAGATAGATAGATAGATATTCAGATTCTGAAGTGGTGTTTGTAGAGATGTCCTCTCCATACTGCACGCATTGTATAAAATCTGACAGAAGTTATCATTGTGAATGAGATGTAACAATCACATCACTAATTACCGATATCCATTGCTACTTTTTATTTACCCTAAATAATTATTCTTAACTATTCACAAACAAAGCCTCCAGCCTCCCTCCCTGTATCTAATCTTCTAGCGTACTGAAATCCACTGTAAGTAATTACCTCAGCTAAGGAAGAAGTGAAATGTACACTGTTTAATGGAAATGTCATTTGTTCAGTAAACAGAGACTTTCTTTGGCGCAGTATGTGATAAAAGCCGTAAATGGGGGCGAGAAAAGCATAAAATGATGCATAGCCTGAGATCTATATTCTTTCTGTTGCAGGAACACATTGTGACCGTTTCGGTTTATTTTACTTGGGGGGAAGGTTTATTGCCCGAGCGCAGGCTCGATTTTCACAAGATATCACAGCTGCTTAAAATTCCAGCCACAAAGGAGCGAGATATTGTAAATATATCTTCAGACCAAGAAGGGCTCTGAACTGGATGATTTCATTCTTGTCTCAGCTGTGCAATGCTCCACCTCGGTGCAGTGAGAAGCAATATGTATATTAACCTCAACATCTTCAGTATTAATAAAGACGGCGACATCCGGCGAGCGCGATGACAGATCATGTATTGACTAGAGGCAAAGCTGTGACACACGCAGTACGAATGAGGGACACAATCTGTGTGACAAGCCTGTAATAGCCACAGCCTACGATGTATGGCCCTGGAAGCAGAGACCCAATCATTAGTGCATTGTTTTACTGAGAATAAACACTTGGCAGAGGGAAACGTGGAGCCACTTTGGTAATATAGCCAGATATAATCCTAGGCAATATACCCAGGCGGAGAGCAGCTATGTAAATGTTATTCCTTTGGTAGATGTAAAATGTCTGCCAGCAAGAACATTTCCTGCACAGTGTTCTAGACAAATCCAAAATCATATTGCTTTAGATTGATCGTAAATTATTCTGTACCCAGAACAACCTGGAGAAGGAGATAGCTTTCACAGTAGTCTTTTTCCCATCTTTTTTTTTCAGAAAGACAGTTTAAATAAATAAATCATAGGAAATTCAATGGATGTGAATGTCTCCATTTTCTTTGTTGGTATATTAGAAGGCACATTTTGTTTGGCACTGATTTCTCAGATGGCACCATTTAAAACTAAGCCTCGTTTTTTACGCTAAATATCTGTCTCTTGCTTCGTCTCTCACATCCCACAGCCCTGCAGCACTCTGAAGTATACACACTGCATCTGTATATAACACTATTGAGAATATTACATAAGTAGCCACACTATAGCTGTGCTTCAGTAATAGTAGATGATGCCGGCCCCTGTCAGATGTTTTTTTAATGCAGCAAAGCAAGTGTTTTTTTTTATTTCCATGCTGGAGTAGTACTACTACCATAAGGTCCTTGACCCTAATATTATACTTACCAGCCGCTGTCTTCAGCTGTTTCTGGCACTGCCCCGGTCCCGCGCTGCCATCTTGTGACCGCAACTTTTGGAAGTCATAGGTAACAATCACAAGCTGTCAACGGTTCTGGCTCTCAAAAGACTTACCTGTTGAGACCTTCGGCTCATCCAGCATACACTAGAACGATCCGGCAGGTCACAAACTACTAGAGACCGACAAAAGCGGCAACGTGAATAGATGAAGACGGCGACTGGTAAGTATTAGTGATGAGCGAGTATACTCATTGCTCGTGTTTACCCGAGCATGCTCGGGTGTCCTCCAAGTATTTTGGTGTGCTCGGAGATTTAGTTTCTGTGGACGCAGCTGCATGATTTGTGGCTGCTGGACAGCCTGAATACATGTGAGGAATGCCTGTTTGTTAGGGAATCCCCACATGTATTTAGGCTGTCTAGCAGTCGCAAATCATGCAGCTGAGGAGATGAAAACTAAATCTGTGAGCACGGTAAAATACTCGGAGGACACCCAAGCATGCTTGGGAAAACCCGAGCAACAAGTATACTCGCTCATCACCAGTAAGTATGAAACTAGGAGCAGGGAACTTAGATTAGTAGCACCAATCTAGCGGTAAAAAGTAAAAAAAAAAAACTTGAGTGATGCTTTAACAGACTGTGTTAAAATTGTATACAATTCAAACTTTTTTTTGTATTATCAGCAATCACAGGAGTTGTGAAAGGCATCTAGATTTCTTATTATCTATTAAAGAGCTCTTCCCATCTTATCCATTTAAAGGTGTAGAAACAGGGTGGTTCTGTGGGCTGTGGTATTTCTGGAACTCACATTTACTTATATGGGAGTCAACAGCATAGAGCAACTGCATTTAGTGTTTCCGGAGCCCCACCTATGACCGATGCTTGAAAGCTGTTATTCCAGTCTCAGACATGAACAACTTCATTGCTTACATGCACCAGATAAAATCTTGTCCTGGTCATGAAATAAGATTTTTTCAAATCCAAACATATACCGTAACTTTCATTAATTGATGTAAAAAACAACAAAAATATTATTGGAGTTTAACCTTTCTTGGCAAATAAAAAAATATATATTTGCAATCTGCAGAAGCCCCTACAAAAAGAAAGTATTTATGCAATATTGATTTGTTTGTAAAGTGTCCTGATGAATAGGCCTTAAGGTCCTAAAGCTTGGAGATATAATCGCACCAGTAAGCCAATAAAGGTACGACTCCTACAATACTTTTGACTTTTTTGTTAATGCAAAACTATTTAACATCACATACATGGTTCTGCTAACATTACACCACACAATTAATTATTAATATATGAGGGATTAAATAATGAAAACATTTCACCAGGAGAATTATAGTAAGAACCTTGGTGCTCCGAAAAATAAAAAGGCAACATAATTGTTGTAAGGTCACTATGAGCTGCCACCTGGGTTAAACCTTTTGTCTCTTTGTGACACAGTCTAAGTTTGTACTTTTAAGTTGGTTCTCCAGAATATATTTGAAATGATTACTGAAAGCAGTAGGATTGTAAAAGTAAAAAGTGAATACTTGAAAATCAGCATAAACCTATTCCAACTGATGCGGAACATCAAGACCTTTACCAATCTTTTGAACATATTATTCATTGCTGGGTTCAGTTGAGTTCATAGACACCTCTAGGCTTTGAAAGACGAACCCTGAAGGTCAGAAATGAAAGATGAGTAGTTTATGCTGGGACTAATGCAGATTTAAAGCTTTTTTGAAATTGGTTTATACAGCACAAGGGTGATAACTAGCTGCATGGTAACATTAACCAACATTATCAGAAAGAGCTATTGGTGTGATGGCAAAGACCATACCAGCTCTTATTAACACTTTTACATAAGGTGGGTGATATACAGTGGGTACGGAAAGTATTCAGACCCCTTTAAATTTTTCACTCTTTGTTTCATTCGACCATTTGGAAGATTCAAAAAAGTTCTTTTTTTTTTCTCATTAATGTACACTCTGCACCCCATCTATACTGAAAAAAAACAAACAGAAATTTAGTGAATCACTTCTTACACCATCATACTGCAGAGTTCCATAGTGTCACTGGAATGAAAAACTCTCATGATTCCCAAGAAGACTCATCGCTGTACTAGCTCAAAAGGTGCTTCTACTCAATACTGAGAAAAGGGTCTGAATACTTATGACCATGTGATATTTCAGTTTTTTTTAAATAAATTTGCAAAAATTTCTACATTTCTGTTTTTTCAGTCAAGATGGGGTGCAGAATGTACATTAATGAGAAAAAAATGAACTTTTTTGAATTTACCAAATTAATGCAATGAAACAAACAGTGAAAAAGTTAAAGGGGTCCGAATACTTTCCGTACCCACTGTACATACCGCAAATGTTATGGAAGTAGAAATAATATATATCAAAATAATTTTCTAGACTTAGAATGAATGGGTTGACAGTAGTATAAGCCAAACTCCTGTACAGATAGCGCCACTATCCGTTCTTTGTACAGTATCTCATAACAGACAACATGATCAGTGATAACAAAAAATTTCCATTAAATGTCACCTGCTTAACCCAGCAGGAAGTACATCGGCATCTAAAAATCACTAAAGTTGACAAATCCCCGGGCCCAGATGGGATACACCCCCGAGTACTGCAGGAATTAAGTACAGTCATTGACAGACCATTCATTTTTAATGTTTAAAGATTCCATTAAAACAGGGACTGTACCACAGGACTGGAGTATAGCAAATGTGGTGCCAATATTCAAAAAGAGGACAAAACTGAATTTGGAAAATTATAGACAGTAAGTTTAATTTCTACTGTGTGTAAAATCCTGGAGGGTTTTCTAAGAGATGCTATACTGAAGTATCTGACGAAAAGTAACCTCATGACCCAATATCAACATGTGTTTACGAGGGACTGTTCCTGTCAGACTAATCTGATAAGCTTCTATGAAGAGTTAAGTTCCGGACTGGACCAAGGGAACGCAGTGGACGTGGTGTAGCAGTGGGGTACCATAGGGGTCAGTATTGGGGCTGCTTCTCTTTAACATATTTAATAATGACCTTGTAGGGGGCATACAGAATAAAATTTCAATATTTGCAGAAGACACTAAACTCTGCAGGGTAATCAATAAAGAGGAGGACAATTATATATCACAGGAGGATTTATGTAAACTAGAAGCTTGGGCTGATAAATGGCAAATGAGCTTTAATGGGGATAAATGTAAGGTCATGTATTTGGGCAGAGAAAATAAGATGTATAATTATGTGCTTAATTGTAAAACACGGGGCAAGACTGTCACTGAAAAAGACCTGGGTGTATGGGTGAACGACAAACTCACATTTAGTGGCCAGTGTCAGGCAGCTGCTGCAAAGGCAAATAAAATAATGGGATGCATTAAAAGAGGCATAGATGCTCATGAGGAGAACATAATTTTACCTCTATACGAGTCACTGGTGCGACCACACTTAGAATACTGTGTGCAGTTCTGGTCTCCGGTGTATAAGAAAGACATAGCTGAACTGGAGCGGGTGAAGAAGGAGAGCGACTAAGGTTATTAGAGAACTGGGGGTCTGCAATACCAAGACAGGTTATTACACTTGGGGTTATTTAGTTTGGAAAAACGAAGGCTTAGGGGTGATCTTATTACAATGTATAAATATATGAGGGGACAGTACAAAGACCTTTCTAATGATCTTTATACTCTTAGACCTGTGACGGGGACGAGGGGGCATCCTCTACGTCTGGAGGAAAGAAGGTTTAGCCATAATCACAGACGCAGATTCTTTACTGTAAGAGCAGTGAGACTATGGAACTCTCTGCCGTCTAATGTTGTAATGAGTGGTTCCCTACTAAAATTTAAGAAGGGACTGGATGCCTTTCTTGAAAATATAATATTACAGGTTATATACACTAGATTCCTTTATATAGTGTTTTTCAAGGGAGCTAGTCTGATTGCCATATGTGGAGTCGGGAAGGAATTTTTTTCCTCAATTTGGAGCTTAGTGTTTGCCACATGGGTGTTTTTTGCCTTCCTCTGGATCAATATGTTAGGCTATGAGTTGAACTAGATGAACTTAAAATCTACCTTCAAACCTTAAAAAACTATGTTAGTATACCCAGGCACAGACTCTTACATACAAATGTGCCAGGTACTGCAGCTCATCCCTTTCATGTAGCTAAACAGACCAATGTAGCTGTGCCAGGTGCAATCATGCACTGTAATGTGACTAAAGGACAGACTATTAATTAAAAGACCACAAAAGTCCCAGTAAGATGTGCTTTATTACAGACATCTGAAACTGAAATGTCCAATCTCAACACTATACTACAGTATATATGTGTATACACATACAGTACATATGAAGAAGTATTTACACATATGCATATGAATATATAATGTACATATGCATATTTATGTACACACACATTATATGCAAGAATATAATCATGCACATATAGTAACGTGCAAAAGCAGGTATGGAAAATATGAACCAAAAGTAAGAATGCTTTAAAAACTATAGGTGTTTGTGGCTTATTTTTAATCAATTAACAAAATGCAAAATTAATGAAAAATTGAAAATTTACATAAAATTAATATTTGTTGTATTCACCCTCTACTTTAAAACAGCATTATAAACATTAATTCTTCTAGGTACACTTGCTGGGATCTGTGGATGAAGCCTTGTGCAAATCTTTCAGTATCTCCAGGTAACCCCTCACAGACTGGATGACGATGAGTCAGAGTTCTGTGGGGGCCATATCATCACTTCCAGGATTTCTTGTTCTTATTTACACTGAAGATAGTTCTTGATGACATCTGCTATATATTTGTGGTTGTTGTCTTGCTACAGAATAAATATGATGGATGAGCATATGCCTAAATTTCCCAGCACTGAGAGCAACATTAATCTTAACCAAATCCCCAACTACATGTGCTGAAATGAAGCCCTCCACCATGCTTCACTGTTGTCTGCAAAAAATCATTATTGTACTCTCTTCAGCCTTTTGGCAAAGAGAATGTCTTATGTTACCACCAAATATTTTAAATTTATACTCATCAGACCAGGGAACCTGATGCCATTTTTCTTCCACTCCAATTTCCTTGGCCAACCACTGCATCTACAGTCCTTAACTTTGCTCATTTATTGGTCTCCACAAAGCTGAGAAATACAGGCAGATACTTATCCATCATGCAAAACCATTGTTGAAGCATCTGACTGACTCCACATATATTCTGCAGCAGGAGAACGACCCCAAACATACAATTAATGTAATTAAAAACTATCTTTAGTACAGAAGAACAAAGCTTCTTGGAAATGATGTTACGGCTGCCCCCTTAGTGCCTTGAGCTCAACATCATGATCGATCAGCATTGATGCTGTTTTGAAGGTAAAGGACAGTCACACTAAATACTGATTTCATTTAGATTTCTCTTTTTTTTCATTCAATTTGCATTTTGTGAATTGATAAAAGATTTACTATTCAATGTTCTATTTTTGAAAGCATTCTTATATTGAAGCATTTGTCATTCACCTGCTCTCCATTTACTGGCTGTAGAAGTGATGTTGTAACTAGAGTGTACATCACCGCTGCAGCCAATCACTAAGCTCAGTAGCTTGTGCCATCCACATTGGCAGAGCAGCAGTGATCCGACATCACTGAAGTAGCAAATATACAGAGACTGGAGCAACGTCAGAGAGTCAGCGCTGTACAGGGGGTGTAACACTGAATTTTATTAGCACAGTGCTGGTCTTTAGAAGCTAAAAAGCTACAACCAAAAAAATAGTCTGAGAAAAGCATAAAAAAGAAGATATAGCAGAGACATGACGAGATGTGGCTGTTTAGGGATCATGCATGTTGCAGAGTCATCTGAGCAGACGCCATATGTTCCCATAATTTTTCTCTCAGATTTATACAGAAATCTGTTTGTATCTATATAAAGATGGAGGCTTGCAGCATTTCATTAAGGGTCTTTACACTCAAATAATGGCTCTATGTGCTGTATACACAAGCCTTTGTCTGGATATTCAATATACTTCTTCAGTTTAACAAACATTTTCAGATTTTACTCCTTACCACATACATCATATAAATGATTGGTGGTCTCTATTAATTGGATTCCATTTTTTGTCCCTTGAAGCTTCGCTTTTTACTGATATTTATACCAACTGTGATTTAAGATTGAGAGAGATATGTGAGCATTCAGCTGCTTTATTTTAGAATATTGACCATTACAGTAGTCAAGCAGTTAAACATGTCTCCAAACTTTCTTAGCGACATGCTGTCAAGAAAGACAAAGTGTAATGGTTGCGTATCACTTAAGTATCAGTCCAACCTAATGTCCAACTGGGAAGCACTTAACATATTAAAAAGCTGATGTTTTAATGCGCTTTACAAATTATCCTGCAATTTTCTGAGCTTTTCAAATAGAGACATGGCATTAACAACTTCAGTGCTGCACACAACGGAGGTTGTCTTACAAAATCAAGAGTTAAAAATAGTATTTTCAAATATGGTTCCTCACAGTCCAAAAATAAGAGGCATATATTTCACAAGTGCTTGAAGATAAAGATTTAATTCACCCGCGGCTGTTAACATGTTAAATGCCGCTGTCAAACACTGACAGCGGCACTGAACATGCACGCGCAGAGAGCGCGTTATTACCTCCTCCCATCTGCGCCTGTGTCACATAACCACGGGTCGCTGATGGGTTGGCATGACAACCTGGGATCAGAAGGAGACCCCTGTGGCAGTCATTGCTGGATCGCAATGAGCGCTGCCTGGTGGTCGGCGCTCCTAGCAAGTGAGCATATCTGCTACATAGAGCAAGGCAGAGACGATCGGACAACTGCAGCTTCTAGTCTCCCATGGAAACTATTGAAGCAAGTAAAAAGTAAAAAAAAAAGTTTTTAAAAATATAAAAAAAAATAAAAAATATAAAAGTTCAATCACCCCCCCTTTCGCCCCATTCAAAATAAAACAATAAAAAAAATCAAATATACACAAATTTTGTATCACCGCATTCAGAATCTCCCAATCTATCAATATATAAAAAGAATCCAATCGGTAAACGGAGTAGCAAGAAAAAAAATCAAAATGCCAGAATTCCTTTTTTTTGGTCCCTGCAACATTGCAATAAAATGCAATAACGGGCAATCATAAGATCATATCTATACCAAAATGGTATCAATAAAAATGTTAGATTGGTGCCCAAAAAATAAGCCCTCACCCAGCCCCAGACTCCGAAAAATAGAGACGCTAAGGGTCTCGGAAACTGGCAACTTTTTTTTTTCTTTATAGATTTTGGAATTTTTTTTCACCACTTAGATAAAAAAGAACCTAGACATGTTTGGTGTCTATGAACTCATAATGACCTGGAGAATCATAATTGCAGGTCAGTTTAGCATTTAGTGAACCTAGCAAAAAACAAACAAACACAAAACAAGTCTAGGATTGCACTTTTATTGCAATTTCACCGCAATTGGATTTTTTTTCCTGTTTTATGACATAGTAAAACCAATGGTGTCGTTCAAAAGTACAACTCGTCCCGCAAAAAACAAGCCCCCACATGGCCATTTTGACCAAAAATTAAAAAAAAGTAATGTCTCTGGGAAGAAAGGAGCTAAAAATGAAAACGTAAAATGAAAAATACCCCTGGTCGTTAATGGGTTAAGGTATGACTCATCAAAAAGACAAAAAACGAAGCACAAAACAAGAGCTAAAAAAAGTATACAAAAACATAATACAAGCTCAAGCAACCTAATTTAACCCCTTTCTGACATTGGACGTACTATCCCGTCCATGTGCCCTGGGCCTTAATGCCCATGACGGGATAGTATGTCATGGGCGATCAGCCACGCTGATTCTCACAGCTGATACCCAGCACTAAGTGCCAGGAGCGGTCACAGACCGCTCCCGGCACTTTAACATGGGGAACAATTGTCAGGAGTCGAACCCAGTACCTCTTGTCCACTGGCCAGCAGCTCTACCATCTGAGCTATTCTGCTGGCTGCAAAGTTCCTTGCTGAACCCAGATACCATTGACTGTTCTTCCTGATTGGCTACACCTAGTGCTCTCTTGATTGGGCCTCTGATTGCCAATTACACACCCTATATAAACCTGGCCCTGTGGGTGTGTCATTGCGAGATTATTGAGCTCCAAGCCTTTAGTCAAGCGTTTCCTGCTGATCCATTGCTACAAACACTGCTCTCCTGTGAACCGACCTCGGCCTGCCTTCTGACTACGCTCTCCGCCTGATCCATTGCTACAAACACTGCTTTCCTGTGTACCGACCTCCGGCTGCCATCTGACTACGCTACCTGCCTCTGCTTCCCCTAGTGTTTGCAGTAACATCGGCTCCAACCCAGACAGGATCTTGACAACAATGCAATCAAACATGATCGCAGCGTTCCGGAGCAGGTAAAAGGGACTGTCAGTTCTGACAGCCCCTCTGTCTTTGGATTGGAGACTTCGCGGCATGACATGGGGTCCCGATCGCTCCCATAGTAACCCGATGTCATCATGATGACATCTGGGTCACCAGAGCTCAGAGACTTCCTGTCATGCACAGTGCATGTCAGGAAGTCTCTGAGGTTAGTCACAAATCCTTGCAGCTCTGACAGCTTATATGGCATGCAGATCTGCATGCCATATAAGTGATCAGCCTGCAGAAAATGAGTGTCACATAGTGGGACACAGTGTAAAAGTACGAATTAAATAAAACAAAATTTTAAATAATTGTAAAAATATTTTAAAATATAATTAAAAAAATCAATATTTAATATATCAATAAATATTTGAATTAAAAAAATCTAAACAATCAAAGTACACATATTTAGCATTGTCGCGTCCGTAACGACCAGACCTATAAAACTGTTCCACTAGTTAACCCCATTAGTGAACCCTTTTAAAAAAAGGCAAAAAAACAATGCTTTATCATCATACCGCCGAACAAAAAGTGGAATAACACACGATCAAAAAGACGGATATAAATAAATATGGTACCGCTGAAAACATCATCTTGTCCTGCAAAAACGAGCCGCCATACAGCGCCATCAGTGAAAAAATAAAAAGTTATAGCTCTCAGAATAAAGCGATGCAAAACTAATTATTTTTTATACAAAATAGTTTTTATTGCATAAAAGCGCCAAAACATAAAGATATAAATGCGGTATCGCTATAATCGGACTAACACGAAGAATAAAACCGCTTTATCAATTTTACCACACACAGAACGGTATAAACGCCTCCCGCAAAAGAAATTCATGAATTGCTGGTTTTTGTTCATTCTACCTCCCAAAAATCGTAATAAAAAGAGATCAAAAAATGTCATGTGCCCGAAAATGGAACAAATAAAAATGTCAACTCGTCTCACAAAAAACAAGACCCCAAATGACTCTGTGGGCCAAAATATGGAAAAATTATAGCTCTCAAAATGTGGTGATGCAAAAACTATTTTTTTGAAATAAAAAGCGTCTTTTAGCGTGTGACAGTTTCCAAACATAAAAACCCGCTATAAAAAACCCACTATAAATAGTAAATCAAACCCCCCTTTATCACTCACTTAGTCAGGTAAAATAATAAAGTAAATTTTTTTTTATTTATTTCCATTTTTCCATTAGGGTTAGGGTTAAAGTTAGGGATGGTGCTAGAGTTGGGGTTAGGGTTTAGAGTTGGGGTTAGGGTTTGGAGCAGGGTTAAGGTTGGGATTAGGGGTGTGTTGGGGTTAGGGTTGGAGTTAGAATTTGGGGGGTTTCCACTGTTTAGGCACATCAGGGCTCTCCAAACGTGACATGGCGTTCGATCTCAATTCCAGCTAATTTTGCGTTGAAAAAGTCAAACGGTGCTCCTTACCACCTTCTGAGCTATGCTGTGCGCCCAAATAGTGGTTTACCCCCACATATAGGGCATCGGTGTAATTAGGACAAATTGCACAAAAACTTTTGGGGTCCGATTTCTCTTGTTACCCTTGTAAAAATAAAAAAATGGGGGCAAAAAATAATTTTTGTGAAAAAATATGATTTTTATTTTTACGGCTTTACATTATAAACTTCTGTGAAGCACTTAGGGGTTTAAAGTGCTCACCACACATCCAGATAAGTTCCTTAGGGGATCTACTTTCCAAAATGGTGTCACTTGTGGGGGTTTCCACTGTTTAGGTGCATCAGCAGCTTTCCAAACACATGGCGTCCGATCTCAATTCCAGACAATTTTGCATTGAAAAGTCAAACGGCGCTTCTTCCCTTCCGAGCTCTGACATGCGCCCAAACAGTGGTTTATCTGCATATATGGGGTATCAGCGTACTCAGGACAAATTGTACAACTTTAGGGGTCCAATTTCTCCTGTTAACCTTGGTAAAGTAAAACAAATTGGATCTGAATTAAATTTTTTGTGAAAAAAAATTAAATGTTCATTTTTTTAAACATTCCAAAAATTCCTGTGAAGCACCTTAAGGGTTAATAAACTTCGTGAATGTGGTTTTGAGCACCTTGAGGGTGAAGATTTTATAATGGTGCCACTTTTGGGTATTTTCTAGCATATAGACCCCTCAAAGTGACTTCAAATGTTATGTGGTCCCAAAAGAAAAAAGGGTTGTAAAAATGAGAAATCGCTGGCCACCTTTTAACCCTTATAATTTTTGGTTCCAAGATTGTGCTGACGTAAAGTAAACATGTGGGAAATGTTACTTATTAAGTATTTTGTGTGACATATCTCCTGTGATTTAAGGGAATGAAAATTCAAGGTTGGAAAATTGCGAAATTGACAAATTTTTTGCCAAATTTACGTTTTTTTCACAGATAAATGCAAGTCAAATCTAAGAAATTTTACCATTATAATGAAGTACAATATGTCACGAAGAAACAATGTCAGAATCACCGGGATCCATGGAACTGTTCCAGAGTTATTACCTCATAAAAAGACCGTGGTCAGAATTGCAAAAATTGGCCTGGTCATTAACGTGCAAACCACCCTTGGGGGTTAAGGGGTTAGTTAATAAGGTGCAGAAATTCGGCAACATCAAAAACTCACCAAAAGCACATGGTGACAATGTAGCCTAACACGGGAAGTATTGACGCCTACGACAGCAATAGTGTGACTTACTGACCATTCTATATAGTCTGGAAGGAGTAAAGTAACGCTGATGTATAAGTTGAATCACTTTATTATTTGCTGCCAAGGAAACTAATATGGTGATTTTAAGGTTTCCCACCGAAGTCAATCCATTATAGAATTAAACTCTGCCATTTCTCTTTGACTGGCAACTGGGTTGAGAAGATTCTGATACTTAGTAGATGGGTATAAAGTGCTTACATTTAACATGTGGGGTGAGGAAACTGACGTGTGATTATGCTACATGTAAAAATACATTTAACCCCTTAAGGACCAAGCCATTTTGTAGTTTAATTACCAGGCCAATTTTTACAATTCTGACCACTGTCACTTTATGTGCTTATAACTCTGGAACGCTTCAAAGGATCTTGGCGATTCTGAGAATGTTTTCTCGTGACATATTGTACTTCATGTTAGTGGTAAAATTTCTTCGATATAACTTGCATTTATTTATGAAAAAAACGGAAATATGGCGAAAATTTTGAACATTTTGCAATTTTCACAATTTAATTTTTATGTCCTTAAATCAGAGAGATGTCACAAAAATAGTTAATAAATAACATTTCCCACATGTCTACTTTACATCAGCACAATTTTGGAACCAAAATTTTTTTGTTAGGAAGTTATGTGTTAAAAGTTGACCAGCGATTTCCCATTTTTACAACAAAATTTACAAAACCATTTTTTTTAGGAGCCACCCCACATTTGAAGTGACTTTGAGGGTCAATATGACAGAAAAATACCCAAAAGTGACACCATTCTAAAAACTGCACCCATCAAGGTGTTCAAAACCACATTCATGAAGTTTATTAACCCTTTAGGTACTTCACAAGAATTGAAGCAATGTGGAAGGAAAAAATGAACATTTAACTTTTTTTCCCCAAAATTTTTCTTTCGACACAATTTTTTAAATTTTGTTAAGGGTATCAGGAGAAATTGAACCACAATATTTGTTGTACAATTTCTCCTGAGTACACCGATACCCCATATGTGGAGGAAGACCAATCTTTAGGCGCATGGCAGTGCTCAGAATGAAAGGAGCATCATTTGAGATTTTGAATGTCAAATTGGCTGGAATTGAGAGCGGACACCATGTCGCGTTTGGAGAGCGCCTGGATGTGCCTAAACAATGGAAACCCCCCAAACGTGACCCCATTTTGGAAACTAGACCCCCCAAGGAACTTATCTAGATGTGTGTGTGAGCACTTTGAACCCCCAAGGGCTTCACAGAAGGTAATAACATAGAGCCGTAAAATTAAAAAATCATATCTTTCCACAAAAATGATCTTTTCACCCCCAATTTTTATTTTCCAAAAGGTAACAGGACCCCAAAAGTTATTGTGCAATTTGTGCTGAGTACGCTGATACCCCATATGTGGGAGTAAACCACTATTTGGGCGCATGGCAGAGCTCGGGAGGGAAGGAGCGCCGTTTTCGAATGCAGACTTTGATGGAATTTTCTGCTGGCGTCATGTCGCGTTTGGAGAGCCCCTGATGTGCCTAAACAGTGAAAACCTCCCACAAGTGACCCCATTTTGGAAACTAGACCCCACAAGGAACTTATCTAGATGTGTGGTGAGCACTTTGAACCCCCAAGTGCTTCACAGAAGTTTATAACGAGGTGTTAAAAAAATTTTTTCCACAAAAATGATCTTTTTGTCCCAAAATTTTTATTTTTATAGGGGTAACAGGAGAAATAGGACCCAAAAAGTTGATGTGCAATTTGTCCTGAGTACGCTGACACCCCATATGTGGGGGGGAACCACTGTGAACAACTTAGGCTATGTGCACACGTTGCGGATTGTTAGCGTTTTTTGCCGCGGTTTTTCGCGGAAAAAACGCTTACCAAACGCAACTCATTATATTCTGTGGGATTCTGCAATGCTGTGCACATGCTGCGTGTTTTTCCGCGGCAGAAGAGCATTGCGGAAAAATACGCAGCATGCACATTCTTTTTGCGTAATCGCGGCGATTCCACCGCCATAGGAATGCATTGAACCGCTTACTTTCCGCATGTGGCTATGCCCACCATGCGCAAAGTGAGCGGTTCATGTGCGGATGTTACCCAGGGTCTGGAGGAGAGGATACTCTCCTCCAGGCCCTGGGTACCATATCCATATTAAAACAATAATTAAAATAAAAAAATCGTGATATTCTCACCTTCCGGCGGCCATCGTGTGACCAACCTGTCAATCATTTTTCCTAGCATTCTGGAAGCTAATTACGCTTGCAAAACACTAGTTTTTGGCGGGAATACACATACCAATAAAAATGCGTATTTCCCGCGGCAGGGAGGTGCGGGATTGCCGTGGAAATTTCCACGGAAATTACGCAACGTGTGCACATAGCCTAACTGTGATCTTTGGGAGGCAAAATGAACAAATCCACAAAAGGTGAAGAACTGGTTTATTTTTTTACACCGTTCCTCGTGCGGTATTAGTGATTAGGCGACTTTATTCCTCGAATCGGTGCGATTACGGCGATACCAGATTTACACCCTTTTTTCATGTTTAGCTTCTGTCACACACTAATAGACGCTTTTTTTGTAAGAATTTTTCGTAATAAATTTTTGCATCGCCGTATTTTGAGAGATATAATTTTTCCATATTTCGGCCGACAGAGTTATATGCGGGCTTATTTTTTGCGGGACGAGCGGACGTTTTTATTGGTACCATATTCGGGCACATATCGTTTTTTGATTGCTTCCTATTCCGATTTTTGTGGAAGCAGAATGAACAAAAACCAGCAATTCAGAAATTGTTTTTTTTTTTTTTTTTTTTTTCCTCCATTTACCATAAAATTGGTAAGGTAGCTTTATTCTTCGGGTCACTACTATTACAGCAATACCTCATTTATATCTTTTTTTATGTTTTGGCTTTTTTTTACACAATGGAAACTTTTATAGAAAAAATAATTATTTTTGCATCGCTTTATTCTGCGAGCTATAACTTTTTTATATTTTCGCTGATGATGCTGATTGGTGGGTTGTTTTCTGCAGGACAAGTTGACGTTTTCAGCAGTACAATATTTATATCAGTCTTTTTGATCGCGTGTTATTGCACTTATTCCAAGCGGTATGACGATACCGCTTGGAAAAAGTATAATTTACAAATTTTTGTGCTTTTTTACTGCTTTCATTGAAGAAGTTAACTATGGTTACGCTTTTATAGATGGGATTTTTACAGACGCGGCAATACCAAATATGTGTATTTTTTGTTTTTTGTTGTTTTTTTTACATAAAATGTGTATTTTTTAGGGGAATTTTTTTATTATTTTTTAATATTTTTTTATTACAAATTTATTTATTTATTTATTTTTTTACCTAGTCCCTTTTTGGGACTTTCACTTTTTCATTTTTGATTGCAGGTACAATACATTGCAATGCTCCAGCATTGCAATGCATTATACCAATGGAGAAAGCTGCTGTGACCATGTTGTGAGTATGGTCACAGCGGCTTTCTTTAGCTGGATGACCAGGAGGTTGTCATGACAACCCCAGGTCATCAAGGCAGAGAACGGGCCCTGCAATTACATTGCAGGGACACCGATCTGAGGCAGAAAGAGCTCCCGACCCTCTGCCTCCCTCCACTGAAAACTGCGATTGCGCTCGATCGCAGCAGTCAGGTGGTTAACAGCCAGGAGCTGAGCCGACGCCACTCACGGCTGCCAGTGCAGGAAGCTCGGCCATTGCAGCGCTGAGCTCCTGCACGGACCGGGCAGGAGAAGCTGAAATTTCAGCCTCTCCTGCCTGATCGCCGCTGTGTTTGGTCAGTCAGATTGACTGACCAATCACAGCGCTGTGGGTGCGGGGACGGACTGCAAGGGTCCCCGCACCTCTTGCCGTGCCTGTCAGCTGTCATAGACAGCTGTCGGCACCGAACTGTCACTGCGTGTTTACACGCAGTGACAGTTCAAAGGCATGACATGCACAGTCCGTCCTGGTGCCAGAACTGACACCCGACCATGACGGACTGTGCACGTCAATGGGCAATAAGGGGTTAAAAAGCCAAACGTGGGATATCAAATTGAACTTACATTTCGTTAAAGAAGGGAAAGTTTTCATTTTAAAGAATGTAATTGTTGTGGCTGTATTCTGCTTCCAAAACTCCACCCCATTACCGAAAATAAATGTGTGTATTCAGAGTTGCCCCATAGCTGAATCTTCTCTATCAAATCATTTAACTTCTCCTAGGATTTACACGCTTTCCATATCTGCGGTGTTGTTCTATGGGTGAGTAATAATTTATTTAGGGTTTTTTATATGTACTTTTAAACAAGGCCCCAAATGATTTAATTTTAAGGTGACATGCTAGATGTGCTTCAGTGGTAGGGCTCATGCAGATGTCCGTTCAAATCAGTCAAAGCACGGACCGCAATGAATGGACTGGCTGCACTTCTCCTGGCCTGAGCATCACAGCCTCATAGACATATATGAAGCTGTGAGGCTCAGGTCGGAGAGCTGAGGCCAGTCTACACATTGTGGTACATGTTTGTGGTACAGTTAGGTCCATATATATTTGGACAGAGACAACATTTATTTAATTTTGGTTCTAGACATTACCACAATGAATTTTAAACAAAACAGTTCAGATGCAGTTGAAGTTCAGACTTTCAGCTTTCATTTGAGGGTATCCACATTAAAATTGGATGAAGGGTTTAGGATTTTCAGCTCCTTAACATGTGCCACCCTGTTTTTAAAGGGACCAAAAGTAATTGGACAGATTAAATAATTGTAAATAAAATGTTCATGTCTAGTACTTGGTGGAAAACCCTTTGTTGGCAATGACTGCCTGAAGTCTTGAACTCATGGACATCACCAGACACTGTGTTTCCTTCTTTTTGATGCTCTGCCAGGCCTTCACTACGGTGGTTTTCAGTTGCTGTTTGTTTGTGGGCCTTTCTGTCTGAAGTTTAGTCTTTAACAAGTGAAATGCATGCTCAATTGGGTTGAGATCAGGTGAATGACTTGGCCATTCAAGAATATTCCACTTCTTTGCTTTAATAAACTTGCTTTGCGTTGCTTTGGCTTTATGTTTTGGGTCATTATCCATCTGTAGTATGAAACGACGACCAATCAGTTTGGATTCATTTGGCTGGATCTGAGCACACAGTATGGCTCTGAATACCTCAGAATTCATTTGGCTGCTTCTGTCATGTGTCACATCATCAATAAACACTAGTGACCCAGTTCCACTGGCAGCCATGCATGCCCAAGCCATCACACTGCCTCTGCCGTGTTTTACAGATGATGTGGTATGCTTTGGATCATGAGCTGTACCACGCCTTCACCATACTTTTCTCTTTCCATCATTCTGGTAGAGGTTGATCTTGGTTTCATCTGTCCAAAGAATGTTCTTCCAGAAATGTGCTGGCTTTTTTAGATGTTTTTTAGCAAAGTCCAGCCTAGCCTTTTTATTATTGATGCTTATGAGTGGATTGCACCGTGCAGTGAACCCTCTGTATTTACTTTCATGCAGTCTTCTCTTTATGTTAGATTTGGATATTAATATGCCTACCTCCTGGAGAGTGTTGTTCACTTGGTTGGCTGTTGTGAAGGGGTTTCTCTTCACCATGGAGCGTATTCTGCGATCATCCACCACTGTTGTCTTCCTTGGGCGCCCAGGTCTTTTTGCATTGATAAGTTCACAAGCGCTTTCTTTCTTTCTCAGGATGTACCAAACTGTAGATTGTGCCACTCTTAATGTTGCTAATGTTGTAGCAATTTCTCAGATGGGTCTTTTCAGTTTTTGCAGCTTAAGGATGGCTTGTTTCACCTGCATGGAGAGCTCCTTTGACCGCATGTTTCCTTCACAGCAAAACCTTCCAAATGCAAACACCACACCTCAAATCAACTCCAGCCCTTTTATCTGCTTAATTGAGAATGACGTAACGAAGCGATTGCCCACACCTGTCCATGAAATAGCCTTGGAGTCAATTGTCCAATTACTTTTGGTCCCTTTAAAAACAGGGTGGCACATGTTAAGGAGCTGAAACTCCTAAACCCTTCATCCAATTTGAATGTGGATACCCTCAAATGAAAGCTGAAAGTCTGAACTTCAACTGCATCTGAATTGTTTTGTTTAAAATTCATTGTGGTAATGTCTAGAACCAAAATTAAATAAATGTTGTCTCTGTCCAAATATATAACGACCTAACTGTACGTTTGGATCGATTTGCATGGACGTGTGTATGAGCCCTTCGTCTCTAGGTCTGTATAGTTTATCTAGCCCCAAAATCAATGCTAGCATCACCCAAAATAAACATGGTCATTAATGAGTGTAACTGATTAAAAACGAATGAAGATTAATCCATCACATATATGATATGTAAAAATGTAATTGTCTTGAGGCATGGTCTAGCAGTGAATGTAGAAGGACGTGTCGTAGTGGAGCTCCCATTATAACCATCCTGAAAAGATTATTTAAAATGGTAAAACTTGCTTAACAGATAAACTGTGGCCATATAAAATCCCTTGTAGTGCAAAGGTATGATGGTGGCAGTGGTTGAAACAGATGACTTACAGCAAAAAGACGAACACAAGACCACACAGCGAGGCAGAAGAAATCCAAGATGGCGCTCACATGCTTAGAGGAGAAAGGAGGCAGAGGGGCATCATTAAGGATTTAGTGGTTGGATTGGATCAGTTTTCCCCACAACTACAAACATTGAGCATGCTTTATCAAGGTGTCTTCCTTGCTCACCCATGACCATTTGGAAATTCGCCAAGCAGGTGATGCTTCATGGCTCCAAGTCAAGAGAAGAACTGGGCATACAAGCTGTGAAATATGTCTAGCCCCATGGGTGATAATAATTATAAGAAGCAAGATGCTGACTCGGTCTTATTTAGGAAGCGATCCATCAAGGCTGGATGTTCAATTCTATGCTCAAACGTTTTTAGGAGTGCATGCGGAACATGAGAGCCATACACACCACTGAGTCACCTTATGAGATACTCTCATGAAAGTCACACAAATTGGATTTGTTTTTCCTTTGATTTTACAGCCTTCAATTGGTTGGTGATTTTGGTTTCCATTATTGACACACACATTTTTTCAATGAATTACATAATTTTTTTTATCAGGAAAGATTTCCAACCTTTCGTTCATTGAAACACAATGTGTGGTATATATACAGTACAGACCAAAAGTTTGGACACACCTTCTCATTCAAAGATTTTTCTGTATTTTCATGACTATGAAAATTGTAGAATCACACTGAAGGCATCAAAACTATGAATTAACACATGTGGAATTATACATTACACTTTACAAAAAGGTGTGAAACAACTGAAAATATGTCTTATATTCTAGGTGCTTCAAAGTAGCCACCTTTTGCTTTGATTACTGCTTTGCACGCAGAAAAGGTGAACGGATGGACTCTACATGCCTGGTTCCCACCGTGAAGCATGGAGGAGGAGGTGTGATGGCGTGGGGGTGCTTTACTGGTGACACTGTTGGGGATTTATTCAAAATTGAAGCGATGAGCGGTCCAGCTCACCCCAAACCATCTTGATTGGGTTCAGGTCTGGTGACTGTGGAGGCCAGGTCATCTGGCGTAGCACCCCAACATTCTCCTTCTTGGTCAAATAGCCCTTACACAGTCTGGAGGTGTGTTTGGGGTCATTGTCCTGTTGAAAAATAAATGATGGTCCAACTAAACGCAAACCGGATGGAATAGCATGCTGCTGCAAGATGCTGTAGTAGTCATGCTAGTTCAGTATGCCTTCAATTTTGAATAAATCCCCAACAGTGTCACCAGCAAAGCACCCCCACGTCATCACACTACCTCCTCCATGCTTCACGGTGGGAACCAGGCATGTAGAATCCATCCGTTCACCTTTTCTGCGTGCAAAGCAGTAATCAAAGCAAAAGGTGGCTACTTTGAAGAACCTAGAATATAAGACATATTTCAGTTGTTTCACACTTTTTTGTAAAGTGTAATGTATAATTCCACATGTGTTAATTCATAGTTTTGATGCCTTCAGTGTGATTCTACAATTTTCATAGCCATGAAAATACAGAAAAATCTTTGAATGAGAAGGTGTGTCCAAACTTTTGGTCTGTACTGTATATAATATATATATATATATATATATATATATATATATATATATATATATATATATATGTTTCATATAAATAAAGGGCAGTACATTAGAAGAGTACAGAGATCCGATCCATTCCCCTCTGCCCTTATGACATATATTTACATTATATGATTACAAAGTGGTTAACTAAACTTTCTTGCCACTGTCCTTAATTTAAACTATACATCTCTATTTCTCTTACAGTAAGGAACATAGGCTAAGTGTAATGCATTGACAAGAAATCGCATTTGATTGATGCTGTGGCTGT
This sequence comes from Oophaga sylvatica, assembly GCA_033576555.1. Lineage (NCBI taxonomy): Eukaryota > Metazoa > Chordata > Amphibia > Anura > Dendrobatidae > Oophaga > Oophaga sylvatica. The sequence goes on from JARQOD010000007.1 coordinate 24,452,692, forward strand.
CTGTTTAACATAGACTGTAAATTTGCTGTTGTGTAGTTAAATGGCAGAAGATTAGCTGACTCAGCAGGTTGATGGCAGATGAAAAACATTAACATAAACAGAATGCAAATGTTAAAAAACAAAATATCCGAATCTGCTGAGATATAGAGAAATTTGATGTAAAAGGACAAATATCCATGATGAGAAATACAACAGGAGCACAAGGCAGTGATTACTGTGAACTGGCTATGACAACTCACACAATTATGTAACTTATACGGTGCATTTATACTGCATGATTATCGATAACAAGTTTTCTAGGAAGGCTCATTTCATGATAATCATGCTAAACAGGCTGCCGGTCACCTGAAAAATGAGCAAAACGCTCGTTTGTCAGGTGAAATGATCTTTTGGTTTGCACAAAAGATCATCATAGGAAGGCATTATCATGGGTAAACAGGAGCTGCACTGCCGAGAACAATGGCAGACAATCCACTCAATACAATCTTTTTCTGATCATTCAATGTGCATCTAAAGAGTGGTCAGCCTGTGTAAACAGACTATTAAACTACCACAGATTGGCAAACAAGTAGCTGATTTACGGTCATTTTTTGGACTTCAGTAGGGTAGTGTAATTGGACTTTTATTTACAGGCAATTTTTCTGACCAAAGGTACAAACACAGAAATAAGGCAGTCAAAATCCCTTTTTGGATTTGTGGCAGCTCTGGTTTCACTCAGTTTAAAACTTTTTTCCTTTTGAACCATCGTGGGTTAATGTCAGTTTTTCCCTGCTAGCAATCTGGTGTAATTGCACTGGTGAGGGTCAGCTGATGTGCGTAGTGACCACTCCCACCATCCTTTAAAAGATCACCTGATGTATCAGCTGACTGTTGGTGATACAGGTCCTTTCAGGAAACCAGCCTAGCAGGAGCAGCTCTCTGGTGTCCGTTATGTCTTGTGTTTGGAGTCCAGTTGCTGTGTTTTCTGCTGTGTGGAGCTAAGCAGTGGTGTTCACAAGCTAAGTGTGTCGTTTTTTGTTACCTTGTCCCTTTGGTGTTTGTCACTTCCACCTGTGTTTATTATCTGCAGAGGTGAGGCTAGTGCTCCTTGCTGGCCAGTGCATTAGCCAGGGCAGTTGTAGGTGACAACTAGGGATGAGGTATCCTGACAGCGGCGGAGGGAAGAACCTGCATAGGGCGCTAGGGGAGTGAACCGACAGGCTCAGGTTTAAGCTCAGGTGGTGACCATCCCTCATTCCCTATTGTTAGAGCCCTCCTCTCGCCTTTCCCATCCCGTTCTGTATGAGTTGTGCCGTCTATTGACCGACCACCCATTGGGTCAAGGCACACATTGTGACAAAGGCTCTGCCTCCATGCACAAGTAATGACGGGCTCAGATGTCACACCCATTCTGTTTTGATTTTATTTTCCTTATACATCACACTCATATTTTACTACCTATAAAACCACTTCTTGATAACATACAGACAGTGTGAAGGGTGAGCAGAATATAAGAGTGTAACAATACTGCAGGTTCAGCCTACACACAAGGTTTTTTGGCGTCTGTAACCATGAAGAGATAGAGGTCTGCACAGGAGGTGCACACATCACATAGTAGGGAATGTTACGTAAAGACTATCTGACAAGTTAACTAGGAAAATGTTATCTTCCATTATACTTGGGACAGTTATAATGTAGGACTTCTTTAGAAAACAAATCAACTCTGTTAGACATTTAGCATAACATTGGGAAAGAAGCATGCAGTCAAGAATTTTAAGCTAAAACGGTTGATTGGAATCTGTGACTATATCTAAGAAAAGCTCTTGAAAGGCATTGTTTCTCCTATTAGAGACCACCAGCTGCTGTAGGGAATCTTACAAACTGGGCAATGTTTCTGGAGAACAAAACGCATTAAAACTAGCTATTCTTAAAACCAAGAGACATTCATCTGGTTTTACAGTTCTTGGACCTCGATCGTACTGGTTGACTAGGTGAGAGGTCTTGAGCTTTATCAAATGCCTCCCACCCGGTAAACTTTTACACATCGGCAGTAATTTCAATGCCTGTTTACACATGCAGACCAAAGCACACTGTGTCATCTATAGTAGGCGGCAGCAGCATAGCTACCAGGGGGCAGAGAGGGAAGTTGCCCTGGGCCCCACGCTCTGAGGGGGTCCATCCAGAACTACGCTACTATAACTGTAACGGAGTGCACAGGGCGCCAATACAGTTACATTCTGCGGTAGAGCAGGGAGAATCTATCTCCCTGCTCTGCCACCCGGCCACTATGGGCCCTTGAGCAGGCGGGGCCTGGTGTCAGCAGTGGGCCCCCCCCCCTGCCCGTCATCGCAAGTTTAAAATGTATCAGCAAAGCCAATACAGCGACCGCATTGATAAGGACCTAAACCTCCCTTCCCACATTCCCCCCCCCAGCGCTGACTTACCGACCCAACAATGACAGGAATCACGGGGTTTTTCACTACTCGCGCCCGCGGGCCGGGGATGTGCGAGGCTCGAGCAGAAAAAAACCGGGGGAAAAGTGATATTGGGTTTATTTTTAAAGGGGCTGCATTACACTATGAGGGGCCTATGGGGTTGCATTTTTTAAAGAAGCATTGTTTAAGATCGTTATATGAAGGTCTCATTATTATAGCGGTTTCCTATGGGGGGGGCATTATATTTAAGGGGTAATTTTACATGAGCTGTATGGGGGGGATTATATTAGGGGGGGCATTATACTTAAGTCTACCCAGCGGATCATAAATTTGGGGCTTATTATAAAGAGTTCCAAGGGGGGGCATTTTTTAGGGGGTTCATTTTTCTATAGCCCCGCTGTTACATCCAACCCGGGGTTTTGAGTCCGTTTTTCCCCCTTTTTACGGGCGATCGTCAGGGGTTAAAAATTGCACCATTGTCTGGGTTGTTTGGGTATTTTTCGCCGCGCCTTCGCAGGGGATCTTATTAGTTTTGCTGGGCTGCTTAAAATGCTCTGATTAGCTTGATTTTCCTGTGCATTTGCTGCCCGTACCCCGGTCTCTTTTTTTTCCCCCCCCCCTCCCGTTTTGAATCAGTTTCCCCTTTTTTATTGATCTCCTGGTTTTGACTTGTTGTACCAGACAGCTCTGTTTTTTGGCTTTCCCCTCCGAGGGATGACTTCTCTGGGTTGTTTCTGACTAATGTATTGCGTGACCCCCCGGTATTCATTCCCCTCCTTTATGTTTTGGTAGTGAGGAACACAAAAAAGGGGAATCAAGAGCATTGGAATCTAGAGATTTTACCCCGATAACCACCACAAAAGGCAGGTGGAGCGTTCCACGTTTTGGCCCAGACGCCTCGTCACAGCCCAGAAACTAAACATAAAAAAGAAACAAAACAGGGAAAGCTATCTGCCCCCGGGAAAAAG
>JARQOD010000007.1:24456173-24504340 GCA_033576555.1 Oophaga sylvatica
AAATAAAAGGTAATTGAGTTTTGACTTTTTTTCTCGTTACACCATTTAACAATCGGGTTAATTCATTGTTATACTGTTAGATCGGCAATTCTGAACGCGGAGATACCAAATATGTGTATGTTTGATTTTTTTAAATTGCTTTATTTTGAATGGGGCGAAAGGGGGGTGATTTGAACTTTTATATAATTTTTAAATATTTTAATAACTTTTTTTTTTTACTTTTTGCATGCTTAAGTAGTCTCGATGGGAGACTAGAAGCTTCAGTTGTCCAATTGGCTTTGCTACATACAGATGATAATCAGATCGCCAGTATGTAGCAGAAATGCTCACTTGCTATGAGCGGTGGCGCTCATAGCAATCTGGCTATCACAAACATAGAGGTCTGCTGGAAACCTATGGTTGTCATGCCAACCCATCGGTGACCCGCGATCACGTGACGGGGTCACCGATGGGTGGGATTTCAGAGCTAAACAGCGGCATTTAACAGGTTAACAGCCGTGGGTGGATCGCGATTCCACCTGCGGCTGTACAGATCAGCTGTGATGTGCCCAGAAAGGTGCGGGCTCAGTGCCGGAGCCCGACATCGGCGTACTATTACACCCTATGTCGGAAAGGGGTTAATTACAGAAAAGTAAATAGTTTTAAAAGTTGTAAACAGGGCTAACATATCATTGATGCACCATGTGCAGCTACTTAGGAGTACAAGAGGTAAAAGGGCCCACTTCCACCTCCAAATCAGCAAGCAGGTCCTGTCATAGACACAAAGAAAGGCCCATATATTGTTTGGTGCCTGTATCCGCCACTGGTTGAAAAATTTGCAAAATTGCAAGTTTCTCTAGAAATCTTGATCAAGACAGAACATTGAAGTGAGATGCACTAAAAAAAAGTTGGCATTTGATGAAAGTCGCTGTCACGACTCTGCTGTCGAAGCCAGAGGCTCCTTCCCTATGCCTGGCGCTAGGTGCGCCCTAATTATCCCTGCTCCCCGGATTACTTCTAATGATGATGACGCCGATGCTACGTACCTTGCTGAGCTCCTGAATCTGCCCTTAATATGTTTCCTCCCCACCCAGGGAAGTGGCGAGTAGTAGTGTATGCAAATACACCAAACAGACTAACAAGGGAGTATGTACAGGGATATAGGAAAATACCAAATCATACAAATATGCACTCACAAACTATAGAGTAGAATATCAGGGAGTGAAGGAAGGAAAAAAACAAATAAAAAAGGATGAGGACATGCGCACAAATCACCAAGCAACAGTCTTAAGATAAACACTCCAAATGCCTCCACAAACAACCAACTACTCCAGCTCCAGAGCAGGCAGCAAGAAACATTGACATCCCTGACAGCCAGAAGCCAGTATATATAGGAGAGTGGAGTGGCTAATACTGAACAGCTGAGATCAACTGCTGGAAAACTCTAGAAGCTCTCAACTGAACAGTTTAAACCCTGCACCATTTAATATGTTGAGGTGATTCTAATCAGTATAGAATGGCGGGAAATCAAATGCTGCTGTCTTCTGGCTCCTCTCTGTAGCGGTAAACCTTTGACAGTCGCATTTCATGAATCTGTCCAAAACATCTGGATAAGCAAAGTTGTTGAGGAATAATAAAAAAGACAACTTAAAAAGTGGTGCAAAATGTATGGAGAATAAGGAGCACAAATCATAGAAAGTATTTAAGAGCAAATTACTTCAGCAAACTAGAAACCAAATTGGGTTCTAAGACTTTTCTCAGCCCACTTCGCTGTTACTTCGAGATGAACCCTGCAGTTTTCACTGTCTAACATTCAGACTCGTCCTTTAGGATGCAACATTTGGCTACGAAGAAGAAACATTAAAGCAAACTTATCTTCAGTTTTGGCCAATATAAGATGCAGCCACTGCCTTTCAGGGCTTCTCTACAGCATTCTATAATGCTGTAGAAAAGCCCCCGATCTGAAAGATAAGAAAAATAAGTTTTATTATACTCACCCAGAGGGCAGTCCGGTCTGATGGGTGTCGCAGGCCCAGGTCTGGCACCTCCCATCTTCTTGCGATGCCACCCTCCTGCTTTCTTCCTGGCTCTCCGGCATCGTGCTTCTGCGCAGGCGTACTTCTCTGCCCTGTTGAGGGCAGAGCAAAGACCTGCAGTGCTCAGGTGTCGGGAAAGGTCAGAGAGGCCCAGAGCCTGCGGACTTCAGGAAGGATTGGGGGCTTATCTGCAATATTATAGAATGCTGTAGATAAGCCCTGAAAGGCAGTGGTCGTATCTTATATCGGCCAAAAGTGCTGACAGGTTCCCTTTAAATTGTACTTGTATCTCGAGTTTAAATATGTATCGCTTGGTACATTCATTCTTATAGATTCTACTGCATTGCTTCAATTCGAACAAATTACATTTCTTTCCATTAAAAATGTTTTAGCATCTACTAAGACAAAATCTTGTAATGCTGCTGTGCTAAATGAATGATGACAAAATAAAGAGCTTTCTTGAACATATATCATAAACAACCACATTATCAGATTGAAAGTCGTAAAAATGGCAGGCTAATTAAAATTCTGTTGCATCCATAAGTATTCTTGTAACACTCAAAGAATTTAAATTTGCTGGGTCATTTACATTTATTATATTATCCTGTTTATTAAAGTAAAAGCAATTTACTTCCAATTTAATTAGCGTAACTGGTTTGGAAATATTAAGCCTCATGGAATGTTTTGCACAAACAGTTAACTATAATTACATATAGAATAAAATATGGATCCTAGGTACCATGTTCTATCCTATATATTCGCCTTTGTGATTTACGTTGTAAACGCTTACAACAGTTTTGGTTTGAAAAGTAGTGAGAATACGGGTATGCCTAGAGAAAATGAATGACCTAAGTGATCAGTCACAATCCGTCGTTTTGTAAAAAAAAAAAACAGATCCTGCAATTGATGCTGCAGGATCCGTTTGTTTCTCATAGACTTGTATTAGTGACGGATTGCAGCATGTTTCATCCGTCTTTTGACGGATCCGTCGAAAAATCTTTGTCCGTCGGACTGAGGCAACGGACAAAGGACCGTTTTTTTTTGAACGTTGAAAAGTCGGACAAAAGACGGATTCCGGGCGACTGATACGTTAATTACAACTGAGCATGCCCGCAATAATTTCTTTTCCTTTAATTTAACCACCACAGCCATTCTGGCACAAAAAAAAATCAATCTCTCTCTCTCCCCAGAAGCGTAAGGGACTAGGGTCACCTCGTCAAAAAAACAGGATCCATCGCATCAGTTTTTTATAATCTGCACAGGATCCGTTTTTTAAACACTTTGACGGATTGCGACTGATTGTAAAAAACGGATGTGTGAAAGAGGCCTAAGACAAACAGCAGTAAGAATGTGACAGATCGCACAGTTCCGCATCTGTGCACAGTAATGTGATGGTTCATTGAGAGAGGTAAAAAAATTAAGACTATGAATTCACAAATTAAACATTTATTGATAGAATATGTACAATTAGCACATTAGAGAGCAGCAATTTCTAGAGTCAGAGTCATATTACAGATCCTGTTGACTTCTATGAGGCCTCTGTTTTAAGCCTACATTTAAGAACAAAGCCACACTGCTGCATTCTGGAAGAATGTGACAGAAAATAAATTGTGGTCTCCATCATTGGACATTGTATTTAGAGGATTTTCTCCCCAAGAAGACACATTGAAGGCTTTTGACAAAGCGGAAACTGGCATGTTTAGGCGAGCTGCAATGCAGGAATAAAGTGCATTGGGATTCTAAATCAGTTTTTCTTATTACCAACGCGTTTCTGCGCCGGAATGTCACCTTTCTCAAAGCATAAACCCAAAACTTGAAGGAATTTGACACAAATACAAAGCAGCAAAAACTTTGTACACATCTCTGTGAATCTTTTCCTTTATCCTCAAATGCCCAATCATCTTACAGTCGCAACCCATATAATGAGTTTTACAGAGGTTTATTTACACCTACTGTTTACTTCTAAATAATTTTAGTGAGGAATAAATTGCATGTTTTTCATAAAAAAGTAAAATCCCTTAAGACCTTGTAAGATAAGTATTAGATATTTGAACTCATTTTAATTTCTGAGCATCAATTATTTAATAATCATATACGGTAAGTTATTTTCAAGTTAAGGACACTTGTGTGAAGTGAGAACTGTGAAGTGAACTGGTTTTATTAAAATTTATGACATTATTTGTGTAGAAACTAATTGATTAATATGAAGTGCAAAATTAGTGTAGCGCCCGCGTCCCTGCCTGCTGCCAGACAGGGACGTCGCTCTCCTCACCTGTCCTCGGCGCCCTCCTTCCGCCCTGCTGGTCCCGCACGCTCCTTCCCTGCTACTGGCCTTAGGGCGCGCGCCCGCACCCTCCCCCGCTCTTAAAGGAGCCGCGCGCATTTTCCAAATCAGTCTCCAGCCAATGCTGGAGGACTCCACCCTATATTAAGGGCTTCCTCCTTAATGTAGGTGCCCGAGCAATGTTGTTCCTGTGCAGTCTAACTCTGTTTCAGCCATCAGCTCCTGATTCCAGTTACCTGCCTGTTACCTGTCGGCCTGCCTGTCTGCCATCCGTCTGCAGTTCCATCCAGAGGTTCGGACGTCATCTGCAGAGATCCCCGGCTCTTGCCTGCTCACCTAGGAGCGATCATCTGCCATCCGACTGCAGCTCCATCTGGAAGTTCGGACATCATCTGCAGAGATCCCCGGCTCTTGCCTGCTCACCTGGGAGCGATCATCTGCCATCCGACTGCAGCTCCATCCGGAAGTTCGGACATCATCTGCAGAGATCCCCGGCTCTTGCCTGCTCACCTGGGAGCGATCATCTGCCATCCGACTGCAGCCTACCTGGAGGCTCCACCATTTCAGGTCGTATATACCTGCCTGTCTAGAGACTGCCTGGTCACTTGCTGTGACAACCTGCCTGTCTAGAGACTGCCTGGTCACTTGCCGTGACAACCTGCCTGTCCAGAGACTGCTTGGTCACTTTCCGTGACAACCTGCCTGTCCCAGAGACTGCCTGGTCACTTGCCGTGACAACCTGCCTGTCCCAGAGACTGCCTTGGTCACTTGCCGTGACAACCTGCCTGTCCCAGAGACTGCCTTGGTCACTTGCCGTGACAACCTGCCTGTCCCAGAGACTGCCTTGGTCACTTGCCGTGACAACCTGCCTGTCCCAGAGACTGACTTGGTCACTTGCCGTGACAACCTGCCTGTCCCAGAGACTGCCTTGGTCACTTGCCGTGACAACCTGCCTGTCCAGAGACTGCCTCGGTTACTTACCGTTACAACCTGCCTGCCCAGAGACTTCCTTGGTCACTTGCTGTGACAAACCTGCCTGTCCAGAAACTACCTATATCTCCTGCCGTGAATCCCTGCCCTTTTCCCAGGTGCCACCCGCTCTCTTACAAGTAAACTCTCTTGTATAATAAAGCTTTGTGGTTCCACCAACCTGACCTGTCTCGTCAGTAGTTCCACCCACCAGACCCGTTACAATTAGTCTTTACCTGTAATAGTTAAATGAGAAAAAAAAAACACTTCTGAAGCCCCTAATGCAGCAGCAACAGCAGGCTATGCAGCAGCAGCTGGCTATACAGCTATGGAGCAGCAGCAAATATTTAATAGACAGCAACAGGAAACCAACAGTCTACTGATACAGCACATTACAGTGCCGAGGACAGCAGGAGCTGCCCAGGGCAACAGGATGTACGGAAAGTGGTGCGTGCAGCGATTCCAAAAATGGAGAAATCAGATGCCATTGAGGTGTACCTGGAGGTGCAGCCAAACGGTTGCCCGGGGAAAATATATGTGTGTCCAATTTGCCTTATGAACTATCCACCTGGCACAAGGCTACGGGGGTGTGACCTGCCGATAAATAATGAAGATATGGTTGGCCTGATCGACCCGGGGAGTCCGGTGACTTTAGTGAGAGTTGCACCTAAGGGGTCTCAAATACCCGGTAGAAAGGTTGGGGTCACCTGCATTCATGGGAACACTAAGGAGTATCCCATGGCCGGGGTGACTTTGGGGACAGGCTGGGACATGAGGGAACAGGAGGTCGCTATAGTCCCAAATTTGGTGTGTCCCGTAGTTATAGGTCGGGACTCTGAACTGTTCTCCGACTTGCAGGAGGAGGGAGATCGCTCTACTGTTGGGATGGTGGGTATTAGTACGGTGACACCTCCCAAAGTGGACGGGTCTGACCAACTCCATGACTTAGCAGACGGTGACACAAGCGGAAAGGTGCGTCTACCCAACTGACAGACCTGAAGTCTCTTGACGGGTGCCAGGAGGGGGGTGACTCAGACTCCGAGGGTGACTGTGACTCTAAGTTAGAAAAGGAGTACAGTAAGGAAGGCCCCCACCAGGAGGGAAAATCCTCCCGTCGTTGGAGACGTAAAGGGCGCAAAGCGCCGGAACACAATGTATGTACTGAGGATGGTAATAAAGAAAAACCTATGACTGACGCATTAGTGCAAGATGTGAGTACTCTTCCAGACACTGAAGAGCTGGAGAGTGTAGAGCTCTCTGAAGGTACAAAGAGTCAAGAGGGGCCTAAGGATGACCAGGCCGAGCCTCAAGAAAGGTTGAAGGGGTCAGATACGGAAGTCGCCGACGCCATACAGTTGGAGCAGGTGTGCCACCTGGAGGCCGAGGTTGCGGCCATAAAGCAGAACATTGCTAAAAAGTTGTCTGGTGAGACCCTTAAAGAGCAGATCGAACAAGAAAAGGCCCTGAGACAAACGGCCGAACAAAGAGTGGATGAGCTGGAGAGGGAAGTCTCTGAGCTCAGAGGTCACCTGTCCATGTGGCAAAGTGGGAATAAGGCCGTCAGGGAATATGTGATTGCGCTCGGAGAAGCAGTAAGAGGTCTTCTGCAGGAGAAGTTGGTGGGTGAAGACTTACAGCGGCTGTGCCCGAGTGATAACCAGGCGGAAGTGCCAGTGCCCATCTTGGCAAGGGGTCGTGAAGAACATGAGTCTCAGGAAGAGGAGAAGGCTTCACTCTTTAGGTGTGTGATAAAGGTACCTGCAGACATGCGAGAAGCCTGTGCCAGTGAGGGGGTGCATGAGGCCTTTAAAAAGGCGGTAAAAGCCGATAGTGTGAACTGGGCACCAGAGACAAACCAGTTGGTGATCCTGGCAGAGGGGGAAGACACAGAGAAGCTGCTGGCTGTCCTGAAGGATATGCATCTGCAGTGTCTCCACGCGAAACAGATGTTTACGTTGAGTAACATGAAAGCCGCTCGACGTCTGGAGCAGGCGAAGGAAAATCAAAATCGGCTGGGCTTGGTAGAAGAGGTAATTACGGTACCCAGAAATCTGGTGGGGAGAGTCATTGGAAGACTTGGAAAAGTGATGCAGGAGATGGTGGATAGATCCGGTGTAAGGAGAGTGAGGATTCCAGCTGATGGCGAGATCAAGGTGACTGGAGAAGACATGGTTCCATTCATTGGTGTGGGCTCAGTGGAGAGCCTGAAGAACATCCGAACGCTCCTGGAGTATAGAGTGACGTATCTACGAGAAGTAGAGCAGCTGATCTCAGGAAGAAAGCAGATGAAGGAACAGCTGCAGGGATTGAAACAAAGATGGCGACTGCTTCCAGCCCAAGATATAGAGAAACAAGAGGCTTCTCTGGGGACGGGCAGTAGACGAGCTGAAACACTGAGGGGTAGAGATGACGATTCTGTTTGCTCAAGGCTGAGTGACCTAAGTGTGAGACCCAGTGACGAACAAAGGGATAGAGAGTCCGACTCAGATCAACCAGTGAGCTTAACTGGACGATGGACTCAGGACCGCAACAACTGTAGGAGACGGTACTGGAGGGGTCTGGTGACACCAACGGAAAGACAAGGCCGACATTCTGACCGCTGGGGGCGTGGAAGGCCGAACCAAGAGGTAATGTTGCAGGATGCCCAAAATCGACTGAGACGGTCCCCTCGACTTGTAGGGCAAGGTGACATGGGTGACCTGTCTCGGGGTCCTCGGGTTGGAACAGGTGTTCAACCTCACAAGTTTGAACAGAGGGGGAAGGTATGTGGTGTAGTGACTAATGTGGCACCTAGGGGGCGCTGTATAAGTTGCTCAAATTATGCAAGGAGGCATGAGATGGATGGGAAACCAGTCCCTGGTATGGTGCTAAATGGAAAGTATGTGTTGCAGAGCTATTCTGTGCTGTAGGTCAGTAATGTTGTTCTGGGACTTGTAGTCCCAAAAGAGTTCTGATTATTGTTAAGGGTGAACCTACAGGGTTAGCTTGTGAGCTGGGTGGGACATGCTAACCACACATACACCGCCCACTGGTGGTGGGAGAATGAATGTTACAATCTGGTGATTGTAGGTGTTGTGAAGGACCTGTGATGAGGTCAAGAACAGGTGACCGGACCATGTGCTTCATGCCTTAGCTGGGGAGTGGCTACAGGTATGAAAGACAGTGTTTGGCACATGGTGAGGAGATTGTGTTGGAGACTGAGGAGTCTCTGGAAGTCTGGCTGAGACAGTGGAGAGTGTGTCCTGCACAGGGCTACCTGGAAGGTTCCTGGAAGGTCTGTCGGTGTTGGAAGATCCTGGGGTTGGATCGGATTCCTGAAAACACGTGGTGAGACTTGGAACTTGGTGGCCAGGGTGTTGGTCGGGAGTCCTGAATAGCACCCGGACAGGACACATGGGTGTGCGGAGCCTGTGACGGTCCCACACTGAGAACCATGCGGTTCTATTGAGGAGTTTGGCTGGAGTCAGCCTGGAAGTAACTTTCTGTTACAGTGTGTCAGTGAGCACCGGAAACGAGTCCAGATCACCCGGGAAGGTACCTGGCGGTCCCTGCTGGCTGGCAGCCGCTTAGTCAAGCCCGTCCCATGCAAGGGTGCGTCTGGCAACAGTAGTTTGCAAAGCTGGAATGCATTGATGTTTTTGTCATGTTTTGTTACCTGGTGTTTAAAGAGACAGTAAAACAATTGATTTTGGACTAAAAGCCTGAGTGTTGCCTCATAACTGCGGTCTTGCCTACCAGAGTGGATCCCTACATATATATATAATATATATATATATTATATATATATACACTAGCTGTAGTACCCGGCTTCGCTCGGGTTAATTAATAACTGCTGTTAGCTGTAACAAAATAGACTATGTTAACAAAAATTTATTCTGCACATAAAAATCACACACCAGAATGTGTGGGGGTTAAAATTTCCATTCAACACATAGCCTATGATGCTCCTGGGGTTGAGATGTGCGGGCATGCAAAATTTCATGCCCGTAAGTACAACGGTGCACATTCCTATCCCGGGCCAAAATTATTTGCCGATTTGGAATGCGCGGGTTAAAATTTCGACTCAAAACCTAGCCTATGACGCTCCCGGGGTCGAGACGTGCGGGTGTGCAAAATTTCATGCCCGTAAATGCAGATTCCTATGCCGGACATACACACAAGCATTCAGCTTTCTCCCCATTATGTAGATAGGGCCAAAATTGTTTGGCAATTTGGAACGCGCGGGGTTAAAATTTGATTCAAAACATAGCCTAGGACGCTTTCGGGGTCGAGACGTGCGGGCGTGCAAAATTTCATGCCCGTAAGTGCGACGGTGCGGATTCCAATCCCGGACAAACATACCCACATACATACACACATACATACATTCAGCTTTATATATTAGATATATGTATATATATGTACACATATATAATATATGTATATATATATATATATATATATTATATATATATATATATATATATATATAGACACACATTGTATACTGTATATGTGTAATTATTTCATTAAAAAAAATTAATTAATGTGTGTGTTTTTTAACCCTTTACTAAAATGGGAATAATGGAAAGTTGTCTAGTTGACACCTCTCCATTATTAACACGGATTATTGTCACCTTTCAATAGCAAGGTGACATTAACCCCTTATTAACCCATGAGCTACCTCTAAAGACAATGGGAATAGAGAGGCTAAGTGCCAGAAAAGGCACATCTAATAATAGATGTGCCTTTTCTGGGTGGCTGGGGACAGATGTTAGTGGCCAGGGGGGTCCAAAAACAATGGTGCCTCTTAAGGCTATTAATATCTGTCCTCAGTCACTGGCTTTCCCTCTCTGGCGGAGAAAATACAACGGGAGCCCACACATTTTTTTTTTTACAATGAATTTACCCGTTAAATGAACACCTACATGTCCCAAATTTTGCACACATACATTAATCTAATTAATTGCCAAAAACATATATAAAACTAAATGAAATGAAGTGGTTTACTGTATGTAAACCATGTGTCATTTCATGTCAGGTTCTGTAATGATTTTACAGAAGCCTGAAATTGATTTAGCGGCTTTTATGCTATGTAGAACTGTATGAACCATAAATATATATATATATATATATATATATATATATATATATATATATATATATATATATATATATATACACACACACACATACAGGGTGGTCTAAAAGTAGGTGGACAGTATGTGTAATAGGGTTATGTAGGGGGAGATTTATCAAACATGGTGTAAAGTGATACTGACTCAGTTGCCCTTAGCAACCAATCAGATTCCACTTTTCATTCTTCACAGACTCTTTGGAAAATGAAAGGTGGAATCTAAATGGTTGCTAAGGGAAACTGAGTCAGTTTCACAGATCCAGTTTTCACAGATAAATCTTCCAGAAAATGGCAAATAATTTAAATACAGATCAAAGAAAATGGATTTTAAAAGAGCATTGGAAATCTCAAAATGCTGAAACAGTTAGAGCAAATTGGGTTGAAACATTTGGTACTCAAGCCCCAAAGAGACAAACCATTTACAGCATTTCTGACAAATTTGATGCCACTGGCTCAATCCTTAACCCCTTCACCCCCAAGGGTGGTTTGCACGTTAATGACCGGGCCAATTTTTACAATTCTGACCACTGTCTCTTTATGAGGTTATAACTCTGGAACGCTTCAACGGATCTTTACGATTCTGACATATTGTACTTCATGTTAGTGGTAAAATTTCTTCGATATAACTTGCGTTTATTTTTGAAAAAACCGCAAATATGGCGAAAATTTTTAAATTTTGCAATTTTCAAACTTTGAATTTTTATTCCCTTAAAACAGAGAAATATATCACACAAAATAGTTAAGAAATAACATTTCCCACATGTCTACTTTACATCAGCACAATTTTGGAACCAAAATTTTTTTTTGTTAGGAAGTTATAAGGGTTAAAAGTTGACCAGCGATTTCTCATTTTTACAACAAAATTTACAAAACCATTTTTTTTAGGGACCACCTCACATTTGAAGTCACTTTGAGGGGTCTATATGGCAGAAAATACCCAAAAGTGACACCATTCTAAAAACTGCACCCCTCAAGGTACTCAAAACCACATTCAAGAAGTTTATTAACCCTTCAGGTGCTTCACAGGAACTAAAGCAACGTGGAAGGAAAAAATGAATATTTTACTTTTTAGCCACAAAAATGATCTTTTACAAACTTTTTTTTTATTTTGACAAGGGTAAAAGGAGAAAATGGACAGATAAGGTTGTTATGCAATTTCTCCTGAGTACGCCAATACCCAATATGTGGGGAATACCACTGTTTGGGCACACGGCAGAGCTCGTAAGGGAAGGAGCGCCGTTTGACTTTTTCAAACTAAAATTGGCTGGAATTTAGATTGGATGCCATGTCGCGTTTGGAGAACCGCTGATGCGCCTAAACAGTGGAAACCCCCCACAAGTGACACCATTTTGGAAACTAGACCCCCTAAGGTACTTATCTAGATCTGTTGTGAGCACTTTGAACCCCAAAGTGTTTCACAAAAGTTTATAATGCCTGGGTGTGAAAAAAAAAAATTCCACAAAAATGATTTTTAGTCCCAAATTTTTGATTTTTCCCAAGGAAATTGGACCCCAAAAGTTGTTGTCCAATTTGTCCTGAGTACGCTGATACCCCATATGTGGGGGGGAAACTGTTTGGGCGCACGGCAGGGCTTGGAAAGGAAGTAGTAACGTTTTGGAATGCAGACGTTGATGGGGGTCATGTTCCGTTTGCAGTGCCCCAGATGAGCCTAAACAGTGGAAACCCCCCACAAGTGACCCCATTTTGGAAACTAGACCCCCTAAGGAACTTATCTAGATCTTTGGTGAGCACTTTGAACCCCCAAGTGCTTCACACAAGTTTATAATGCCCGGGCATGAAAATAAAAAATCCTATTTTTTTCCCACAAAAATTATTTTTAGTCACTAATTTTTTATTTTCCCAAGGGTAACAGGAGAAATTGGACCACATAAGTTGTTGTACAATTTGTCCTGAGTACGCTGATACCCCATATGTGGGGGGGAACCACTGTTTGGGCACACAGCAGAGCTCGGAATGGAAGGAGCACCATTTGACTTTTTCCAACCAAAATTGGCTGGAATTGAGTTTGGATGCCATGTTGCATTTGGAGAGCCCCTGATGTGCCTAAACAGTGGAAACCCTCCAAAAATGACCCCATTTGAGAAACTAGACCCCCTAAGGAACTTATCTAGATTTTTGATGAGCAATTTGAACCCCCAAGGGCTTCACACAAGTTTATAACGTAGAGCCGTAAAATTTAAAAATCATATTTTTTCCACAAAAATGATCTTTTCACCCCAATTTTTATTTTTCCAAGGGTAACAAGACTCCAAAAGTTATTGTGCAATTTGTCCTGAGTGCGCTGATACCCCATATGTGGGGGTAAACCACTGTTTGGGTGCATGGCAGAGTTTGGAAGGGAAGGAGCGCCGTCTGACTTTTTCAATGCAGAATTGGCTGGACGCCATGTCGTGTTTGGAGAGCTCCTGATCTGCCTAAACAGTGGAAACCCCCATAAATGACACCATTTTGGAAACTAGACCCCTCAAGGAACTTATCTAGATGTGTGTTGAGAACTTTGAAACCCCAGGTGTTTCACTAAAGTTTATAACGTACAGCCGTAAAATAAAAAATCTTTTTTTTTTTTTTTTTTTTTTTACAAAAATGATTTTTTCGCCCCCAATATTTTATTTTCACAAGGGTAACAGGAGAAATTGGATGCAAAAGTTGTTGTCCAATTTGTCCTGAGTACGCTGATACCCAATATGTGGGAGAAAACTACTGTATGGGCGCACGTCAGGGCTCGGAAGGGAAGTAGTGACGTTTTGGATTGCAGACTTTGATGGAATGGTCTGGGTGCGTCATGTCGCAATTGGAGAGCCCCTGATGCGCCTAAACAGTGGAAACCCCCCACAAGTGACCCCATTTTGGAAAATAGACCCCACAAGGAACTTATCTAGATGTGTGGTGAGCACTTTGAACCCCGAAGTGCTTCACAGAAGTTTATAACGCACAGCCGTAAAAATAAAAAATCCTTTTTTTTTTTTACAAAAATGATTTTTTCGCCCCCAATATTTTATTTTCACAAGGGTAACAGGAGAAATTGGACCCTAAAAGTTGTTGTCCAATTTGTCCTGAGTACGCTGATACCCAATATGTGGGAGAAAACTACTGTATGGGCGCACGTCAGGGCTCGGAAGGGAAGTAGTGACGTTTTGGATTGCAGACTTTGATGGAATGGTCTGGGTGCGTCATGTCGCATTTGGAGAGCCCCTGATGCGCCAAAACAGTGGAAACCCCCACAAGTGACCCCATTTTGGAAAATAGACCCCACAAGGAACTTATCTAGATGTGTGGTGAGCACTTTGAACCCCGAAGTGCTTCACAGAAGTTTACAACGCACAGCCGTACAAATAAAAAAATATTTTTTTTTTTTTTGCAAAAATGATTTTTTCGCCCCAATATTTTATTTTTACAAAGGTAACAGGAGAAATTGGACCCTAAAAGTTGTTGTCCAATTTGTCCTGAGTACGCTGATACCCAATATGTGGGAGAAAACTACTGTATGGGTACACGTTGGGGCTCGGAAGGGAAGTAGTGACGTTTTGGATTGCAGACTTTGATGGAATGGTATGGGGGCATCATGTCGCATTTGGAGAGCCCCTGATGCGCCTAAACAGTGGAAATCCCCAACAAGTGACCCTATTTTGGAAAATAGACCCCACAAGGAACTTATCTAGGTGTGTGGTGAGCGCTATGAAGCCCCAAGTGCTTCACAGAAGTTTATAATGTACAGCCGTAAAAAACAAAAAAATTTTTTTTTTGTACAAAAATGATATTTTCGCCCCCAGTTTTTTATTTTCCCAAGGGTAACAGAAGAAATAGGACAAATTGCACAATAACTCTTGGGGTCCAGAGTACGCTGATACCCCATATGTGGGGATAAACTACTGTTTGGACGCATGGCAGAGCTCAGAAGTGAAGGAGCACCGTTTGACTTTTTCAACGCAGAATTGGCTGGAATTTAGATCAGACGCCATGTCACATTTGGAGAGCCCCTGATGTGCCTAAACAGCAGAAACCCCCCAATTCTAACTCCAACCCTAACCCCAACACACCCCTAACCCTAGTCCCAACCCTAACCACAAACCTAACGCTAACACACCCCTAATCCCAACCCTAACCCTAATCCTAACTTTAGCGCCAACCCTAATCCTAACTTTAGCCGCAACCCTAACCCTAACCCTAATGGGAAAATGGAAATAAATGCATTTTTTTATTTTATTACTTTTCCCTAACTAAGGGGGTGATAAAAAGGGGTCTGATTTACTATTTATAGCGGGTTTTCATGATTGGCAGCTGTCACGCTAAAAGACGCTTTTTATTGCAAAAATAGTTTTTTGCATCGCCACATTTTGAGAGCTATAATTTTTGCATATTTTGGCCCACAGAGTCATGGGAGGTCTTATTTTTTGCGGTACGAGTTGACATTTTTATTTGTACCATTTTTGAGCACGTGACATTTTTTGATCGCTTTTTATTTCGATTTTTGGGAGGTTAGAATGAACAAAAATCAGCAATTCATGAATTTCTTTTGGGGGAGGCGTTTTTATTGTTCCGCGTGTGGTAAAATTGATAAAGCAGTTTTATTCTTTGGGTCAGTATGATTATGGCGATACCTCATTTATATCATTTTTTTATGTTTTGGCGCTTTTATAGAATAAAAACAATTTTATATAAAAAATAATTATTTTTGCATCACTTTATTCTGCGAGCTATAACTTTTTTATTTTTTCGCTGATGATGCTGTATGGCGGCTCGTTTTTTGCGGGACAAGATGACATTTTCAGAGGTACCATGTATATTTATATCGGTCTTTTTGATCGCACATTTTTCCACTTTTTGTTCGGCGGTATGATGATAAAGCATTGATTTTTTGCTTCGTTTTTTTTTTTTTAAGAGGTTCACTAAAGGGGTTAACTAGTGGGACAGTTTTATAGGGGGGGTCGTTACGTACGCGGCGATACCAAATATGTGTACTTTTATTGTTTTGTTTTTTTTATTTACAGGAAGAAATGAATTTATTGGGGAATATTTTTTATTTATTTTGGATTTTTTTTTATAACATGTTTATTTTTATTTTTTTTTTAACTTTTTTACTTTGTCCCAGGGTGGGACATCACTGTATTTTATCAGATCACTGGTGTGACAGTGTGCACAGCACACTGTCACACCAGCGATCGCTCAGGCAGTGCAGCAGGCTTCTCAGTGCCTGCTCTCAGCAGGCACTGAGGAAGCTGCCTCCCTCCAGGACCCCGGCGCCATCTTGGATCCGGGTCCTGGGAGGGAGGAAGCCCTCAGAACAGCGCGATCACATCGCGCTGGTCTGAGGGTCTCAGGGGGCGCGCAGGGAGCCCACTCCCTGCGCGATGCTTCCCTGTGCCCCCAGTACACCGCGATCATGTTTGATCGCGGTGTGCTAGGGGTTAATGTGCCAGGAGCGGTCCGTGACCGCTCCTGACACACAGTCACGGGTGTCAGCTGTGATAATCAGCTGACACCCGGCGGCGATTAGCTGCGCTCCCTCCGGAGCGCAGCTGATCGCCTATGACGTACTATCCCGTCCATGGTCATATTGTAACGGGTTTTATGGACGGGATAGTACGTCTTATGTCAGAGAGGGGTTAATGCTCCAAAAACTGTTCAACATAATACAGCTGTGGGTTTCCTCCGGGTACTCCGGTTTTCTCCCGCACTCCAAAAACATACAGATATGGAATCTAGATTGTGAGCCCCTTCGGGGACAGCGTTGATAATGTGTGCAAACTGTAAAGCGCTGCGGAATATGATAGCACTATATAAAAATAAAGATTATTATTATTATTATCGTCCACGTCTAATTCATGGTTTATTGGAGGATGATCCAGACAGGCGGCTGCAATTTAGTCAGATTATGCTTAACAAAATTGAAGAAGATCCAGTAATTTTAGATAACATTATGTGGAGTGATGAAGCTTCTTTCAAATTATCTGGTTATATTAACAAATATAATTATATTTACTGGTATAATGAGAGCATGCATTTAACATTAGAACAACAACTAAATGAGCCTGGTGTCAATGTTTGGGATGGTATTTCAAGTTTTGGTATTTTTGGACCATTTTTTTTATGGAACAGTCACAGAAGATAATTATCTCGAAATTCTAATGAATCAAGTTGTTCCCCAGTTACAGCAACAGCCTAATTCAAATTACCTTTATTTCCAACAAGATGGGGCCCCTCCATATTATTCAAGAGTAGTCCGCGAGTATCTTGATGAAACATTTCCTAATAAATGGATTGGCCGAAGAGGCCCACTTGATTGGCCGGCACGTTCACCAGACTTGACCCCAATGGATTTTTTCTTTTGGGGAGTACTCAAGGACAAAGTTTATAGTCGAAAACTAAAAAGTGTCAGTGATTTGAAAAATTATATGAGATGCATTTCAACAAATTAACACCCAAAGAGACTTGTGCAAAAATGTTTGGAGACCTTGAGTCTCCTTTAGTGGCTTTGCTGGATAGTGTAGTGTAGGACTTGTAAGTGACATTTGACGCAGGTTACAAGCTTACGTATTTTGGCTAAAATATCAACTAATACCCCACTATTTTTGTATTTTTTGCACTGTATTTTTCGGGGTGCAGCCAGGCCCAGGCACGTCTGGTCTCGCATGAGGGGTGTTCACACTGGTGTGCACTGAGAGTGTACTGGCCAACCCGCCTAGTCGAATAGTAGGGGCGTAATTAATAGGCTGTGAACCAGACACTGTGCAGTATCCTTGTGTGAAAGGCACCCTATCCAGGCCTCTATTGTGCAATTGTATACTGGGCAGTCATCCCCTCCTTGAATGGGTATGTGGAGAGTGGCTGTTTAATCTGGTATTTTGCACCTGTGCTGCTAACATCTTGCTTTATGGGCTGGCTGCACCCTGTAGTGCATTTGTTCTGAGATCTGGGCAGGTGAGTGTTGCTGCTTATATCAAAAATGTTTGTCGAAGCGTAAGTGGCAGACTTCAAAGCTGTGCAAATTGTGATGGAAAACAGTTTGAGCACCAGCGTTGATAAAATTTCAGGCCTTTTGTATTATTGTTCAGAATAAAATTTAATTGTCAGTGTTATGCTTGTGTTAGTAAATATAATTTTATATATAAATCAAAATAAATGTTATTATTCTCCACCTACTTTTGGACCACCCTGTATATATATATATATATAATATATATATATATATATATATATATATCAATAACAAGTGTGTGTGTCATTTGACGGATGATCACGGATCCAGCGCCCATAGGCTTCCATTATAAAAAACGACGGGCAGCGACGAATCCGTTGCTGTCCGACTTTCCGATGGAGACAAAGAACGTTGCTTTGTGCGTCGTCTGTGGCCGCCGGACACAAAATTTCTGACGGATCCGTCGACCAACGGATTAAATGCACGGCCATCTGTCGCAATTCGACGCTAATACAAGTCTATGAGAAAGAAAAGGATCCTGCGGTATCAATCGCCAGATCCATTTTTTTCAAAAAACGACGGACTGCGACTGATGGCAAAAAACTGATGTGTGAAAGCAGCCTAAGACAACATGACAAGTTTCCTATAACATATTTCACGCATAGTAGGCTAATCATGCCTCCTAACATAAATGCCAGCCTGAGGCACACTTTAGCCATTTCAATCCCATTTGATCCCATTGAGTCAAGTTGGAGCTGCAAACTTTCTGCTCTTTGTTTTTCTTTTTACAATCAGTTGTTGAGGGCAGACTCCTCTAGGCTATTTAACGCAACTTCTCGCTTCATTCACCAGACTCTGAGGAAGAAGGACCACAATTCTTCAAAACGCAAAGGTTTTGATTGAAAGCAAGACAATGTAGCTGAGAGTCGGTGACATCACATGCCCTCAATGGCTCAAGGTACGTTACCAGCAGGAGCGTCCTGTGCACCAACAACGCATTGGAAGACTATATCCATGAGATTTTCTGGCTTTAAGCAGATCTGAATTCAATAGACTCACTTAATGCATGGACTATACTTGATGCTGCAGCAACATGGACCTTTTCACGGTTTAATTCACTGATTGTCTAGTTTCAGTAAGTACTTGTTTTAAAATACCACTCAGTATAGGTTCTGTGAATATTCTGCTCACATTATTTCCTTAAAGGGAACCTGTCAGCTCGATTTTCCGCAATAAGCTACAGCCACTGCCTTTCGGGGCTTATCTACAGCATTCTATAATGCTGTAGGTAAGTCCAGATCTAACCTGAAAGAGAAGAAAAACAAGTTTTATTATACTCACCCGGGGGCAGTCTGGTCCGATGGGTGTCGCAGGTCCAGGTCTGGCACCCGGCTTTTCCCGGCGCCTGCGCACTGCAGTACTTTGCTCTGCTTCCCGTCGCGGCTCCGGCACAGGCGCACTGCTCTGCCCTGTTTGAGGGCAGAGTAAAGCACTGCAGTACGCAGGCGCTGGGCCTCTCTGACCTTTCCCTGACTCCCTCCGGACCAAATCGGACGCAGTACCGCCCCTGGGTAAGTATAATCTAACTAGTTTTTCTTCTCTTTCAGGTAACATCGGGGGCTTATCTACAGCATTACAGAATGACGGTGGCCTCATCTCATAGTCGAAAAATGGGGTGACAGATTCCCTTTAATTCCTTTTTCTTGTGCTGATTTTATGATTAGTGTTATATAGTATATATACATATATATATTTGTTTCCTCTATATATCAGTTTATGTATTGTATAATTTGCCTATTGTCACTCAGTATTACCCTTCCTGACCGGCTATCACACGGAGCCTGCCGCTCTACCTCCAGCTATTTTCCTATCATTGTGGTAAACCATCTAGTTAGTGCCAGTGCATGTATATTTCTTTTAAATATTTTTTGCTAAATCCAACAAAACCTTTAATACCATTACCTACTTCAAATCATCTATAATTGGAAGCCAGCACTAACTCCTGAGATATTTTAACTGTTTTATCAAGTATGGTGTCTAAAAAGCAAAAAAAAAAAATGAGGGTTTTTTTTATTTTTATTTATTTACATGGTTTCAAATATTAGGTCGCAGATTTCCGCATGCTCATACATTGAAAAAAAAAAAACAAAACAAAGATATGAACTGGGATATAAACTGGTGTGCATGCAGTGTGTAAACACACATTCACACTGGCCTCTGAACAGAAAAAAAACAAAGACAGAAACATAATGATTAAATACCCTGCAGTAAATAAATAAATAGCATAGTGCATGAAAATAATAAACGGTACTTAGCGAACATGTTTTTTGATAATAAAAAATGTGAAAGCCATCTCACCACTTCACGGTGACTGCAATTGGGACAGTCCTAACTCTAATATTAAAAAACTTACCGTTTGACAAGTGACATGCATGTAGATAAGGGCTGAGACGGACTGAGCCCAACTAGTGGACACACAGCCAAGGGAGACCACATCAATAATGCCCAGGTCAAGGAAAGGCAAGGCCACACCTTTATATGCACATGATGCAAACAGACTGTGGCTAGTATGAACGTGCGATTACACGCTGCATGCACCAGTTTATACCCCAGCTCTCTCTGTGGTACAAATTTCTAGATGGATCCAAGTTAAGTGATCTTGCTGCTGAAGTGTTAATGGGGTAATCACTGGTTAGAGAACACTACTGAAGGATATAGTTAGATGTGGGAATATTTTTTAACATACAATATACAGGGAGGACAAATAAATCCTGATCAAGAAGAATAGCAATGAATATACTGTATGTTATTACTTTGAGCTGTTACATATATTTTTGTCATAGGTTGCTAAGAAAGTATGAAACCGCGACATGAGATGAGAATACCTCATACCATCAGAAGCTGGTTGTGTTAAGTAGCCAGAATCTGCCTGTAACTGCAGAGAACCTGCTCCATTTGTTGCAGTTTAAAGATTAAATTGTCACTCAGTAAATAGGATAATTGTTTTAGTATGGCACTTGGAGGGTAAGGATGGCCAAAGGACTCGCCCTGTAGCTGCCATGTTAGTCCTCTTGTGAACTTCAGCTGCAGGCTAGGTTTCATAGGAGAATTGCGAGTTTGCTGTATACTATGATAATGTATGAAGTATAGGGTTCAAATCCAATAGGGAGACAAAAGTAAAAATTAAAAAAAAGTTATTAAAAATGTATAAAAAACTTAATATATCTAAAATCACCTCTCTTTGTCCCTTTCAAAACTTAAGAAATGAAAAATTAATATATATATTATATATATAATATTATTATTATGTATATATATATATATATATATATATATATTAATATATATATATATATATATATATATATATTATATATATATATACAGGTCCTTCTCAAAAAATTAGCATATAGTGCTAAATTTCATTATTTTCCATAATGTAATGATTACAATTAAACTTTCATATATTTTAGATTCATTACACACCAACTGAAATTTGTCAGGTCTTTTATGTTTTAATACTGATGATTTTGGCATACAACTCCTGATAACCCAAAAATCCTGTCTCAAAAAATTAACATATTTCAACCATCCAATAAAATAAAAGTGTTTTTTAAAAACAAACAAAAAAAACATCAAATAATAAAGTTATGCACTCAATACTTGGTCGGGAATCCTTTTGCAGAAATGACTGCTTCAATGCGGCGTGGCATGGAGGCAATCAGCCTGTGACACTGCTGAGGTGTTATGGAGGCCCAGGATGCTTCGATAGCGGCCTTAAGCTCATCCAGAGTGTTGGGTCTTGCGTCTCTCAACTTTCTCTTCACAATATCCCACAGATTCTCTATGGGGTTCAGGTCAGGAGAGTTGGCAGGCCAATTGAGCACAGTAATACCATGGTCAGTAAACCATTTACCAGTGGTTTTGGCACTGTGAGCAGGTGCCAGGTCATGCTGAAAAATGAAATCTTCATCTCCATAAAGCATTTCAGCCGATGGAAGCATGAAGTGCTCCAAAATCTCCTGATAGCTAGCTGCATTGACCCTGCCCTTGATGAAACACAGTGGACCAACACCAGCAGCTGACATGGCACCCCACACCATCACTGACTGTGGGTACTTGACACTGGACTTCAGGCATTTTGGCATTTCCTTCTCCCCAGTCTTCCTCCAGACTCTGGCACCTTGATTTCCGAATGACATGCAAAATTTGCTTTCATCAGAAAAAAGTACTTGGGACCACTTAGCAACAGTCCAGTGCTGCTTCTCTGTAGCCCAGGTCAGGCGCTTCTGCCGCTGTTTATGGTTCAAAAGTGGCTTTACCTGGGGAATGCGGCACCTGTAGCCCATTTCCTGCACACGCCTGTGCACGTAGCTCTGGATGTTTCTACACCAGACTCAGTCCACTGCTTCCTCAGGTCCCCCAAGGTCTGGAATCGGTCCTTCCCACAATCTTCCTCAGGGTCCGGTCACCTCTTCTCGTTGTACAGCGTTTTCTGCCACATTGTTTCCTTCCAACAGACTTCCCATTGAGGTGCCTTGATACAGCACTCTGGGAACAGCCTATTTGTTGAGAAATTTCTTTCTGGGTCTTACCCTCTTGCTTGAGGGTGTCAATGATGGCCTTCTTGACATCAGTCAGGTCGCTAGTCTTACCCATGATGGGGGTTTTGAGTAATGAACCAGGCAGGGAGTTTTTAAAAGCCTCAGGAATCTTTTGCATGTGTTTAGAGTTAATTAGTTGATTCAGAAGATTAGGGTAATAGGTCGTTTAGAGAACCTTTTCTTGATATGCTAATTTTTTGAGACAGGTTTTTTGGGTTATCAGGAGTTGTATGCCAAAATCATCAGTATTAAAACAATAAAAGACCTGACAAATTTCAGTTGGTGTGTAATGAATCTAAAATATATGAAAGTTTAATTGTAATCATTACATTATGGAAAATAATGAAATTTAGCACTATATGCTAATTTTTTGAGAAGGACCTGTTTATTATATATATATATATATATATACTATGTTGTCACCGTATCCGTCAGTTTAAGGTGCAAAAAAACAAACCCTCCACAACTCCATTGATGGAAAAATAAAAAGTTATTACTTTCAGAAAATGCAGCAATTTTTTTTTCTTCTTTCACCACAGAAATAATAAAAAACTGGACAAATTTAGTATCGCCAGCGGAAAATGCCACTGCCCAGCCATTTTTACCACATAACGTACAAAGAAAAAAAATTGGTGTTATTGATTTTTTTTTTAATTTCTCTGCATTTGGATTTTTCTCTGGTTTTCCAGTACATTGTATGAGAAAATTAAAAGTGGCATTCAAAACGACAACTCCTACAACAAATGGGCATGTCAACAGGAAAATGAATAAGTTATGGCACTTGGGACAAGGATAGGAAAAAATAAATGAAAAATACCCACGTAATCAAGTAATTCATGCTATGTAAGGGTGGTTGTTGCCATACTAAATGATCAGAGCTTAGAATTTTAGCTTTTCTTTTCCTTGGAAATATTTTAAATAACACACTGCCATAAAGCACAGAATAAGAACAATATCAAAAGAACATATATGAAAAATGACTATAAAGACATCTTTGCAATCAACCAAGGTCCGGCTCCATCAACTCTTCTCCTCACCTGAAACAGAAAAAAGGCCAGCAGAGAGGATGACAAATCAACTAGATCAATGAAGCATTGCACAAGTCATTTCCAACAAGATTTGGACCAAAATGTCACTTTTCGAGACTTCAAAGAGTGTTTTATACATACAATACCCATGAAAAAAACAAATGAAAGTTCCTGTAATTTCCCCGGGGTACAGCATGTGCTAAAGGTTTATCTGTCATTCGGCTACTTAATGGGCAGATCAGCGGAGATTGAATGGGGGTGGAACTGCCACTGATTAGATTTTATTACCACACCCGAGAGGAATTTAGAGCGGCCCTGGGCAGATTACAGGATAAAAAAAGTTAAAGACTAGAAAGCATAACCATAAATGTTCTGCTTTAATGTTTTAAAGGTTTTACACTGTGAATTTTATTCCCAGAGAATTACTCAAAATGATTTACTATAAAGATGAATTGCCTGAATGATGCTGATGCATTAAAACTGAACTTTTCTAGGATAAGATTCATATAAGCTGTAGGGCAGTAGAAAAAAATAACTCTTATTAAGCTCATAAGCTCTGCCTTAAGCTTTTATCAAAGATTCCCCAAAGGAAAAAAAAATATTCAACACTAAAGTGTCAACAGATGAAAGCAAACTTGTATCTAATTATTTTCTTGGCTGGTCCAAAGCAGCATCGGCTATTGACACGGTCGCTCCTCTCGTTCATGGCAGAGTGCGACGTACCAACAGACAACACTGGCACCATAACACCACTAAAAACCTCCGGCAAGTGTCCAGGATTGCAGAGCGGCGTTGGAAGAAAACAAATTTGCAAGACGACTTCACTGCATTCAAGCAAGCAACACTTTCTTTCAAATCTGCCTTCACCTCTGCTAAACAGGCCTACTTCACAACCCTTGTAACTTCCCTATCCTACAACCCCAAACAGTTATTCAAAACTTTTAACTCCCTCCTCCGCCCACCACTGCCCCCTCCTACCTCCCTCATCTCTGCTGAGGACTTTGCCACACACTTCAAAAATAAGATTGACCAAACAAGGCAAGTCTTCATTGTTCAACCACCACAACCCCATTGTATACCTGACCAATGCCCAAACCCCATAGCCTCCCTCTCCAACATCACCGAAGGGGAGCTTAATTGTCTCCTCTCCAAATCGCACCTCACAACCTGTGCACTTGACCCCATCCCAACCCACCTCCTCCCCAACCTCACCACCACTATTATCCCATCCTTAACCCACCTCTTCAACCTATCACTAACTTCCGGTACCTTACCTTCAGCTTTCAAACATGCCACAATCACGCCTATCCTTAAAAAGCCAACCCTCGACCCAACCGCTATGTCCAGCTATAGCCCAATATCACTGCTCCCATTCGCTTCCAAACTCCTAGAGCTGAACGTCCACGCTGAGCTTTCCTACCACCTCTCATCTAACTTGCTCTTTGACACTCTACAATCTGGTTTCCGCCCCCATCACTCCACTCAGACAGCCCTGACCAAAATTACTAATGACTTACTTACAGCCAAAGCAAATGGACAATACTCTATACTCCTGCTTCTTGACCTGTCCTCTGCTTTTGACACAGTTGACCACTGCCTTCTACTACAGATTCTCTCCTCCTTTGGCGTCAAGGACCTCGCCCTATCCTGGATTTCCTCATACCTTTCCAACCAAACATTCAGCGTCTCCCACTCCCACACTACCTCCTCATTCCACCCTCTCTCTGTTGGAGTCCCCCAAGGCTCTGTTCTAGGACCCCTACTCTTCTCAATCTATACACTTGGCCTGGGGCCACACACAAGGTCCCACGTATTCCAGTACCACCTTTATGCTGATGACACTCAGATATACCTCTCTGGCCCAGACATCACCTCTCTGCTGTCCAGAATCCAGGAGTGTCTATTAGCCATATCCTCCTTCTCCTTCCACTTCCTCAAACTCAATGTGGACAAATCTGAACTCATCATCTTTCCCCCAACTCACAGATCTTCCTTACCTGACCTATCCATCACAATTAACGACATCACGCTTTCCCCCGTACCAGAAGGTCCGCTGCCTCGGAGTAACCCTTGACTCTGCCCTGTCTTTCAAACCGCACATCCAAGCTCTTTCTACCTCCTGTCGCCTTCAGCTCAAAAATATTTCCAGAATCCGTCCTTTCCTCAACCCTCAATCTACTAAAATGATTGCGCACGCCCTCATCATCTCCCGCCTAGACTACTGCAACATCCTTTTCTCTGGCCTCCCTGCTAACACCCTCACACCTCTCCAGTCCATCCTTAACTCTGCTGCCCGACTAAGTCATCTCTCTCCTCGCTACTCCTCTGCTTCTCCCCTCTGCAAATCTCTTCACTGGCTCCCATTCCCTCGGCGCATCCAGTTCAAATTACTAATACTGACCTACAAAGCCATCTATAATCTGTCTCCTCCTTATATCTCTGAACTAATCTCCCGATATCTTCCCTCATGTAATCTCTGGTCCTCCCAAAACCTCCTTCTCTCCTCCACACTTATTCGCTCCTCACCCAACTGCCTCCAAGACTTCTCCCGAATATCCCCCATCCTCTGGAATTTTTTGCCCCAACACGTCCGACTATCAACCACAGTCGGATCCTTCAGACGAACCTGAAAACCCACCTCTTCAGGAAAGCTTACAGCCTGCAATGACTCTGCTACCTCCTCACCATTATCGGAGATATCGCCTCAACCAACACCGGAACTGCTGCTACCCACCAACCTGCTGTCTCCTTTCCCACCATCCTGTAGAATGTAAGCCCGAAAGGGCAAGGTCCTCTCCCCTCCATATCAGTCTGTCTTTGTTAGTTTGCTTACTGTAAGTGATACCTGTAATTTGTATGTAACCCCTTCTCATGTACAGCACCATGGAATCAATGGTGCTATAGAAATAGATAATAATAATAATAATAATAATAATAATAATAAGTCAGCATTAGACCAAACACTTAAAAGAAGTTATATGAGCTGCAACACTGAATTAATTAGAACATGTTATGACATGACAACATTTCCAAAATCAATTTATTAAATAGTGTGTAATTAGAGGAAGTGATGGTACACTTCTTGTTGCATCACAGATGACAAAGCCAGCATAAATCTTTCCGTTACCAGAGGTATTGAAGGCTGCAGGCAGACAGGAGACGTCCTGGAGACAGTAGCCAAGTACCAGTGGTACTTAAAGCTACAGATAGGTAACTCGGAGACTTGAAGCTGCAGGCAGAGAGGCGATGTCCTGAAGACCACAGCCATAACTGCAGAGTAACTGGAGAGTAGTAATACCATGGATACCAGATGTATGTATATTTTTTTAGGTTTTGCAGCTATCACACAGTAAAAATATTTGTTTATAAAAAGTAGGTTTTTTGCCGCCATATTCTGAAAGCTGTAGCTTTTTTACTTTTTGGTGAGTGGAGCAGTATGAGGGCTTATGTTTTGCAGGACGAGTTGCAGATTTTTTTGTTACCATTTTGGGGTATATAATACTTTTTGATTTTTAGATTTTTCAGACATAGAATTAACAAAACCAGTTGTAACTTTTTCTTTTTTTGCCGAATGAGTCATATTAGGGCTTCTTTTTTGCTGAACGGTTTGGCTTTTTCATTTATACCATTTCTATTTTACATACAACTTTTTGTTCACTTTTTATTCATTGTTTTGTTAGTCAGTATGATGAAAAAGCAAAATTTTGCCATGTTTTTTATTATTTTTTTTACAGTGTTGGCCAAATGAAATAAATAACATGCCAGTTTTATAGAGTGGGTCATTCTAGACGTGGCAATACCAATTATGTGTCCTTTTTTTTTAGTTTTGTTTTATCACAAATGCTGCATTTTGAGTGGCAACACGGATTTTAGTGATATGTGCATTTTTTGTGTTTTTTTTACTTTTTCTACATCTTTTATATTTCTTTTCACTTTTTATTTACTTAGTCCCACTGTGGGACATGTATATTTTTTATTTTGATCACTTGTCTCATACACTGCTGTACTCATGTACAGCAGTGTATGAGACTGTCGGTGTCTCACTGACTGTGCCTGTGATACTCAGCTTATGGCCACATTCACACGGTCAGTATTTGGTCAGTATTTTACATCAGTATTTGTAAGCCAGGGCTAGTAGTAGGTAAAAAAATTGAGACGTGATGACATGTTTCTATTATACTTTTCCTCTGATGGTTCCAATCCTGATTTTGCCTTACAAATACTGATGTAAAATACTGAGCAAATACTGACCATGTGAACATAGACTATTGCTGGATCTCACAGGCCACCGTACCCTAGGGTCATCACATTTTGACCTGCAATTCTCATTGAGGTGGTCCAATGGTTACTAAGGGGTCTTATGACCCCCTTGCAACAACTTAATACGCTGAAAAAACTGACAGCGGTATTTAAGGTGTATTACATATTAATGCAAAAGAATGTATATTTGGTGGAAAAAACAAAAAAAGGTCTAAAACAGAACAAAAGATAAGAAGATGCCACCTTCATAATGATGGCAAAAATGGAAACTGGCATGTCTAGGTGGGTTGTGCTGAGGGAATGAAGAGCTTTCAGATTCCAAATCGGATTTGAATAATACCGACACTTTTTTTTGCACCAAATCAGCATCATTCTCAATGTGTAAAAACAAAGTGTGCAGGTACAGCAATTAAAGGCTTTAAATAGCATAAAATGGCTCCAAAAAGCATAAGAAACGCCCCTAAAGGGGAGGTGTAAACCACAGCGTGCGGAGTGTTTTATAAAGTGAAGAAAAAAAAAGTTAAGAAAAAAAGGGGGGGAGCAGGGAAGAACGTTAAAACATGATCAAGGAGATTGATATTTAAAAAAGTGTAAAATAAAGATGTGAATGTTAGGAATTGTAAAAGCATAAAAAAGGAATGGAGAGAGATTTTAAATAGCTTGTATAAAAAATTAAATTCTGCATTTGCTCCCAGTTTCTAAAGGAGTGGACAGGAGTATCGCAATGAGAACCGTGGCAGGAGGAGAAAGAATAAGAGCAATATAAAAGACCAGCAAAAAAAGTTGGATAACATCAAGGCAAAGCAACAAATCGAACTGTAAAGTAGTAAATAAACAGTAGTGCAGTAGTGTATAGAGAAAACGTGTCAAGATTCAATTGTCAAGGGACAATTTAGATACAGTGGGTACGGAAAGTATTCAGACCCCTTTAAATTTTTCACTCTTTGTTTCATTGCAGGCATTTGGTAAATTCAAAAAAGTTCATTTTTTTTCTCATTAATGTGTAATCTGCACCCCATCTTGACTGAAAAAAAACAAATGTAGAAATTTTTGCAAATTTATTACAAAAGAAAAACTGAAATATCACATGGTCATAAGTGTTCAGAACCTTTGCTCAGTACTGAGTAGAAGCACCCTTTTGAGCTAGTACAGCCATGAGTCTTCTTGGGAATGATGCAACAAGTTTTTCACACCTGGATTTGGGGATCCTCTGCTATTCTTCCTTACAGATCCTCTCCAGTTCCATCAGGTTGGATGGTGAACGTTGGTGGACAGCCATTTTCAGGCCTCTGCTGAGATGCTCAATTGGGTTTAGGTCAGGGCTCTGGCTGGGCCAGTGAAGAATGGTCACAGAGTTGTTCCAAGCATTTTTCCCAGAAAATTATTGCACTTACAAGTTTTGTTATTCACATGTTTACTTCCTTTGTATGTATTGGAACAGCACAAAAACAACAGAGAGACAAAAAGCAAATTGGACA
Organism: Oophaga sylvatica; assembly: GCA_033576555.1. Taxonomy (NCBI): domain Eukaryota; kingdom Metazoa; phylum Chordata; class Amphibia; order Anura; family Dendrobatidae; genus Oophaga; species Oophaga sylvatica. Next base: position 24,484,865 of record JARQOD010000007.1, read on the forward strand.
TTATTTCACAAAAAACCCTAAAAATGGGCCAAAACTGTTGTCATCATCAACTTAATATATGGTTGCATACCCTTTGGAATAAATAACTGCAATCAATAGCTTGATGTTAGCACCACGCTGGAGTCCTGCTCTGACAGGCAGGGTCTCCAGCGTGTCACTTTACTCACGAGAGCTGTGGTCGGTTCTTCCCTTCCCCATGCTCTGCATGCTTCAGCAAAACTTCCAGCCAGGCCTCAAGCCATGTCCTTAGAGCACGTTTGCACGCGCTCCCACCCTCTTAAAGGGCCAGCGCGTCCTCTTGCTATTTCCTCCCCAGCCAACGGCTGTGGGGCATTATGTATATATTGCTTTCCCCCCACTGGGGAGGTGCCTGAGCAACCTTCCTGTTTGCAGTCTATGTTGCGTAAGGTTGCAAATCCTGCCTGCTGCACTCTGACACAAACTCTGCTGCACTGATAGGAACTTTGTCTGCTGTACTCTAATACGAGCTCTGCTTACATCGGAAGCCAAGTCTAACCACACCAACAGAGGCTCTAGTGAACAGTCCAGTGCTCGCTTAGTTACGCCTGCCAGGCTCTCTGCGGTCCGTGGAACAGTGTTTCCACAAACCACGTCAGTGACACTTTATATAATCATCAACAAGCTTCTTACACCTATCCACTGGAATTGAGGTGTCTTCAGGTCTCTCATATTTGAAGTGTGCATTATCCCAACAGCAATTTTAAGATCTCTCCATAGGTGTTCTATAGGATTTAGATCCAGACTCAATGCTGGCCACTTCAGGACTCCCCAGCATTTTGTTTCCATCCAAATATGTTTGGGGTCATTGTCCTGCTGGAAGAGCCATGACCTAGTATGCAAACCTAGGTTTCTGACACTGGGCACTGTATTTTAACCTAAAATTCTTTGGTAATCTTCAGATTTCATGATGCCTTGCACACAGTCAAGGCACACAGTGTGAGAGGCAGCAAAACAGCCCCAAAACATCTTTAATCCTCCTCCATATTTGACTCAACGTACTGTGTTCATTTCTTTGTGGGCCTCATTCCGTTTTGGATAAACAGAATGATGTGCTTTACCAAAAAGCTATATCTTGGTCTCATCTGTCCATAAGATGCTTTCCAGAAGGATTTTGGCTTACTCACATACATTTTGGCAAATTGCAGTCTAGCTTTTTTATGTCTCTGTGTCAGCTGTGGGGTCTTCTGTGGTCTCTTGCCATAGCGTTTCATTTCAGTCAAATATCGACAGATAGTTTGCACTGACACAGATCCACCCTGAGCCTGCATGATGGCTTGAATTTCTTTGGAACTTGATAGGGGCTGCTTACACACCATCTAGACTATCCTTTACCCAAAATTTTGGAAAGGTGAGAACAATTTTGTCCAGCCCATTTGTTGGGGTTTTGTGTGGAATTATGTCCAATTTAATTTTTTTCTCCGTTTTTTTTTTGTGTTGTTCAATACACACCCAAAAAAATAAACTTGTGTATAACAAAGCATGTGTAATTGCAAACATTTTCTGGGACAACTTCAAGGATGCCTACACTTTCTGCCATGACTGTATCCTTTCACAATTCCCAACATTCACATCTTTCTATCACACTTCTGCATCTTTCTTCACACCACCTCTTTTTTTCAACACATTTTTCATTGACTTCCTCCATTCCCCTTTAGGTGCGTTTCTTATGCTGTTTGGAGCCCTTGTATCACATTCAAAGCCTTTAGTTGCTGCACCCTGCACACTTGGTTTTTATACTTTGAGAAAGGCGGTCTAGTGCAGAAACATGTTGGTATTAATAAAAAACTGATTTGGAATGTCAGGGCTCTTCATTCCTGCAGTGCAGACCGCCTAAATGTACCAGTTTCCATTTTTCCATATACATCTGGAAAACCCCTTTTCTCCACAGGGCAGCAGCAGCTTTCCACACTTCTATAGGAGTTGTGCCTGCACACTACACATTCAGGTAAGCGCTACCAATGCATTCACTTATGCTTTACCAGATGGTATTGCCTATTTTGTGTGTGCTTTTGTCCCTGTTAATAGCTGCTGACCTTCATAATGATGCTGCCATTAGTTTATTTAGCTCCAAATTTCTAACACGATGAAGGCTCTGCCAGAAGATTATTATTTCTGCTGCTCAAGCCTATAACATTATTCTTAGGAATACAAGTGTGGCATCAAAATAGTTACCTCCACTGTTATGTAGGAATACAGAAGGGGTGCTCACTGCTTTTTTAATAGGTGCTCTGGATTAATGGTATGTCACTCACAAATAGTAAACTCCGGCACACTGTAATTCAAAAAATGATCCAGTTTATTATGATGAAAAAAGATTGGTTTATACTTGGTAGCCACAAGATACAAGTAATACAGGTACGTTTATTAACGTCCTCACTACGGACTCAGTCATCTAGAGACCTATACTTCTTAAGTAATAGGTATATCATGATAAAGGCTTGACTACGCCGAAACGTTGATATACATACCTTTATTTCTTGTATCTTGTGGATACGAGCATAAACCAATCTTTTTTCATCATAATAAACTGGATCATTTTTTGAACTACAGTGTGCTGGACTCCACTATTATGTACTCAGGAGACATGATTAAAAGGTCACAATCTCTTCATTAATCTATGCCTCATATGCTCCTGCTACAGCAATGTGAATGAAAGAAAAGAAGATTTCATATAAAGAGCCTTATTATACCTTAATGAAATATTTATAATGTGGATTAAACCATTCATTTATAACTTTATACTAAGCTTAAAAATGTCCCATTCATTCTTATTGTTTGCTTACTGAAAAGAAAGCTTCTTTGTCCAACCTAACCCTGATGTTCTTGACAGGCCAAAGAAGCCTGGCCCTGAGCGCTGTATTGTGTGCCCCTTGTCTGGCTGCTCACTAGCGATAAGAGATGTCAATACCCCAGAGAATTAGTTAAAACTCCGCAAAGGCCAGTGGCAGGGAGAGAGATATTTTCCAACACAGTATAAGATATCAGTGTCCATTCTTATAGTAAATGCTCAGGTATCAACATACTTGACAAGCTTTATTGTCTTCTTTTAAGGTGCCAGGTAGTCCAATACAGTTTTATCATTTCAAAACCATTAGAACTACTGCAATTTTTATGTACAGTATTTCATGAAAAGTTAACATGTATTATTCATCTTATTGCTTTATTTATCATTTATTTTACTCACTTATATTGTGCCGTTATTGCATAACATTTTATAGATATCATCACTGTCCCAAATGGGGCTTATATTCTAAATTCCCTATCAGTATGTCTTTGGAGTTTGGGAGGAAACCCACGTACACATGGGAAGAAGCTACAAACTTTTAGCACATGTTTTCTATGATGGGATCTGAATGCAGGACTCCAGTGCTAACCACTGAGCTGTGAAAAGAGAAACAGATAACATTGTCCACCTATTCTTTAATATTTTAGATTTGCAGCAACTACTGAAAAAAAAAAGAAAATGATGATTCAGTGTGTTAACCTATAGATGTGGTTACTTTATATTTACAGGAATATGTTGAGGAATAAGAATATGTATAGATACATTTAAAGGGAAACTGTCACCCCATTTTTGGAGTATGAGTTGAGGCCACCGCCATCAGGGGCTTATCTACAGCATTCTGTAATGCTGTAGATAAGCCCCCGATGTCACCTGAAATTGAAGAATAACGAGTTATATTATACTCACCCAGGGGCGGTCCACCGTCCGGTCGGGTCCGATGGGCGTAGCGGTCCGGTCTGGCGCCTCCCATCTTCTAGCAAAGCCATCTTCTTCTCTGGGTCCCATCGCGGCTCCTGCGCAGGCGCAGTGATCTGCCCTGGTGAGGGTAGAGCAGAGTACTGTAGTGTGCAGGCGCCGGGAAAGGTCAGAGAGGTCCGGCCCCTGATGGTGGTGGCCTCATCTCATACTCCAAAAATGGGGTGACAGATTCCCTTTAAAGCATCACTTGCTGCCTCTGCACCAAGATATTCACTTTCTACCCAACTCGCTTTCTTCATAAATAATCATGGACGCCATGTAGCCTGCTAGTCATCGAGCAGCAAGCCCTGTCTTACTAAACTATGTTCCAAATTATTATGCAAATTGGTTTTAAGTGTCATAGCGTTTTTTGCTTTTTTTTGTAAATGAAACCCATTGATGGTATTGTGTCTGAGGGTTCTTTGGATCACTGAAATCAATCTCAGATACCTGTGATAATTAGTTTGCCATGTGAGCCCAATACAAGGAATACTGGATGTTCCACACTATTAAGCAGGCAAGAGTTTTCAAGTAAAATGGGATAGAAAAATAATCTCTCTGCTGCTGAAAAGCATCAAATAGTGCAATACCTTGGTCAAGGGATGAAAACATTACATATATCCCGAAAACTTAAGCGTGATCATCGTTACCGTTAAGAGATTTGTGGCTGATTCTGAGCACAGACGTGTTCGTGCTGATAAAGGCAGAATGAGGAAGGTTTCTGCCAGGCAAGTTCATCAGATTAAGAGAGCAGCTGCTAAAAAGCCATTACAAACCAGCAAACAGATATTTGAAGCTGCTGGTGCCTCTGTAGTCCCTCGAACCACAAGGTGTGGGATCCTTCATAGGCTTGCTGTGGTGCATAAACCTACGATTTGGCCACCCCTAAACAGTGCTCACAAGCAGAAACGGTTGCAGTGGGCACAGACATACATGAAGACTAATTTTCAAACAGTCTTGTTTACTGATGAGTGTTGAGCAACCCTGGATGGTCCAGATGGATGGAGTAGTGGATGGTTGGTATATGGCCACCATGTCCCAACAAGGCTGCGACGTAATCAAGGAGGTGGAGAAGTCATGTTTTGGGCCGGAATCATAGGGAAACAGCTGGTAGGGCCCTTTAAGGTTCCTGAAGGTGTGAAAATGACCTTTGCAAAGTATGTAGAGTTTCTGACTGACAACTTTCTTCCATGGTATAAAAAGCAGAAATGTGCCTTCAGGAGCAAAATCATCTTCATGCATGACAATGCACCATCTCATGCTGCAAAGAATACCTCTGAGTCATTGGCTGCTATGGGCATAAAAGGAGATAAACTCATGGTGTGGCCAGCATCTTCCCCTGAAGCAAAATATCTATGAGGGTGGGAGGCAGTTCACTTCAAAACAGCAGCTCTGAGAGGCTTCATGCAAAGAAATACAAGAAGAATCTCTCCAAACTCACAAGTTCAATGGATGAAAGAATTGTGAAGATGATATCAAAGAAGGGTTCCTATGTTAACATGTAACTTGGCCTGTTAGGATGTTTTGGAGTTAAGTAGCTTTTTTGTTCAGTGAATGTGACCTCCTAATGCTGCAAATTCCACAAATGAGCATTTTCAGTTCTTTAAAACAGATCAAATGTTCAGAAATTCTACTGTGCCTAATAATTTGGAACAGTGCATTTTGAGTTTTTTCCATTTTGGAGATTATACTGTTATCATTGGGAGGTTTCTTCAATAAAATTCGATGTATACTCTAACGGGTGATGACTTTTATTAGACTGACTGTCATTTGCACCGACCACTTAGAAAAATCAGAGAAAAATATCATTTGCATGATAATTTGGAACATAGTGTAGAACAACATGAGAATAGAAGCAAGGGGAGGGCCGTTAGGTATGCATGTGCAATGAGGCTCACAGTAATTGGGACTAAACAAAAGTGAAGCATACTAATGATTTACTTAACACTGAACTCTTACTGACGGATTCTCTCATCATGAACATCGTCAGTGTATACAAGTTCATGTACACTGATGACAGCTAGTTTGTGTTGCAGATTTTGATAACGTCATTTTTTTACTAACAACTATAGTGTAAATAATGAACAAATAAATGAAGACAACATTGAAAAGTAACATTGGCTTTAAATACTAAACATAAAGGCATACAACATATCCTCATTTTATTACAAGTGTGTATTAGAATAGACTAAAGGAGCAGCTAAATCTAGTCTGTAGTCCCATGGCAACATGCACACTGTCATGATTCCTCTGTATTCGCAGCATGAGTGTTTTGCATAATTGCGGTCACGTGGTGTACAGATTTGCATGCCCTTCTCTCAAGAGAACAATGAAAGAAGTGCAGGAGAATATAGTCGGTACATGACCGTAAGTATGCAAAATTGCATACACTCCTCTTGCAAATAGAGGGGAATTGTGACAGTGTGCACATTATACAATGTCACGATTCAAGAGTCCATTTGTAATTGTCCAGAAAGAAAAAAAAAAGGTATTTTTCCCCACAAACAACCTATTCATAAGTTGTGGTTAATATTGCAAGTCTTAGTCAAGTGAATACTGCAACTGCAGACACAACTCAAGGGGTAATCGTCACTATAAAAATGCAAAAAAACCAGATCCATAATGAAATTATGAGCAATAAGAGAGAGATCATGTGTACATGTTTCCATGTATGAAACCGTTTTACCTATAATTTTTTTACTGATATTCAGGTTACGTTAACTATGATTGTGTAGTTTACATGCTTCATATTAACCTCTTAATACCACCATAGTGATTCTGCGACCTGGATAAACTGGTATAAATTATAATTTTTGAAGATCTTGCACTGAAATAACCTTGATCCAATACAGACATATTCCCCATGAATTTATGTTACTCAATTCTAATAAAATTAGTCAATTTGCTGTTGTTCTTTGCATCCTTCCTAAATGTGTTACACTAGTTAGGGCAGGTAATTTGCAATGTGAACTTTTCCATGCTAAGGTCACAGAAACAATACTGTCTTTCATTGCCAACTCTACTTTCTGACAGACTTGCAGTTTTCCCACCATCACTTTCAACTTTTACCTTATGTAGCTTTGGAACCTGGTAAAGCAAAACATCCACCACATAAAATTCTCCATCATAGACATGTCAAAATGAACTATTTATAATAAAAAATGCAGTACTTTGGAGGTGTTCTACTCCACTGACATGTTGACAGCTTGTTTCATCCTCTATGAGTCACAATTATCATCAGCAAAAAGTGGTAGATTTTTACACTGACTGTTCAACATATGTGTTTCAGGTTGTTATATTTGTCTCCAAATCCCGTGTCTTTAGATAGCCTTAACTGGCTTTTTATGTCCCTTCATTTTAACAATCTCTCTCGATAGGGAGATAACCAGTGGCGCTCATCATCATTTTTTTATTATTTATTATGCTTAGCTTATATAGAGCCATTTATTCCACAGCACTTTGCAGTCATTATTGGCTCTGTCCCCGATGGGGATCACAATCTAAATTCCCTATCAGTATATCTTTGGAATGTGGGAGGAAACCCACGCAAACACGGGGAGAACATAAAAACTCCTTGCAGATGTTGTCCTTGGTGGGATCTGAACCAAGGACCCCAGAGCTGCAAGGCTTAAGTGCTAACCACTAAGCCACTGTGCTGCAAAATAGTGATGTTGACAATAGGCAATCTTGGTAAACAGGTGTATTGTAAAGCCCATTATTAGTGATTATGGGGATAGAATCACTGAGGTCTGTCACATGCATAAGTGGTAATAATTTTTGTGGGTGAAAATGCCTTCAATGACGCAAATACACTGCTCAAAAAATAAAGGGAACCCTTAAACTACAGAATATAACTGCAAGTAAATCAAACTTGTGTGAAATCAAACTGTCCACTTAGGAAGCAACACTGATTGACAATCAATTTCACATGCTGTTGTGCAAATGGAATAGAAAACAGATGGAAATTATTGGCAATTATCAAGACACACTCAATAAAGGAGTGGTTCTGCAGGTGGGGACCACAGACCACATCTCAGTACCAATGCTTTCTGGCTGATGTTTTTGGTCACTTTTGAATGTGACCATCCGCTGCCTCATCAGGATCATGCCCAGGCATTGTTGGGATGTCATACAGTCACAGGGGGGTCATACACACTACTGAGCATCATTTTGACTTGTTTTAAGGACATTACATTCCACTTTAATTTTGTGTGTGACTCCAAATCCAGGCCTCCATTGGTTAATAAATTTGATTTCCATTGATGATTTTTGTGTGATTCTGTTGTCAGCACATTCAACTTTGTACAGAACAAAGTATTCAATGAGAATATTTAATTCATTCAGATCTAGGAAGTATTATTTGAGTGTTCCCTTTATTTTTTTGAGCAGTGTAGTTAAAGGAGTATTCACATGTTATGACACTGGTACAGTTAAACAGCATGAAGTTTTAATTTGACTTGCTTTTTCAATCTACTGCCATTGTCCTGCAACAAGGAGACAGACCACTAGAGTCTGGCCAGTATGTGAAGTGGTTACATTCTGGCCTGATAATTTTTTTCATGAGATGCAAGTCAGATCTTTCTAGCCCTCTGATTTCTTTACAGCAGTTAGCTGCTCACATCCCTCTTCCTGACAAGCTGCTGTTATTAGTCCTGCAAAATAACAAGTCCCTCCACAACATGGCATTTTCCAGAGCAGTTTTCCTAATCACTGCTCTCTTGTTTATAGGCCCTGTTATCTTTATATGCAAATATAGTGATAACATTGTGGACTTCAGAACAAGCACTAACTGTTAAGGTACTGTCACACTAGGCGAGATCGCTAGCGATATCGCTAAAGCGACACTGATTTTATGACACAGCAGCGACATTGTCAGCTATGTCGCTGTGTGTGACATGTAGCAGCGATGTGGCCCCTGCTGCCATGTCGCTGATCGTGCACGAACATTCTGGGCCGTATTTTGATCGTTGGCGTCCCGCTGGTGAGCCTGAATCGCTGAGTTTGACACCCTTTATGAAAGACGAGCGACATCGTTGGCGACTCATATGTCAGCGGCGCAGGCGGGACTAGGTTTTCTTTAGTAATGGCCCTGAAAAATCCTGAAAAAATTAATCCATGGCAAACGCAACAGCGGCACAGACAAAGCAGAAGGCTAGCAGGACGCAGTATGAAACGATGCTGGAAATTCGTATGAACCACTTGCGCTCGAGAACAATGGAAGGGAGCGCTAATACGTCGTCTTTTATGACGCGGTCATCCAATCACAAAGCGAGAGCTGTGACAAACAGTCATGACATACAGTGACCACCAATCTGTGCTGAGGGGCGTGGAAAAGGTTGCACTCAATCACGCCTATCGAGGTTGGGATCTTTAACAATACATGCTGTGGGACAGGTCCCAACGACCACCGAGGTCGTTATACAGATCGCTGATGTGTCATTTATGAGATCTTCCTGTTTGGAAGCTAACTAGAGACCATATAGCGATGTACAAACGATCTCTGCCAGGTCGTGTCATTGTCGTGATCGCTGGTGCGATCGCTTAGTGTGACAGTACCTTTAATGTGTCACAGACAGTAGCATAACTACTATATAGTTCATCAGTAGGACAAAGCTACTGGACCAGAATCGTCATTCAAAGAGGAGGAAGAGGAGTGCCCCTCCAGCAACAAGAAAGTCAGACAGGAAAGCTGTGTGCTGATGAAGACACAATGTAAGAATAATCCTTAATTAAAATACATAACAATTGATATATAGTCTTAACCCTCAACTTGCCTCAAGGTGATCTCTTTCCATGTCTCTATAGGTTATGTGGTTTATACTTGTCTACAATATTCCAACAGTCAAAGCAAGTTTGTTTTTCAAAGTTCTCAACTAAACTAAATCTGTTAGGATCCATATTTTCAGGAAATTCACACAGAGTCACAATTGCACTTGCTTAACCCCTTACATATGTAATGATTGTAACATGCAGGTAACTAAGTTAAGCATGCAGTGGCAGATGGACTAGCTTCGATCATACAGAAATGCACCTTGCATGATATTCTAATTAGAGGACACTCTCAATGGTTGCCATTAATTAAGCAAAACAAGGTTGTCTCCAGAGTTTAGTAGACAGCTCCCTCTCCCGCTGTTATATGACAACAGCTGGCAGGAAATACTATCAGAATTAGGATAAATGACTAATTGGATAATAGTTTAGTACTGTTTGCGGTTGGTCATAATATTGCTCTACTAATCTTCATCCTCAGTGGAGAAGTAATCTCATCATCATTTCCTTTGTTCATTAGAGAACAAAAAAAGATTGTTTAAAGAACTAGGGCGAACAGTGTCTAGTACCTTAGGGTTTAACAAAGGGCTAAGTGCTGGTGACCTTGTTGTGTTCAGAATCCGTCAACAGCATCATCAATTTTTTTTCCAATCAATTTTCAGATATCTGTTGATATTTTTTTTAACTAACAAGAAGGCTAGACAAAATAGGGATTTTGATTAGTGATGAGCGAATGTGCTCGATGATACTCGGATTTCACTCAAGTTTCTTGCTGCTCGAATGTGTGCGGCACTCATCGAGCATTGGCTGGTGCACAGATTTAATGCTTGAATCCCTGCCCCGCCTGTTTGGAACCTGTTACATAGCCAATAAACATGGAGGGATTGCTTGCCAGTCACTGCAATGTCATAGCCATCTTGGTAGTGGCATTACTGTGATTGGCTGGCAGCATTACCTCATCAGAGGTTATAAAAGGACAGCGCCACCACGCTTGGCACACTGATGCCATTACACAGCTCAGGAACAGTTCTGATCGAAGGGAGTGAGTAGTTGTCCAGGTCTCTGTGCACAGTTTTAGAAATAAGAGTTCTCATGTAATGATGCTTTGCTGAACCATCATACTAAAAGTCCTTCTAAGGGCTAATATTGTGCTCTGCATTTCATAAGCTATACATTCCACATTTAGCCCAGGAACAGCTGCTGGAGCAGGGAGACTGGCTGAATACAGACTCAAGGCAGGGCTTAAGGCTTTGCAGTCTGTTGCTAAATATATACCTGCTGCACGTGACCACATTTTTTTTTTTTTGGGGGGGGTGAAAAATCCTTTTTTTGACATTTGTATATGGTAATTTTGTGAATCACATTAAATTTATTTTGTTTGTTTTTTACCTCGTTTTGCATGCAGACATGTTAGGATACACGGTGGGCTTTCATAGTACGTGATCATATGCACATACAGTACAGACCAAAAGTTTAGACACACCTTCTCATTTAAAGATTTTTCTGTATTTTCATGACTATGAAAATTGTACATTCACACTGAAGGCATCAAAACTATGAATTAACACATGTGGAATTATAGACTTATCAAAAGGTGTGAAACAACTGAAAATATGTCTTATATTCTAGGTTATTTGCTTTGATGACTGCTTTGCACACACTTGGCATTCTCTTGATGAGCTTCAAGAGGTAGTCACCAGAAATGGTCTTCCAACAATCTTGAAGGAGTTCCCAGAGATGCTTAGCACTTGTTTGGCCCTTTTGCCTTCACTCTGCGGTCCAGCTCACCCCAAACCATCTCGATTGTGGTTCAGGTCTGGTGAATGTGGAGGCCAGATCATCTGGCGTGTCACCCATCACTCTCCTTCTTGGTCAAATAGCCCTTACACAGCCTGGAGGTGTGTTTGGGGTCATTGTCCTGTTGAAAATTAAATGATGGTCCAACTAAACGCAAACTGGATGGAATAGCATGCCGCTGCAAGATGCTGTGGTAGCCATGCTGGTTCAGTATGCCTTCAATTTTGAATAAATCCCCAACAGTGTCACCAGCTAAGCACCCCCACACCATCACACCTCCTCCTCCATGCTTCACGGTGAGAACCAGGCATGTAGAGTCCATCCGTTCACCTTTTCTGCGTCGCACAAAGACACGGTGGTTGGAACCAAAGATCTCAAATTTGGACTCATCAGACCAAAGCACAGATTTCCACTGGTCTAATGTCCATTCCTTGTGTTCTTTAGCCCAAACAAGTCTTTTCTGCTTGTTGCCTGTCCTTAACAGTGGTTTCCTAGCAGGTATTTTACCATGAAGGCTTGCTGCACAAAGTATCCTCTTAACAGTTGTTGTAGAGATGTGTCTGCTGCTAGAACTCTGTGTGTCATTGACCTGGTCTCTAATCTGAGCTGCTGTAAACCTGCGATTTCTGAGGCTGGTGACTCGGATAAATTTATCTTCAGAAGCAGAGATGACTCTTGGTCTTCCTTTCCTGGGGCGGTCCTCATGTGAGCCAGTTTCTTTGTAGTGCTTGATGGTTTTTGCAACTGCACTTGGGGACACTTTCAAAGTTTTCCCAAGTTTTCAGACTGACTGACCTTCATTTCTTAAAGTAATGATGGCCACTTGTTTTTCTTTACTTAGCTGCTTTTTTCTTGCCATAATACAAATTCTAACAGTCTATTCAGTAGGACTATCAGCTGTGTATCCACCAGACTTCTGCACAACACAACTGATGGTCCCAACCCCATTTATAAGGCCAGAAATCCCACTTATTAAACCTGACAGGGCACACCTGTGAAGTGAAAACCATTCCCGGTGACTAACTCTAGAAGCTCATCAAGAGAATGCCAAGAGTGTGCAAAGCAGTCATCAAAGCAAAAGGTGGCTACTTTGAAGAACCTAGAATATAAGACAGAATTTCAGTTGTTTCACACTTTTTTGATAAGTATATAATTCCATATGTGTTAATTCATAGTTTTGATGCCTTCAGTGTGAATTTACAATTTTCAGTCATGAAAATACAGAAAAATCTTTAAATGAGAAGGTGTGTTCAAACTTTTGGTCTGTACTGTATGTTGAAGATTATCATAAAGAAACTAAGGCGAAAAAAAGAGGGGAAACTTGCCTCACCATGTAATGTGTGCTTGGTAGCCTTGAATGCTGCAGCAGAGATCCAAAGTCCGTGTGATCATTTGATAGTAGTATAAGAAAAAATAGGATCACTTTTCTGAATGTATAAAAAAAAAAAATACACATTCTCATGGCGTTTCTGGCTATCAGCCCTTAGTCATAGAATGTCACATTCTATGACTAAGGGCTGATAGCCAGAAACGCGACAGAATGTGATCTCTGTTTTTATTCACATGGATTCCATTGTCATTTTAATGGTGTGAAATAAAGAAGATATTTTTTATACATTCGTTGAAGATTGTCAATCATGCAGCAAGACGACCATTGGACTACTAAGCGTATAAAGTGCAGGAAATAAAATAAATTACTGAATCTTTCCTCATCAAACTATGTATTAATATGACCTGCTTCATCTGCTCAATAAAATGCTCCTTGTACATCAGCAACAGAGTCTCTTTCTTTGTCCTCCTGTTAGACTGTGTTTTGGTCCAGAAAATATTATGCGAGTTAAAATTAGCAGCATACATTTCTCACAATTCTGGACTTCAGGTTAATTGCTGTTCATACATGGATATGCATGCACATTTTGGCTGTGCAATCAGGTCTAAGACAAGTCAAGAGTTCAAATGTAAACAATATTTTTTCTTATTACTTATAAAAATCAAGAATATTGAGAAACTGAAACAGAAACTGTACCAGGAAGTTATAAAGCTATTCACTATAAGGTTATTTTCAGACAGTATGGATGTTACAGGGGTTTATTTCAAATTTTTTATGGTTTTAATGGGCTTCATAAGTTCTAGCTTGAGATCAGCTGCATTTCACAGTTAAGCCACAGCATAACTCCGACATGTTAAATGTGCTGTCTGGTCCAAATCGATAATTCTGTAGCTAATCTGTGTGACTGCAGACTTATGAATCCCCTCAGAACATGCACTGTCGCGCTGCGGGGATTGGACGGTTTCTGAGCCGGGAACATCTTGTGAGCATGGCCTCGCTCCATATACTTGTTTTGATCGAGGCCGTGCCCCGATCAGTGGTCATGGCTGACTAGAGGATGCGGCCATGCCCCATACAACTGTATGAAGGAAGGCCATGCCCACTTGGCCATGAGTATGTATAATTCATGCATACTAGCCGCTTGTTCATAAACCGGCGAATCTTCATATCACACGGTAAGTGCACTGGGGGGAATTCATAAGTCTGCAATCACATAGTGTGACTGATTTGGACCGGAAAACTCCTTTAATATTCACTAAAAGTTTAAAGGGGCTACCCCCTTCAGAAACCGTTTCCCTTTTACCTCTTGCAGGGTCCAACACTGTGTCTCCGCTGCAGCCCTTTGCTTGCTGCGTTGGTAACATCACATTGACATTACTGCATGCGATCACTGAACTTAATGACTCTGTTGATGTAGGCAGCACGAGCTGCTGAGCAATGTAGACGTGATGGTACACTGCAGAGGCACAGCACTGTGACCAGGAAGGGTAAGTAAAGATTATGTTTTATTTTGTTCTGTTTTTTTTTATAATTAACTATGCATATACAGAAAGATTTTCTGAAAGCAGACCACCCCTGAAGATTCAAGGCAATTCCTTTAAATAAAGTAATATAACTCATGTTTGTTTCATTAGTGATAGCAAACCACAGGACAAAGATCACAAGCAGCAGAGCCAAATCCTTACTGCTAATTAGATGACCAATTTCACTAAAAAATATTTTCTTTTCCTTAGTGAAAGAAATCACAAATGATCAGGTTACCAAACAAAATGTGCTTTTTACAACAGTATCAAATGCTGCTGCCTGTCTTGCTTTTCCAAAAGGTCTATATGTTCCCTGTTCTTGGCTTCCTCCTCATTAAATTTGTGTCCTTTTCCTCCTTCTAATGACAGATGAAGCTGTCCCAGCATTTGGCAATTTTACATAGCTCAACGTTTCGTTCCACAACAGAATGCTGTCAAAACTGGTTATATAATATATTCTCCTGCCCTACTCCAGAACATGACCTCTTGTTTTCAAGTTCGTTATTATTTCAAAACCGCTCGCACAAATCAATAGAAGGTTTTCTTCAGCGGTACAGTGGGTATCTTTGGGAGGTCATCTTTTTACACCTCCTATCCCAAACTATAGATGTCAGGACTGGCTAATCTCCTGTTATATTTTAAACCTTCAATCATTCCTGTTGCCCTCTGCAATACCAATTTCACACTGTGCTATGTCTTTCGGCGTGGGCACACTATTCTGTAATTGCACATTACTCAGTTATAGTACTGCTAACGGAAGGTATATCACTCCTGAAAAACCTCCATTCCAACCTGACCTTCAGAAGTTTTTGACATGTCAAGCTTGCTCCCATTAAAAATGTGGTAAAGTGGAAAACTACAGAGCAAAGACTGTGTTAGAACTATAGTCTGGTACGTACACCCATGTATTGATTTCAGTGTATGCACTTTAAGTAATTTAGCATTTTACATGCACATCATGCATGCTTGATTAGAACTTCTGATAACTTGGCATCAATAGGCATCGTCATCGAATCAAAGCTGCTGAAGACTGTTGTCCAGTAATTGGTCTCTTGGGTAAAAAAGTCAAATAATGGCTGAAGGTCAGAAAAATGCAAGGAGGCTTTACATAGTGGCCTGTGTTCTGAGTTACAGCAGTAATGGCCCAAACCTCTAAAGGAAGCAGTTATAAAAAGAAATACATTAGAACCATAGCGTACCCA
This sequence comes from Oophaga sylvatica, assembly GCA_033576555.1. Taxonomy (NCBI): domain Eukaryota; kingdom Metazoa; phylum Chordata; class Amphibia; order Anura; family Dendrobatidae; genus Oophaga; species Oophaga sylvatica. The sequence goes on from JARQOD010000007.1 coordinate 24,500,249, forward strand.
AAATGAATCGACACTTTCACAACCTGCAGCCCAGGGGCCACATGACCCACCATTTCCCAATATGTGTCTCCAAACTATCTGGTCACAGAAATTTCTGCCTTTTTGCAGCTGTTTGATGCTACTACTACCATCAGCCTACGCTTGTTGTCACTAATAACAGCAAGAGCAGGTGGCGGCTGATGGGAGTATTTATCTAAATAAATAATAAAAAAAAAAACAGTGTGGGTCCCCCTGTATTTTTGTACCCCCCCAGCCTAAAATTAGCAGCACGCTATTCATAAGCCGATGCCTGTGCTCTAAAAAAAAATTATTTAAAAAGAAAACCTGGTGTAGGTTCCCTTATATTTTTGATAATCAGCCAGGCAAAACTGACAGCTGTGGGCTGCAACACTGAGCTGTCTGCGTTAGCAAGGCTGGTTATCAAGAAAAGAGGGGTCCCCAAGTTGTTTTTTTTAATTAGTTCAATAAATAATTTTAAAAAATCGGAGTGGGGTCCCCCCATTTTTGACAACTAGCCAAGCTAAAGCAGACAGCTGGGGGATGGTATGCTCAGGCTGGTAAGGGGCCATGGGTATTGCCCCCCACCAGCCTAAATATAGCAGCCTGCAGCAGCCCCAGAAAAGGCACATCTATTAGATGCGCCTCTGCCCAGCTCTTCGCACTTGCCCTGTGGTGGTAGCAAATGAGGTTCATTTTTGTGAGGTTGATGTCACCTTCGTAATAATTATCAACCCTATGGTTAAATTGTAAATAAACACACAGCCAGAATAAAGTCCTTTATTTGAAAAAAAAAAACAAAAACAAAAAAAACACACTTTTACTTTTTTATTTAAAAATAACACAATTTTACTCATCTAATGCCCATTCCATTGAAGCCAAAAACGAGAATAAAAAAAACAACCATATCCCTCACCTGTCCGTCGTTCTGTCCTATGCCGTAATCCATATCTGGTGTAAAACAGTTTTCAACCTGGACGGTGACAAGATGTGATCGTCCAGGCTGAGAACCATTGACGAATGAGCTGCTGCGAGCTCAGCTTCAGTGACTAGTGGTGACATCATTGAGGTTAACGCTGGTCACTGAGGGTGTGTTCCAAGTCTGGCCCCTAAACTGCAGTGTTCTCGTTGAGGTCAGCACTACCATAGTGAGAAAAAGTCTTATGGCGCAGCGGTGAGTTTACCACAGTTCACAGTGCAAAATTTCTCACACTGAACTGTGGTGAACACTCTGAGCTCAACACTGCAACGTGACTCTTTTTCTCACTGTGCTAGCGGTGATCGCACCCAGGACACTGCAGTTCAGGGGCCTGGCTTGGGACACAGCCTCAGTGGCAAGCGTTAACCTCAATAACGTCACCACTAGTCACTGAGGCTGAGCTCGCAGTAGCTCATTGCTCAGTGGCTCTCAGCTTGGACTGTCGCATCTTGGCACTGTCAAGGTTGAAAATGGTTTATCCCCCAGACATGGGACAGAGCATCGGACAGGTGAGGGAATGGTTGTTTTTTATTTTTATTTTTTACAGGAGTCCAGGGCTTCAATGGAAAGGGCTTTTGGGGAGTATAACTGTGTTTGTTATTTTTAAATAAAAAAAGTAAAAGTGTGTTTTTTATTTCAAATAAAGGACTTTATACTTCCTGTCTGTTTATTTACAATACAACTATAGGATTAGAAATGGATAGCATAAGATGTTTCTCCATTAGTAAGCTGTGGGCTTGATGTCACCAAACACTACAAAGGTGACATCAACCCAACAAATATGAACCCCACTTGCATGCACATTTTATGGGTGCCTGCGAACTGCTATTTTTTCGTCTGGGGCGACAAAATACAGGGGAACCCACACTGTTTTTTTTATTTATTTATTTAGATAAGTACTCTCACCAGCTGCCGCCTGCTCTTGCGGTTATGTACGCTGATAGGAGTATTAGTCCCATCAGCCAACACCAGTGACCGGAGTTAAAACTTTTACCTCCGGTCATGCTGTCATCTGACAGGGTGGGAAATGCAGCTCTCTGACTGGAGGTAAGAGCTGTTCATCAGGTTTTAGAGAAGTCAACAGTTTTATAAAGGGACTCACAACCCCTTTTACTGTCTTTTTGGCTTTTCAAACAGGACTACAATATTATTATACTTACATATCACATCTCTGAGCTTAAGTTAAAAAAACAGCATTAACCACTTAGGACTGAAATAAAACTTGCTCTTTAGTTAGAAAACTCAAACATTATAGAGGTAAATGCAGACAAATATAATGTTATTGTTTAACAGTCACAGCCCTGCCCTAGCATCATATGTACCAGTGACATGTACCTCATACATATTAAGAAATGGTTTCCTCACCAAAGTAAATAATTAACTCCAGCTAATGAGTTCTTATATAATCAGTACCATGCTACTGTGTGAAATTGTCAGACAGGAATTTGTGTTAAAAATGAGCAAGTAATTACACTTATTAAACTATGACAACAAAAGCTTGAAAAGTAATTGATTAAACTTGAACTACGCTCAACAAATTCACAGACCTGTGTGCTTGATAAGAATGTGGTTATCTACTGTATATACAGTAACCAAATGCCACGTGTTAATATTACTTAAAGTGTGTCTGTCGTTTTCATTTATATTTCATAAATCAACAGTGCACATGAAAATAAGCAACTTTGTAATTTATGTTATCAGAATTACTCAGCCATTATCAAAAGTCTCAATTCTGAGATAAAATCTGTACTCAGAGCAGACGACCTGTCCCATTACTGAGATAGGAAACGGCAGATACTACTGATAAGAGTCTATGGAGGAAGGAGGAGGAGGAGCTGTTTCTAGCTCCTCCCTTTCTCATCTACATAGTGTTGTGTCAGTAGTCTCTGCCATCTCCTATCTAGATGAGAGGGGGAGGAGCTAGATACAGAGCCCCTCCCTCCTCCATAGACTTATCAGTAGTATCTGCCATCTCCTATGTAGATGAGAGGGGGAGGAGCTAGAGACAGAGCCCCTCCCTCCTCCATATACTTATCAGTAGTATCTGCTATCTCCTATGTAGATGATAAGGGGAGGAGCTAGAGAGAGCCCCTCCCACATCCATAGACTTATCAGTAGTATCTGCTATCTCCTATGTAGATGATAAGGGGAGGAGCTAGAGACATAGCGCCTCCCACCTCCATAGACTTATCAGTAGTATCTGCTATCTCCTATGTAGATTATAAGGGGAGGAGCTAGAGACAGAGCCCCTCCCTCATCCATAGACTTATCAGTAGTATCTGCCATCTCCTATGTAGATGAGGGGGGAGGAGCTATAGACAGAGCCCCTATCTCCTCCATAGACTATTATCAGTAGTATCTGCCATCTCTTATGTAGATGAGAGGGGAGGAGCTAGACAAAGCCCCTCCCTCCTCCATAGACTTATCAGTAGTATCTGCCATCTCCTATGTAGATATGAGAGGGAGGAGCTAGAGACAGAGCCCCTCCCTCCTCCATAGACTCTTATCACTAGTATCTGTCATCTCCTATGTAGATATGGGAGGGAGGAGCTAGAGACAGAGCTCCTCCTCCCTCCATAGACTTATCAGTAGTATCTGCCATCTCCTATGTAGATGAGAGGGGAGGAGCTATAGACAGAGCCCCTCCCTCCTCCATAGACTCTTATCAGTAGTATCTGTCATCTCTTATGTAGATATGAGAGTGAGGAGCTAGAGAGAGAGAGACCCTCCCCCCTCCATAGACTCTTATCAGTAGTATCTGCCATCTCCTATGTAGATGAGAGGGGGAGGAGCTAGAGACAGAGCCCCTCCCTCCTCCATAGAGTCTTATCAGTAGTATCTGCCATCTCCTATGTAGATGAGAGGGGGAGGAGCTAGAGACAGAGCCCCTCCCTCCTTCATAGACTCTTATCAGTAGTATCTGTCATCTGTCATCTCCTATGTAGACATGAGAGGGAGGAGCTAGAGAGAGAGCCCTTCCCCCTCCATAGACTCTTATCAGTAGTATCTGTCATCTCCTATGTAGCTATGAGAGGGAGGAGCTATAGACAGAGCCCCTCCCCCTCCATAGACTCTTATCAGTAGTATCTGCCATCTCCTATGTAGCTATGAGAGGG
>JARQOD010000007.1:24504440-24526940 GCA_033576555.1 Oophaga sylvatica
TTTAGAATTTATTGTTGACAAAGGGCAGGAGCCTGTCATTGTGTCACTGAAGGTCAGCCCATTAAGGCTGGGGGATTTAAAAACATAGAACTTTTATAACTCCTGGCTTACAGATAATTCTCAGAATTTCTTTGTCCAAGTTTTCAATGTCATAGAGGTACAAATACTGGAAAGCTTAATTTCCCAGCAGAGGTTATATTTACTAATCATATGCGGTACCAGTTGTATACACAGCCAGTACATTATACAGTCAAATGAGAAAGAATGCTATGTAAAACAGCATAATACATAAAGGTCCTCATTCATAAAGACCAGTGATTTTCTCATCTTAATTTCATGTTGGAGTCAGACACTCTTGGTTCGTTAAGCGTGCCACAAAACCTTATTCCAGTATCTAAAAAATGCTGCAGGTGGTCATGAATTAGACAAGATTTGGCTTCAAGCCCCTGCCGTAGCCCTTCCTGCACCAGCTATGCCCATTTTGGAGGAGCTGGGAAAAGCTGACATGAAAATGGCAAAAAGATGCTACATTTTTGCGCAACAATACATTGCACAATTTATTTATTTTTTACTTTTCAAAGCAATTTACAACAAAATTTTGGCAAAATTGCTTCGATTATTCGGCCGCATAGTATTTAGTCAAATATACCCTATAATAACATCACATACAGCCATGCATACATAGCTGCAATAACACAGCCCGTGTCCGATTCATGTTGTCCTCCGTTCAAGCCGCAATTAATTTCAGATTTGATTTACATGGAGCACAATATTTTGAATCACTGTGTCATATGCTCGTTTTAAAAATTATTTCTATTTGTTTAACCCCTTCATGACCCAGCCTATTTTGACCTGAAAGACCTGGCCATTTTTTGCAATTCTGACCAGTGTCCCTTTATGAAGTAAACTCAGGAACGCTTCAACGGATCCTAGCGATTCTGAGACTGTTTTTTTCTGACATATTGGGCTTCATGTTAGTGGTAAATTTAGGTCGATCATTTTTGCGCTTATTTGTGAAAAAAATGGAAATTTGGAGAAAATTTTGAAAATAATCGCAATTTTCAAATTTTGAATTTATATTGTTAAACCAGAGAGTTATGTGACAAAAAATAGTTAATAAATAACATTTCCCACATGTCTACTTTACATCAACATAATTTTGGAAAGAATTTTTTTTTTTGTTAGGAAGTTATAAGGGTTAAAAATTGACCAGCGATTTCTCATTTTTACAACAAAATTTACAAAACCATTTTTTTTACGGACCACCTCACATTTGAAGTCACTTTGAGGGGTCTATATGGCAGAAAATACCCAAAAGTGACACCATTAAAACTGCACCCCTCAAGCTACTGAAAACTACATTCAAGAAGATTATTAACCCTTCAGGTGCTTCACAGGAACTAAAGCAACGTGGAAGAAAAAAATGGACATTTTAATTTTTCCAACAAAAATTTTCTTTTAGCATCAATTTTTTCATTTTTACATGGGCAACAGGAAAAATAGATCCTAAATTTGTTGGTCAATTTCTCCTGAGAACACAGATACCTCATATGTGGTCATAAACCACTGTTTGGGCGCACGGCAGGGCTCGAAGGGAAGGAGCGCCATTTGACTTTTTGAATGGAAAATATGCTGGAATATAAAGGGTTGCCATGTTGCATTTGGAGAGTCCCTGTGTGCCTAAACTTTGGAGTTCCCCCACAAGTGACCCCATTTTGGAAACTAGACCCGCTAAGGAACTTGTCTAGATGCACAGTGAGCACTTTGAACCCCCAGGTGCTTCGCAGAAGTTTATAATGCAGAGCCGTGAAAATAAAAAATCCTTTTTTTTCCTCAAAAACTGTTTTTTCAACCAGCAATTTTTTTTTCCCAAGGGTAACAGGAGAAATTGGACCCCAAAAGTTGATGTACAGTTTGTCCTGAGTTCACTGGTACCCCATATGTGGGGGGAATCACTGTTCGGGCACACATTTGGGCTCGGAAGGGAAGCAGTGATGTTTTGAAATGCCAACTTTGATGGAATAGTCTGTGGGCGTCATGTTACGTTTGCAGAGCCCCTGATGTGCCTAAACAGTAGAAACTCCCCACAAGTGACCCTATTTTGGAAACTAGACCCCGCAAGGAACTTATTTAGATGCGTGGTGAGCACTTTCAACCCCAAGGGCTACACAGAAGTTTATAACGCCCGGGCATGAAAATAAAAAAATCAATTTTTTTCCACAAACATGATCTTTTAGTCCCCAATTTTTTTTATTTTCCCATGGGTAACAGGAGAAATTAGACCCCAAAAGTTGTTGTCCAATTTGTCTGAGTACGCTAATATCCCATATATGGGAGAAAATTACTGTATGGGCACACGTTGGGGCTCGGAAGAGAAGTAGTGACATTTTGAAATGCCGACTTGATGGAATGGTCTGTGGGCGTCATGTTACATTTGCAGAGCCCTGATGTGCCTAAACTGTGGAAACCCCCCCAAGAGACCCCATTTTGGAAACTAGACCACCCAAGGAACTTATCTAGATGTGTAGTGAGCACTTTGAACCCCCAAGTGCTTCACAGAAGTTTATAACCCAGAGCCATGAAAATAATCATTTTTTTTCCTCAAAAAATGATTTTTAGCCCACAATTTTTTTTATTTTCACAAGGGTAACAGGAGAAATTGGACCCCAAAAGTTGTTGTCCTGTTTGTCCTGAGTATGCTGGTACCTCATATGTAGGGGGAACCACTGTTTGGGCACATGTCGGGGCTCGGAAGGGAAGTAGTGACGCTTTGTAATGCCGACTTGATAGAATGGTCTGGGGGTGTCATGTTACGTTTGCAGAGACCATGATGTGCCTAAACAGTAGAAAACCCCCCCCCAAGTGACCCCATTTTGGAAACTAGATCCCCCAAGGAACTCCTCTAGATGTGTGGTGAGCACTTTTAATCTCCAAATTCTGCACAGAAGTTTATAATGCAGAGCCGTGAAAATAAAAAAATCATTTTTTTTTTCCACAAACATGATCTTTTAGTCCCCAATTTTTTCCCCAAGGGTAACAGGAGAAATTAGACCCCCAAAGTTGTTGTGCAATTTTTTCTGAGTACGCTGATACCAACCCTGACCCCAAAACACCCCTAACACTAATCTTAACTCTCACCCGAACCACAAGCCTAACCCTAAGCTCAACCCTAACCCTAATTCCAACCCTAACCCTAATTCTAACCGTAACCCTAATTCCAACCCTAACCCAAATTCCAACCCTAAACCAAATTCCAACCCTAACCCTAATTCTAACCGTAACCCTAATTCTAACCCTAATCCTAAGGCTAGGTTCACATTACGTTTTACCAGCCCGTTCAACACATAGCGTTGACGTGCTGGAAACGGTATAGCATAACGCGATCGCGTTATGCTATACCCACTAGCGCAGATGAATCAGCAGATGATTCATCTGTGCTAGCGGTGACGGAGCCCAGATGCTGCAGCCCGCGTCCGAGGCTCCGTCACTGAATGACGGCAAGTCGCGAACGCATGCCGCTTTACGACATGCGTTGCGATGCGCCCGCAAATTGGGGTGAATGGCAGCGTTAACGGACTGCGTTGCACCACGTTCTACCGTGGTGTAACGCAGTCCATCTAACGGACTGACATAACGCAATATGAACCCAGCCTAACCCTAATGCTAACTGTTGTGAATGGGTTTGAGATGAGTTCTGAGCAGAGGCTCCCTCTGGTGGTTACAAGCGGTACTAGTGAAGATTGTGAGGACTGGGAATCAGGTGTTACTGACTGGTCTTATATAAGGGAGTCATTTTCCCATCAGGGTTGCCGGTGATCAATTGTTCTGGTCTGAATCCTTCATTCCAGTTTCCCTTGTAGCTGCTGTGTCTTGTCTGCATCTCCTGCTATCAGATAAGAATTTTTCTTCTTTTGTGTTGTTGCTTTATTTTTGCATTTTGTCCTGCACTTCTTTGGGGGCCTTCTGGGTCCCCTCCGGGGGCTTCTGCCTTCTCAGTTTAGTTCAGCCACTGAGTTTTGTTCTTTTGCTTTTTCCAGTTTTTTCAGTGGCTGCTGTTTTGATTTTGTTACACCAGAGAGCTAATTTAGGTGGTAGAGGTCGTGTGATCTCAGGTGATTTTGAAATTAGTAGAGTTGGTGTTTTTCTGGGTTTTCTGGGATTGCAGTAAGTACCCTTCATATCCTTTTCTATTTAGATAGTTTGGGCCCCAGCGTTTGCTCATACTATTTTCTTTCTGTGTCAGTATTTCCTCTTGTCTAACCGCCATTACATGTTTGGGGGCTTTCTATTATCTTTGGGGTTCTGCTCCGGGGCAGATAGCTTTCCTATTTCTATCTTTAGGTGTAGTTAGTTTCTCAGGCTGTGACGAGGCGTCTAGGACCAACGTAGGAACGCTCCACGGCTGCCTCTAGTTGTGGTGGTTAGTCAGGGTACTGCAATCCCATAGATTCCAACTGCTCTGGTGTATTGCCTTTTTTACCTGCACTCCTCAGCTACCGAAACATAACAGTATCACCGGCCTAAAAATTGAAAATTGTATGGTACTCACAGAAGGGAAAAAATATTGTGATAGAAAAAAGGTTGTCAGAGTTGTCAGAGATATTTTTCTGTTTGTTGCATTTTTTTTTTCCCTCTGTATCTCTGGGTGCTGGGGAGGATCTTTTCTCCCAATGGAGTTTGCACAGTTGTCTGGCCGTGTGGATCAGCTTGCCACTGAGGTTCGGAGTATTGCTATCTATCTTGCTGGGTTGCCTGTTGTGGAACCTAGGATCCCCATGCCAGATTTGTTTTTAGGGATCGAGCTAAGTTTCAGAATTTCAAAAATAATTGTAAATTGTTTTTTGCCTTAAAATCTAAGTCCTCAGGAAACGCAGCGCAGCAGGTTCAAATTATCATCTCTTTCCTGCGCGGTGATCCTCAGGATTGGGCTTTTTCCCTGATACCTGGGGATCCTGTTTTGAGTGATGTTGATGCGTTTTTTCAGGCTTTGGGGTTATTGTACGATGAGCCTAATGTCACTGATCAAGCTGAAAAAGCCTTGTTGGCATTAAATCAGGGGCTTGATGACGCTGAGTTAAACTGTCAGAGATTCCGTAGGTGGGCAGTCCTGACCAAATGGAATGACGACGCTTTGGCGGCCCTTTTCCGGAAGGGTCTGTCGGATAATGTAAAGGATGTTATGGTGGGATTCCCTGTCCCCTCTGGTCTCAATGATTCTATGTCATTAGCGATTCAAATTGACAGACGTTTGCGTGAGCGGAGAAGTATGCGTGGAATGGTGTTGCCTTGTGAACCAGCTCCTGAAACCATGCAGTGTGATAGAGTGGTGTCTGGGGCACAGCGTCATGAGTTTCGAAAGCGCAATAGGTTATGTTTCTACTGTGGTGATGCCTCTCATGCTATTTCAGTCTGCCCTAAGCGGGGAAGACGTTTTGCACGCTCAGTTGTCTTGGGTAGTGTTCAGACTAAGTTTTTATTAACTGTCACTCTGATATGCTCTCTGTCCTCATTTTCTGCTCAGGCTTTCGTTGATTCGGGAGCAGCTATTAACCTGATGGATTATGATTTTGCTAAACGTTGTGGGTTCCCCTTGATACCCCTACAGAAGTGTATTCCCCTATGGGGATCGATTCTACCCCTTTGGCTGAGAATAAACCCCAGTTTTCTACTCAGGTGATAATGAGGGTTGAACCTGATCACCAGGAGTGCTGCAAATTTTTGGTTCTATATAATCTGCATGACATTATCGTGCTGGGTTTCCCTTGGTTACAGTCTCATAATCCTGTTTTGGATTGGAAATCTGTGTCTGTAACCAGTTGGGGCTGCCAATGTGTTAATACCAACACTCCTGTTTCTTCTGCCTCCCCCCAGGCTCAGGATGTTCCTGACTTTTTGTTTGATTTTTCTGATGTGTTTAGCGAAAGTAAATCTGCATCCTTACCTCCCCATAGGAGCTATGACTGCGCTATTGAATTAGTGCCGGGTAGTAAATTCCCTAAAGGTCGCCTTTTTAACTTGTCTGTACCTGAACATGACGCTATGCGGTCTTATATCAAGGAATCATTGGAGAAGGGTCATATCAGACCATCCTCTTCACCCTTAGGTGCCGGTTTTTTCTTTGTGGCCAAAAAAGATGGTTCATTAAGGCCGTGTATTGATTATCGTCTCTTGAACAATATTACTGTGAAATATCAATACCCGTTACCCTTGATTTCTGACCTGTTTTCCAGGGTGAAAAACGCTACTTGGTTTACCAAGCTTGACCTCAGGGGGGTGTATAACCTTATTCGCATTAAGCACGGGGATGAATGGAAGATGGCATTCAATACCCTGAAGGGCATTTTGAGTACCTAGTGATGCCCTTTGGGCTCACTAATGCCCCTTCCGTCTTCCAGTCCTTCATGAATGACATTTTCAGGGATTTTGTGGACAAATTTCTGATTGTTTATTTGGATGATATCTTGATTTTTTTCTAATGACTGGGACTCTCATGTGAAACATGTTCGGACTGTGTTCCAGATTTTGAGGGATAATGCTCTGTATGTGAAGGGATCAAAGTGTCTTTTTGGCGTACAGAAGATCTCATTTCTGGGATTCATTTTGTCCCCATCTGTTATTGAAATGGACCCGGTCAAGGTTCAGGCCATCTGTGATTGGGTCCAACCTACTTCATTAAAGGCTCTTCAGAGATTTTTGGGTTTTGCCAATTTTTATCGTAAATTTATTGGTAATTTCTCGGTTATTGTTAAACCATTAACTGATTTGACCAGAAAGGGTTCTGATGTGGTGAATTGGCCTCCTGAGGCAGTCTCTGCATTTCAGGAACTTAAGCAGAGATTCACTTCTGCTCCTGTTCTACGGCAGCCTGATGTTTCTCTGCCATTTCAGGTGGAGGTTGATGCCTCTGAAATTGGGGCAGGTGCCGTTTTGTCCCAAAAAGATCCAGAGACCTCTAAAAGTAACCCTTGTGCCTTTTTCTCTCGAAAATTTTCTCCTACTGAACGTAATTATGACGTGGGTAATCGGGAGTTATTGGCCATGAAGTGGGCTTTTGAAGAGTGGAGACATTGGCTGGAGGGAGCCAAACATCAGGTGGTGGTCCTTATGGACCATAAGAATTGGTCTATCTGGAATCTGCCAAGCGACTCAATCCTAGACAGGCCAGGTGGGCCTTGTTTTTCACACGTTTTAATTTTGTGGTTTCCTTTCTTCCTGGCACTAAGAATGTTAAGGCGGATGCCCTCTCGAGGAGTTTCCTTGCGGACTCTCCTGAGTTATCTGATCCTTCTGTTATTTTGAAAGAGGGTGTAGTTCTTTCCGCCATCTCGCCCAATTTGAGACTTGCTCTGGAGGGGTGTCAGGAGGATAGGCCCGAGCGCTGCCCTGTTGGAAAATTGTTTGTCCCGGACCAATGGACAAAGAGTGTGATGTCTGAGATTCATTGTTCCGCATTGGCTGGGCATCCCGGAATTTTTGGTACCAGAGACTTGGTTAGTCGGTCCTTTTGGTGGCCTACCTTGTCTCGCGATGTCAGGGAATTTGTGCAGTCCTGCGGGACTTGCTCTCGCTCCAAGCCTTGCTCTCGCTCTAGTGGTTTGTTGATGCCATTGCCTGTGCCCAAGAGACCATGGACCCATATCTCTATGGATTTCATTTCCGATCTTCCTGTTTCTCAGAGAATGACCACCATCTGGGTAATTTGTGATAGGTTTTCCAAAATGATACATCTTGTGCCATTACCTAAGTTGCCTTCCTCCTCTGAATTGGTGCCGTTGTTTCTTCAGCACGTGGTTCGTTTACACGGCATTCCTGAGAACATTGTGTCTGACAGAGGAGTCCAGTTTGTTTCCAGATTTTGGAGGACTTTTTGTTCTAAACTGGGTGTTCAATTGTCTTTCTCCTCGGCATTTCATCCTCAGACCAATGGTCAAACTGAGAGAACAAACCAGACATTAGAGACTTATCTAAGATGCTTTGTGTCTGCTGATCAGGATGACTGGGTCTCTTTTTTGCCTTTGGCTGAGTTTGCTCTTAATAATAGGGCTAGCTCTGCCACTTTGATGTCTCCGTTTTTCTGTAATTCTGGTTTTCACCCTCGATTTTCTTCAGGACAGACGGAAGCTTCTGTCTGTCCAGGTGTTGACTCTGTTGTTGAGCGTATGCAACAGATTTGGGACCAGGTAGTGGAGAGGTTGTCCCTCTCTCAGGAGAAGGCCCAGCGGTTTGCTAACCGGCATAGGACTGATGGTCCTCGGTTTAAAGTGGGGGACTTGGTCTGGTTGTCCTCAAAGAATATTCCTATGAGAGTAGCATCTCCTAAATTTAAGCCTAGGTTCATTGGACCTTATAAGATCATGGAGATTATTAATCCTGTTTCTTTTCGTTTGCTTCTTCCAGGGACATTTAAGATCCATAACGTGTTCCACAAGTCCTTGTTGAAGAGGTTTGTTGAGCCAGTGGTTCCTGCTACTGTGCCTCCTGACCCTGTTTTGGTTGAGGGCAATCTGGAGTATGTGGTTGAGAAAATATTGGATTCTCGTTTTTCTAGACGAAGACTCCAGTATTTGGTTAAATGGAGAGGTTATGGTCAGGAAGACAATTCTTGGGTGTTTGCTTCGGACATCCATGCTAGGAGACTTATCCGTGCTTATCATAGAACTCATCCTGACCGACCTGGTTGCTCAAATGAGGGTTCGGTGACCCCTCCTCAAGGGGGGGGGTACTGTTGTGAATGGGTTTGAGATGAGTTCTGAGCAGAGGCTCCCTCTGGTGGTTACAAGCGGTACTAGTGAAGATTGTGAGGACTGGGAATCAGGTGTTACTGACTGGTCTTATATAAGGGAGTCATTTTCCCATCAGGGTTGCCGGTGATCAATTGTTCTGGTCTGAATCCTTCATTCCAGTTTCCCTTGTAGCCTGCTGTGTCTTGTCTGCATCTCCTGCTACCAGATAAGAATTTTTCTTCTTTTGTGTTGTTGCTTTATTTTTGCATTTTGTCCTGCACTTCTTTGGGGGCCTTCTGGGTCCCCTCCGGGGGCTTCTGCCTTCTCAGTTTAGTTCAGCCACTGAGTTTTGTTCTTTTGCTTTTTCCAGTTTTTTCAGTGGCTGCTGTTTTGATTTTGTTACACCAGAGAGCTAATTTAGGTGGTAGAGGTCGTGTGATCTCAGGTGATTTTGAAATTAGTAGAGTTGGTGTTTTTCAGGGTTTTCTGGGATTGCAGTAAGTACCCTTCCTATCCTTTTCTATTTAGATAGTTTGGGCCCCAGCGTTTGCTCATACTATTTTCTTTCTGTGTCAGTATTTCCTCTTGTCTAACCGCCATTACATGTTTGGGGGCTTTCTATTATCTTTGGGGTTCTGCTCCGGGGCAGATATCTTTCCTATTTCTATCTTTAGGTGTAGTTAGTTTCTCAGGCTGTGACGAGGCGTCTAGGACCAACGTAGGAACGCTCCACGGCTGCCTCTAGTTGTGGTGGTTAGTCAGGGTACTGCAATCCCATAGATTCCAACTGCTCTGGTGTATTGCCTTTTTTACCTGCACTCCTCAGCTACCGAAACATAACAGCTAACCCTAACACTAGTCCTAACCCTAACCCTAGTTCTAACCCTAATTGTAATTCTTACCCTAATGGAAAAATAAAAATATTTTCTTTATTCTAATATTGTTCCCTACCTATGGGGGTGATGAAGGGAGGGTTATTTACTATTTTTTTTACTGAATCTGCCGGCTGGCAGATTCGGCGAGCGTACTGTACATGCGCTCGCCGTTTTGGAAGATGGACCGGTCAGGAGAGACGCCGGGAGGAAGACGGCGACTCCGGCGGTAACTGGGGGGAATCAGAGACCTGAGGGGGTGCTTGGAGACCTGGGGGGGATTTGAGGCCTGGGGGGACCAGAAAAAAGAGGAGGGGAGCAGATAGTGAGGGCGGTGTTGGGGGGTTGGATCTCGGTCTCCAGCCATGGCCGATGCTATTGCTCTCAGTGTAAGGGCAGGAACAGACTGCTGTATTTCTCGAGCGAGGATTACATCATAAACCTCATACTGGCTGTCTGCCCTCCTGACCTGAGCTTGACAGATGGATAGAAACATGTGACGCTGTCATGCTCAGGAAAGGATAGGTGCCCAGCCAGTCGGTGCAGTGTGATGCGATCCTCGCACGACTTATATGGCAGTCTGTCTCTGCCCTAAGTCTGAGATCCTCGTTCTGGCCATACATAGACTTACACTGAGTTGTGAATTCCGGCTCACCCAACAAACACTGGAGCGATCTGGCAGGTCACAAACTGCAGAAGACCAACTCAAGCAGTAAGTATGATACCATGAGCAGGGAAGTTATATCAATGGCACCACTCCAGTGGCAAACTAAAAATAAACTCTGGAGTGATGGATTAATGGATTTGGAACAATGCTGGATTCTTCATTAGGCATGTTTTGGCCACAGCGATGAATCAGTTCATACAATAATGTAGAGGTGTTCAATTTTTAGACTTTGATTTTCAAATTGTATGTTACACTTTATTTATTATATTTTCTTGTATATAGTGATAACTACAAATAATATGATGAAATATTAAATGGAGAAGAAATATTTTTGCATTATAAATGAGCAAATTGATTAATAGGACCTTGGTTTAATGGGAACTAGACGGAGACATGTGAACCACCTCTTACGTGCTGGCAGTTTTTGTGAACCACGTCTTACATGCCAGCAATCTTGGCATCTCTTCTGTTTAGTAGACTTAGCACGATGTTATGATTGCATCACGCCACAATAACGATGTCTAGTAGCTGGGCCTACAGATGTATAGAAGCACCAGGAATGCCAGGAGATGGTCCACGTGAATACCAGCTGGCAGCCACAAAATACTGACAAAGCCACAGGACCAGGATCTTGCAAATCAATTCACTTATTTCGGTGTGGCATCCAACTGTGTGACGAAGCCACAGATTTTAAAAATGTAAGTTAGCACATGTCCACTGTATGGTTTGGTCTATATGTGAATATATAGGTGCAGTATCCAGTTCATGTGTCACAGCACAGTGTAAAATTATGAAACTGAACATGATGCAATTATAAAGAAAGCTACATTTAGGATTCAGGTTTTCACAGTGTATACTTCATGATTTGTTTGCCTATCTCATGAATTTTAATCTGCTTTCAACACCCATGTAGGCATAATAACATTATTATTAGTTAATAGTGACTGTAAACCAAAATGTTTTGAACATGTCATCTGGGAGCTCCAAATGTAGGAAAAGTCTATAATCATCAATGGCATGCATGTAAGTAAAACCATATGGTTTACTTAGGTATATTCCTAAAACAAATCCATTATTTACTCAGTGCTCAATAGGGCCATATGGCAATGCACTGCGAGGCTTCTGCAATCTGAGAGCACATCACTACAACACACAGGAAAAGAAAGATCGGAATTCCTCCTCCGGGTTGAAAACATCTCAGCACTCCCAAAACTATTACTGGCAGAAGTGGATTTAATCTGAATTTATTACCTGTTTATATATATGGGCCTCTGCAATATCACATGTTCTTCTTGCCAAGTCAGATCTCTTTGGTCTTCAGAAGGTGCTGGGGATCGTCCCTGAAAAAGTGGAGTCATGAAAAGTCTAAACCATGTATGCGGCTTATGTGCCTCCATCCAACACCTTTTATGCTCATTATACCCTGCACAGAAAGTGGATCACATGCATTTAAAAAAAGACACAAATTGATACTGTATATTATATACTTTATGTATGCAGATAAGTATATTCTCATCAAATTTATTACTAAGTACTGTACTTATTTTTGTTAGTCAAATAATCAGCATTCTCAGTGTTTCAATCAATGATTATAAATAATTTCACACACTCACACTTTTCTAAGGTACCAAACACCAACATACATTCAATGAAATAACACCAACTATCCACGGTGAGTGATTAATAACCTAATTACTTAGTTGCCAGTAAACGTATTTATTTTACTCCCTTATATAATGCCATTAATTCCACATCACTTTACAGACATTATTGGCACTTTCCCCATTGGGGCTCACAATCTAGATTCCCTATCACTAGGTCTCTGGAAAGTGTGAGGAAACAGGAGAACTGGGAGGAAACCCACGCAAACACCGGGAGAACATACAAACTCCTTGTAGATGTTGTCCTTGAACCCAGGACCCCCCGCACTGCAGTGCTAACCAACGAGCCACCGTGCTGCCCTAAATGACAGGCTTTGTTTTCCTGTAATGACGGTATATGGCATCTGCCAATAATAATATCTGCTGTATCCATTTTGTATTATTAATGAGAAGTTATCCCAAAACAGTGCAGGCAACTGACAGCAGGTAATGCATTAGCTGTAATGTACTTTTCTCAAACCAGACCCCCATGACACCAGTGTAAACACTACAGAATACATAATGTACTTCTAGCTTGAAGCGGTCACTTCTGTGATGCGTGCAGTTGCAACTATCCAGATGGCATCAGGACAAAACCATTGAAACGGGCACTTCACAATTTTAGCAACAGGATGGAAGCCTGACATATGGTACCTGGAAAAGGCAGCCATAATGTAGCACAAGTTTTGATTAATGATAGGAAGCAGAGTGACAAAAGTGACTATTTGTTGGCTATTATAACTTTTATGTCTGCTCACAATGTTCCTGTGCTTGTACACCTATCCTCCAGAAAGCTGGAAACCCCTGCCTAATATTGCCCCAGTACAGCTCTGACCCATGGTGAAACGCCCTGTTGCATGTGGACTCAAGACATGGGCTGCAGGCTCGTTAAAGAGGATATGTCACCAGGTTAGAAGTGTTCAATGTGAACACTTATTTTATCCGTTCTTCTTCCTTGAGTATTCTACTTTTTTCGTTTTTAAAATCCACCCATACGACTCCATGGGGGCCTCTTCATTTAGTGCTAATATTTATGCTCTTTACAATAGGGCGTTGCTCACAGATTCTTGGGGGATGTGTCTTTCGGCTGCTCTGTAATATCACCTGTGAGCAAAGACCATAAAAATGATCACTAAATGAAAAGGCCTGTATCCCTGGAACCATATAATGGACATAAAAAAATAAAAATATAATACTCAGAAGAGCAGAAGGAATAAAATAGGAACAAAAATGAGACACTTTTACAGTAACAAAAGAGTTGTCATAAATGGTACATTCTCTAAATGGGATATAGTCAGCAGTGGAGTACTGCAGTGGTCTATGCTAGGACCAATTCTTTTTAACCTCTTTATTAATGACCTTCTGGATGGGATTGAGAGAAAAGTGTCAGTCTTTGCTGACGACAACAAACTATGTAGGATTCTAAAATCTGTCCTTGACTTTACAATATAGAAAAATGATCTGGATAAGATGTCTGAAATTGTCAAACTCTGGGCAAATGAGGTTTAATGTTGATAAATGTAGAGTAATGCACCTGAGATGGAATAATCCTATTGCTGCATATACATTAAATGGGATCATACTCCGGACTACAGAACAGGAGAAGGACTTGGGTATTCTGGTTACAAGAAAGCTAAGCAGTAGTACTCAATGTCAAGCAGCAGCCGCAAAAGAAAACAAGATTTTATGACATATAAAAAGAGATAAAATCCCACGATCCAAGCGCAATGATACTTCTTTATAAATCACTGGTGAGGCCACATGGGATCAAGTTTTAGGCTCCACATTTTAAAAACGACATTCAGAAGTTAGAGTCAGTTCAAAGGCGGTCAACTAGATTATTAGAAAGGATAGCAGGCCTCTCATGGAGAGGCTGGAAAAATTGGGCTTGTTTAGCTTAGAAAAAAATACCTCAGAGAGATCTCATTTACATATATACATATATGTGTGGTCAGTACAAAGGACTGTCACATGACTTATTCCTTCCAAGGACCATACTAAGGCCAGCAGGGGGCACTCATTACGGGTGGAAGAAAGGTGATTCTAGCAGCTAAATAGGAAAGGGTTCTTTACAGTTAGAGCAGTCAGACTGTGGAATGCCGACCACAAGAGGTAGTAATGGCAGACTCAGTACACACAACATTGTGGGTTTTAGATGATTTTTTGTCAAAAAATAATAATTGGTGAAGAAAGGTTGAACTTGATGTCCATTATCTTTCATTTGTTCATTTTCATAGATTTTTGATTTATTATTACTTTTGTCAGATTCATGTTATTTCTGTGACCATTGTAGGTTTTTCTGTCATTAAACGAGGGGTACCAACAATTTTGACCACGTGTACAATTCTGGTAAGAATGTTTTATCTCTGATTTCTAAGGTGTTAAATCCTAGACATGTTCCATCTGTAATAGTATGCACACTGCAGGCAGCCACGAGTCCATTCTATATGTAATGGGCAATATCCTTATGTGATGCCGCTGCTTTGTGCTAATTGGCCACCGTCACATTATATGAGCTGGATCAGACACTCTCAGCGGAAGAGCTGTGTTGTCAGACGCTTGGTAACATAGAGAGACATTCTTTCTTAAGTAAACTTGTTCAGAAACCCATGCACATTGGACCCAGGTTGTACCCAATGGACGATTTTGACGAAATCGATTGTTCATCATTCGATTCTTTAAATGGCGATTGATTGACTTTTGGCTATAAACGTTCATAGTCGTCTGGCATATCTGGTATTTTTGCAATCAATATCCAAACACAGAATGTATGGGTAGATAAGGAAAACACATCCCCAGTAATTAAAGAGAGTTGGAAACTACAAAATAATACATAGATCCTACAAGCATAGGGACTAATAACCCCTCAAAGGCAAAAAAAGAAGACAACATAAAAAATGTAGCAATTTATTCAGGGCCGGCCCGAGAGATTACGGCGCCCTAGGCGAAACTATTTTGTTGTGCCCCTACTATTAAGTATACGTATTTTTTTCTCTCGGGCGCCACCTTAGTGTAGTGTGTGCATTTTTGGTTGTTTGCTTTGCCAACATTTGAAAACTTAGGAGCAAAATAAACGCGCGGGATCAAACACCTGTCAGCAGACGATGCAAACGACTCACGTCCGTAGTTTAGCGCCTCCTTTTCGTGCGTAAATTGAAGCTCAACGGTTTTTCTTTTAAATTTATGGTAAAAAAATTTATGTACACTTTTCTTTCCATCCTAAAACTTTTTGTCTTTTGAAAATATTTTTTATAATTTTTTTCTATTTTTCCTCTGGCGCCCCCTTAGGGTCGGCGCCCTAGGCGGCCGCCTGGTTCGCCTATACGTTCGGGCCGGCCCTGAATTTATTGAGCATCATAATATGGTACAGTGCAAAAATAAATAAAATAGCAATCACGGATCAGTGAGATCTGATATTTTTGTACAACTATCATCCATGGCATATTATGTATGTGCAGATCGTTCCGGAAACAAACGAGCTGTTATTTCCCTTAACCAATCTCTTCTATTATGAAACATTTTTTGCTTGCTATACATTAAAAATGTATGGCTTCATCTGAAAGATATTTGTGCAATGTACTTGGATATGTGCATGGTGCGAACAAACTAAATTTTGTACGAACAATCTTTCATCATTCAATTGTCATCTTGATATTGGGGCCTTTAGTCTGATTTTCAGGAGAAGGGTGAGAATGGCTCTTCAGTCTGTCCCCCTTAAATTATGGAGGAACTCTTTCTTACAAACATCTGATGGCTGCAGCCCCCTGCACACAGTGCTAAATTGCTGATTTGTAGATGCTTTGCCAATATTGTTTCAGTTAAATTAAACCATGTAAAAAAAAGATTAATTTTTTAGGAGGCAGCAGATGGAGTTCGGGTACAGTCACGCATATTGACTAGGATTTCAAATTGATTGTTAATAAATGCAAAATGTTACAACTTTTAATCAGTTTTAGCCTTTCAAGGCTACATTCATGCACCGTGTGTTACCTCCCAAGAAAAAAAAAACAGTTTTTTTTTTCCTCAGGCATCATTCTATTTGCATCTTAGTTGCTTTTTTTTCTCATTTATTTTTTTACACTGGAGCAGGTAGACTGTCTGAACTTTTATTAATCCATTAACTCTACACAATGCATCAGTTATAAAGGGACTAATCTTGGATGGAGTTAACTCTGACAGACTGGAGATGAATCTGTACTTAAAACTCATCTTAGCGTAGTTCAATTAAACTCTATGGTTCAGTGTGCTGATAAGAAAAGCAGACCGCACTAGAACATGTCGCAGTCGCATAGTGTGAATGTAGCCTAATGGCCAGGACTAAAAAGTTTTAAAAAGGGCTTGATCCTCTGTAAAAGTTAGCAGTGGGACGGGACACTAAAATAATTCATACTTTCCCACTGAATTCCTTCTTTGCTCCAGCGCTGGCTATTCGACTTTCTTTGCGGGACCCCAACATATAAGAACCCAATTACCAGTCAGTCACCTGACCCCACAGCTAACCAGTGTCCTCAAGTGGCTGCTGGCCATGACACTGTCTCTCTCCTTGTACAACAGAGACAGTTGGAGCCGCAGCAGTGGAGAAGAAGACATATTCCACCAACAAAGCGGAAAATACAATTTTTTCTTTTCTATATTACAGAAGAAGGGGCTTTATTCTAGTGTCACAAACTTTTCAATAGAGTAGTGTAAAAGTCCATTACTGAATGCTGTAGATTTACAGTGCTTGTTGATTTTCAGGTTAAAAATGAAACATCTAGAAGTGAAACTGCATGTCAATGCAATTTTTTTTATCACTCTAAAGCTGTGTCTCAGCCACCCGGAAATAGCTATATGTCACTATGACAAAACTCTTTAGAATATTTACCCCAGGGAAAGTAAAACCTACAGTAGATATGATTCCAGACTATGCCGTGATTGGCATAAACTAGCATAGGAAACAGTGATGAAAGCCGGGTAACACTGCAAAAATCTTGTTCCACAAACATAGTTTATTCTTACCTTGTGTTATTTGTTTGCTAGAATTTATTGTCAGCAAGATAAGTTTTTTGTCCGTCTTTTAAAGTTTAGTAATTTAAGTTAAAAAGCTAATAAATGACTTGTGTAGCTTCATACAGGGCGATATGCCAGAAACGTCTTAAAACACTTTCAAAAGTCACAAAATATTTGAGCAGCACAGCGTTGTATAGATATTTTCTGACTTCTGGTATTTCCAAAATAGTCAAAGCTTTGGAGGAAGTGAGATGGGGCGTGGCTGAGGCCATCTGTCCAATTTATCAAAATTGTTGGCGTTTCTTAAATTTCTGGTGAGACCACTGAGTAGATGCGCCAAATTCTATAAGTGGCATGCACCTTTTAATGAATTTAATAAGACTGGCGAGTACAACATCAGTCTTAGTGAATTGGCCCCATTGTGCTCTATGTTTCATAGGGGATTCCTTCTGATGTACAGTGTGGACTATAAGTATTTGATAAACTGCCAATTTTGCAAGTTTTCCCACTTACAAAGAATGGGGAGGTCTGTGTTTTTTATTGAGTGTACACTTCAATTGTGAGAGACAGAATCTAAAAAAAAAAAAGATCCAGATAATCACACTGCATGATTTTTACATTATTAATTTGCATTTTTTTGCATGAAATAAGTATTTGATGCAATAGAAAAACAGAAGTTAACCCCTTCATGACCTTGCCATTTTTTGCAATTCTGACCAGTGTCCCTTTATGAGGTAATAACTCAGGAACTCTTCAATGGAACCTAGCGATTCTGAGATTGTTTTTTCGTGACATATTGGGCTTCATGTTAGTGGTAAATTTAGGTCGATAATTTTTGCGTTTATTTGTGAAAAAAATGGAAATTTTGCGAAAAATTTGAAAATTTTGCAATTTTCAAATTTTGAATTTTTATTCTGTTAAACCAGAGAGTTATGTGACACAAACTAGTTAATAAATAACATTTTCCACATGTCTACTTTACATCAGCACAATTTTGGAGACAAATTTTTTTTTTGTTAGGAAGTTATAAGGGTTAAAAGTTGACCAGCAATTTCTCATTTTTACAGCAAAATTTACAAAACCATTTTTTTTTTGGACCACCTCACATTTGAAGTCACTTTGAGGGGTCTATATGGTAGAAAATACCCAAAAGTGACAACCTTATAAAAACCGCACCCCTCAAGCTACTCAAAACTACATTCAAGAAGATTATTAACCCTTCAGGTGCTTCACAGGAACTAAGGCAACGTTGAAGGAAAAAATGGACATTTTAATTTTTCCAACAAAAAATTTTATTTTAGCATCAATTTTTTCATTTTTGCATGGGCAACAGGATAAAATGGATCCTAAAATTTGTTGGGCAATTTCTCCTGAGTACACATATACCTCATATGTGGTCATAAACCACTGTTTGGGTGCACGGCAGGGCTCAGAAGGGAAGGAGCGCCATTTTGGAATGCAGACTTGATGGAATGTTCTGCGGGCGTCATGTTGCGTTTGCAGAGCCCCTGATGTGCCTAAACAGTAGAAACCCCCCCAAGTGACCCCATTTTGGAAACTAGACCCCTCAAGGAGCTTATCTAGATGTGTAGTGAGCACTTTGAACCCCCAAGTGCTTCACAGAAGTTTTTAAACGCAGAGCAGTGAAAATAAAAAAATCATTTTTGTTTCTCAAAAATCATTTTTTAGCCCGCTATTTTTTTATTTTCCCAAGGGTAACAGGAGAAATTGGACCCCAAATGTTGTACAGTTTGTCCTGAGTACACTGGTACTCCATATGTGGGGGGGAACCACTATTTGGGCACATGTTGGGGCTCGGAAGGGAAGTAGTGACGTTTTGAAATGCTGACTTTGATGGAATGGTCTGCGGGTATCATATTACGTTTGCAGAGCCCCTGATGTGCCTAAACAGTAGAAACTCCCAACAAGTGACCCCATTTTGGAAACTAGACACCGCACGGAACTTATCTAGATGTGCGGTGAGCACTTTGAACCCCTAAGCGCTACACAGAAGTTTATAACGCCCGGGCATGAAAAAAAAATCTTATTTTTTCCACAAACATGATCTTTTAGTCCCCAAATTTTTTATTTTCCCAAGGGTAACAGGAGAAATTAGACCCCAAAAGTTGTCCAATTTGTCCTGAGTATGCTGATATCCCATATGTGGGAGAAAACCACTGTATGGGCACACTTCGGGGCTCGGAAGGGAAGTAGTGACATTTTGAAATGCCGACTTGATGGAATGGTCTGCGGGCATCATGTTACATTTGCAGAGCCCATGATGTGCCTAAACAGTAGAAACCCCCCCAAGTGACCCCATTTTGGAAACTAGATCCCCAAGGAACTCCTCTAGATGTGTGGTGAGCACTTTGAATCTCCAAGTTCTTCACAGAAGTTTATAATGCAGAGCTGTGAAAAAAAAAATCATTTTTTTTCCACAAAAATAATTATTTTAGTCCCCAATTTTTTTCCCAAGGGTAACAGGAGAAATTAGACCCCCAAAGTTGTTGTGCAATTTTTCCTGAGTACGCTGATACCCCATATGTGGGGGTAAACCACTGTTTGGGCACACGTCGGGGCTCGGAATAAATGGAGCACTGTTTCACTTTTAGCAGCCAATCAGAGCGATTGTAGCCACGTTGGGTTAAGCCAACCCCCCTGTGGTGAAGCACAAAGGGTCTTGTGCCTGCGGGTCGGGTGACCTTTCAGTGACCCCGGTCACCAGACCCGCAGGAACGCGATCCTTTCATGACACATACACTGTGTCACAGGTTAGGAAGGGGTTAATATTTGGTACAGAAATCTTTGTTTGCAATTACAGAGGTCAGACGTTTTCTGTAGTTCTTGACCAAGTTTGGACACAGTGCAGCAGGGATTTTTGCCCACTCCTTCATGCATATCTCCTCCAGATCTTTAAGGTTTCGGGTCTGTTGCTGGGCAACATTGAGTTTCAGCTCCCTCACAAAGATATTCTATTGAGTTCGGTCTTGGGAATGGCTAGGCCACTCCAGGACCTTGAAATGCTTCTTATGGGGTAACTCATTAATTTCCCTGGCTGTGTGTTTCGGGTCATTGTCATGCTGGAAGACCCAGCCATGACTCATCTTCAATGCTCTTACTGAGGGAAGGAGGTTGTTGGCCAAAATCTCGCGATACATGACCCCATCCACCCTTCCTTCAATATGGTGCAGTCGTCCTGTTCCCTATGCAGAAAAGCACCTCCAAAGTATGATGTTTCCCCTCGATGCTTCATGGTTGGGATGTTGTTCTTGGAGTTATACTTATCCTTCTTCTTCCAAATACGGCGAGTGGAGTTGATACCAAAAAGTTATTTTTTGGTCTCATCTGACTACATGACCTTTTCCCATGCCTCCTCTGGATCATCTAGATCAGTGTTTCCCAAACTCCAATCCTCGCGGCCACCATGGGTCATGTTTTTAGTATTTCCTTTGTATTGCGCAGATGGTGGAAGTATCATCAAGGCATCAGGAATTCTCTCACCTGTGCAACACTATGGAAATTCTGAAAACATAACCCGTGGGGTCCGTGAGGACTGGAGTTTGGGAAACACTGATCTAGATGGTCATTGGCGAACTTCAAACAGGCTTAGTATGTTCTGGTGTGAGCAGGGGGACCTTTGTGCCCTGCAGAAATTTAATCCATGACGGCATAGTGTGTTACTAATAATAATGATTGAGACTGTTATCCCAGCTCTCTTCAGGTCATTGACCAGGTCCTCTTGTGTAGTTGTGGGCTGATTCCTGACCTTTCTCAGAATCATCCTTACCCCACGAGGGAGATCTTGCTCTTGCATGGAGCCCCAGACTGAAGTAGATTGACAGTCATCTTGTGTTTCTTTCATTTTGTAATAATTGTGCCTACAGTTGTTGCCTTCTTGCCAAGCTACTTGCCTATTGTCCTGTAACCCATCCCAGCCTTGTGCAGGTCTACAATTTTGTCCCAGTGTCCTTAGGCAGCTTTTTGGACTTGGCCATGGTGGAGAGCTTGGAGTGTGATTGAGTGTGTGGGAACAGGTGTGTTTTATACAGGTAACAAGTTCAAACAGGTGCAATTAATACAGATAATGAGTGCAGAGTAGCAGGGCTTCTTAAAGAAAAAGAGGCAGAATTCTTGCTGGTTGGAAGGTGATCAAATACATATTTCATGAAATAAAATGCAATTTAATTATTTAAAAGTCATACAATGTGATTTTCTATTTTTTTATTTTTAGATTCTGTCTCTCACAGTTGAAGTGTATCTATAATAAAAATGACAGACCTCTCCATTCTGTGTAGGTGGGAAAACTTGCAAATTTGGCAGTGTATCAAAAGCTTATTTTCCCCAATGTACATGTTGATGTGGATATTTATTTGAATAGCATTATGCAGGATTATATAGTTTGCTAGCCTTAATAAGCTGTTTTTGTTAGTCTTGAGATCCATATTTTTAAAAAAGCAGCAATGCATTAGTACAGAGCCAGCTGTCAGGCAGTGCCGAGGTGTGGTTACAGCCGCCGCACTCTGTGCATTCAGCAATGACTGCAGTCGCTCAGGCCGCACCCCTGTGACTGAAAGCCTGAGGCTGCTGGGAGGAGTAAAGTTTATTTCCTCCCTGTAGCTGGACTTTCAGTGTGACAGCCATACAGCTTCAGAACACTATTAACCTGCAGACTAATAGTGTTTTTTTCACATGACAGGTTCCCTGTAACATAGAGTGTAATAAAATCTACATTTTTAGATAAAGTTTTACTATACAGCAGTGCTGGCTTCAGGTTAGGGGCCCTGGCTACAGGATGATCTGATTGTAAGGAGCCCACTCCCAAGCACAGTAGGCACAACATAAAGATGTATGCATACGGTTTTAGTCTGAGTGATGTTTCATAAAGCTTCTTGCACAACCATTTCTGTGTGTGTTTTTTTTTGTTTTTGTGGTTTTCAAAATATAGTGGGGTAGGTAACTTTCATTCCAGTAAACCAATGTTTAATTACAAAGTGCACAGAGGTAAGTATGATAAATAAACCTAATAGGATACAATAAAATAAGTAACAGCATCATCAACAAATGTAAGTGAAAGTAGCCAAGTAGAAATTGTAATTAGTTGTGTTATGTTTCAACCATAATTCCATTTTTATATTCACATTTGCATTGTTTATATTGCACCAAAGAATTTGAAAAGCCGATAAAACAGCAATGTAAAGAAAATAGCTGCAAACTTTAGATGTGTGCCACTGAGACATTGCTGTAAAAAAACCTGCACAGAACAGGAATTGTAAATTTGATCTTCAGATGGTTTTTATCAAAAAGTGTATGCTTGCCGTTCACTATTATATTTTGGCTCAATGTGATGATTATGGCAATTGGAGTATGTATTTTTCTAGCTTTTTTATCTTGAATTCTACCCCATTGTTTATGCTTACAGGAGCACTACAAAATAAGCATGTCCTTTAAATTACAATATCCATTTTTTTGCTCTCAGGACAACCATTGTAAGTTTAAAATATTCGTTGAAAACAATAACTCTACTCATTAAGCCAGCTTTTAGTGCCATAGCTCCAAAATGTCACCAAAAATAGATAAAATCAACAGTTATAAAAAAAATAAAGTGAACA
>JARQOD010000007.1:24531940-24812453 GCA_033576555.1 Oophaga sylvatica
TCATCAGACCATAGAACCTTGAACCAGTCTGTCTCAGAGTCCTCCAAGTGATCATGAGCAAACTGTAGATGAGCCTTGACATGACGCTTTGAAAGTAAAGGTACCTTACGGGCTCGTCTGGAACGGAGACCATTGCGGTGGAGTACGTTACTTATGGTATTGACTGAAACCAATGTCCCCACTGCCATGAGATCTTCCCGGAGCTCCTTCCTTGTTGTCCTTGGGTTAGCCTTGACTCTTCGGACAAGCCTGGCCTCGGCACGGGAGGAAACTTTCAAAGGATGTCCAGGCCGTGGAAGGCTAACAGTAGTTCCATAAGCCTTCCACTTACGGATGATGCTCCCAACAGTGGAGACAGATAGGCCCAACTCCTTGGAAAGGGTTTTGTACCCTTGCCAGCCTTGTGACCCTCCATGATCTTGTCTCTGATGGCCTTGGAATGCTCCTTTGTCTTTCCCATGTTGACCATGTATGAGTGCTGTTCACAAGTTTGGGGAGGGTCTTAAATAGTCAGAAAAGGCTGGCAAAAGAGATCATTAATCCACACATGTGAAGCTCATTATTCTTGGTGCCTGAACTATTTCTTAATACTTTAGGGGGACCAAACAGAATTCTTGTGGTTTGAGGGGTTGAATAATAAATGACACTCTGAATTAACTTTTAACGTTTTTTTTTAAAAAAAAAATATATATATATAGATTTTTTTTTTTGCTGCAGTGCATTTCCCACTTCCAGGCTGATCTACAGTACAAATGTCACAATGCCAAGTTAATTCCGCATGTGTCAACCAGCTAAATCTGCAGGAGGTTGAATACTACTTGTAGGCACTGTATATATATATATTTATTTATTTATATTTAGATATATATATATTCTCCATTGTTTCAAAATAAGAAACCGTGCTGCGTGTCTTTTTTTGGTCTGTAGTCCCTTCCCACAATTTCTTTAGTTCAATATTGCATTTTACATTTCTGTCAACATCCATATGACGGTTCCTTTATGGTGTATTTTGAGTACACTATGCCTCATGACCCTGTGATTCCCTCTAAAAACTTAAGGTACTTGGTTAAAATTTTTTAATCAAGAAGTGATCATCCAACCACAACAAGGTGAGTCTGACCTCATATGGATGGTCCCTAACGCTAGTGCCTCTCCTCGCCATGTGCTCATAAAGGCCTGATATGAAATGAGGAAGAGATAGAAGCCAGGCTTAGCTCTAATTAAGCCTTTCTGGGAAAGATGAGTAGGTATGTGTTTTTAGAAGTGATCTGTAGCAGATTGTTTGCTGTAATTGTCCATCTTCATAGTCCTTCAGTGGATAACAATCTGCGGAATAAAACAGCCTGAAGTTTGCTAATTGCAGGAAGTTGATTAGAAAAGCAATTCACATTTGATGGCCAATTTCCTTCATTGTGCTGCAGAGTACAGCAATCGTATTTGTCAATTACACTTAATCCCTCACGAAAATACAACCGTGTTGCAGAAATTATTAGAGATCATAATGCACTAAGGTTACCTGAGTTGCCAGCAATTTTATCTCTATTGCCTTCCTTCCTATTCCATGGTAACCTCGCTATAGCAGAAGGCAGATGTCAGACAATTGGCCTATTATATTTAACCATATAAATTCACAAAGAATGGCAAAA
This sequence comes from Oophaga sylvatica, assembly GCA_033576555.1. NCBI lineage: Eukaryota > Metazoa > Chordata > Amphibia > Anura > Dendrobatidae > Oophaga > Oophaga sylvatica. The sequence continues at coordinate 24,533,587 of JARQOD010000007.1, forward strand.
TACTAAGACCTGAGCTGAAAAACACCTGAAAGATTTTACTTTTATCCCCTTCACAACATGGCAATTTTCCGTTTTTGAGTTTTTTTTTTTTCCTCTTTTTATATGAAGCCATAACTTTTTTTTTTATCTTTCCATCGACATAGCCACATGAGGTCTTGTTTTTAGCGTAGCAATTTGTACTCTTGAATTACATAATTTATTTTATCATGTTATGAACTGAAAGGTGGAAAAAATATTCCAAGTGTGTCACAATTACAAAAAGTTTAAAACTTGTCAATTGTTTTTTTTTTTTTGCATTTTTACAGTCTTCACTATACAGTTAAAATTACATGGCAATATGATTCTTCAGGCCTGTGCAATTACAGCGATACCAAAGATGCATAGTTTTTTTAGTGAAAAAAATTCCAAAATTTGGAAAAAATGAATAAAAATGCTTATATTTTTCTTGTCACCATTTTGCAAGACCCGTAATGTTTCCAACTTTTGATCAATGGGCCTGTGCGAGCGCTTGTTTTATGCACTCTGAGCTGAGATTTTTATTCATACCATTTTGGGGTAGATACAATGTTTTGCTGTGTTGCGGCTGCCAAAATTATGTAATTCTGGTTAGATTTTTTTATTCTCATTGTGCAAATTACCAATCAGGTTAATTAACTTTATATTTTGATAAATCTGACTTTTACGGATGTAACAATACCACATATGTGTATTTTTTAACCCCTTCCCGACCCATGACGCCGACGTTGGCGTCATGAAAACCTGTGCCATCCCGACCCATGACGCCACCGTCGGCGTCATGCTATAAATCATGTTACTGCGGGTCGGGGGGACCGGGGTCACTGAAAGGTCACCCGACCCGCAGTAACAGGACCCTTACTGCATCACCACAGGGGGGTTGGCTTAACCCCCACGTGGCCACGATCGCTCTGATTGGCTGTTAAAAGTGAAACAGCCAATCAGAGCGATTTGTAATATTTCACCAATGAAACTTGTGAAATATTACAATCCAGCCATGGCCGATACTGCAATAGCATCTGCCATGGCTGGAGACCGCGATCAGACCCCCCCCCCACACCATGTCACAGCGGTGATAGGCCGCCGCCATCGAAAGATGGCAGCGATCGGTCACCGCCGTCGCTGTCTGCTCCCCTGCTCCTGCGATCACCCCCCCTCACCTCCCGATCCCCCCTCACCTTCCGACGTCCCCTACTCACCTCTCCCGGTCCACCGATGTCCCTGGATCCGTCCCGGCGGCTGCCCGAGATTCTTCATGGGCGCCGCCATCTTGGAAAATGGCGGGCGCATGCGCAGTGCGCCCGCCGTCCGGCGCATGCGCAGTGCGCCCTCCATTGTACAAAAATTTATTTTGATCACTGTGATAAACTATCACAGTGATCAAAATAAAAAAAAAGTAAATGAACCCCCCCTGTCATAGGTAGGGACAAATAATAAAATAAAGAATTTTCTTTTTTTTCCTAGTGGATTTTGCTGCTGATCCGCAGCTGATTTTGCGGCGGATATCGCGGCTGATCCGCGGCGGATATCGCGGCTGATCCGCGGCGAATTTCGCGGTGAATTTCGCTGCTGATCCGCGGCGGATTTCGCTGCTGATCCGCGGCTGATTTCGCTGCTGATCCGCGGCGGATTTCGCTGCTGATCCGTGGCGATTCGCTGCTGATCCGCGGCGGATTTTGCTGCTGATCCGCGGCGGATTTTGCTGCTGATACGCGGCGGATTTTGTTGCTGATCCGCGACTGATTTTGCTGCGGATCCGCGGCTGATTATCTGCTGATTCATCTGCGCTAGCGGGTATAGCATATCGCGTTATGCTATACTGTTACCAGCCGGTCAACGCTACGTGTTGAACGGGCTGGTAAAACGCAATATGAACCCAGCCTTAGGGTTAGAACTAGGGTTAGGGTTAGCATTAGGATTAAGGTTAGAATTACGGTTAGGGTTGGAATTTGAGTTAGGGTTGGAATTAGGGTTAGGGTTGGAATTAGGGTTAGGCTTGTAGTTAGGTTTATGGTTAGAGTTGGGATTAGGGTTAGGGGTGTTGGGTTGGGTTATGATTAGGGTTTGTATTAGGGTTAGGTGTGTGTAGGGGTTAGGGTTGGGGTTAGGGGTGTGTTGGGGTTAGTGTTGGAGTTAGAATTGAGGGGTTTCCACTATTTAGGCACATCAGGGGGTCTCCATACGCGACATGGCGCCACCATTGATTCCTGCAAATTTTGCGTTCAAAAAGTCAAACAGTGCTCCCTTTATTCCAAGCCCCGACGTATGCCCAAACAGTGGTTTATCCCCATATGAGGTATCAGCGTACTCGGGAAAAATTGCACAACAACTTTTGGGGTTCTAATTTCTCCTGTTAACATTGGGAAAAAAAATTGGGGACTAAAAATTATTTTTGTGGAAAAAAAATGATTTTATATTTTCACGGCTCTGCGTTATAAACTTCTGTGAAGGACTTGGAGATTCAAAGTGCTTATCACACATCTATAGGAGTTCCTTGGGGGATCTAGTTTCCAAAATGGGGTCACTTGTGGGGAGTTTCTACTGTTTAGGCACATCAGGGACTCTGCAAACGTAACATGACGCCCGAAGACCATTCCATCAAGTGGGCATTTCAAAACGTCACTACTTCCCATCCGAGCCCCGACGTGTGCCCATACAGTAGTTTTCTCCCACATATGGGATATCAGCATACTCAGGACAAATTGGACAACAACTTTTGGGGTCTAATTTCTCATGTTACCCTTGGGAAAATAAAAAAATTGGGGACTAAAAGATCCTGATTGTGGAAAAAATATGATTTTTTTATTTTCATGTCCGGGCGTTATAAACTTCTGTGTAGCCCTTGGGGTTTCAAAGTGCTCACCACACATCTAGATAAGTTCTTTGCGGGGTCTAGTTTCCTAAATGGGGTCACTTGTGGGGAGTTTCTACTGTTTAGGCACATCAGGGGCTCTGCAAACGTAACAAGATGCCCGCAGACCATTCCATCAAGTCGGCATTTCAAAGCGTCACCACATCCCTTCCGAGCCCTGACGTGTGCCCAAACAGTGGTTCCCCCCACATATGGGGTACTAGCGTACTCAGGAAAAACTGGACAACAACTTTTGGGGTCCAATATCTCCTGTAACCATTGTGAAAATAAAAAATAGTGGGCTAAAAAAATCATTTTTTGAGAAAAAAATGATTTTTTATTTTCACGGCTCTGCGTTATAAACTTCTGTGAAGCACCTGGGGGTTCAAAGTGCTCACTATGCATCTAGATAAGTTCCTTAGGGCGTCTAGTTTCCAAAATGGGTCACTTGTGGGGGAGCTCCAATGTTTAGGCACACAGGAAATCTCCAAATGTGACATGGCAACCGCTAAATATTCCAGCATATTTTCCATTCAAAAAGTCAAATGGGCTCCTTCCTTTCTGAGCCCTGTCGTGCGCCCAAACAGTGGTTTATGACCACATATGAGGTATCTGTGTACTCAGGAGAAATTGCCCAACAAATTTTAGGATCCAATTTATACTGTTGCCCATGTGAAAATGAAAAAAACTGAGGCTAAAAGAAATTTTTGTGAAAAAAAGTACTTTCTTTTTTTTACGGATCAATTTGTGAAGCACCTGGGGGTTCAAAGTGCTCACTATGCATCTAGATAAGTTCCTTAGGGGGTCTAGTTTCCAAAATGGGGTCACTTGTGGGGGAGCTCCAATGTTTAGGCACACAGGGACTCTCCAAATGCGACATGGCAACCGCTAAATATTCCAGCATATTTTCCATTCAAAAAGTCAAATGGTGCTCCTTCCCTTCTGAGCCCTGCCGTGCGCCCAAACAGTGGTTTATGACCACATATGAGGTATCTGTGTACTCAGGAGAAATTGCCCAACAAATTTTAGGATCCAATTTATACTGTTGCCCATGTGAAAATGAAAAAAACTGAGGCTTAAATGAAAATTTTTGTGAAAAAAAGTACTTTTTTTTTTAGATCAATTGTGAAAATGGGGTTAAATGATCACTATGCATTATAATTCCTTAGGGGTCTAGTTCAAATGGGTCACTTGTGGGGAGCTCCAATGTAGCACCAGGGACTTCAAATGAATGGCTAACGCTAAATATTCCAGCTTTTTCTTTTCAAAGTCAATGGCGCTCTTCTTATGAGCCCTGCGTCGCTTTAACGGGTTTTCGACCATATGAGGTATCTGTGTACTCAGGAGAAATTGCCCAACAAATTTTAGGATCCAATTTATACTGTTGCCCATGTGAAAATGAAAAAAACTGAGGTTAAAAGAAAATTTTTGTGAAAAAAAGTACTTTCTTTTTTTTACAGATCAATTTGTGAAGCACCTGGGGGTTCAAAGTGATCACTATGCATCTAGATAAGTTCCTTAGGGGGTCTAGTTTCCAAAAGGGGTCACTTGTGGGGGAGCTCCAATGTTTAGGCACACAGGGACTCTCCAAATGTGACATGGCAACCGCTAAATATTCCAGCATATTTTCTATTCAAAAAGTCAAATGGCGCTCCTTCCCTTCTGAGCCCTGCTGTGCGCCCATACAGTGGTTTATGACCACATGAGGCATCTGTGTACTCAGGAGAAATTGCCCAACAAATTTTAGGATCTATTTTATCCTGATGCCCATGTAAAAATGAAAAAAATCGATGCTAAAAGAAAATTTTTGTTGGAAAAATTAAAATGTCCATTTTTTCCTTCCACGTTGCTTTAGTTCCTGTGAAGCACCTGAAGGGTTAATAATCTTCTTGAATGTAGTTTTGAGTAGCTTGAGGAGTGCAGTTTTTATAAAGGTGTCACTTTTGGGTATTTTCTGCCATATAGACCCCTCAAAGTGACTTCAAATGTGAGGTGGTCCCTAAAAAAAATGGTTTTGTAAATTTTGATGTAAAAAGGAGAAATCGCTGGTCAACTTTTAACCCTTATAACTTCCTAACAAAAAAAATGTTGTTCCCAAAATTGTGCTGATGTAAAGTAGACATGTGGGAAATGTTATTTATTAACTATTTTGTGCCACATAACTCTCTGGTTTAACAGAATAAAAATTAAAAATTTGAAAATTACAAAATTTTCGAATTTTCGCCAAATTTCCATTTTTTTCACAAATAAACGCAAAAATTATATTAATTTACCACTAACATGGAGCCCAATATGTCACGAAAAAACAATCTCAGAATCGCTAGGATCCGTTGAAGCGTTCCTGAGTTATTACCTCATAAAGGGACACTGGTCAGAATTGCAAAAAATGGCAAGGTCTTTAAGGTCAAAATAGGCTGGGTCATGAAGGGGTTAATGAGTCAAAAGGGGGGTGATTTTGAAATTTTTTATATTTAAATTTTTTTTACGTTTCACTGTATTTGTTGGTCCCATTAGTGGACCTGAACCTGCGATCATCTGAACACTTGTTCTATGTACAGCAATACCACAGCATTGCTGTATATAGCAAAAATCAATGTCTCCTATGAACAAGAGCTGCAATATCTGTGTGTAAAGATGTATACCGTATTTTTCGGACTATAAGACGCACCGGACTATAAGACGCACCCAGGTTTTAGAGGTGGAAAATAGGGAAAAATATATTTGAAGCAAAAAATGTGGTAAAATATTTAATAACATAAATAACATACTATTATATGTGGTGTTATTATATATAATAGTATGTTATTATGTTGGAAGCTACGGGTAGAAGATGGTGCTGCGGGACCAGTGTGGTGTCTGTAAAGTACTTGTGAAGACGCTGGAGGGTGAGTATAAGGCCGGGGTCACACATGCGAGAAAATCGCACGATTTCGTGTGAGTCTCTCGCATGAACACCCAGCACTGCCGCTGGCACTCAGACTGGAGCGTGCAGCTGCATTGAAATACATGCAGCCGCACGCTCCGATCCGAGTGCCGGCGGCAGTGCCGGGTTTTCATGCGAGAGACTGACACGAAATCGTGCAAATTTCTCGCATGTGTGACCCCGGCCTGTGAATGGGGGCACGGGGCTTATATTTAAAGCCACACTCCAGCACTGAAAAATAACACTGGAGTGCTGCTTTAAGATCCCATGGGAGAACTATGACTCTCAGCATGTCCTGCAGATCCTATGGCATGCTGGGAGTTATAGTCCACCACTGGAGTGGCAGAGTGCTTTTTTATGTGCTGTCATTACTAACCTTTTCATTAATTCTCTGTTGTACAGTGTGTCTGAAGGACCTGTGATGAAATCATGAAGAGGCAGGGCTTTGTGTGGTCATGTGATGCTCCAGCCCGCCCTCTTCATGACCTCATCACAGGTCCTCCACAGGAGCATTCAGCATCGCATCAGCACAGCCCCCAGGGTGTCAGGTATGCGATGCCTCCTGCTGCACTCTGCTCCTGTCACCTCCTTCTCCTTCTCCTTCCAACACACATCTCCTCAGCTGCTGCAGGAATCAGGCGCTGGGGAACCATGTGGCTCTGTCATTTGCTGTGCCCCCTCACTGCTCAGCTGATAGGTGGGCGGGGAAGCGGCTAATTAATATTCACTGCACTTAAGTATCGGGACCAGTGGTTTCCCCAGCGCTGAATTCCTGCAGCGGAGGGGATATTTTCCTGCCTCCTGCGATCCCATTCCACCGCTGCCCCCTGCCCCCCTCTCCACGTTACATTCCGACCATAAGACGTACCCACACTTTCCGCCCAAATTTGGAGGAAAAAAAAGTGGTCTTATGGTCTGAAAAATACGGTATATACATTAGGGTGCCAAGGAAAAATGAACTTTGCAGATTGCAAGTATTACCTCTCAAATTTGTTCCTTTTGTCATAAGGATTCACCATTTAAAATATGTTGACATTAAATTTAGATTTACCACTTGCTCAAGGCATGTGATGTTATGATCTGCTACAAGCACTAAGGAAAGGTGGGAATTCTGTCCCTACAATAGGACTGAGCTGGATCCCTACGATGTAACGGGGAACCTGATCCTGCGACCAGACCCGCTAAAGTCCTCAGCTAGTCTGAACGAAGACCTATAGTTGCGAGGGAGGAATCCCTACAAGATCAAAAACCAGGGGAGGAGTCCCGAGGAGATAATTTGCATATTCCCAGTGCCTTCTGGGATAATGAAGAGTCTCCGCGAGCTCAAGGAACACTGGATTTTGGCTGTTGCGGCTGAAAGGAGGACATCAGTAAACCAGGGAGGAGTCCCGAGGAGATAATTTGCATATTCCCAGTGCCTTCTGGGATAAGTGAAGAGTCTCCGCGGCTCAAGGAACCCGGATTTGTGTGCGTGAAGAGGACTCATAACGGGAGTCGAGAGATAATTTGTTTCCAGTGCTTCTGATATGAGTCTCGCGGCTAAGACAGGTTTGGCTGTTGGCTGAAAGGAGGACATCAGTAAACCAGGGGAGGAGTCCCGAGGAGATAATTTGCATATTCCCAGTGCCTTCTGGGATAAGTGAAGAGTCTCCGCGAGCTCAAGGAACACTGGATTTTGGCTGTTGCGGCTGAAAGGAGGACATCAGTAAACCAGGGGAGGAGTCCCGAGGAGATAATTTGCATATTCCCAGTGCCTTCTGGGATAAGTGAAGAGTCTCCGCGAGCTCAAGGAACACTGGATTTTGGCTGTTGCGCTGAAAGGAGGACATCAGTAAACCAGGGAGGAGTCCGAGGAGATAATTTGCATATTCCCAGTGCCTTCTGGGATAAGTGAAGAGTCTCCGCGAGCTCAAGGAACACTGGATTTTGGCTGTTGCAGCTGAAAGGAGGACATCAGTAAACCAGGGGAGGAGTCCCGAGGAGATAATTTGCATATTCCCAGTGCCTTCTGGGATAAGTGAAGAGTCTCCGCGAGCTCAAGGAACACTGGATTTTGGCTGTTGCAGCTGAAAGGAGGACATCAGTAAACCAGGGGAGGAGTCCCGAGGAGATAATTTGCATATTCCCAGTGCCTTCTGGGATAAGTGAAGAGTCTCCGCGAGCTCAAGGAACACTGGATTTTGGCTGTTGCAGCTGAAAGGAGGACATCAGTAAACCAGGCGCGCCTAGCGGCGCGCGAGTTTTGGCTTATATTTCACCGCTTGATTATCTCTTGAACAATAAGAACATGGAAGAGGCCAGGAGCCATGTGGTGAGCTGCATTTCTTGCTACATGTTCATAGACTTACCAGTGGAAAAGCCAAATTTCACATGCCACAAATGCAAGCTTGTGTCCCTGTTGGAGGAAAAGTTGCAAAATCTGGAAGAGAGGTTATCTACATTGAAGACCATTAAGGAAGGTGAAGAGTTCTTAGACAGAGCAGAATTATCTCTTCATGGTACAGAAAGAGAAGAAATTCGAAGTGCAACTGAAGAAACAGAGGAATGGAAGCATGTGACCCAAAGAAGCAGGAGGATCAGGAGGCAGTCAGCACCAATTCTGCTCAGAAACCAGTACCAGGCTCTTACACAGGAGAACGATGAAGAAATACTTCAGGATAAGACTTTGCCCACAAAGAGTAACCTTGTACGCCCTCAGAGTCCTCCTGAATGGAGAAAGAAAAATGTTGTGAAGAAGAAACGGAGAGTTGTTGTCATGGGGGATTCCCTGTTGAGAGGAACAGAGGCTGCTATCTGCAGACCAGATATAACCTCAAGAGAAATGTGCTGTCTTCCAGGTGCAAAAATTAAAGATGTGTCTGACAGGATATCAGGACTCTTCAGACCTAAAGATGACTACCCATTCCTGCTAATACATGTGGGGACAAATGACACCACAAGAAGTGACCTGGAAACCATCTGCAGTGACTTTGAAAACTTAGGTAAGAAAGTGAAAGAACTGGGAGCGCAGGTGGTCTTCTCCTCCATCCTTCCAGTGGATGGCCATGGAACAAGGAGGTGGAATAAGATTCTGCAGGTGAACAACTGGCTACGTCGATGGTGCCGTCAGCAAGGATTTGGATTTCTGGATCACGGAGTGAATTACCTGTACGATGGACTACTTGCTAGAGATGGGGTGCACCTTACGAAGACTGGAAAACATGTATTTGGAAGTCGCCTTGCTACACTCATCAGGAGAGCTTTAAACTAGAACAATGTGGGAAGGGAAGCAAAACGCCAGCAAAAGCCATACACCTGACAAATGCTATTGAGAACTCTGCTATTAGAAGTGAAGGGGAAGAACAAAGACAAAAAAATCTACATAATAAAAATATTGAAGAAAGAGAAACCAATCACAAACTAAAGTGTTTCTATACGAATGCACAAAGCGTGGGCAACAAACAAGGAGAACTGGAGCTACTAACGCAGGAGAAGAAATATGATGTCATTGGAATCACTGAGACTTGGTGGGACGATACACATGATTGGAATACAAGGCTAGAAGGTTACAACTTATTTGCAAGAAACAGACTTGATAAACGAGGAGGAGGTGTTGCATTGTATGTTAGAAAAGCGTATATCTGCACAGAGATTGAAGCTTCAGAGACTGGGAGTTCTGTGGAAACTGTTTGGGTAAGAATACAAGGACAGAACAATGGAAAGGACACCATTGTAGGCATTTACTACAGGCCGCCTGTGCAAGCTGAAGATATGGATGAACTCTTTATGCATCAAATGGCCAAGTTCTCCAAAAAATATGACATAGTGGTCATGGGAGATTTCAACTATCCAGACATTTGTTGGGAATCTCTCTCAGGCAAAACTAACAGGTCCAGGAAATTCTTATCCTCTCTTGCTGACAACTTTATCTTCCAAAAGGTAATGGAGAAAACAAGGGGATCTGCTACCTTGGATCTAATCCTCATAAACAGGGAGGAAATGGTGGAGGAGGTGAGAGTGGCTGGGACCCTAGGAGGTAGTGACCATGCTATTTTAGAATTTTGGATAACAAGAGGAGGAAGACCTGTGAAGACTCAGACGTCAAGGTTAGATTTCAGAAAGGCAGATTTTAAGGAACTCAGAAACAGAATTGGAGGGATCCAATGGCTGGATATCCTTAAGGACAAAAATGTCCAGGAAGGATGGAAAATCTTGAAAAATGAGATTCTCAAAGCACAATCGTTAACAATTCCGAAAAGAGGGAAGAATGGGAAGCATTTAAGGAAACCAGGATGGATGAACATAGAACTTAAACACATGCTAAAAAGGAAGAAAGAAATGTTTATCAAATGGAAAGAGGGAGGCATATCTAAAGAAGAATATAATGCCGTCTGCAGAACCTGCAGGGCACAAATCAGATTATCTAAAGCTGACAATGAATTAAGGCTTGCAAGTGACGTCAAAAGCAACAAAAAGGATTTTGGGGATATGTCAAAAGTAAAAGAAAAGTCAAAGATGCTATAGGATTTTTACAGGATGAAAATGATGAAATGGTAAGTCAGGATGTTGAGAAGGCTGAACTTTTAAATTCCTATTTTGCATCTGTTTTCTCTCAGAAAGGAAATGTAACATCAACTGATCTTCACTGTCCTATTAAAGGAATAGAAGAATCCAGGATATCTATAAACAGAAAGACAGTGAGGAAACACTTAGCTAACCTAAATGAATTCAAGTCTCCAGGTCCAGATGAATTACACCCCAGGGTACTGAAGGAGATAGCGGAAGAAATTCTTGAACCACTGTCCATAATCTTTGAAAATTCTTGGAGAACAGGAGCAGTCCCAGAAGACTGGAGAAGAGCAAATGTTGTTCCTATCTTCAAAAAGGGGAAGAAGGTGGACCCAGGGAACTACAGGCCGGTGAGTCTGACTTCTATACCAGGAAAGATCTTTGAACAAATTATTAAAGAACATGTATGCAAGTACCTGGATAAGAATGAAGTGATTAAACAGAGTCAGCATGGGTTTGTAACTAATAAGTCATGTCAGACTAACTTAATTTCCTTCTATGACAGAATCACTGACTGGGTGGATCAGGGAAATGCTGTAGATATAGTATATCTTGACTTCAGCAAAGCATTTGACAAAGTATCTCACACAATCCTTATTGAAAAAATGACTAAGTATGGAATGGACAAGGCAACTGTTAGGTGGATTCATAACTGGCTTAGTGATCGGACCCAAAGAGTGGTTGTAAATGGCTGCACATCCAGTTGGAAGAATGTCTCAAGTGGGGTACCACAAGGCTCTGTTTTGGGCCCTGTATTGTTCAACATCTTTATCAATGATTTAGATGAAGGAATTGAGGGTAAACTGATCAAATTTGCTGATGACACAAAGCTAGGAGGGGTAGCTAATACTAGAGAAGAGAGAGAGAGGATTCAAAAAGATATACATAAACTGGAGCAGTGGGCAGCAACTAACAGAATGGATTTTAACAGGGAAAAATGCAAAGTACTACATCTGGGCAATAAAAATGAAAAAAGCATATACAAAATGGGAGGAATAGGGCTAAGTAACAGCACATGTGAAAAAGACTTGGGTATACTAATTGATCACAGACTTAACATGAGTCAACAGTGTGATGCAGCAGCAAAAAAGGCAAATGCAATTCTAGGATGTATCAACAGAAGCATACAGTCTAGATCACGTGAGGTCATTATTGCCCTCTACTCCTCTTTGGTCAGACCTCATCTGGAATACTGTGTCCAGTTTTGGGCACCACATTTTAAAAAAGACATCAACAAACTGGAGCAAGTTCAGAGAAGAGCCACCAGAATGGTGACCGGTCTGCAAACCATGTCCTATGAGGAACGGTTGCAGGATTTGGGAATGTTTAGCTTGCAAAAAAGAAGACTGAGAGGAGACTTAATAGCTGTCTACAAATATCTCAAGGGCTGTCACATTGTAGAAGGATCATCTTTATTCTCATTTGCGCAAGGAAAGACTAGAAGCAATGGGATGAAACTGAATGGGAGGAGACACAGATTAGATATTAGAAAAAACTTTTTGACAGTTAGGGTGATCAATGAGTGGAACAGGCTGCCACAAGAGGTGGTGAGTTCTCCTTCAATGGAAGTCTTCAAACAGAGGCTGGATAGACATCTGTCTGGGATGATTTAGAGAATCCTGCTTTGAGCAGGGGGTTGGACCAGATGACCCAGGAGGTCCCTTCCAACTCTACCATTCTATGATTCTATGATCTAGGGACTGGGTGAAAAGGTGGACACCTCCTAACAGAAATTGTAGCAGGGAAAAATAAAACAGAAAACAAATACTAAGAGATCCTAAGATCAAGCAAAACTGACAGAGTAAGGCACCTAAGCACCCGGCTAGCTTAAGAGTAGATAATACAATGAAGTCCAGCAAAGCCAGAAGGGCGGAGCCAGACTAAATAGGGAAAAAAGGTCATGTGACAGAAACTGAAACAAAATCTGACAAGAGGGTTATAACAGTACCCTCCCTTCAAAGAGGATCCTCCGGATCCCCTATGACTTAGGCTTATCCAGAAATCTCTTGTGAAACGCTCTGACAAGTCTAGACGCAGAAACATCATCCGCCCTCACCCATGAGTTATCCTCGGGTCCATAACCTTTCCAAGCGACGAGGTACTGCAAACCCCCTCTATACCGTCTAGAATTTAGGATGTGGGAAATCTCATATTGCCCGTCCTCCACCACCAGGGGAACAGTGGCCGAGACGTCTCCATCTGAGACCTCAGCTTTTTTCAAGAGAGAAACATGAAACACCGGATTAATCTTCCAGGAGGTAGGAAGCTCCAACTTAACAGCAGATTGGTTAATAACCTGAAGCACCTTAAAGGGCCCTACAAACTTGGGACCCAATTTCTTAGACGGAATCCTCAAGCGCAGATTCTTAGAGGACAACCAAACCATGTCACCAATAGCAAACAAAACCTCTTGTCGTTTTCTATCAAAATACACTTTGGATCTTTTGTTAGCCTCCTGAAGATTACCACGCACATCAGTCCAAACTCTCTCCAAAACACCAGAAAAATTCTCCTCTTCAGGTACAGCCGATCCCAACTTGGAAAATGACCCAAATGACGGATGTCTCCCAGAACAACAAAAAAAAGGCAAACAACCAGCAGAAGCGGATGTATGGTTGTTAAGAGCAAACTCAGCAAGTGGCAGAAACTCAGACCACCCCTCTTGATTATCAGTCACAAAACAACGCAAAAACTGCTCAACATCCTGGTTTTTCCTTTCTGTCTGGCCATTAGACTCAGGATGATATCCGGATGAAAACGACAAATGAACTCCCAACCTGTCACAAAAGGCGTGCCAAAAACGAGCCACAAACTGAGGTCCCCTATCAGAAACAATGTCAGTAGGAACACCATGTAGTCTGACTATCTCCTTGACAAAGGCCTTAGCGAGAGTCTTAGCGCAGGGCAGTTTGATGAAAGGAACCAAGTGACACATCTTGCTAAAACGGTCCACGACCACCCAGATGACAGTGAAACCCTCAGAGGGGGGAAGGTCAGTAATAAAGTCCATAGCCAAATGTGTCCAAGGTGCACTAGGAACCTCCAGAGGGCAAAGCAACCCCGCAGCAGGAGTATGAGAAGACTTAGATCTAGCACACACAGTGCATTGACGTACCCACTTAATGACTTCCTTCTGCCATCCTGGTCACCAAAAACTGCGACCCACAAGTCTCTTGGTCTCAGAGATTCCAGGATGATCTGCCAAGCGAGAGTCATGACATTCAACAAACAAATCTCTCCTCAGGGTACCAGGCACAAACAACCTCCCATGAGGTGTGTTAGATGGGGCATTCTCCTGTGCTTTAAGAATCTCATCTTCCAACACGGAGTCCAAACCACAATAACAACCCCCTCTTGCAAGATGTTTTCCTCCTCCTCCTCAGTACCCACCATAGGAGAAAAGCTGCGAGACAAAGCATCAGCTTTAATATTTTTAGTACCTGGGATGTAAGTAACGGTAAAATTAAACCGTGAGAAAAACAGTGCCCACCTAGCCTGACGGGCATTCAAGCGTTTGGCAGCATCAAGGTAGATCAGATTTTTATGATCGGTGAAGACTTGAATGGGAAATTCCGCTCCCTCCAAAAAATGACGCCAGTGTTCAAATGCGAGTTTAATTGCCAACAATTCCCGATTACCGATATCATAATTTAGTTCAGACTCAGAAAATTTCTTTGAAAAAAAAGCACAGGGATGTACTCCATCCGTCTTTGCCTGAGACAACACTGCGCCGACCCCCACAGAAGAAGCATCAACCTCAACCAAAAATGGTTTAGTCACATCAGGCTGCGTAAGGATGGGAGCAGAGCTGAACCTCTCCTTTAGCAACACAAAAGCCTCAATGGCCTCAGTAGTCCACTGAACCGCATCAGCACCTTTCCTGGTGAGATCGGTCAGAGGTTTGGCAATCACAGAAAAATCTTTTATGAATTTTCTATAATAATTGGCGAACCCCAAAAACCTCTGTATTGATTTCACACCAATAGGTCTAGGCCAATCCTGCACAGCTTGCACTTTCACCGGATCCATCTCAAAACCTTCACTGGAGACAATGTAGCCCAAAAAACTAAGTCTCTGTACAGCGAACTCACATTTTTCTAGTTTGGCAAAAAGTGATTTATCACTCAGTAACTGTAATACTTCACGCACACTCCTCCAATGAGACTCCAGATCCGGTGAATAAATCAAAATGTCATCCAAATACACAACCACACTTCTGCCGATCAAAGGTCTAAGGATGTCATTAATAAGATTCTGAAAAAATGCCGGAGCACTGGAAAGTCCAAAAGGCATAACCAGATTGTAACGGGTCCGGGGGGCGGAACCTCTGAGCTACTATACAAGGGGGCGGTCCTTGTAAGGGAGCGGGTGGCGACCAGGGTAGACAGGCAGACAGTCACAGCAGGTAACCGGGGCAGTCTCTGGATGGACGGGCAGGAGGTCACGGCAAGTGACCGGGGCAGTCTCTGGATGAACGGGCAGGAGGTCACGGCAAGTGACCGGGGCAGTCTCTGGATGAACGGGCAGGAGGTCACGGCAAGTGGCCGGGGCAGTCTCTGGAAGAACGGGCAGGAGGTCATGGCAAGTGACCGGGGCAGTCTCTGGATGAACGGGCAGATACGACCTGTGATGGCTGAGCCTCCCGGTAGGCTAGCAGGCAGATAGCAGATGAGCGCTCCCAGGTGAGCGGGCGAGAGTCTCTGGAATAGCAGGTGGTCACCGAACGTGACGGCAGAGCCTCCAGGTAGGCTAGCAGGCAGGCAACAGATGAGCGCTCCCAGGTGAGCGGGCGAGAGTCTCTGGAATAGCAGGTGGTCACCGAACGTGACGGCAGAGCCTCCAGGTAGGCTAGCAGGCAGGCAACAGGTGAGCGCTCCCAGGTGAGCGGGCAGGCTGGTCCATAGACAGACTGGCAGGTGATGGTGGACAGACTGTCGGACGGTGGAGCCTCCAGGTAGGCTAGCGGGCTGGTAACAGGTGAGCGCTCCCAGGTGAGCGGGCAGGAATCTGGCAGGTAACAGGCAACGGAACCTGAGGGCTGAAGCAGAGTAGTGAACAGTGCAACAACATTGCTCGGGCACCTCCATTTTGGAGGAGGTGCCTTATATATAGTGAAGTCCTCCGGCCATTGGCCGGGGACTATTTAGGAGGACGCGCGCGGCCCCTATAAGAGGAAGGGAGCGCGCGCGCGTGCGCTTTAAGCACAGTGGCCGGAAAGGAGCGCACGCCACCAGCAGAGCGGGAGGAAGACGGGCCCGGAGCAGAGGGGTGAGTGGAACAGCGTCCCTGCCTAGCAGAGGGCAGGGACGCCGAGGCTACACAGATTCTCAAAATGACCCAGTGGAGTGTTAAACGCAGTCTTCCATTCATCCCCCTCCTTCATGCGCAACAAATTGTATGCCCCTCGAAGATCAATTTTAGAGAAACCACTTGGCCCCCACTAACTGGTTAAACAAATCAGGAATCAATGGCAGTGGGTAAGGATTGCGTACAGTAATCTTATTAATCTCACGAAAGTCTAGACAAGGCCGTAAACCGCCGTCCTTTTTTTTAACAAAAAAAAATCCAACCGCCACAGGAGATTTGGAAGGCCTAATGTGACCGGCGGCCAAGCTTGTCTGTATGTATTCCTCCAAAGCCTTTCTCTCAGGAATAGTCAAATTAAATAAACGACTTTTAGGAAGAGTCGCTCCAGGGACAAATTCAATTGCACAATCATAATCTCTATGAGGAGGCAATACCTGCGATTCCTTATCAGAAAAAACTTTCCAAAAATCCTGAATAGGTACAGGTAACTCCCCCTTAACTACAGCAGCAATACGCCCGTTACAACACTTGTCATAACAATTGGGACTCCAGGACTTAATTTCATTGGTAGACCAATCCAGTACTGGATTGTGCAATTTTAACCAGGGTAACCCCAAAATCACCGGTGAGGGCAAATTATTCAAAACTACCAAATCCAAATTCTCTTGATGAACACCATTAATAGTAAGAGGAAATTCACAGATATGGTGAGTAACATTTTTTAAGTGAGAACCATTCACAGACACCACATTAATAGGGGAAGACAGAAGTTTGGGTTTTAATTTTGTTTTTCCAAAAATTTCCCATCAATCACATTGAGAGTTGAACCACAATCCACAAATACCCGAAACTCCATTAATTCCTCCTCACCAGCAGTGGTAGCAGAAAGAAAGACACCTTTATTGTTTAAACAAGCTATACGGGCGAAACTGACCTCATTTTTTTTTTCTCTTTATTCATTCGAAGCGCACAGTTCTTAATGAAATGCTCAGATTTACCACAATAGAAACACAAGCCCTTAGCAAATCTGCGTTATTTTTCCCGAGAGTGAGGTGTCATTGCTCCAATTTCCATCGGCTCTGCAATGTCAGTACATTCCTTCTCCAAACTTGGAGCTGACAAGGCAGATTTACTCTCATTAACCCTTGCACGCAGTCTCCTATCCACCCGTATGGCTAATTGCATAGCCTCTTGCAAGTTACCAGGTATAGGATAAGCAATCAGCAAATCTTTAACCCTTTCACTTAACCCTGCAAGAAATAAACTTTTCAAAGCTGAATCATTCCAGCCCACCTGTGTGGACCACCTTCGGAAGTGAGTACAATATTTTTCCACATTACCTGATCCCTGTCTCAAACGTCTCAATTCTGTCTCAGCTGATGAAACACGATCCGGATAGTCATATAACAACCACAAAGCAGAAAAAAAACTATCCACAGATCTAAAGCATGGATCACTAGGCTGCAGAGAAAAGGCCCAGTCCTGAGGTTCTTTGCGCAAAAGTGACATTATGAACCCTATGCGCTGTGATTCATCACCAGAGGATCTGGGTCTCAAACGGAAATACAACAAGCAAGCATTTTTAAAAGAAAAAAAATCTTGTTGTTCACCAAAAAATAAATCAGGCAAACGTACCTTTGGCTCCACGAAATGTGCTCCAGAACAACTACTCACGTGTTGCTGGATTTCAGCCACCTCCAGAGAGAGACCCTGCAGGCGTTCAGCCAAATCCCGAACCGACACCATGATGGAAAACAGAAAATCTTTCCTTAGAGATTTTTTTTTTCTTTGGGCTGGACTTACTGTTATGATCTGCTACAAGCACTAAGGAAAGGTTGGAATTCTGTCCCTACAATAGGACTGAGCTGGATCCCTACGATGTAACGGGGAACCTGATCCTGCGACCAGACCCGCTAAAGTCCTCAGCTAGTCTGAACGAAGACCTATAGTTGCGAGGGAGGAATCCCTACAAGATCTAGTGACTGGGTGAAAAGGTGGACACCTCCTAACAGAAATTGTAGCAGGGAAAAATAAAACAGAAAACAAATACTAAGAGATCCTAAGATCAAGCAAAACTGACAGAGTAAGGCACCTAAGCACCCGGCTAGCTTAAGAGTAGATAATACAATGAAGTCCAGCAAAGCCAGAAGGGCGGAGCCAGACTAAATAGGGAAAAAAGGTCATGTGACAGCAAACTGAAACAAAATCTGACAAGAGGGTTATAACATGTGAATTATTCCATGTTTCTCATTTTTCACAATATTGTACACACAATAACCACTAAAATTTAACCACTAGCATTTAAAAAAAAATAAAAAAAAACAAAACCTAAAAGTTCAAATCATCCCCCTTTCGCCCCAAAATTAAAGGATTAAAAAAAAAAAAAATATATATATATATATATATATATATATATATATATAATACATATATATATATATATATATATATATATATATATATATATATATATATATATATATATATATATATATATATATATATACATTTGGTATCGCCACGTTCAGAAACACCCGATCTATCAAAATATAAAATCAATTAATCTGATCGGTAAACAGCATACATACTATACATAATGCAGATATGCATGACAATAAATACTAACCAAACATTTAAAACTGCAATATGATGTGCCATAGAGCAACCAGTAAATGATAACTAATCTTAAAAAGAGAAAATTATAAAATATCTATGACCAAAAAGGAACAAAATTAGGAGGTAAGACCTTCAAGAACTTGCTACTTAATTTTTACCATGCATTTCCTTGGCACCCTAATGTACATGCTTCTATTATAAAACAATACTGTGATCATAATGCTCTGATCATATTGACCCTGTCAGGCTATAGGTAAATCTCATTTACACAGGACTATGATTCGTAGTAGCTTTTGTTTCAGAGAGAATTGCCCCTATGAAAATGTGTGCCAATCAAACAAGTAAATGCTGTTTTCTGGTTTGATCGCATCTTTTATTGAACCATAAATTAATCATTTTCAACAGCACATTCCCTTGTGTTAACAGAAAGATGTACAGGCAAAAGTAATGAAACTGAACATCATGAAAATGTTCGATTGCTCGTATACGCATATATACACATACTGCCCATAATGGCTTCATGCACTAACCTACTTGCTATGTAGTCGATTGGCCCTTGTTACTGGCAGGTTATCTGCCTGTGTAAATGAACCTTTCCCAAAATTATGACTGAGGAAAGGTAGATATTGGACAGGTTTGGTGGGCCTTAACCAACTGGCAAACATCTCTCTATTGGTTTACTTTTGGGTGAACATAATCAATATCCCAATTATTGAACATGAAAGGACTTGGAAAAATTGAGTGAATATGTTGTATGTCATTTAAAAAACAAACAAACATAAGATAAGATTATGAAAGATATCAAAAAGGTGAAAATATTCCAATCAGGATAATTGATTGTAGACATAAATGAGCTCTTCATTACTGAAGTACCAATGTATTATCACTGACCATTCCTTTCTATATTCATACTACCATCCATATAAAATGTCATATATGCTGATGTGTAATCTGCAAGTGATTTTTTTTTTAGAAGAATCTCTGCTATTCCTCATTCAGACATCCATTTTTCAAATACGTGTTCTATCCATGGTTTTCACGCATTGAACACGCACCCATAATAATCTATGGTGCTGTTCACCTGTCCATGTGTTTTTGCTGACCTTGTGTCCACTAAAAAAGTCATGGAGAAATCTCCGTTTTTGATCGGCGTGAGGATATAAATGTCGTTCATGTGAGACAAATCACTCTCTCGTGATAGGTAGCGGTACAATATCACCCATCCGCTCAGAGATACTTTTATTTGCTTGGTTTACAGTTATAAACATTGGTATGTCAGACTGCTGCAAAGCACATTTGTTTCTTGTTAGCCAAACCAGACTATTGCTCCAGTAATATGGATGGAATTAAAGAAATGTTAATAGTTCTAGTCTTCTTGAATTATTCAAAATAACTTGCTTCATTAGGCACGTTGATTAATATACTTGCCCAGTGTAGAGCCTTTGATTTTCTAAAGTTTCAGGAAGCTGTACCCCACTGTGACGACTGATTCATATCTTTAAACCACTATCTGTCTCTATTTTCACAGACACAATTTACATTTTCACTATTTAACCTCTTTGTGTCACGCCTCTTATTCATAGACTGTAGGGGAATGTGTTTTTTGTTATAGAGCTATACAAATATTTCTGTTCTTGCTGTACCTAAATTGTCAGATGAGAAAAAGCTACTGTATCTGTTTTTATCATTTTAAGTATATCTTACTGATAAATTTAGATGATTACGGTATCTTGGAATATTGTAGAAATAATAGTATCAAGCTGCAAATCAGAAAAAAAGGCCATGAAAAATGTAGAAATTTCACTTTGAATAAAAAAAAAATAAAAAAATTCATTATATGAGATGACAATTAGAAATCCCAGGGACTGTAGGGCTTCAATATTTTTCCTACAATTTAGTGTTGCTGCAGCCCAGAGGGCAGATTTATGAAAATGGTCTGTTGCTTCTCATAACATTCATTTACAGGTCAGCTTTCATTTTAGCAGAGCAATTTCAAACTGAGCTTCAATTAGTTGCTATAGGAAACAAAGACTTTTTTACTTTTATGTTTTGATAAATGAGGCCTAAATACATTTTCTCCGATTACGTATAGACTTTCTTATATTTTGTTACAGAATCTCAACAAATAGTTTTGGGCCACAGCACTTTAGCCTAGAGAAATATGGTGTATAAAGCTCAAAAAAATGTGGTAAGACTTTGCTAGACCAGCATTAAAAGGAACCGGTCATCAGGATTTAATACCTTAAAGTAATGGCATGTATGAAAAGTCGTTTTAATGCTGATTAAATATTTGTTTGCTTTTAGAAATCCGTTTTGCCACTTTAGAGAATGCCAAAACCTAAGATACAAACAAAATCAACATATACAATGCAGAATGTGAATAGAAATAGTGCATATAAATAATATAGGGTACTTAGTAAACACTGATCAAAAAAGCATAAGAGCCATCTTATCGAAACTGTCCTATTCTCTAAGATTAAAACCTCAAATTCTGTCAGATTATCTCAATGTAAATGGGGGCAGAGCAGGACTGGAGAACGATTGATTCAGACATCTGCCCATGGGAAGCTATAGAAGGCCTCCTTCACATGTCCTGGTGATTCCTGAACTAGAAAAACCAGTACTGGTGAGATCTGTGGTCCATGTCCATGTGTATGTGGCATCTGTGTGTCCGTTTGCTGTCCGTGTGTCATATCCGTGTGTCATCCATGTGCCATCTGTGTGACACGTACCAGCACCTGGGAAAAGCAGTACAGTTTACAGGGTTAGAAACTGACTCCATGAGGATGGTCTGAGTGCCCGAAATCCACAAATGGGGGTTGTGTTCACAGCCCAACACTGTGCAGGATGCTTAGCTTTTGCCACAGAACACCAGGATTGGCAAATTCGCCACTGGCCCCCTGATCTCTTCACAGATGAAAGCAGGTTCACACTGAGCACATGTGACAGACGTGACAGAGTCTGGAGACGCAGTGGAGAGCGATCTGCTGCCTGCAACATCCTTCAGCATGACCGGTTTGGCAGTGGGTCAATAATGGTGTGGGGTGGCATTTCTTTGGAGGGCCGCACAGCCTTCCATGTGCTCACCAGAGGTAGCCTGACTGTCATTAGGTACCGAGATGAGATCCTCAGACCCCTTGTGAGACCATGTGCTGGTGGGTTGGCCCTGGGTTCCTCCTAGTGCAGGACAATGCCAGACCTCATGTGGCTGAAGTGTGTCAGCAGTTCCTGCAAGATGAAGGCATTGAAGCTATGGACTGGCCAGCACGTTCCCCAGACCTGAATCCGATTGAGCACATCTTGGACATTATGTATCACTCCATCCACCGCTTTAGTCCAGGTCGGGGAGGAAATCCCTCAGGAGACCATCCGCCGCCTCATCAGGAGCATGCCCAGGTGTTATAGGGAGGTTATACAGGCACGGGGGGCCACACACACTACTGAGCATCATTTTGACTTGTTTTAATGACATTAAATTAAACTTTAATTTTGTGGGTGACTCCAAATCTATTTTATGGAGAATAGAGGAGCGCTTGGAAGAGCTTAGCATTCCTGTGTATGGGGGATTCAGAAGAAATGCCTTTTGGCCGATATCGTATTAGGTTTATGGGAGTCTTTATTAGGTTTATCAATATCTATTGCTTCCTATTAATCTTCACAAAGCTGTTGATACTATTTTAATGAGAGCCGTGCAGTAATAGTGAGGAATTACAGAACTAATAGCTTCCTCCAGAGCTCAGAGTTACTACAGACCCTACAGTTATCCTACAACTAGTATAGATTCTATAGATTAGGAACAGTACATACAATTATGAACGTGGCAGATGCTGTTTCTGAATGTCCGTGAGATTCGGAAAACACTTTTGGTTCACAGTTCTACTATTTTATTGCTATGATATTTATTTTCTCTGCCTTAGTAACACATTTGTTAATGTTAGCAAATTTGTCAGAACAAAACTTATTGGTACAACTCTAAAGAAAAAACAGCTTTTCTTCCATATTATATCGACTTGATTTGAAGCCTATGACTTAAACGTGCAGTGTAACACGTATACTCATAATACAGTGTGTTATATCTATGCCTTTAGTTTTCACCAAAGCTTTACAGAGGAAATATTTTTTTTTTTGCTCTTTGTTTCTAGACCTCTGCTGGGTCAGTTTGTTTCCTAGAGGAGCAATGACAATTCCCAAACATGGACTGTATGAACAAAATGCACCTTGTGATGGGTTTATCACTGTAATCTGAACAGAGAGCTCCGCAAAGAAAGCTTTCGGCGATTAAATAACCCAGCTTCTCATCACCCACAAAACAGCTCAATTATTGGCTTTTCCTCAATGTTTGAATTATAGTATAATATAGAAATAATGCAACATATCAGGCTAAATTAATGGAAAAGATGTCCAGGCATGACTTTGTAAGGCACTGTGTTCATGTGATATGCTAGGTCTATTAAGCCATTTTTCCCTCTACCGCATTTTACTATAAATCACCGTGAAAATATTTTACAGCATACTTTTCTGTAAATTACTTAAATGGGCAGATGTTAAAAAATACCTTGTTTTTTTGAAGAACAGACATGCAGTTCCATGACTTTCCTCTTAGCCATTCAATTTAGCCAGTTATGTTCATTATTTGGTAGATAACAGCTGTAGTGCTTTTGCATTATTCTCTGTCAATATCTTAGTGAAATCATTGAAAGGACAATGTGGGAGCTCAGTTTAAAAGCCCTCCGAGATGTTCAATTTGGTAAATTCTGTTCTTCAGCACCACAATGAATGGCATAGAGCTACTCTAGGTGATTAAACCAGTGATCAATTGAGAACCATTAATATCAGGAGAGCTTATTATATTTTCCTTTTCTAATATGGGGATATACTGTATATAGTTGCACACACTCACTGGGATAATTCCACCCATTAGCATTAGTTTACAAAATGAGACATTACTATTTCTTTATACGTTTGCTACCTGACTTCTTATTTATTTTCTACCGGATGCAGAGCTTGGTTTGCACATAAATCTTTAGTGGTCATTTTAACAGATCTTTCCTAATAGCTTTTAATAATTGAAACACTGAAGGTAGAATCTGCATCCACAGGTTTGCTTGTTTGTACAGAAAGCAAATTTCAAAAAGTATATGAAAATATATAACAAGTTGCAGTCACTATTTGGTGATCACATCATATAATTGCATGGAATACCTAGTGTTAATTCATTACATATGTGACATCATTCACACAAGTTTAGCAAATGATACTGTAATATCAGTCAACAGCAGAATGAATAGTCAATCACTTATGACATTCAAGAACGTACCGTTGAAATATTAAAGGGCATTTTGGTAATAACTGATATCTTAGTGGGGTCTGGCCACCAATCAGCAGATCGGGGCACATTTATCACTCTTTGCATGGAGCTGCATATGCCTGACCATTGCACCACTGATTCTCTACGGGTCTGAGAGAAAAAAGTGAGTGCAGCACTTGGCAGCACCATACACAATAGTCTTCTCTATAGCAAATTCATGCCACAAATCTGTATTGAAGTGTGTAGCCTGCTATACTGTTTAGTTCACAAAGAAATATGCATGAATATGGTTTGTAATCTATGAATCTTATCCTGTTAGAGGAATGTTCTTTATCTTTTAGCCAAAAAACCCTTTTCCAAAATAAGTACGGTAAACAATGGGCCATTTGGTTGAAATTACATTAATAACACACACCTATTAAATCTTCCACATTCCAGTATCTTTGGCCTCTCTGTTCTGTAATTGCTATCAAAGTGACAACTGCAGGTATTTACAGGACAGGGATTGGCTGCAGCACAGTAAAAAACAGTCCATGGGGTATGAAGTGGTGCTCAAATTGGAGAATTTATCAGATGGGTAATGGGTCCTTTAATAATTTCAGGCTTTTCCCCTTAGAGCTATATTTGTATTAGGCTAGGTTCACATAGCATTTTCCACTACATTCAGTAGCTCCATTGAGGATTACATTCACACTACCACAAAATGGGATTCGGGCGTATTCAGCAACAGTGCCATTGACTAGAATGATGCAGGCAGAGTCACAGTGTGCTCTGTCATACATAATTTTCAGCTTTATATGCCTAACTGAGGCAGACCAAAATACGTAGTCTGCTGTCCACCTCCAATACGCATACTTGGAAAAGAGATAGGATCATGCTACTCTGTGGGAAATGGCAAGCATAGCCTGGTCTGCTGGGAAATCTTGGTTCTTACGGTTAAAGATGACACATTTCCTTTTCAATATACAGTGGGTATGGAAAGTAATCAGACCCTTTTAAAATTTTCACTCTTTGTTTCATTGCAGCCATTTGGTAAATTCAAACAATTTCATTTTTTTTCTCGATAATGTGCACTCTGCACCCTGTCTTGACTAAAAAAAAATCAAATGTAGAAATTTTTGCAAATTTATTAAAAAAGAAAAACTGAAATATCACATGGTCATAAGTATTCAGACCCTTTTCTCAGACACTCAGATAATTTTGACCAAAGTTTCAGACCTTAGTTAGCCTCTTAAGATTATGGCTTGTTCACCATCATCATTAGGAAAGGCTAAGTGATGCAAATTTCAGTTTTATAAAAACCCAGCCTCCTCTAACCAAAACTAACCTCTAACTCTTCAGCCAAAAAAACAGCAGCCATGGGTTCTTCTAAGCAGCTGCCTAGCACTATGAAAATGTGGAGTCCTACAAAGCAGGAGAAGGCTACAAGAAGATAGCAAAGCATTTTTAAGTTCACTTTCCTCAGTTTAAAATGTAATTAAGAATTGGCAGTTAACAGGAACAGTGGAGTTCGAGATAATGTCTGGAAGACCAAGCAAAATTTCAGTGAGAGCTGCTCGTAGGATTACTAGAGAGGCAAATCCGAACCCCCAGTTGACTGCAAAAGACCTTCAGAAAGATTTAACAGAATGTGGAGTTGTGGTACATTGTTCTACTGTTCAGAGATACCTACACAAATATGGCCTTCCATGGAAGAGTCATCAGAAGAAAACTTCTACTGTGTCACCATAAAATTCAGCATCAGAAGTATGCAAAAGAGCATCTAAACAAACCTGATGCATTTGAAAACAAGTCCCGTGGACCGATGAGGTTTAAATAGAACTCTTTGGCCACTTTGAACAAAGGTTTGTGTGGAGAAAAAAGGGCACAATTTCAGGAAAAAAACATCTCACCAACCATTAAGCATGGGCGTGGATCAATCGTGCTTTGGGGTTGTGTTGCAGTCAATGGCACAGGAAATATTTCACAAGTAGATGGAAGAAAGGTTTCAATGAAACTTCAACAAATTTTTGATGCAAACATAACAGCATCTGTAAAAAAGCCAAAGTGGAAAAGAGGATGGCTTCCTCAAATGGATAATGATCCGAAACATCAACAAATCCTCAATAGACCACCTCAAAGGGCGCAAGCTGAAGGTTTTACAGTGGCTCCCACACTCCCCTGATCTGAACATCATTGAAAATCTGTGGCTAGACTTAAAAATGGCAGTGCATTTAAGACGACAAAGAAATCTCACAGAACTAGAAGAATTTTCCAAGGAAGAATGGAGGAAAATTCCTCAAACAAGATTTGAAAGACTATTAGCTGGCTGCAAAAAAAGCGTTTGTAAAAGATGAAAATGTCTAGAAAATGTATCATCTTTAACTTTAGGTCTTTTAGAGATCATTTCATCTCCAACTTGCTTAACTGAACACAATAACAGTAATTTTGTCCAGGGTGCCAGAATTTTAACATGCCACTGTACATAGTTACATGGGTTGAAAAAAAAGATAATGGAAGTGTTTTGAAGTTGCTTTTCAACCATGCTTCCACAGAATTTTTAAAAAAATAAAACTCATGTAATAGGTCTGGACAGAAATGATGGTACCCCTGAAAATAATGTGACAAAAGGGATATGTTAAATCAAGGTGTGTCCACTAATTAGAATCACAGGTGTCTACAATCTTGGAATCAGTGAGTGGGCCTGTGCAGAGGGCTACAGATACTCACTGTGCTGTTTGGTGACATGGTGTGTATCACACTCAAAATGGACCAGAGTAAGCAAAGGAAAGTGTTGTCTCAGGAGATTAGAAAACAATTTATAGACAAACATGTTAAAAGGTAAAAGTTATCAGACCATCTCCAAGCAGCTTGATGTTCCTGTGACTACAGTTGCACATATTATTCAGAAATTTAAGCTCCATGGGAATGACAAATCAAAGAGACGGATAATACGAATGGCAATAAAAGAGCCCAGAAAAACTTCTGAACAGATTAAAGGTGAACTTCAAGCTCAAGGAATATCAGTGTCAGATCGCACCATCAGTCGTTGTATGAGCCAAAGTGGACTTCATAGGAGATGACCAAGGAGGACACCATTGTTGAAAGAAAATCATAAAAAAGCCACACTGGAATTTGACAAACTACATGTTGACAAGCCACAAAGCTTCTGGGAGAATGTTCTATGGACAGATGAGACAAAAATGGAACTTTTTGGCAAGGCACATCAGCTCTATGTTCAAAGATGAAGCATATCTAGAAAAGAACAGTATCCCTACTGTGAAACATGGAGGAGGCTCTGTTAGTCATGGGGCTGCATTGCAGCATCTGGTACAGGGTGTCTAGAATCTGTGCAGGGTACAATGAAATCTCAAGACTATCAAGGGATTCTAGAGAGAAATGTGCTACCCAGTGTCAGAAAACTTGGTCTCAGTTGCAGGTCATAGGTCTTGCAACAGGATAATGACCAAAACACAAAGCTAAAAACACCCAAGAATGGCTAAGAGGAAAATGACTATTCTGAAGTGGCCTTCTATAAGCCCTGACCTAAATCCTGTTGAGCATCTTTGGAAAGAGATGAAACATGCCGGCTGGAAAGGCAACCTTGAAACACCAGACAACTGGAGCAGTTTGCTCTTGAGGAGTGGGCCAAAAAACCTGTTGAGCGGTGCAGAAGTCTCATTGACGGTTACAGGAATCGTTTGATTGCAGTGATTGCCTCAAAAGGTTGTGCATTAAAATATTAAGTTAAGGGTACCATCATTTCTGTCCAGGCCTATTTCATGAGTTTTATTTATTTTTTTTTATTCTGTGGAAGCATGGTTGAAAAGAAATTTCTGACTTTCATTTGTTCATTTCCATAGATTTTTTATTTATTACTACTATTGTCAGATTCAAGTTATTTATGTGATCATTGTGGGTTTTTCTGTTATTAAACGAGGGTACCAACAATTTTGACCATATGTGTATGCGTACCATCATTGTGGGTTTTTCTGTTATTAAACGAGGGGTACCAACAATTTTGACCATATGTGTATGCGTACCATTTCAGTAACTAGCACCTTTAGCAGGCACACGCCAGAGGAGAGTAGAGAATGCCCCTTCATATTAGTAAGAGGGCTAGCTAATAGCTTGTGCACAAACTATGCTGAAGTTTACTTCTCTCAAGCATTAAAATATACTGACTGATATTATATCTGTCCATTAAAAACCTTGGGGAGACAGGAGCTGAATCTCAAAACAGACCGTTGAAGCCTTCTTATAATAACAAATTAAACACGGTTGGAAATGTCAACATTAATTAACTGGCTCTGCATCACCTAGAGCATGGAGATCCACCTTAAGTGAATATAATAAGCATCAATTAATTACCGTACACCAAGTAATAAAAAATCATCAAATCATTTTGAGTCTACAGTTTTGCTTTGACAACCCTCTGGTACTCAGGTGCTCCCTGTTATGCAGATTAAGCCCAGCCACACGGAAAGGTTATTCAATATCTCCAATTTAAATAGAATCACAACTTATCTGGTCAAGTGGACATTCTCTCTGCTGGCTCCACAGCTCAGTACTACATGCATTATCTAAAATTGTGTCTTCACAGTCATTTGTATTGGTGGTAAATATAGGACAAATAATATCTTAAGTATGGATGAGCGACTTTGCCTTTTTTATGGTCGAGTCGGGTTTCATGAAACCCAACTTTCTCAAAAGTCGAGTCGAACGAAATCGGCCGACTATCGGAAAAAGTCAGAGGTCCGACTGAAACACGAAACCCAATGCAAGTCAATTGGGAAGCAAAGTCGGCAAGGAGTGGAGGACAGTTAACACAATTACAGTGCCCATTTCAATGCCAACGACATAAATTCTTATCACTTAAGCTTGGCAACCTTAATTTACTTTATAATAATAGTTACAAAATGAAAACTGGGGGTTATTTGACTAAAGTTGTGGGGGGTTAGGGCTGGCTCCAGGTTTTCGTGTTCCCTGGGCGAAAGAGTGTCAGTGGGCCCCTTTAACACATACCACAATTCATGAAGCTCCAATACGGCACAGAAATATAGGTATAGTACAATAACAAATACTTCACTTCTTACATTACATGACTGATATCTATTTTAAATTCTACAATAGCTCATAAACCGGACAGTGTATTACTCCATACAGTATTATGGCCACCACATAGTGCGCCATACAGAATAATGAGCCCCATATATTGCTCCATACAGAATAATTGGTCCCATATAATGTCCCATACCGTATATGATGAGCTTCACATAATGCTCCAGTATATGATACAGAATGGGCTCCATATGTGCTCCATATGATGCTCCATACCCTATATGATGCCCCATAAATAATGAAGCCCATATGATGCTAAAGTATTTGATGGGCCCCATGGATGATGCTCCAGTGTATATGGGCCCTATCTATGATGCTCAAGTGTATGATGGGCCCCATATATAATTCTCCATTGTATAATGCTCCCCATATATTGCTCCAAACATTATATAAAATGAAATACCTCTCCTTGCTGGGCACTGCTCTACTCTGGACTCCTCAGCGTCGCCATCTTCCAGCTCTCTGCACTTGGACTGTTTAGGCAGATGGCGTACAGACGTGATGTCATTGCGCTCTCTGACCTGAATGTCACTGTCAGGAAATGCGGAAGACGTCAAAGCGGTGGAGCAGGGAGAGGTAAGTAGTGCAAGTTCTGGGGTCCTGAACAAGCAGGGGGGGCACACTCGTGGGCGACGGCACTGGCACAGGGTCCCTCATAGTACGCCGGTGTGTCTAACGGCGAGTGGACCACCCCACCGTCAGAGACACTTTTGCATACTATGAGGGGCACTGTGCCAGTGCCATTGCCCAGGAGTCGGCCCCCCCACCTGCTCAGGGAACCGGCACTTGCCCGGTTACGCCAGGTGCTCACGCCGGCCCTGGGGGGGGTACAACCCAGTTAGTGAGGTGGAAAAACTGGCATATTGAGGTATAGGCTGGACGTTCAGCAGCTGCAAATGGACGAATTGGAGAAGTCGGAGTAAGAGGAGGACAAAGCAAGCCATTTTGCTGGCAACCTACAGTACAGACCAAAAGTTTGGACACACCTTCTCATTCAAAGATTTTTCTGTATTTTCATGACTATGAAAATTGTAGAATCACACTGAAGGCATCAAAACTATGAATTAACACATGTGGAATTATACATTACATTTTACAAAAAAGTGTGAAACAACTGAAAATATGTCTTCTATTCTAGGTTCTTCAAAGTAGCCACCTTTTGCTTAGATTACTGCTTTGCACGCAGAAAAGGTGAACGGCTGGACTCTACATGCCTAGTTCCCACCGTGAAGCATGGAGGAGGTGGTGTGATGGCGTGGGGATGCTTTGCTGGTGACACTGTTGTCGGTGATTTTTGAAGCTGACCTACCTGTTTCGCTCAACTCTAATCTTAAGGTTACCTAAATCATATAATGTGCGCTAAGCCTGTATCATTTGTGAGTCTTAAGGATATTTGTGAAACCTCGGAAATATACCAAGGTGTCTACATTCATACATTCTTGTAAAAAGCCTGCAGATGATTGCTACAGATGTGAAAATGATAAAGGGAACCTGTCATGTTGAAAATGATATCTGATCTGCAGGCGGGATGTTACAGAGCAGGAGGATCTAACCACACTGATGGACATTACTGTGGGAAAAGTTTTAGTAAAGTTTACATTTCAGTCATTCAAATTCCAGGTGTATGATTGTTGCATGCAGAGATCGCTGTCAATCACTGAGTAGCACTGCCCACTGGCTTCTCTCAAAATTAGAATATGATCAAAAAGTTAATTTATTTCAGTTCTTTAATACAAAAAGCGAAACTCATATATAGAGCCATTACAGACAAAGTGATTTATTTCAAGTGTTTATTTCTGTTAATGATGATTATGGCTTACAGGCAATGAAAACCCAAAAGTCTTTATCTCAGTAAATTAGAATACTTCATAACACCAGCTTGAAAAATGATTTTAAAATCTGAAATGTTGGCCTACTGAAATGTATGACATCAACCCCCCTCCCCAACTATCTCCCCACTTGCCACCGCTACAGGGCAAATGGGAAGAACCGGGCAAAGCACCAGAATTGGAGCATCTAATAGATGTGCCTTTTCTCTACAGCGGCTGGCTGCTATTTTTAGGCTGGGGGGCCAATATCCATGGCCCCTTACCAGCTGAAAATACCAGCCCCCCACTGTCTGCTTTAGCAAGGCTGGTTGTTGTCAAAAATGGGGGGACTACACGCCATTTTTAAAAAATATTTATTTATATAACTCAAAAAACATTGTGGGGACCCCTCTATTCTTGATAACTAGCCTTGCTGAAGTTGACAGCTGAGGGTTGCAGCCCCAGCTGTGAGTTTTGCCTGGCTGGTTAGAAAAAATACAGGGGAAAACACTTTTTTTTTTTTAATTATTTACAGTGCATGAGTGGCTGATGAATACTCCCATCCGCTCCTGCACTCACTGTAGTTAGCGGCAGCAGGCGTCGGATGAT
The DNA here is from genome assembly GCA_033576555.1 of Oophaga sylvatica. Lineage (NCBI taxonomy): Eukaryota > Metazoa > Chordata > Amphibia > Anura > Dendrobatidae > Oophaga > Oophaga sylvatica. Next base: position 24,564,672 of record JARQOD010000007.1, read on the forward strand.
GGGATCAGTAGTTTCATCAGCTGACACCAGTGACTGGAGGTAAACTTTATACCTCTGATCACAGCTGAGTACTCACGCTTGTCTTTGGCAGTGTGGGAACCGCGTCTTTCTGAAAGGCAGGGATGATTTCATCGCCCATCAGAAGCAGTGTTTTCCACGCTGTCATGCACATTACACACACCGGTGTTCGTGCAGTCGAACCCGAAACGTAACACAGGTGTCCGTGCCCGAACAGTAGGTGTTCGGTACGGACACCGAACTTTACTGTTCAGGCTCGCCCATCTCTATTAAAGATTTGTCTGACAGCCAGATGCAGCCATCAAAAGAGCCACATATGGCTTGCAAGCCATAGGTTTCCGACCCCTGTTCTTGGTGTTTTAGCTTTACATAAAGAATATGAAAAAAATGCCAATGGCGAAGCCGCTGCAAGAGACAGGCGAGAGAAAAAACAATTCAGGTGAAATACTGCCTTTGTTTTCCTGAAATGTTTTCTGCTTCAAAATCAATGCGGTACACCGGTGTCTTAAAGACATACCCTTAGAGGGGCAGCCAACTAAAAATGTCCTCGTGCCAAGGTTTATGTTCACCATTAAAAGTGCAAAGTACCCAAAAAAGCATGACATGCACCTTATTTATAACAGAATGGTCCAGATTAATCATTATCTTTGAACTTTTTTTCTGGCGTAAAAACGGTTCTAAAACTAAATTTTATATTTCCACCTTATTTAGTATTTAATTTGCTCCCCGTTTTAAGTGACACTTAAAAGACAATTTGTCTTTTTTTTTAACATACAACAGTGTGGGCATGGTTTTCCTCACCGAGATGTTTAGACCTGTGTTTCACTGCGCAGTAGGTGTGACTCGCCTGCACAGAAGCAGGATAAAGACACTGCCCATTAAAGGGGCGGATAGTGTAACCAGAACAGCATGAGTGCAGGACGCAGGCGCGGGATTACGGTGCCACAAGCCACGGAGCCTGGAAGAAATCTTTAACATAAAACATTAAAACTCTGTTTCTCCACAACTAAACAGCAGCTATAAGGCATTCAGGTAAGAATATGTTAACCAATTACCTGTATGCACATAGTAATAGCTTAAAAGCATACAGGGGGTGACAGATTCCCTTTAACAACAACCTCTTAAAAAAAGCCAAGCAGCTGGAGAGTCAAACCAGGGGAAGAGTCACGAGGAGAGGATGTGCATATTCCCAATGCCTTCTGGGATAAATGAAGAGTCTCCGTGAGCTCAAAGAACACTGGGTTTTGGCCGTTGCAGCTGAAAGGAGGACATTGGCATATATTTCACCGCTTTGATATCTCTTGAACAATAAGAACATGGAAGAGGCCAGGAGCCATTTGGTGAGCTGCATTTCTTGCTACATGTTCACAGACTTACCAGTGGAAAAGCCAAACTTCACATGCCAGAAATGCAAACTTGTGTCACTGTTGGAGGAAAAGTTGCAAAATCTAGAAGAGAGGTTATCTACATTGAAAACCATTAAGGGAGGTGAAGAGTTCTTAGACAGAGCAGAATTATCTCTTCATGTTTCAGAAATAGAAGAAATTCGAAGTGCACCTGAAGAAACAGAGGAATAAAAGCATGTGACCCAGAGAAGCAGGAGGTTGGGAGGCAGTCAGTACCCATACTGCTCAGGAACCAGTACCAGGCTCTTACGCAGGAGAACGATGAAGAAATACATCAGGATAAGACTTTGCCCACAAACAACAACCTTGTATGCCTTCAGAGTCTTCCTGAATGGAGAAAGAAAAATGTTGTGAAGAAGAAACAAAGAGTTGTGGTCATGGGGATTCCCTGTTGTGAGGAATAGAGGCCGCTATCTGCAGACTGGATTTAACCTCAAGAGAAATGTGCTGTCTTCCAGGTGCAAAAATTAAAGATGTGTCTGACAGGATATCAGGACTCTTCAGACCTACAGATGACTACCCATTCCTGCTAGTACATGTGGGTGCAAATGACACCGCAAAAAACGACCTGGAAACCATCTGCAGTGACTTTGAAAGCTTAGGTAAGAAAGTGAAAGTACTGGGAGCACAGGTGGTCTTCTCTTCCATCCTTCCAGTGGATGGCCATGGAACAAGGAGGTGGAATAAGATTCTGCAAGTGAACAACTGGCTATGTCGATGGTGCCGTCAGCAAGAATTTTGATTTCAGGATCGCGGAGTGAATTACCTATACGATGGACTACTTGCTAGAGATGGGTGCACCTTACGAAGACTGTAAAACATGTATTTGGAAGTCGCCTTGCTACACTCATCAGGAGAACTTTAAAGTAGAACAATGTGGGAAGGGAAGCAAAACGCCAGAAAAAGCCATACACCTGACAAATACTATTGAGAATTTTGCTATTAGAAGTGAAAGGGAAGAACAAAGACAAAAAAAATCTAAATAATAAAAATATTGAAGAAAGAGAAACCAATCACAAACTAAAATGTTTGTATACGAATGCACAAAGCATGGGCAACAAACAAGGAGAAATGGAACTACTAACGCAGGAAAATAAATATGATATCATTTGAATCACTGAAACTTGGTGGGACGATACACATGATTGGAATACAAGGCTAGAAGGATACTACTTATTTGCAAGAAACAGACTTGATAAACGAGGAGGAGGTGTCAAATTGTATGTTAGAAAAGCATATATCTGCACAGAGATTGAAGCTTCAGAGACTGGGAGTTCTGTGGACACTGCTTGGGTAAGAATACAAGGACAGAACAATGGAAAGGACACCATTGTAGGCATTTACTACAGGCCTCCTGTGCAAGCTGAAGATATAGATGAACTCTTAATGCATCAAATGGCCAAGTTCTCCAAAAATATGACATAGTGGTCATGGGGGATTTCAACTATCCAGACATTTGTTGGGAATATCTCTCAGGCAAAACTAACAGGTCAAGGAAATTCTTATCCTCTCTTGCTGACAACTTTAACTTCCAAAAGGTAGGGAGAAAACAAGGGGATCTGCTACCTTGGATCTAATCCTTATAAACAGGGAGGGAATGGTTGGGGAGGTAAGAGTGGCAGAGACCCTAGGATCTAGCGACCATGCTATTTTAGAATTTTGGAAAACTAGAGGAGGAAGACCTGTGAAGACTCAGACGTCAAGGTTAGATTTCAGAAAGGCAAATTTTAAGGGACTCAGAAAGATAATTGGAGGGATCCAATGGCTGCATATCCTTAAGGACAAAAATGTCCAGGAAGAATGGTACAGTAAAGATGTATATCTTTGTACCGTGTTAGCCAGTAGATAGAAACATATTTAGAGTTGAGAGTCCTCAGTGGTTGATACCTTTTAATGGCTAACTGAAAAGATGGTAACAAATTGCAAGCTTTCGAGACTACTCAGGTCTCTTCATCAGGCTAGACTAATACAAAATCTGAAGAATCACATATTTATATACACAACAGGACACAGGAATAATGCAATAGGTAAGACAAGTGACGTGAAGCAGAACTGTCATTATGGCAGAGAGATGAACATAAATATTGGAACAGTTCATAGATAAGGAGAGAAAGTTTTATTGCCCTCTGATTGGGGTCTGGTATTGTGTTTTGATGCCCCTAGAAGGTCAGAGAAGCAGATTCCTTAATTGATATAGAAAGACATAAATCCATGTGACACGTTCATTCCAGCACTAAGAGTGTCAAAGGTCATCATAAGTTTATATTCCCAAACCTTTTTATCTTTCTCAGATTTGAAGTTAGATTTTAATACAAGTAATTCCATATCCATCATGCTATGACCGGGCATACAAAAGTGTTTTGCCACAGGTAAATCCATTCTTTTTTCTCTTATTGTGTGGCGATGAGAATTCATCCTTGTTCTCAGTTTTTGCCCGGTCTCCCCGGGCATCTATAATGACCACGGACAAGATAAAGATCCCCAACTCACATCAGGACTACAAGATACCAGGTACTTTCAGCTGCATCACATCTAATGTGGTGTACCTCATTATATGTACTAAATGTCCAACTGGGGGTCTGTATGTGGGGGAGACCGGGCAAAAACTGAGAACAAGGATGAATTCTCATCGCCACACAATAAGAGAAAAAAGAATGGATTTACCTGTGGCAAAACACTTTTGTATGCCCGGTCATAGCATGATGGATATGGAATTACTTGTCTTTCCTATACATCAATTAAGGAATTTACTCCAAAGACCCTGTGAAAACATCACAAAACATTACCAGACCCCAATCAGAGGGCAATAAAACTTTCACACTCCTTATCTATGAACTGTTCCAATATTTATGTTCATCTCTATCTCCCATAATGACAGTTCTGCTTTACGTCACTTTTCTTACCTACTGCATTTTTTTCTGTGCTGTGTGGTGTATATATGTGATTCTTCAGATTTTGTATTAGTTTAGCCTGATGAAGAGACATGAGTAGTCTCGAAAGCTTGCAATTTGTTACCATCTTTTCAGTTAGCCATTAAAAGGTATCAACCACTGAGAACTCTCAACTCTAAATATTTTTCAGGAAGAATGGAAAATCTTGAACAATGAGATTCTCAAAACACAATTCCGAAAAGAGGGAAGAATAGGAAGCATTTAAGCAAACCAGGATAGATGAACACAGACCTTAAACACATGCTAAAAGGGAAGAAATAAATGTTTATCAAATGGAAAGAGGGAGGAATATCTAAAGAAGAATATAATGCTGTCTGCAGAATCTGCAGGGCACAAATCAGATTAGCTAAAGCTGACAATGAATTAAGGCTTGCAAGAGACGTCAAAAGCAACAATAAAGGATTTTGGGGATATGTCAAAAGTAAAAGAAAAGTCAAAGATGCTATAGGATTTTTACAGGATGAAAATGATGAAATGGTAAGACAGGATGTTGAGAAGGCCGAACTTTTAAATTCCTATTTTGCATCTGTTTTCTCTCAGAAAGGAAATGCAACATCAACTGATCTTCACTGCCTTATTAAAGGAATAGAAGAATCCAGGATATCTATAAACAGAAAAATAGTGAGCAAACATTTAACTAACCTAAATGAATTCAAGTCTCCAGGTCAAGATGAATTACACTCCAGAGTAATGAAGGAGATAGCAGAAGAAATTCTTGAACCACTCTCCATAATCTTTGAAATTTCTTGTAAAACAGTAGAAGTCCCTGAAGACTGGACAAAAGTAAATGTTGTTCCTATCTTCAAAAAGGGGAAGAAGGTGGACCCAGGGAACTATAGGTCGGTGAGTCTGACTTCTATACCAGGAAAGATCTTTGAACAAATTATTAAACAACATGTATGTAAGTACCTGGATAGGAATGAAGTGATTAAACAGAGTCAGCTTGGGTTTGTAACTAATAAGTCATGTCAGACTAACTTAATTTCCTTCTATGACAGAATCACTGACTGGGTGGATCAGGGAAATGCTGTAGATATATTATATCTTGACTTCAGCAAAGCATTTGACAAAGTATCTCACACAATCCTTATTGAAAAATGACTAAGTATGGAATGGACAAGGCAACTGTTAGGTGGATTCATAACTAGCTTAGTGATAGATCCCAAAGAGTGGTCGTAAACGGCTGCACATCCAGTTGGAAGAATGTCTCAAGTGGGGTACCACAGGGCTCAGTCCTGGGCCCTGTATTGTTCAACATCTTTATCAATTATTTAGATTTAGATTAAGGATGTGAAGGAAGCCCCAATGTCACCAATGTGACGTACTACACAGGCACAGCTCTCCGGCGTCCCCTTTGTATCTCAGGTCAGTAAGGGAACTGCACTTAGAGCAAATGGCCGCCGGGGAGGGTGTCCTGCTATCCACTGGGTATTCTAAGATTGTGATCAGCGTAAAAGCATCAGCCCAAAATTAATTTTATGGTTTAATTGCCTTAAGGGCACAATAGATAATTACAGAAATATACAGTAAGCTATACAACGGAATTACAGTGGATTTGCAGTCAGAGTAAAATACAACAATAATGGTACAAGGCTTAGAGGTATTAGCTAGAGGTCAAAATTACCAGGTTGTAGGTTGCATATGGAGGCAGGGAGCTCTGCGATCCACAGGTGAGAATCTTACTTGCTGGACAGTCCCCCAAAACGTGTGCCGCTGCTCCCTTGGCAGATCTGTCCCTTGTTCCTTCTTAGATCTTCATCGTCTTGGCTTCTGTGAGAATAGCTCGAGTCTGCCGTCCACTCACAGTTCTTAAACCTGCTAGGTCCCTCCCCTCTGTGTCAGAGGGTGGGCTGATAATCTCCACCCTTAGATCCCTGCAGAATTTATTCCCAATATTGAACAAAGGGGTTAACTTTCTCCAGGATGATCGGATCAGGACACTAGAGGTACCAGCGGATGCAGTATGTTTTGCCTGTCGCGTGGAGATCAAACCTGGCCTGATTGGGTCTCTGTGGAGGGCCAATCTCTATATCTGGAGTTGCACTGTCAGATGCCCTAGGTCCGCAGGATCGCGCAGATATTTTTTATGAGTCTGTACCTAGAAAGATGTGCTCATAATTCATAATCCTAGAATGGAGCCGTAGGGTCTGGGAAATACAATGGGTGTGTTTTCAGTGTCTAGCTGGCAGGTATAATCTAATTGAAGCCTCCAGGAATCTCCAGGCCCAGGCTACCATGGCTCAGACTAAAACTTTGAGGTCTTGTTTTGGTCTTATCTCATTATCATACTAACAGACATTGCTATTCAACATTGGAGCAGTAAATCCTGTTTTGGGCCTGAATTACTTAGCATACTAAAAGGATCTGTTATTCACAGTGGACACTAAACCTGTTGTATCGAATATGCCCACAGGCCATGGGGCCAGGTGCAGTTAGCAGCCTGTGGCTCTGAACAGACAAAATGGCGGCTGGAACAGGTCAATATCCAAGATGGTGGCTGTTCCTTTATCACACCTCCCTGCTTTAGATGGTGCTAGGGGGTATCACATTCCTGTGTTCCCCATGTGCCCTTCCGCACCATCTCCCTGCTGGGACAACCTATCAGTGTTACCATGTCCCTGCCTCTTTAGTGGCAAATGGTGAAGTGGTACTGCTGGAGAGGGAGGCTCCAGCGTAGCAACCTCCCATTCGTCCCAGAGACCGTGTGTAACCAGCTGAGGGGGTTGTGGTCTGTTTCCACGGTGAATTGGCGTCCGTACAAGTATGGCTGCAGATACTGCAGGGCCCACACAATTGCCAGACATTCCTTCTCCATCGTGGAATAGGCCACTTCCCTCAGCAGGAGCTTCCGGCTCAGCTACAAAATCGGGGTGTTCATGGCTCGCAGTGTCAACCTGGCTGAGCACAGCACCAAGGCCAAAGTCGCTGGCGTCGGTCTGCACTAAGAACGGCCGCGTGCAGTCGGCTGCCTGTAGTACAGGAGAGCTAGAAAGGGCGGTCTTGAGCGCCAGGAAAGCTGTCTCGCAGGCGACTGTCCAGTTGACTGCGACGGGCAGCCTTTTCTTGGTGAAGTCCATCAGGGGCGGGGGCCAGGGACTATAGTGTGGAACAAACCTCCTATAGTACCCAGCAGTCCCCAAGAAGGACATCACCTGCTTCTTGGTCCTTGGGGTGGGCCAGGATGCGATGGCATCCACCTTCCCGGGCTCTGGCTTCAGAGCTCCCCCACCTACCCGGTGTCCCAGGTAGTGGACCTCACTCATACCCAGCTGGCATTTTTACGGCTTAATGGTCAAGCCTGCTCGCTGGATCCACCTGAGCACCTGCGCCAGGTGCTCTAGGTGATCCTCCCAGGTGGGACTGAAGATGGCTATGTCATCCTGGTATGTGGTCCAGTCCCTCGAGCAGCATGTTGACCATCCGCTGAAACGTGGCAGGGGCATTCTTCATGCCGAAGGGCATCACCATGGACTCGTACAGTTCGAATGGGGTGATAAAGGCAGAGCATTCCCGTGCCCCAGGGGTCGGGGGAATCTGCTAATATCCCCTGCTCAGATCCATGATGGTAAGGTACCTGACCCCGGCCAGCTGGTCGAGCAGGTCATCGATGCACGACATTGGGTACACATCGGTGACCGTCACAGCATTGAGCCCCCGGTAGTCCACGCAGAACCGCGTAGTTCGGTCCTTTTTAGGGACGAGGACTACAGGTGAAGCCCATGCGCTGTTGGATGCTTGGATCACCCCCAGCTTCAGCATCCGTCTATCTCTTGGCGCATTTGCTGCTGCACCTCAAGAGAGACCCGATATGCTGAACACCGGATCGGGGCGCGATTGCCGGTGTCCACGTCATGGACGGCTGTTTTAGTCCTTCCGGGCAGGCTGCTTAACAGCTCCCGAAAGGGGTGTAGGGTGACCCCCAGATGGGAACGTTGGTCCTCCGAGAGCTGGTGGCCAACCCCCACATCCTCGATGGATCCACCCGCCTTGGCTTGGGTGAGCAGATTGAGGGTTTCTGCCTCTCCTTCCTCTGGAAGGTTGCACACTGGGTGGGCACAAGCCACCTGCTCATGATGGGCCTTCATCATGTTCACGTGGAAGGCCTTCCTCCTTCCATGGGCGTGGTCCAGGGTGACCAGGTAGGTGATGGCGTTGAGCTGCTCGTGCATGAGGTATGGACCCTCCCAGGCCGCCTGAAGCTTGTTTTGAGGTACGGGGACCAGTACCCACACCTTTTGACCAACCTGGTAGGTCCGCTCACAAGCATTCTGGTCGTACCACCGCTTCTGGTCAGCCTGGGCTTGGGCCATATTGTCATGCACCAGCCATGTCAAGGTCATCATTTGGTCCCGGAAGCGCACGACATACTCAATGACCGATACTCCAGGGGTGGCCAAATCCCCTTCCCATGCTTCCTTCACCAGAGCAAGGGGCCCCCGTACACGTCGCCCGTACAGGAGCTCAAAGGGGGAGAACCCCGTTGAGGCCTGTGGAACCTCACGGTAGGCAAACAGCAGGTGTGGGAGATACCGCTCCCAGTCTCTCCCGTGGGAGTCGACCAACATCTTCAGCGTCTGCTTTAAGGTGCCATTGAACCGCTCACACAGGCCATTGGTCTGTGGGTGATACGGGCTGTCTACCAGATGTTGCACCTCTACCTGCTTACAGAGAGACTCCATCAGCTGTGACATGAACTGGGTCCCTCGGTCGGTGAGCATTTCCTGGGGAAACCCCACTCTGGAGAAAATATCCAGTAATGCAGTGGCCACTTTGTCGGCCCGAATGGACGACAAAGCTACCGCTTCCGGATACCGGGTGGCATAGTCCATTACAGTTAGTATGATGCATTTCCCGTTGCGGCTGGGAGTTGACAGAGGTCCAATGAGATCCACAGCCACCCTCGAGAAAGGATCATCGATGACGGGCAGAGTTACCAGTGGGGCTTTGGGGCGCCGCCCCGCCTTCCCCACCCTCTGACAGGTGTTACACGAACGGCAGAAGGCTAACACCTCGGTCCTCATTCCAGGCCAGTAGAAATGCTTAGCTAGCCTGGCCCTGGTTTTAGTGATCCCTAGGTGTCCGGCCATGGGAATCTCGTGAGCGATCCGCAACAATTACGCCCTGAACAGATAGGGTACCACTGTCGGTCCCTGGGCCATGCCTCCGTTGAACCCTGCTGGACCGTTACCCCGTACAGCCGTCCCTGGTCCCAGACCACTCACTCATGGTCGGACTCCAGGGGAGGCTGTGCCGCCTGCTCCTTGAGAGTTTTCAGGCTAGCGTCAGCTTCCAACGCTGCCTGAAATCCCTGACTTGATGTGGCAAGAATTGATGAAACTGCCACATCCTGTGTCAGTTCCCCGGGATCTGTCTCCTGGCCACTGTCTGACTCAGCAGCCACTTGGTTGGAGAGAGGGAAACCATCGGACCTCCGCGAGGCTCCTTGGGCTCCGGCGCTCCCACTCCTGGTAACAGTGGCCACAACCGCTGAGACTACGGGTAGCGCCGGCTTCCCCTCGGCCCTTGACCAAGTCGCCGGGTCAGGCAGCCTTCCCTGGCCTCCTGACATCCCAGATGTAGGGAACTCCTGCCCTGGGGTCTTACCTGGTGGCTCCTCTCCTGGGACACCCCCTCCCCCCATGGCCTGTTTCTCTTTCTGCAGAGGCCCTAGACTCAGCAGGTTGGATTCACTTAGGGGCCCTATACTGCCCATAGAGCCTCTCACTCCACCTCTGAGCTCTCCCCTGCAGCCTCCTCACCAGTCTCACTGTGAGCCCTGTGTGCATAGTGTCAGTGCATAGCTTACCATCAGGTTTCACTCCCTCATCCACTGTTGGAGTCATGACATTCTTGGGGAGCCGAACTTGGGGGTTCAGTGGCCACATACTGGGATACTAGCCGTCCCAAATTGGTCCCAAGCAACACATTGGCAGGAATATTTGGCGTTATTCCCACCTCCCGCATCCCCCTCCCGGCGCCCTTGTCCAAATACACTTTGGCGACGGGCAGCGCCGGTTCAACGCCTCCAATTCTGGAGACGGAAAGGGTTTTCCCAGGCTCCAAGTCTTGAGGGGACACCACCTCAGGACGTACCAGGGTTCGCTCAGGGTCTATGTCACGCAGTCCCATGACCGCTGAGCTGCCGATGGTGACGGGTTGGTAATTGTCAAGGGACCTCCCAACACCCCCTCTCACACACAAAACAGTGGATGGTTTCTGGGACAGGGATGTGGCCTTATGGCGCTAGGGACACGCAGCCTTAAAGTGTCCCGGCTGGTTGAAATGATGACAGTGCCTGGGTTCTGTTCCTGGCCTGGAGAGGGCAGCAGGGGGTACACCCCTTGCACTCTGGGGGCTGGATATGGGGCCGGGGAAGGATTGGGCTTACCCCCTCTCCAGGTGCTGCTGGCAAGCTTCTTCGGCTCAGGGGCCCTGTTGTTGGCATACTCGTCTGCCAGGGCGGCTGTAGCAGAAGCCCCCTTTGGTTTCCGGTCACGGAGGAACTGCTGGAGGTCCTCTGGGTAGTTCCACAAGAACTGTTCCGTGACGAACAGTTCCTGGACCTCCTGGCGGGTGGTGAGCTCTAGACCAGAGGTCCAGGGCTCGCAGCTCTCAGTAGGGCCCGCATTTGGTCGGTCCAGGTGTCCTTTGAGCCCCGCTGCAGGCTCCTGAACTTCCTGCGATATGACTCCGGGGTGAGGTTGTAGTGCTGGATCAGGGCCCGCTTGATGCTGTTGTAGTCGTGCTCCTCCCCGGCAGGTAAGTCCCCCAAAACTTCCAGGGACTTACCCCTCAAATAGGGGGTCAGGTACCTTGCCCACTGATTCAGGGCCAGATGATGTTGGAGGCAGGTCCTCTCAAAGGCCAGCAGAAAGGAATCCAGGTCTCCATCCTTTTCAAGCAAGGGAAAGTCCTCCGCCCGGACCTTGAAAGCCTTGGTCTCTGGTGGGGCTGGAGCGTACAGCGGGGGCCCGTGCTGAGCCATCTCCAGTCGGTGCCGGTGCTCCGCAGCTTCACAGCGTTCTGTATGCTCACGCTCCGCTGCTTTCTCTGCCGCCGCTTGCTCATGCTCTGCCGCCGCTTGCTCACGCTCTGCTTTCTCTACTGCCACCAGGAGTCTGTCAAGGGGCGTCATTACCAGCCTTGAGCTGTGCCATAGCCGCTTGGAAAAGGGCCTCCGATCTGGGTGAGCTGGGACAGGCAGGGGGTGGACAGTCCACTGCGGGACTAAGCATGAGGGTCTGGCTCCTTGGGGAGCCCTGGCGGAGCTCCCCCTCACCTTCATCGGTATCGACCTCCTCATAAACCATAGCATTGGCCTCCCCCTTTGCCTTACTCCTGGTGCCTTCTTGGGAACCTTTGGTTACTGACACAGCTGCAACCCTAACCTTGCACACAACTTATTATATCTACACTCTGACCATCTAGTGCACATCTGACACAGCACATGGGATGAAAACGAAAGTGGAGGGACTGGGAGAAGGGGGCATGGCACAGCTAAACATGTTGTCTGCGCAGGCACCAGATTCTCAGCCCCGTAGTGTGAATACATGATAACACACTGTGGGGAGGGATCTGGTGCCTGAAAAAGACGCAGGCGCAATAGCCTTCTGTCAGTCCCTGGGCAGCGCACACTGCATCATATGCCCGAGGACTGTTCCAAGAGCGCAGGCGCCTGACAGCTGGTTAATCAAAGAAAAACAACTCAGGAGGAGGGGCTGTGATACTGAATGGTGGTGATGGACGGATGGCAGGAGGATTACACAGGGTGAGACGCCGACCGATGAGATGGAATTATGGTATGGGGACATATTTTTAAACGTCTATATTTCAGCGTTGCAGGGGACCAGAAAAAAAAAGAGCCACCTTCACAGACTGCGCCTTTTAGTGCTGCTGAAGGTGGCTCTTTTACTTAAAAACACCCGGGGGGGTGACGGGTTCCCTTTAAAAAGGACTTGCTGAATCCTTCTAAGCTCTATGTAGAAATTGGAAGTCTATTTTTCTTGCTAAGTTCAATAGTCATTGCAAAAGTCCCAGGTTAGGGGAGAAGCAGAGCAGCTGTGTCAGCCGTTGAAGAGGGGAATGATTTTTGCAGGGACAAGAGACTTCCTGTTTCTGCATAGAGCATAGAAAAGAGAGGATTTAACTGGGTAGAAATGCAAAATGAGCAATTGTAAGTACACAGTGGCATATAATATAATGATTGCAATATATTAAAGAGGATAAAAACTTTAATGGGAGGAGGAGGGCTTCTTTAATTACTAATTTTTCTTTTCCATGTCTTCTATCTCCTAATAGCCAACAATTTTATTTGCCAAGCTGACAGTTACCTTCAACAAGGTAGCAAATATTATTGAAAAATAAGAATAGTCAAAAGGTTGGAAGATGAAAAGCAGGACTTACATGCTAATGCATCCTCACAGCCATAGTAATTTGTTGTACTATAGAAGGAAGGTATAAGGATTGGAGCAAGCTGTCGCTACTACTGTCTGCATAGATTATTTTCTACTAATATACACAGTGTCAGAGCAAGTTATATTAATAGGAGATTCCAGATGACCCTCATGCCTTCCATATTCGACACTGTGTGAATATTGCCAGGGTGATGAGACCTATTGTGTTCGTAAAGATAAAATATCACAGCAATATTGAGATTCCAGTTATAACTCCCATGATTAATAACTAGAATTTTATACTCAGGATAAAACGAATAAATAAACATTACCACCAATGTCAATGCAGACATCAGTCTTTTGGACTAATCTGATTTGCCTTCTTCTTTTTTGCCTGAAGGAACAATGGCATCCAATTCCTTCTCGTATGAATACAGATGTTTACTCCGGACTAAAGGAAGAAGATATTAAAATATGAATGATGCCCCAGATTATTTGCCTGCAAGACATGGATTTCTTAATATTCTCAAGAGCTATTGCCTTAGGTGTAACATATAATTGTATTGTGCACAAATGTAAAAGACACCAGTACATATCAACTGGCTGACATAATAGGGGTACTGATAAAGAAAAAAAAAATCTTATTTCAAGAATATCTGAAAATCTTAATGAAACACAAAATGAGAAACTAAAGAAGCTGACTTGGATCTATATTGTGGGTAGGTTTACTGCCAAGAAGGTACGGTAACTCATATGACATAACATTAAATGTTTACTGTGTCTACAAAATAAGTGATAAAGCTTAGATCAGCATAACCTATTTAAGGGAGTTTTCCACAAACAAAGTTAATTTTAATCAACAGATCTTGGAATAATAATAAATTCCACAATTGGATGTGTGCAAAAAAATGTTCCTGTGCTGAAATAATCTTATAAATGTGCCCCTGCTGTGTACTGTGTAATGGCTGTGTCTGACCATGCAGAGCTGCTCTAAAGGTACTGCCACACTAAACAATCCCGCTAGCGATCACGATAACGACGCATACTAATGCGATCGCTAGCGGGATTGTTTCTATATCGCTAAGTGCGGCCACATTTAGCGATATAGTTAACGACGCTATCGCCGTTAGCGATCTTCTTAACGACTTTAGCGGTACAAAAGTACCGCTAAATCGCTAAGAAAAGGTGCCACACTAGCGATATATACTTACCCAGCGGGAGCGCCGACGAGAAAATAGGGTCCGGAGCTATTCCAGCGACGAGCGAGATCACAGCAGGAAGCTCGTCGCTGGAAGCTGCCGCACTGAACAACATCGCTAACGGGATCGCTAAATAGTGACGTTTTTTAGCGATCCCGTTAGCGATATTGTTCAGTGTGGCATACCCTTAAATCACAGTCTGCTTCCCCCTCTGCCCAGGAGCTGTGGTATATGCAAACAAGAGTCTAGACAGGAGAGCAGAGGATCACAGCTGCCGTTTTCTGTGAGGTGAAACGTTTCCCTGCCATTACACAGTACACAGCAGGGGCACATTTATAAGAATATCTCAGCACAGGAACATTTTTTAACACATTAAATTGTGGAACATATTATAATTATTCCATTAAATATTGATGTAAGTGTACTTTGCTTGTGGGACAACCCCTTTAAAGACCAGAATCTTTTATTCTAGGTGAAAAAATTCTGGTAGAGGCACATCAATGTTACTCTTTGTCAGCCATCAATGACCTCAGAGGAAGTGAAACAGGAACTTTTCTTCATGTTATCATTCCTTTCTCCAATAAGAAAGGATATCACATTTTGAATAGTAGATTGGGTTGAAGGGGGTATTTTCTCTGTCACATCTGGGGGTAGAGCCATTTTTGTTTCTGCTGAAGATTTTGTAGATTACAAGTTGTAGATCTAACCTAATGTTAGACATTTGTCAATTCAGTTAATCAAATGGTTATATGGATCTGGATTGCATTTTGGATTGTGAGTAACCTTTATATGGCGGTGTGGATGATGCCTGATGTGTAAAGAAAAATTTAAATATATATGGCACATTGCTATTAGAACTCCTGAATATTTAAGTCAAATTACATATATTTTTTGTGTTATAATGCTTCAATGTTTCTGATAAATTGTAATAGTTTTTTTTCCAACTTTATATAATTTAAAGGGAACCAGTTATGTCTAGACATGGGTGAACCTGAACAGTAAAGTTTGGCGACCGAACTGAACATCTACTGTTTGGGCACAGACATCGAACACGGACTTCACCAGCAGCTCATTCATCAGTGGTTCTCAGCCTGGACAGTCGCATCTTAGCACCGTCCAGGTTGATGGCATGGATTACGGTGTGGGACAGGTGAGGGATATTGTTGTTATTTTAGTACTGATTAGATATAGTACTAATCAGTAGGTCAACAGCATTGCTATGTTGTCTGGCCACCTTACTGAAAGCACAGCTACAGAGAAAATGTACTTTATTCCTACCAGAGCCCGCTGGCTTTCAGTTATAGATGCGTGCCAAAGTGGCTTCAGTCACCACCCACCATACTGTCGACGCCATCTGTAAGCGTGTCTTGGCATTTTGATTGCACACTCTGCATAGTTGAGCTGCAGATCAAGCTGGCAAAGTGTGAGTATGGTAGGCGGTGGCTGGAGCTGCTCAAGCACGCTTCTATGACTGAAAGCAGACGGCTCCCAGGAGGAAGAAACTTCATTTCCTCCTGGAGCAGTAAGGCAGCTGGACAACATTTGAATACTATTAACCTGCTGACTAACCCTATATTTTCATGTTTGAGACATGACACGTTCCCTTTAAGAGCAGGAATTACCACTTAATTATGTTCAATAGCTATTTAAAATGATCACACTCTTAGCAGCACTGGGCTTGTTAGCCTCTCACCCTCTACACAATGAGGCATGCCTTTAAAAGCAAAGATTGAAAGATGTGGCAAATCCTCTTACTTTGCCTTTCATGTAACTTATGAAGGCATTTTTAAAAAGTCAATAACAAAATATTGACTCTTTTAAAATGTAAACTCTCATATAAAGCACCAATATTTTTCTGCGTAATGTGAATAAGTTTAATTCCCCTTAACATAAAATAGGCTCTCAAATCTGTCTTTAAGGTGACTAATTTCCATGTTTTAATCAGTAGCAAAATATATGTCTTAGGTCAGACATGAGGTGGGGATTTTTACTTTATTCTTTTAATACCATTGAAATTCACAGAAAAAAAAACCTTTCCTTTTATGATTCATTTGCATGCCTAATAACCTTCAGTTTATCTGCAGATGCTTTAATCTTAATATATAAAACTTTGCAATGGCAGAAAATTACATTTTTTTTGTAGGCACGAGGTTTCATTAATTATAGCTAATGTGTTGTTTAGTTTACATTGTGAAGTACATATGCATCATTACCATTATGTGCTACAAAGAACAAAGCAAGGTACTAATGCAATGGAAGAGAACATTACTAATAATTACAGGAAGTAATACTGAAATCCAGAGCTCGGAAGCATACTTGCAGATGTTGGATGTGTGATTAGAATCTAAATTCAAAATGACAGGTAGAAAACAGACACAGACTTGTTCCTTGCAGAAACAAGAGAATACTTATGGGCTTTTTCTTTTTACACAGTTTTACTACAAACACGTACAAAGAAAACACAAAGCTAGATATGTCTAAGTGTTTATTCTATTTGATTTATTCATCCATGACTTTATTTTTCTATATTGCACACTTCTCAAAAAAAAATAAAGATGAATATTTGCAAGTGAATCAAGAAATCCAATGACCATGGACGTCTGCCCCGGAAACAATAGGTTAATAGTCATTATGCTAGAAGTACTACAGCACTGCTCCCAAAACTGAGAAGTCTAGACATGAACATCAGGTCCATATGAATAAATTATAAACCAATGGGAGAAAGAAGCACAAAGATCGAAAAAGAAGAAGAAACTGAATCGAGAAGAATCTTGTGATAAAGGTGCTAAGGAAGTGGTGAGCAGTTATCACGAGACAGAACCAGCCTTGGCATGTCTTTAATGCGGAGAAGCCCACACTTGGGGTAATATTGTGCCCTAAACCCCAGCTAGACCGTTTTCGATAGAGTGATATTTATATGATTGGAAGTTCAAACAACCAGAAATGTGTACATAAAACAGCACAAAAGACGCATATAGCAAAGAGATCAGGTAGACAGTGGCTCCTGAATCCTGGTTACAACGGGCAAAAATATAGTAAAGTGCATAGTGCTATTTAAGGATGGGGATAGGTAAAAGGGCCATGAACAGATAATCAATAAATAAATAACAGTATCAGTGCATATAATATCCAAGGCACCTATATCTCCCCCATATCCTAAAGGTGCTTACCCATGCTTCGTTAAATTAGGACACGCGCCATGCAGCCTCAACGCATGTTTTGGGTTCACTTCTTCAGGGTGCTGTGCAGTTACTCTATGAGACTACATATTTTTGAGTCTTCACACTGTGCGCAGTGCTCGCTGTGAGGATTCCCTAGTACTTGAATCAAGAGCAGGTGGTCATCTGACAATAAATATGAGATATACAGTACAGACCAAAAGTTTGGACACACCTCATTTAAAGGTTTTTTCTGTACTTTTATGACTATGAAAATTGTAAATTCACACTGAAGGCATCAAAACTATGCATTAACACATGTGGAATTATATACTTAACAAAAAAGTGTGAAACAACTGAAAATATCTCTTATATTCTAGGTTCTTCAAAGTAGCCACCTTTTGCTTTGATGACTGCTTTGCACATTCTTGGCACTCTCTTGATGAGCTTCAAGAGGTAGTCATCGGAAATGGTCTTCCAACAATCTTGAAGGAGTTCCCAGAGATGCTTAGCACTTGTTGGCCCTTTTGCCTTCACTCTGCGGTCCAGCTCACACCAAACCATCTTGATTGGGTTCAGGTCTGGTGACTGTGGAGGCCAGGTTATCTGGCGTAGCATCCCATCACTCTCCTTCTTGGTCAAATAGCCCTTACACAGCCTGGAGGTGTGTTTGGGGTCATTGTCCTGTTGAAAAATAAATGATGGTCCAGCTTAACGCAAACCGGATGGAATAGTATGCCGCTGCAAGATGCTGTGGTAGCCATGCTGGTTCAGTATGCTTCAATTTTGAATAAATCCCCAACAGTGTCACACAGCAAGCACCACACCTCCTCCTCCATGCTTCACGGTGGGTACCGTGCATGTAGAGTCCATCCGTTCACCTTTTCTGCGTCGCACAAAGACACGGTGGTTGGAACCAAATATCTCAAATTTGGACTCATCAGATCAAAGCACAGATTTTCACTGGTCTAATGACCATTCCCTGTGTTCTTTAGCCCAAACAAGTCTCTTCTGTTTGTAGCCTGTCCTTAACCATGGTAACCTAGCAGCTATTTTACCATGAAGGCCTGCTGCACAAAGTCTCCTCTTAACAGTTGTTGTAGAGATGTGTCTGCTGCTAGAACTCTGTGTGGCATTGACCTGGTCTCTAATCTGAGCTGTTGTAAACCTGCGATTTCTGAGGCTGGTGACTCGGATAAACTTATTCTCAGAAGCAGAGGTGACTCTTGGTCTTCCTTTCCTGGGGCAGTCCTCATGTGAGCCAGTTTCTTTGTAGCACTTGATGGTTTTTGCAAATGCACTTGGGGACACTTTCAAAGTTTTCCCAATTTTTTGGACTGACTGACCTTCATTTCTTAAAGTAATGATGGCCACTCGTTTTTCTTTACTTAGCTGCTTTTTTCTTGCCATAATACAAATTCTAACAGTCTATTCAGTAGGACTATCAGCTGTGTATCCACCAGACTTCTGCACAACACAACTGATGGTCCCAACCCCATTTATAAGGCCAGAAATCCCACTTATTAAACCTGACAGGGCACACCTGTGAAGTGAAAACCATTTCCGGTGACTAACTCTAGAAGCTCATCAAGAGAATGCCAAAAGTGTGCAAAGCAGTCATTAAAGCAAAAGGTGGCTACTTTGAAGAATCTAGAATATAAGACATAATTTCAGTTGTTACACACTTTTTTGTTAAGTATATAATTCCACATGTGTTAATTCATAGTTTTGATGCCTTCAGTGTGAATTTACAATTTTCATAGTCATGAAAATACAGAAAAATCTTAAAATGAGAAGGTGTGTCCAAACGTTTGGTCTGTACTGTACATACTCACTTAGCTATATTCTAACTAGATGAATGCAGCCTTGTTCAATGCAAGTGTATTGAGCGAGGCCAGAAACAGTCTTGTCAAAATGTGGCTGGAGTATGATACCAGCACCAGCGAATATACAGTATGAAGGGCATGTGATGTGAGGATTCACAAGTCTGCAGTCACACAGAGTGACTGCAGACTTGCAGCTTAAGACAGGACAACCCCTTTAAGCTTCTAATAATATTATAAAAAAATATTGTAAGTGATACTTGCCTTAAGCTAGGTCTTAATATGTCTGAACGAGACCTGCAATTTTTCACCTAAAAATACAGTGCACCAGTCACCTCCATAGGAATCACAAAATGTAACAATCGAGTCACCGAAGCGATAAGTACCACAATAAAAGAATGCAGCAGAAATACAACAAAATGGGTCCTAGTTTAGGCAACATTTTTATCAAATTGCTTGCAACTGCTGTAGGTTACAACTATGGCAGTTCATATATTTTTATTTTCTACGTAATATACAAGTTAGAAACCTGGGTTCCAGATTTGTCTTACTTGAATTCTACTTACCAATGTCCTGTTTAAAAAGAAAAGGAAAACCATCCTGGCAGAGAACTTAAAATGGCTAATACATGTGCACACTCCAGTGGCCCCGGGGTCACAGGTCAGTGGTCAAACACCCAGTGCACAGGTAAATGACAGCAGTCCACAGCAAGATACAATAAGAAACAATGTTTAGCTGTTCACTATTCCAATCAAACATGAAAAGATCTCTGCACCACTGGCCACGCACAGAGATTCTCATTAACTAAGTCAGTGGGAACATGAGAGGCCTATTATTGCCTAGAAAAATACATTTCGTTCCATATGGAATTTGCTTCCTGTAAACAAGCACTATGTTTGTCACTTGCCAATTGCTGTCCCCTGAGGCCTGCTCACTAGACAAGGTTAAATAGGGACATAAAAGAAGTCCTTGTAGTTGTGGTATGGGCTCATTGCTGAGATCCATGACACTAAGATCCACTCAAATATGGTCAGACTTACTACAGACACATTCATCATTGTATTAGCTGAGCCTGTAGAAGGTACATTGAGTCCCTACAGCTCAGCACCATGGAATCAGAAACATGCAATGTCAAAAATGCTTCTAGGAAAGAATATCTTGATAATATAATCTATAGGGGATCCTCCACAAACTTCTAATATGGGTGTAACATAGTTACATAGTTATTAAGGTTGAGGGAAGACTTTAAGTCCATCTAGTTCAACCCATATCCTATCCTAACCTGCCCTAACATGTTGATCCAGAGGAAGGCAAAAAAAACCCAAGTGGCAAACAGTAAGCTTCACATTGGGGAAAAAAATTCCTTTCCGACTCCACATATGGCAATCAGACTAGCTCCCTGGATCAACGCAATATCTAGGAAACTAGTGACTATAGCCTGTAATATTATACTTGTAACTGAGTGGCCAGTTTCTTAGGCTAGGAGAATGCACCGCTTGCGGAATCTAATCTTCAGAAACTGAAAATGCTGCTCTGACATTAGCGGGATTGCTGGATCCGTGCAGCTTTACTGCCACTGTGCTAATCCCATAAAGCAGAGGCAAAGCTGCCTGTGATTGTAGCATGGGAGAGTGTATAGTTCAGAACAGCCATGCCGCTGGTCCAAAAGGCCAATCTTCAGGAGTGCATTGGTCCCAGCAACCAGGAAGCTGGAATCAGAAGAGCGCTCCACTCGTGAACACAGAAAATTAGCACACTCTCTTAATAAACAGAATGTCAAGTAAACCTTTCAAAATGTGCTTCGTATCAGTCCAGGGAGCTGATCAAGGCCTCTGTGTTTGTACACTCGCAGCGCAGATTGATCACACTGGGTCGCTGGCACACAAATCTAACATTTAAAGAATTCTACAGAACTCTTGAGTATAGCAAATTAAACCTTACATAAAAACAAATAACTTTCTGGTGACCAAAGAGCAGCCACAAAACCCATACTTATCACTCAACTTATAGACACAACACTCAGACTTCCCATGGTTCAAATGAGCTAATCATGAATTACTATAAAGACTTGTGATGCTCTAAAGGCGCTATGATAATACTGCAATCTGGAAGCTGATGTGACTACATTTAGTGTAAAACTGGAAAACTTGGAGTGATATTCTGCTCATATAGGCAGAGACCTGTCACTCCAGGGCAAGCGTGGAGAAGCTGTGGCCAGCATGTATCAGGCACCGGCTGTATGAACTCAGAGATGTATGTTTGACTCTGAAACACTGCTGTGTCTTATCAAAAAACATACCAAAAACCATTTGTGGACCAAGCCATGCTGTAGACTAGTAAAACAGGTGGGTCACTGGCGACTTCTCCCTGCACTCGAGGGCAGAGTCTTACAATCAAGGTAAGCAGGCAATGAAAAGCAACCGGGGACATACCTTTTCGACTAGTCTCTCATGTTGATCAGTCCTTGGTGGCTTTTAAAGTATGTTTTTCTTTGAAACGCTGCAGTGTTTCAGAGTCAAATAAACAGGGCTGAGTTCATACGGCCAGTGCCTGACACATGCAGCCCATTAGGCAGCCCAGATCAGCTGTCAGGTTCACTAATGAAACCTTACACATTGTAATTTATGTTTTATTATGTGCTCTAAAGTTGGAAATCACATAATTTCTGTCTATTAAAGAAGATTCCTGGGTGTCTGACTCGAATCCCCGAAGCCAATCAGCTTCAGCCTTTTTACATTGGCTTAGCACCAGTGCAAGGTTTTGCATCCTGAATAGGATGATGAAGGTGTAGACTGGATTCAGGCTGCAGCACTTGTTTGAGCACAACGGCCCCTTTACATTGCCTCAGCAGGGGGGCTGAGAGTCAGACCCCAATAATCTAATGCTAATGTCTTACACCACGATAAGCCATCTATTTTAAAAGTAATTTCTATACAACATAAAAAGTTATATTTAAATTGATTAAGGAGACTTTGGTGAATTAACAAATTCTGCAGGTATTTGGGATATGTTAGCATTGGTATTAATTATTAACAGGAAGAATAAGAACGGAAATTAATGCTAAATAAAGACTGGAATATTTTTCCAAAAACTGCTGATCGCCGAAAAACTTAAAATAAACAGATTTCAGGTTATTATTTTATAGTTTATTCTTAACAAAGCAAAATTCATTCTGAGCATTTTGTGTTTCTTGACAACTAGCACATAAAACTCCTATACTAAATACAACATATATGTAGACATTTTCATAACATTCACAGAACGGAACAAAGGACAACAAGCCTTTTTCTGCAACTGGAAACTCATTCCATACTCATGATTGAGGTTGTTTCTGCATCAAGCCCATGGATCCTACAACTGTCTTTCAGATAAATTGGAGGGTTGCTAAAATTTCTGCAAAATAAATCTGCTGTTTGTGAATATACCCGTAAGGCATGTTCTTGTGATGGGAAATCTGCTGTGTATTACAGTAGCGCAATGAAAGGCTATGTTCACATAGTGCGTTGTTGCTGCTTTTGTTCTGCAGGTAAAACCAGTTTAAAGCGGCTACAAAAAAAAGGAGGTTTTGCTCTGTTTTTTTTGCTGCTATTTGTTGTCTGTTGCGCATGCTGATAAAGTTTAGTGCCCCCAAAATAATTCATGACGCAACTTCCTTAAGGTTTTTGCACTAAAAATGCAGCAAAAACTGATACCTGCATTTTTTGCTATGCCTTTCCACTTACACATCATTCCCTATGGGTGAAAAAAGGCTGCAAATAAGTAGAAAAAAAATGCTGAAAAAAGTGCAGTTTTCCAAATCAGTCAGGAAAATAAAACTAATGTGTGTGCATGAGATTTCTGAAACCTCAGACATTACTGGTACTGTAAAATGCAGCTTAAAATTTGCATAAAAAAGAAGCAAAAATGCAATGTGTGAACACAGCGTAAATGAGATTTCATAAGATTATATCAATAAGTGCAGAGAAAATGAACAACTTGAAATGACAACTGCAGCATGACATTTTGTGTTAATGTCATTGCAAATTTTCCACATTTCAATATAAAAGGTGACATGTGCGTCGTTTCTAGAATCGTTGCAAAAATAATCCACAGCATTTTTTAACCAATGAGGATGCTGCCAGGAGGGAGACACCCATAAAAATTCTTTGGTGTCTAAACTCATACTGAAGGACCAATTATAAGGGCCGATAATTTGAGAAAGTGCATTTGTAGTAACATTTGTTTCCGCATATCAACCTGTCTAAGCAAGCTGGCAATCACCTGGCGAATGAGCAGGCTTAAAAAACATCATTCTCGGCAGTAAATTTCGCCATGTAAACAGATGATGTGCTGCTAATAACATGGCGTTCTACAGGTATTAAAGATTGTTTTGTGCACATGAAACTCCTGTTTAAACAAGTTAACCCCTTTCTGCCATATGACATACTATCACGTCTATGTGCCCTGGGACTTAATTCACAAGGACGGAATAATATGTCGTAGTAGATTGGCGGCGCTCACGGGGGGAGCGCGGCCGATCGCGGCTGGGTGTCAGCTGATTCTCACAGCTGACACCCGGCACTAAGTGCCAGGAGCTGTCACGACGGCTCCTGGTACTTTAACCACCGGCACACTGCGATCAAACATGATTGCAGTGTTCCGGAGGCTGTAGAGAAGCGGACAGCTGATGACGCGGGGTCCCGATCGCTGCCATGGAGACCCTTTGTCGTCATGACGAAATCTAAGTGTCCAGTCCTGAGGGACTTCCTGTCATGCGCAGTGATGATCAGGAAGTCTATCTGGTCAGTGTTAAAGAAACTGAAAATCTGACAGATTCTATAGCATGCAGCTCTGCATGCTATAGAAGCGATCAGCCTGCACAAAATGAGCGTCCCATAGTGGGACAAAGTGTAAAACTAAGAATTAACCCCTTCATGACCCAGCCTATTTTGACCTTAAAGACCTTGCCATTTTTTTGCAATTCTGACCAGTGTCCCTTTATGAGGTAATAACTCAGGAACGCTTCAACGATCCTAGCGATTCTGAGAATGTTTTTTCGTGACATATTGGGCTTCATGTTAGTGGTAAATTTAGGTTGATAAATTTTGCGTTTATTTGTGAAAAAAATAAAAATTTAGCGTAAATTTTGAAAATTTTGCAATTTTCAAATTTTGAATATTTATTCTGTTAAACCAGAGAGTTATGTGACACAAAATAGTTAATAAATAACATTTACCACATGTGTACTTTACATCAGCACAATTTTGGAAATAACATTTTTTTTTTGTTAGGAAGTTATAAGGGTTAAAAGTTGACCAGCAATTTCTCATTTTTACAACAAAATTTACAAAGCCATTTTTTTTACGGACCACCTCACATTTGAAGTCACTTTGAGGGGTCTATATGGCAGAAAATACCAAAAGTGACACCATTATAAAAACTGCACCCCTCAAGCTACTCAAAACTACATCCAAGAAGATTATTAACCCTTCAGGTGCTTCACAGGAACTAAAGCAATGTGGAAGGAAAAAAATGGACATTTTAATATTTCCAACAAAAAATTTCTTTTAGCATCAATTTTTTTTCATTTTTACATGGGCAACAAGATAAAATGGATCCTAAAATTTGTTGGGCAATTTCTCATGAGTAAATAGATACCTCATATGTGGTCATAAACCACTGTTTGGGTGCATGGCAGGGCTCAGAAGGGAAGGATCGCCATTTGACTTTTTGAATGGAAAATTAGCTTCAATCATTAGCGGACTCTATGACGCGTTTGGAGAGCCCCTGTGTGCCTAAACAGTGAAAAAACCCCACATGTGACATCATTTTGGAAACTAGACCCCTTATGGAACTTATCTAGATGTGTTGTGAGCACTCTGAACCCCCAAGTGCTTCACAGAAGTTTATAACGCAGAGCAGTGAAAATAAAAAAAATCATTTTTCCTCAAAAAAGATTTTTTAGCCCACTATTTTTTATTTTCACAAGGGTAACAGGAGAAATTGGACCACAAAAGTTGTTGTGCAATTTGTCCTGAGTACGCTGATACCCCATTTGTGGGGAGAACCACTGTTTTGGCGCATGGGAGAGCTCAGAAGGGAAGGAGTGCCATTTTGGAATGCAGACTTGATGGAATGTTTTACGGGCATCATGTTGCAGAGTTCCAGAGTTATAACCTTATATAGGGGCAGTGGTCAGAATTGTAAAAATTGGCCGGGTCATTAACGTGCAAACCACCCTTGAGGGTTAGGCCTCTTTCACATATCCGTTGTGAGCCTGACGGCGCCCCCGGAATTTTGCCGCGGCTGCCTGATGCGCCAATTCAGGCACATCAGGCAGCACCAGCAAAAAATAAAAAACATTACATGCTGGTTGTGTCCGGCCGCCGGAATGTACATTTCCGCCGGATCCGGACAAAAACGCATACAACGCACTGACATGCGGCGCCATCCGGCGCTAATGAAAGTCAATGCAAAAAAAAAGCATCCGGCATCACATTTAGCCGGATGCGGTTGGACAAAAAAATGCCGGAGGGCGCCGTCAGGCGCACAACGGATGTGTGAAAGAGGCCTTAAGGGGTTAAACAAGACTTGTACCAAATTTTTCAGATTATAAGACATACTTTTATTCCACCAAATTTGGGAGGAAAATGGGGGTGCATCTTATAATTCGAAGTGAGATTACTAGTGGGTCGGCGGCAGTGGAGCAGGGTCACAAGAGGTAGGGTCGTTGCTTCAGGACGTCGGCGGCGGCAGGGTGTGTTGATGCTGTGATGCTTGGGCGCTCATTAAATGTCAGCACACATTCAGTTCCCTGTGGTGGGATTCGGGAAAATTGACAGAGTTGGTGCAAGCACAAATTGAGAACTTGGGAGACGAGCTCTCGTTTCCCGAGATCTCAATCTGCGTATGTACCGCCTCCAACGTGACATTTTCCCAAAGCCCACCGCAGGGAACTGAATGGGAAAGGAGACTCTGCTCCCCAGTGCCAACACCTAATGAGCGCCCAGGCACTGCAGCATTGCCCCACTCCTGCCACCGTCGGCATCCTGAAGTAGCCACCCTGCCTCCTGTGACCACGCTCCGCCGTCTCCCAGGTAAGCTACCGCTAAAACAGATTACAAGAATCACCACCATTTTATTTAAAACAAAAATTCTCCTATTTTCCTCCACAAAATTTGGGGTGTGTCTTAAAACTTGCAATATATGCTATGAAGCTGATTCACGGTCATTTAACAGCTGTGTCTTACATTACATGAGTGATATCTATTTTAAATTCTACAATAGGTCAGAAACCGGACAGTATAGTCCTCCTTACAGTATTATGGGCACCACATAGTGCCACATACAGAATATTGAGCCCCATATATTACTCCATACAGAATAATGAGCCCCATATATTGCTCCATACAGAATAATGACCCCAATATATTGTTCCATACAAAATAATGAGCCCATATATGGCTCCATACAGAATAATGAGCCCCATATATTGCTTCATACCGAATAATGAGCTCAATATATTGTTCCATACAAAATAATGAGCCCCAGATATTGCTCCATATAGAATAATGAGCCCCATATATTGCTCCATACAGTATATAACAGGCCCCATATATTGCTCCATACATAATGGTTCCCATATGATGTTCCATACAGTATATGATGGGCTCCATATAATGCTCCAGTATATGATGGTGGGTCCCATTTATTGATCCATATATAGTGGGCCTCATATAATGTTTCATACAGTATATGATGGGCCCCATATATTTCTCCATACAGAATAGGCCCCATATGATTTTCAATATATAATTGGCCCTATATAATGCTTCAGTGTATGATGGGCCCCATATATGATGCTCCAGTGTATGATGGGCCCATATAATGCTCCATATATAATGGGACTCATATGATGCTCCAGTGTATAATGGGCTCCATACATAATACCCCAGTGTATAATAGGCCCATATATGATGCTCCAGTATGATGGGCCCCAGATATGATGCTCTAGTGTAGAATGGGCCCATATATGACGCTCCAGTGTATAATGGGCCCATATATGATGCTCCAATGTATAATGGGCCCCATATATGATGCTCCAGTGTATAATGACGCCATATATGATGCTCCAGTGTATGATGGGCCCATATATGATACTCCAGAGTATGATGATCCCCACATATGAAGCTCCATATATGATGGCACCATATAATGTTCCATATTGTAAGGTTTCAACTCGCTCAGCTGCTTCGGAGGCAATTAGGAGGCACTTTTCTATCAAAAAGTCATCAGGTTTATTGCTCCATAAACCACAAAGCCACATACAATACAGGTCTTCAGTAAGGCTTCTTCAATTCTCTACACCAAATTTGGGAGGAAAATGGGGGTGCATCTTATAATTCGAAGTGAGATTACTAGTGGGTCGGCGGCAGTGGAGCAGGGTCACAAGAGGTAGGGTCGTTGCTTCAGGACGTCGGCGGCGGCAGGGTGTGTTGATGCTGTGATGCTTGGGCGCTCATTAAATGTCAGCACACATTCAGTTCCCTGTGGTGGGATTCGGGAAAATTGACAGAGTTGGTGCAAGCACAAATTGAGAACTTGGGAGACGAGCTCTCGTTTCCCGAGATCTCAATCTGTGCATGTACCGCCTCCAACGTGACATTTTCCCAAAGCCCACCGCAGGGAACTGAATGGGAAAGGAGACTCTGCTCCCCAGTGCCAACACCTAATGAGCGCCCAGGCACTGCAGCATTGCCCCACTCCTGCCACCGTCGGCATCCTGAAGTAGCCACCCTGCCTCCTGTGACCACGCTCCGCCGTCTCCCAGGTAAGCTACCGCTAAAACAGATTACAAGAATCACCACCATTTTATTTAAAACAAAAATTCTCCTATTTTCCTCCACAAAATTTGGGGTGTGTCTTAAAACTTGCAATATGTGCTATGAAGCTGATTCACGGTCATTTAACAGCTGTGTCCTACATTACATGAGTGATATCTATTTTAAATTCTACAATAGGTCAGAAACCGGACAGTATAGTCCTCCTTACAGTATTATGGGCACCACATAGTGCCACACACAGAATATTGAGCCCCATATATTACTCCATACAGAATAATGAGCCCCATATATTGCTCCATACAGAATAATGACCCCAATATATTGTTCCATACAAAATAATGAGCCCATATATGGCTCCATACAGAATAATGAGCCCCATATATTGCTTCATACCGAATAATGAGCTCAATATATTGTTCCATACAAAATAATGAGCCCCAGATATTGCTCCATATAGAATAATGAGCCCCATATATTGCTCCATACAGTATATAACAGGCCCCATATATTGCTCCATACATAATGGTTCCCATATGATGTTCCATACAGTATATGATGGGCTCCATATAATGCTCCAGTATATGATGGTGGGTCCCATATATTGATCCATATATAGTGGGCCTCATATAATGTTTCATACAGTATATGATGGGCCCCATATATTTCTCCATACAGAATAGGCCCCATATGATTTTCAATATATAATTGGCCCTATATAATGCTTCAGTGTATGATGGGCCCCATATATGATGCGCCAGTGTATGATGGGCCCATATAATGCTCCATATATAATGGGACTCATATGATGCTCCAGTGTATAATGGGCTCCATACATGATACCCCAGTGTATAATAGGCCCATATATGATGCTCCAGTATGATGGGCCCCAGATATGATGCTCTAGTGTAGAATGGGCCCATATATGACACTCCAGTGTATAATGGGCCCATATATGATGCTCCAATGTATAATGGGCCCCATATATGATGCTCCAGTGTATGATGTGCCCATATATGATACTCCAGTGTATGATGATCCCCACATATGAAGCTCCATATATGATGGCACCATATAATGTTCCATATTGTAAGGTTTCAACTCGCTCAGCTGCTTCGGAGGCAATTAGGAGGCACTTTTCTATCAAAAAGTCATCAGGTTTATTGCTCCATAAACCACAAAGCCACATACAATACAGGTCTTCAGTAAGGCTTCTTCAATTCTCTTCAAACACAGATACAGGAAGGCTTCTCCCTTCTTACACAGAGACCTCTCTGTAATGTTCCGCCTGGACACATGGTAGTCTATCCACACTCACAGACTCCCACATCACACTCCCTCATGTGCCAAACAAAACTCAGTTACATAGTCGTAACCCCACCCACAAGTGAGGTCAGGATCACATGGTTAGGTCACATGGTCATGACCTCACCACAGGTCCTTTAGATACACACAACCACATACAGCCTTTATCTTGGGTATTCAGACACATACTCCTTGGGTGGGTTTGTAGGTGACTGGACCCACCCAGCTCTCCAAGTCACCTGGAAGCCTCCCAATGTATAGCAAAACCCTCAGCAGTAGATCTGCTGAGCAAAACACGCGCAGGCTTCCATCACAGGGCCACCCACCTCTGCGATACATACCGTCCATCCATCACATGACCAGTAACCATGCCACAATATATAATGGGCCCATATATTATGCTCCAGGGTATGATGGTCCCTATATATGATGCTCCAGTGTATAATGGGCCCCATATATGATGCTCCACTGTATGATGGGCCTCATATGTTATGTTACATATGTAGTGGGTCCATATATGATGCTCAAGTGTATGATGGGCCCCATATATTGCCCCAAACATAAAAAAATACTCACCTCCGCTTGACACTGCTCTGCTCATGACTTTCCCCGGTCCACCGTGTCGCAGTCTTCCAGTTCTCTGCACTGTGACTGTTCAGTCAGAGGGCAAAGAGACGTGATCTCATCGAGCCCTGTGATCAGAATGTCACAGTCAGAACAGTCATAACACGAGGAAGATGCCGCAGAGGTGGAAAGGGGAGAGGTAAGTGCCAAGACCCTGATAAAGCAGGAGGGCCCTCTCGTGGGGGCCGGCACTGGCACAGGTACCGGGCCTCCATAGAGAGCGGTGTCCCGGACGGCAAGTGGGCCCCCCTGCCTGCTCAGGGCCCTGGCCCATGTCCGGGTGCTGCCGCTGGCCCTGGTTCACATGTTTGTTTTTTTTTCGCCAATTGTCCACCAAATTTTTTAAAAAAGACATGTCCAACTTTACCACATCTTTCAGCTGCCGTGTGTCACTTACAAGAAATGTACTCCAGTTAGGCCCTGGTGTACACTTCTGTTATAATTAATTTCATTTTTGGACAAAATTTTGATAAATTTGTTGCTGGCACTCATCATGCCCCATCCTCGCCAAACTCTGCCACTTTTCAAAAAAGTTGGTGAAGCTGGCTAGAGCAGGCGTAAAAATGCCAAAAGATGAACATTTTGCAACAATTTACAACAATTTTTGCAGTAACTTTTTCATCCACTCTTGACTTAACTACAAAAATGTCTGCCTAGTATACTGCCATATTGTGGTAGGTGTGAAGTAAACTGCACCTGTCTTTCTCTTTCTATCACTTGGTGACAAGTAATCACTTCACCAAAAATCAGTCTGTTTTCACCTTACTAGAAATGTAAAACTTCATTAAACACCAGCTCCAGTACAGAAATGCAACATTCATTGTATATATTACTTTGCTTGTGTAATCAAGAAAGGGTAATTTTATTTTAAAGGACAAGGGAAATGGCACATTTGCTTAAACTGTCAAAGATGCATGATCTGTATTAGTTTTGGTAAGCAATTTTCTACTATATTAGCATAAACCTAATTGCAAGTGAATATATCAATATATTAGATCAAAGTCATTCTTCCAGCTTTAAAGTTCAGAAACTAAACTTTAAAAAAAATACTGTTCGTTTGGTATACCACAATATTACAGGAACATCCATTAACTTGGCATGACGGCTTGGGGCAATATTGTAACTAAGGTTTCTTTTGCTTTGTATACGGAGGCATGTTGTTCTCACTTGAGTCAACCATGTATTTTGTACATTACTCTATGTACAGGATACAATGATTGACTTATTTGCTAGGCATATGCTTTATTACATAATAATACCCTTTACTATTGCTAGTGATTGGAACATTGGGATGGGTTGGTAAATTATTTTGCCATGTTTGTACCTCACTTTTGGCAAACTTATGAGATAGATAGATGTATTGATTCTCCCACTACAAGGTATGGACGAGCACCTCAACAAAATGGTCAAACAGGCAAATTGTTTTGACCACACTGAATTCTGGCAAAGATGAGTGATAAAATTACGGCGCAGTCAGACGACTGTATAATATGGACGACTATCACATCGCAATGCTCAAAAAGGCAGTCGGCTCTCCAGACCAGAGTGTGACAGCTGCACAGAAACACATGCTGTCAGGCTTTGGTCAGGAGAGTAACTGGCCAGTCCGAGCATTGCATGTTTGGCCTGATCCCAGCAAAAATAACCTTGGCTCGGCTGGGATTGGCATCCGCTATTAATAGAAGGACACTATATTCATTATCATTTATTGATCTAGAACCATGTTTAGGCAGTGAGCACTTTATCTATTTACATGTGTAAAATCGGGCATCCACTGAGATATTGCCAGATAAAGGCTACAGGGTCAGGTTCAGAGACTTTGTATTGCACGTAAGCACTTTAACGGGAGTTGGTGATGGCTTGGTGAGGGATTACCTTTTAGGTTCAAGCAGGGTGAGTCCATGTAGAGTGGGGGCGCCATTAGGTTTACCATAGGGTGCCAACCTCCGCTGGTAGGTAGGGAAACAGAGGATTATTTTCTCTTCCCTTACTTTTGTTTTCCATGATAAATATATGTAATTTAGCCCAGATATGTGATTATCTGTGACCCTGATCTGACCTACTCACCTATATGTCTATAGGCTGGAGCTTTTTAGAACTAATACAATAAAAGCTAAATCTTATAGTTTCTGTGCCTTTTTTCTTGGATCTATACCTATCAGACCTCATTTATTTTCTTGGTTTCTACAAAAATCCCAGTGGCAAGATGTGGAGAGCTCATAGAGACTTCCAAAGCGACGTGCAGCTGTAACTGCCGCAAAAAGAGGTTCTGCAAAAGTACTGACTTTATGGGGGCGAATAGTTATGCACACTGGAGTTTTTAGTTATTTTGTCCTATTTGTTGCTGGCTTCACGATAAAAAGAAAAACAAATGTTCATAGTTGTAGGCATGTTCTTTACAAGAACTGATGCAAATCCTCAAAAAAGCTGTGAAATTTCAGGTTGTGAGGTAGCAAAACACAAAAAATGTCAAGGGGATGAATACTTTTGCAAGACACTGTATTAGTCAAAGGTCTTATAATATTATATGCATTATATTTAATTCTCTCTCACTTTGAGTTTTCTCTAGAAGAGATAAGTCTTCATGTAGACATCAGATGAGAGATGTATATTTTACAATAGTAATGACAAACTGATTTTCCTGCTTTATAGACTGGCATGAGGACAGACAAATTGGCCAAAATCTAGAATTATAATAAGCATTCATTACCAACATGCTAAGATTATTAGATATAAAACTGTGATAAAGGAATACCAGGAGAAGTATTTTTCAGGGGTTACCTAATGATTATACAGAAAAAAAATCACTGCATTATATCAGATCAATCTTAAAAAAAAAGAAAAATATAGTCATTTAAAGTGTTGGCTGCATTATATCAGATCAACCTTAAAAAAAAAGAAAAATATAGTCATTTAAAGTGTTGGCTCTTCTTGATGTATGAAGAAAACACCATGGTCCAAAACACGTTATATTTGTGTTGGAAAAAAAGAAGCAAGAAGAAATTGAGATGCAGCTCGCTATGCCAGGTGCGGAGAAATTTGTGGTTTTGTACCTTATGAAAAACACAAAAGGACAGATGCTTTTCAGCTAAAATAAAGCGCTGTGTCTCTATAATCCTGTTTCTTATCCAGCTGTAAATATAAAAAAGAAAGTCCAGGATCTAATGCAGTTTGGAAACTTGTTTATCCAGCACTGTTCAAACCTTATATAAAGAGTGAAAAAAAAAATGGTGCCGCAGATAAACTAATTTCCACCTGTTTCTGCCGACTGCATACACGCTAACTCAATTTGGATTGATCGGATTATGTGTTCAGACTTACTTCTCTGGCACACGCTACTCCAGCCATTTGGGTAATTTTGCAAACTCTCTGTGAGATGAAATAATGGCACGGTGGCTTTTAATTGTGTTCTTTATTTTCATTTGTCTTTTTGGTTTGGAAATGCCTATTGCTCTGCACAACTCATCACCGAAACAAAGACAAACCGGGCTGGAATTAATAAATAACCATCGTGTTAAAGTATCAATAAACAGCTGTCAATTTCTTCTTAGAGACCGGCACAATCATGTCATTTCTGATGTATCATAAATTGCACAATAGCTTTAATCAGCCCAAAATGGCATTTTCAGTCTGGCAGAATGGTGCGGAAACAACACATGCAGGGATTTATTTTACTACTTACAACTGTGTATTTACATTTTTCTATGAAGTTAGGTTGTAGGGAAATGTGCCTCCTTTATTAATACAGACCACACACAGGGGTGAACCTAGCCTCTGTGCTGCCTGAGGCGAACTGCAAAACGGCGCCCCCCAATTAGAGCGAGGAAGGTAGCGGCGCGCGCATCGCACCGCGGCTATTTTTAGGCCACACCCCGACCACACCCATTTCATAACTAGTCACACCCATGTCCACGCCCCGACCACACCCATTTAGCACTGGTGATCACACTGACTGGTACTGAGGGCACAGTGACTGGTACTGTGGGCACACCTGTACTGAGTAAAAGAAAGAACAGAGAGAAAAGAAAACAGAGAAAGGAGAGAGAGAAAGAGGGGGAAAGCAAGAAAGAACAGAGAGAAAGTAGAGAGAGAAATAAATAAACAAAGAAAGGGAAAAGAAAGAACAGAGAGAGAAAAGAACAGAGAGAGAAAGAAAAAAAGACGGGAAAGAAAGAACAGAGAGATAAAAGAACAGAGAGAGAAAGAAGAAGACGGGAAAGAAAGAACAGAGAGAGAAAAGAACAGAGAGAGAAAGAAAAAAAGATGGGAAAGAAAGAACAGAGAGAAAGAAAGAACAGAAAAAGAAAGAGGGGACAGAAAAAAAGAACAGAGAGAAAAAAAGAAATAGGGGAAAGAAAGAACAAAGAGAGAAAGAAAGAACAGAGAGATAGAGAGAAAGAAAGATGGGAAACAAAGAACAGAGAGAGAGAAAGAGAAATAAAGAAAACAGATAGAAAGAACAGAGAGAGAGAGAAAGAACAGAAAGATAGAGTGGAAAGAAAGAGAAAGAAAGAAAGAAAGAAAGAAAGAAAGAACAGAGAGAAAGAAAGAACAGAGATAGAAAGAAAGAGGGGAAAGAAAGAACAGAGAGAAAGAAAAAGAACAGAGAGAGAAAGAAAGATGGGAAAGAAAAAAAACTACTGAATAATGGCCCCATATACTGCTGCATACAGTATAATAGCCCCACATGATGCTCCATACTGAATAATGGCCCCACATAATCATGCATACAGTAAAATGGCCCCACATGATGCTCCATACTGAATAATGGCCCCATATACTGCTGCATACTGTATAATGGCCCCATATACTGCTGCATACAGTATAATAGCACCACATGATGCTCAATACTGAATAATGGCCCCATATACTGCTGCATACTGTATAATGGCCACATATACTGCTGCATACTGTATAATAGCCCCACATGATGCTCCATACTGAATAATGGCCCCATATACTGCTGCATACAGTATAATAGCCCCACATGATGCTCCATACTGAATAATGGCCCATATACTGCTGCATACTGTATAATGGCCCCATATACTGCTGCATACAGTATAATAGCCCCACATGATGCTCCATACTGAATAATGGCCCCATATACTGCTGCATACAGTATAATAGCCCCACATGATGCTCCATACTGAATAATGGCCCCATATACTGCTGCATACTATATAATGGCCCCATATACTGCTGCATACTGTATAATGGCCCTATATACTGCTGCATACAGTATAATAGCCCCACATGATGCTCCATACTGAATAATTGCCCCATATACTGCTGCAAACAGTATAATAGCCCCACATGATGCTCCATACTGAATAATGGCCCCATATACTGCTGCATACTGTATAATGGCCCCCTATACTGCTGCATACAGTATAATAGCACCACATGATGCTCAATACTGAATAATGGCCCCATATACTGCTGCATACAGTATAATGGCCCCATATACTGCTGCATACTGTATAATAGCCCCACATGATGTTCCATACTGAATAATGGCCCCATATACTGCTGCATACAGTATAATAGCCCCACATGATGCTCCATACTGAATAATGGCCCCATATACTGCTGCATACTGTATAATGGCCCCATATACTGCTGCATACAGTATAATAGCCCCACATGATGCTCCATACTGAATAATGGCCCCATATACTGCTGCATACAGTATAATAGCCCCACATGATGCTCCATACTGAATAATGGCCCCAATATACTGCTGCAT
Source organism: Oophaga sylvatica (assembly GCA_033576555.1). Lineage (NCBI taxonomy): Eukaryota > Metazoa > Chordata > Amphibia > Anura > Dendrobatidae > Oophaga > Oophaga sylvatica. The sequence continues at coordinate 24,600,117 of JARQOD010000007.1, forward strand.
ACTATATAATGGCCCCATATATGCTGCATACTGTATAATGGCCCTATATACTGCTGCATACAGTATAATAGCCCCACATGATGCTCCATACTGAATAATTGCCCCATATACTGCTGCAAACAGTATAATAGCCCCACATGATGCTCCATACTGAATAATGGCCCCATATACTGCTGCATACTGTATAATGGCCCCCTATACTGCTGCATACAGTATAATAGCACCACATGATGCTCAATACTGAATAATGGCCCATATACTGCTGCATACAGTTAATGGCCCCATATACTGCTGCATACTGTATAATAGCCCCACATGATGCTCCATACTGAATAATGGCCCCATATACTGCTGCATACAGTATAATAGCCCCACATGATGCTCCATACTGAATAATGGCCCCATATACTGCTGCATACTGTATAATGGCCCCATATACTGCTGCATACAGTATAATAGCCCCACATGATGCTCCATACTGAATAATGGCCCCATATACTGCTGCATACAGTATAATAGCCCCACATGATGCTCCATACTGAATAATGGCCCCATATACTGCTGCATACTATATAATGGCCCCATATACTGCTGCATACTGTATAATGGCCCCATATACTGCTGCATACAGTATAATAGCCCCCATGATGCTCCATACTGAATAATGGCCCCATATACTGCTGCATACAGTATAATAACCCCACATGATGCTTCCATACTGAATAATGGCCCCATATACTGCTGCATACAGTATAATAGCCCCACATGATGCTCCATACTGAATAATGGCCCCATATACTGCTGCATACTATATAATGGCCCCATATATGCTGCATACTGATAATGGCCCTATATACTGCTGCATACAGTATAATAGCCCCACATGATGCTCCATACTGAATAATTGGCCCCATATACTGCTGCATACAGTATAATAGCCCCACATGATGCTCCATACTGAATAATGGCCCCATATACTGCTGCATACTGTATAATGGCCCCTATACTGCTGCATACAGTATAATGGCCCCATATATGCTGCATACGATAATAGGCCCCAATATGCTCCATACTGAATAATGGCCCATATACTGCTGCATACGTATAATAGCCCACATGATGCTCCATACTGAATAATGGCCCCATATACTGCTGCATACAGTATAATAGCCCCACATGATGCTCCATACTGAATAATGGCCCCATATACTGCTGCATACTGTATAATGGCCCCATATACTGCTGCATACAGTATAATAGCCCCACATGATGCTCCATACTGAATAATGGCCCATATACTGCTGCATACAGTATAATAGCCCCACATGATGTCCATACTGAATAATGCCCATTATACTGCTGCAATACAGTATAATGGCCCCATCATAATGCTCATACTGATAATGGCCCATATACTGCTGCATACATATAATACCCCACATGAGCTCACAAACCCATATACTGCTGCAAACAGTATATAGCACCACATGATGCTCCATACTGAATAATGGCACCCATATACTGCTTGCATACTGTATAATGGCCCCCTATACTGCTGCATACAGTATAATAGCCCACATGATGCTCAATACTGAATAATGGCCCCATATACTGCTGCATACAGTTAAAGCCAATGTGCCCATATGAACTTATGGCTGATACCTGTAATAATTAGCCCACATGATGCTCCATACTGAATAATGGCCCCTATACTGCTGCATACAGTATATAGCCCCCATGAGCTCCATATGATAATGGCCCCATATACTGTGCAACTTTATAATGGCCCCATAGGCATATCTGGCTGCATACAGTATAATGCCCATGTGCTCATATGAATGCCCCATATCTGCTGCAACAGTTATAATAGCCACATGATGCTCCTATACTGAATAATGGCCCATATATTCATAATAACTATATGTGCTACTTATAAAGCACCACACCTATGAAGAATGCACTATACTGATCCATATAATGGCCCCATATATGCTGCATACTGTATAATAGCCCACATGATGCTCCATATGAATAATGGCCCCATATACTGCTGCATACAGTATAATAGCCCACATGATGCTCCATACTGAATAATGGCCCCCATATATGCTGCATACAGTATAATAGCCCCACATGATGCTCCATACTGAATAATGGCCCCATATACTGCTGCATACAGTATAATAGCCCACATGATGTCCATCTGAATAATGGCACCATATACTGCTGCTACTATAATGCCCAAAACTGCGCATACTGAAAAATGGCCCCATATACTGCTGCATACAGTATAATAGCCCACATGATGCTCCATATGAATAATGGCCCCATATACTGCTGCATACAGTATAATAGCCCCACATGATGCTCCATACTGAATAATGGCCCCTTATTTACACTGCTGCATACATGTATATAATGGCCCCACATGATGCACATGCTGATATGGCCCATTTATGCTGCATAAGGATAGCCCATATCTGCTCCATACTGAATAATGGCCCCATATACTGCTGCATACAGTTAATAGCCCCACATGATGCTCCATACTGAATAATGGCCCCATATACTGCTGCATACAGTATAATAGCCCCACATCATGCTCCATACTGAATAATGGCCTTGCTAAAAAAAATACTACTACTCTGCCCTTTAACCATATATCGCATTACTATCTATGCCCCATACACACAGTGTACACCCCACATACTCCATACTGAATATGGCCCCATATGCTGCATACACATCACAAGCCCACATCATGCTCCATACAAACCTGCATAAAAAACAAAAACACTCACATGCGTCCAGCTGACTCATCTCATCCATGCGTTCCCGCACAGCCCGTCATTCCCCTTCCAGTTCCTCACTTCCTCTCACACATTATGAGTTCTGCTCTGCCCCCCTGGCTGCCGCCGCCTGAGACAACAGCTCAACTCGCCTCATTATAGCAGCGCCCCTGACCACACAGCTTTATCACTTAAAGACACTCAGTCAGCAGGTGTTTGCTATGTAATCTGAGAGCAGTATGATGTTTGGGCTGAGACCCTGACTTCAACAATGTGTCACTTATGTGTCTGTATGCTGTCATTTTGATACAATCACTGTTTTCTCTGCTGCAGATCTGGCAGTGCTCTGAATGCTGAGCCCTGTATAACCCCGCCCACACTACTGTTTGGCAGCTTTTTGTTTACACTGTGCATAGGCAATAATCTGGTGATGAGTGGTGGTGGAGTGGTTGCACGAAGCAGTTTACTAAGAGACACAAGATACCTAGTCGTATATAGTGATAAATATCCTGATAATAAATCAATGATTTTCTTGAAACAGTAACACACAGCCTAGTAAGAGACACACTACTGGATTCAGAGTCTAGGCCCCTACCTCATGCTGTGCTTATATTATAAAGCAAATACCCGCTGACAGATTCCCTTAATGGTGCACATTACCAGCATAAAGACAAAATAACTAGAAGTCTGGGCTCCCGTGTTTTGGGGACATTGTATACAATGTGCAGCTGTTCCTAAACTGTGCTGACCGATGATAGTTGATAGCATGACAGTTTTGTGTTAAATATATACCAGAAAATATTACACTAGTGCTCCCTGACATTTTTTTGACTTGAGAGCCACATTCAATTTTAGGAGATAGTCACAAGCCACATTAAGTGCCCACCTTACATTGCTCCTCAGTAATGACACTCACCACCATGATGATGATAGCCAAAACTTCACCAAAAAAAAACAAACTGAGATCTTGTAACCCTCTCTCATATATATCAGTACACTTACATCCAAAGGATCCCACTTTCTCCCCATCCGGTATACGTGAATCAGGAATACTCACCACAGTAACGTGTCCAGCTTCAAGCCCCCCACTATCAGTATCATCATTACTCCAGCTTACAGTATTTATTTTTCTGCTACGTCCCCCTGCCAGTATGTGCACATCCAGATCTGATGTTCTGTGTGAAGCTGCTCAAAAGGTCACCGCACGAAAACTTGCTCTTCAAAGCTGGTCCTAGTACTGATGCTAACGCACCAAGCAGGCAGCCAGCCAGCGGTGAGTCACAACATGGGTCCACGAGTCACATGTGGCTCCCCAGCCACAGGTTAGGGGAGCCTAATCTTCCACTTGCATAGCTCGAGACATCGAGGACAAACATGAAATATGGTGGTGATACATTTTGTCACAGACACAAAACAATGATTCAAAACAAAGAAGAACATCATTGCATTCACCAATCTTGTGTGCGGATTTATTGTGTGGGCGGTATAAAAACAGGCAAAGTCACACAGGGCAAGAGGTGCAGTAAAGGCGACAGCCATTTCCCAGTATAATGTGCTTCCACTGGCCTTCTGCCTTGAGGGAGCGTTATTACATATACACTTGTTTAACAAATGCCCTCTAGTGGTTACAACAGTGAAACACATCCAAAAATCCAGTATATCAGATGGCAAATTACATTTACCAAAAAATGCAATGGACAGAAAAAGATTGAGAATAGTTAGTGTATCACACATCGGATACGACTTTATTAAAGAAGTCCGACAACATTTTTATTTCAAAAACAAGTCCTAATCACTTATGTAATAATGTATAAATGTATTGCTATCTTACCAATTAACGTCTTCTCTGGTTTCCAGCGCCGTTCTGGTCCCAAGTGAGTGCTCCTCTTTTTTGCCGGCTCTCACAGGGCCCGCTGTGGAGCTACTTCCTTTAATGTAAACCTATGGAGCCTCAGAACGAGGTACCATAGACTTATAGGGAGAGAGTGACGTCCGTCTCACACAAACCCCAGTGTGATCCGCTTAGTCTATTTGTAGGAAATATGAACAAGAAGAGTACCCAAGCGACGACAGAAACCAGGAAAGTCTGTGATCTGTACATGTATATGAGCGCGGAGATGATTGCATGTGGAGGGGACTCAGGAGCTGAGCTTTAGCCACACTATTAACTAACCGACATCTGTCTGCACAAGGTGCGGCCGGAGGTGATCTCCGTCTATGGCTGAAAACCATTTAAACACTGCTGTCAATCACTTACAGCAGCATTTATATGGGACCAGTGCCACTGCTTGAATGTAGCAGCTTCCATCAGTGCTCTGTGACATGATGGTGGGGTTTTATGGGCTTTCTATGGCAGCCGGGGCCTGCTGAACTCCCACATCAGATGCAGAGCTCTACAGGTGACCTAGATTTATACTATATACTACAACACTGTAGTATTGCAGTACATACGGTAGTAAAAGTGAATGGATGATTGCAGGCTGAAGACAGCCTAAGAAGTCTAAAAAAATAAAAAAGTTTTAAAACATACAAGTGCTTCTCACTACATTAGATGATCAAAAAGTTAATTTATTTCTGTTCTTCAATACAAAAATTGAAACTTAGATATTATATAGAGTCATTACAGAGTGATCTATGTCAATTGTTTATTTCTGTTAATGTTGATGGTTATGGCTTACAGCCAATGAAAACGCAAGCGTTATTATCTCAGTAAATTAGAATACTTTATAACACCAGCTTGAAAAATAATTTTAAAATTCGGAATGTTGGCCTACTGAAATGTATATTCAGTAAATGCACTCAATACTTGGTCAGGGCTCCGTTTGCATCAATTACTGCATCAATGTGGTGTGGCATGGAGGCGATCAGCCTTTGGCACTGCTGAGGTGTTATGGAAGTCCAGGTTGCTTTGATAGCAGCCTTCAGCTCGTCTGCATTGTTGGGTCTGGTGTCTCATCTTCCTCTTGACAATACCCCATAGATTCTTTATGGGGTTAAGGTCAGGCGAGTTTGCTGCCAATCAAGCACAGTGATACTGTCATTTTTAAACCAGGTATTGAAACTTTTGGCAGTGTGGAGAGGTGCCAAGTCCTGCTTGGAGAATGAAATTTCCATCTCCAAAAAGTTTGTCAGAAGAGGGAGGCATGAAGTGCTCTAAAATTTCCTGGTAGACGGCTGTGCTGACTTTGTTCTTGATAACACACAGTGGACCTACACCAGCAGATGACATGGCTCCCCAAACCATCACTGATTGTGGAAACTTCCCACCAGACCTCAAGCAGCTTGGATTGTGGCCTCTCCACTGTTCCTCCAGACTCTGGGACCTTGATTTACAAATGAAATGCAAAAATTACTTTCATCTGAAAACAACACCTTGGACCACTGAGCAACAATCCAGTTCTTTTTCTCCTTGGTCCAGGTAAGATGCTTCTGGCATTGTCTATTGGTCATGAGTGGCTTGACACAAGGAATGTGACACTTGTAGCCTATGTCCTGGATACGACTGTGTGTGGTGGCTCTTGAAGCAATGACTCCAGCAGCAGTCCACTCCTTGTGAATTTCCCTCAAATTTTTGAATGGCCTTTTCTTAACAATCCTTTCAAGGCTGCGGTTATCCGGTTGCTTGTGCACCTTTTTCTACCACACTTTTCCTTCCACTCAACTTTCTATTAATATGCTTGGATACAGCACTCAGTGAACAGCCAGCTTCTTTAGCAATGACCTTTCGTGGCTTACCCTCCTTGTGGAGTGTCAATGACTGCCTTCTGGACATCTGTCAAGTCAGCAGTCTGAACCATGATTGTGGAGCCTACTGAAAAAGACTAAAGGACCTTTCTAAACGCTTAGGAAGCCTTTGCAGGTGTTTTGTTAGGCCTCTTTCACACATCCGGCTGGCGCCTTGCGGCGCCCGCGGCATTTTGCCGCAGCGCCGCATCATAAAACCTTATGCCCGCTTGCGGTTTTTTTTCCATTGACTTTCATAAGTGCCGCATTGCGCCGCATGTCCCTGTGGCGCGTCCAGTTTGTGCCGGATGCGGTGTCTGGTCGCCGTGCGGCATCTGGAAAAAACGTTGCATGTCACGTTTTTTGTCTGCGGCGAAAAAGCCGGAAGCGCCGCATGCGGCGCTTCCGGCATTTTTTAAAATGAAAGTCTATGGACGCTGCAATGCACCGCATGCGGCGTGAGCCGCATCCGGTAGCCGCATCCGGTTTCTTTAATTGAGATACCAGCCCACAGCAAACAGATACCAGACAGAAACCACCCTCAGCAAACATATAAAAAAAGCATTTTGTGGGACATCAGACACATCCACATGAGCCATACCCAGAGCCAGAAGCAGCCACGAGAAGCAGCCACGAGAAGCAGACCACCGAGACGCAGCCACCGGACGCAGCCAGGATCCGCACCATGGAGCATCAGGAAAACAGACGGTAAATATGCCCCCCCCTCCCAAAGCCAAAATTTACAATGCATATGTCACCAATGCTGTGTAGCTACTGGTTTTTTTTTGCACCTGGTACATTTAATGTATTTTCTGTGATGGTGATTGGTTCCCCTGGTACTGTAGTAAATTTAATTTCCGCTGATGGGGTGGGTCCCCGCTGGTAGTGTTTAAAATATGTATGTTTGGTAACTTATTGTGTATCCCTGCTACTGTTTGTGAATGTTGATAATGTAGATCTACTGGTACTGTTTATTTTCAGTGATGTGCTTGGTCTCCCTGCGACAATCTGAAATGTGTATGTATTTGTGTATCATAATGTTTTTTTTTGTTTTTTTTTTAATTTTTTTGGGGCCTGTGATGTGGTTGCTTGTCCTGCTACTATCTGAAATGTTCATGTTTTTACTATCATAATGTTGATGTAGTGTTTCATTGTTTTTAAATCTTTTTTTGGTGGCCTGTGACGGTTTATGCTGCTATGTGTAATGTGCATTTTTTTTTTAGCAGAATGCTGTTTTTTTTATTTTTTTTTACATTTTCTTGTCCCTGGGATGCTTTTACTAGTCATCATGCTATCTGAAATGTGCATGTGTTTATTATCCAAATGTTGATGTTGTGTATTTTTGTTTTTATTATTTTTTTTTATGGCCTGTGACGGTTTATTATCTACTCATGATGCTATGTGAAATGTGCATTTTTTTGTTTGCAGAATGTTGTTTTTTTTAATTTTTTTTTACATTTTCTTGTCCCTGGGATGCTTTTGCTAGTCATCATGCTATCTGAAATGTGCATGTGTTTATCCAAATGTTGATGTTGTGTATTTTTGTTTTTATTATTTTTTTTGTATGGCCTGTGACGGTTTATTATCTACTCATGATGCTATGTGAAATGTGCATTTTTTTGTTTGCAGAATGCGTTTTTTTTAACAATTTTTTTTACATTTTCTTGGCCATGTGATGCTTTTGCTAGTCATCATGCTATGTGAAATGTGCATGTGTTTACTATCCTAATGTTTATCTACTTTTTTTTTTGCAATGTTTATTTTTTGTGGCCTCTGATGGTTTTTTATACTCATGCTGGTATCTTAAGGCTGGGTCTCACATAGCGATACACCAGCGATCCAGACACTTGTGTATCGCTATATGATCGCTGCTGAGCTGTCAAACAGGCAGCTCAGGCAGCGATCTGGGACAGCGACACTGCGGGTAACATCGCTTAGTTACCCGCAGTGTACATTGGATACCAGCGCCCTGATGCAGGGCGCTGGTAACCAAGGTACACGTCGGGTTTCCAAGCGCTGTGCGGTGCCTGGAAACCCGCTGTGTACCTTGGATACCAGCTCCCCTGCATCAGGGCGCTGGTATCCAAGGTACACAGCGGGTTTCTAGGCACAGCCCCGCGCCTGGAAACCCGCTGTGTACCTTGGTTACCAGCTCCCTGCATCAGGGAGCTGGTATCCAAGGTACACAGCGGGTTTCTAGGCACAGCCCCGCGCCTGGAAACCCGCTGTGTACCTTGGTTACCAGCGGATCGCTGGTCTCCCGCCTGTCACACGCAGCGATGCGTGCCTGTCAGCGGGAGACCAGCGATCAAAAAAATGTCCTGACATTTCAGCGAACGATCAGCGATACCCAGCAGGGGGGCTGATCGTCACTGAATGTCACACACAGCGATATCGCTGGTGAGCTCGCTGCTGCGTCACAAAACTAGTGACTCAGCAGCGATCTCGGTAGCGAGATGTGAGACGGGCCCTTTACATTTGCATTTGTTTACTATGCTAATGTTGATCTTTTTTTTTTAAATCTTTATTTTTGTGGCCTGTGACGGTTTATCTACTCATGCTGCTATCTTACATTTGCATGTGTTTACTATGCTAATGTTGATCTTTTTTTTTTTTTAATCTTTATTTTTTGTGGCCTGTGACGGTTTATCTACTCATGCTGCTATCTTACATTTGCATGTGTTTACTATGCTAATGTTGATCTTTTTTTTTTTTTAATCTTTTTTTTTTTGGTGCCTGTGACAGTTTATTTACTCATGCTACTATCTGAAATGTGCATGTTTTTAGTATCATAATGTTCTACTGTTTTTTTTTGTTATTTTTTTTTGGGGATCGGGTGTTTCCCATGGTACTGTATTTTTTTTTTTTTTTGTCCAGGGATACGGTTTCCCCCTGGTACTGTTTATGGCTACAATTAATGATTGCATGTTGTGTTCGGTAAACATTAAGCGGAATAATGTCCTTGTTTGAATGTTATATTTTAAAACAGGGACAATCAATACATATAAACAAAATTCCTTTTTGTCTGTTAATTCCACAGCAGAAGAATTGATGCTGGAAATGCAAGGGCGTAGGAGATCCTAGATGCAAGGAGGCAAGCCAGTAGAAAGTAAATGACATCCCCCATGTCCCTGTTTGTTTTTCTCTTTCAGCCAGGGCAAAGGAATAGACATATATTCACTGTCACTTTTTGTGTCCTTAACAGCAGAAGACGTGAACGAGAGGGCGGCGGCGGCTGAAGCCCTAGTGGAGCAGAGGGGAGGAGAGGACCTCCAAGCTATGAGGATAGCAAGCAGAAAGTAACTATTACATCCCACATTTTGCTATAAATTACATGTTTGTTTTTCTCTTTCAGCCAGGGCAAAGGAATAGACATATATTCACTGTCACTTTTTGTGTCCTTATTCAACAGCAGAAGACTTCAACGAGCAGCGGCGGCAGAAGCCCAAGTGGAGCAGAGGGCAGGAGAGGACCTCCAAGCAAGGAGGATAGCAAGCAGAAAGTAACTATTACATCAACCATTTTGCTCTAAATTACATGTTTGTTTTTTCTTTCAGCCATGGACAAGGAATAGTAAATTTACAGTCCCTTTTTACTTAACAGCAGAAGACGTCAACAAGAGGCGGTGGCTGTAGAGAGACGAGAGGAGGAGAAGCGGGCAAGGAGGGAAGCCAGAAGAAAGTAAATATTACATCCCCCATTTCACAAAAAAATTACATGTTTGTTTTTCTCTTTCAGCCAGGGACAAGGAATATAGAAATATATTCACTGTCCCTTTTTGTTTCTTCCACAGCAGAGAACGTGAAACAGCTGCTGCAGCTGCCGCAATGGCGGTGATGGCGGAGGAGGCAGCGGCAGAAGCAGCAGCGGCGGCAGCACCACCAGCATCGCCATCTCCTCCCTCCCAGCCAGAGCCAGAGCCGCCACAGCATGACACGTCTTCTTCTGGGAGCCCTCCGAGCCATCGTCAGAAATTGGCGGTAAAAATATCTATTTTTTTATTTCTATCCACAATCCATCTGTGGGCTCTATGTCTTGATTGTGTTTTTTTACTAACAGGAATCGGAAGATGACGAGGAGCTCCCAGAGGAAGAAGGACGGGGTGGAGAGATACCCGGAGTGGGCTCACAATTCGTAAGTATCCTGCATCAATCGCAGAAACACAACATCACAGTACAGACAACACATAGAAAACCATTTAGTACATACTTCACACAGCAGCCAACACCTGTCAATATCCTAATTTTTATTTTAATTTTTAGTCTCTCGGATCTGGGAGCCAACAGAGGGTTCCTCCCAGCGACTCCCAGAGTCGTCGTGAGAGTGTCGGCGGTTCTCAACGTGTAAGTTTTTATTTTTTTTTTTATAGTTTATTTCATAATTTTTAATTTTTTTTTAAAAGAATGTGTATGATAATTTTCGTTTTTTTTATTTTTTTAATTTCACAGGCTTCACAGCGTGCTCCCGACTCGGACACGGAGGAGGGCCTGGATGTGGAATTAATGATAGATCTTGTCCGAGAAAGGGAGCCGCTGTGGAATATGGGGGACCGCCGGCATTCCGATCAAATAGTGACCCGACGGCTCTGGGATGAAGTGGCTGCGGGATTGATGCAACGCTGGGAGGACCTCAATCCTAGGTCCCAGACTAAATTCCATAAGTATAGTTCATGTTGCTGACTGTAAAGGTGTGTTTCCAAAACTTCAGTCCTCGTGTCACCCACGCTTCATGTTTTCCTTTTGTGAAACACTATGGAAATAATGAAAACATGAACTCTGGGGGACACGAGGACTGAAGTGTGGTAAACACTGATGTTGTATAGTAACCAATGTGTGCTTTCTCATTTCAGGGGAGAGAATTATGAAGCGGTGGCGGTCTGTGAGGGATCGCTTTAAGAAGGAATTTAACAAAGAGATGCGGGCCCCGAGTGGTTCTTCAGGACGCCAGAGCAAGTACAAATATGCACAAGCTCTGGCGTTCCTGCATGTAACCATGGTCACCAGAAGGTAAATATTACCATCAAATGTTAACCTTTTTTTTTATTTTGCAGCCAGGGCCATTACACATCTGTATATTTTTTTTTTTTTTTTTTTGCTTCCACAGCACGGTGACCAGCACTCGGGCGCCCGCAGACTTGGAGCCTTCTAGAGCGATCCCTCAGGAGACCGACACCGAGGGACACTTCGACCGCCCCTCTACATCTGCCCCTTCCCAGCCTTCCCACACACTTGATCCCGCTGTCCCCTCCACCAGCACTGGAGCAGCGTGGCCGGCTGCATTACATGAATCTGCTGGTCAGGATATAGCCTTCCCTTTACCCCACCCTTCTGACCCTGCCACCTCTAGTACAGCTGCGGGTACTGGGCGGCAGCGTCAGAAGGGTCCGGAAAAGAACTATGCGCCCGAGTTCTTACATATGAACGCATCTTTCCAGAACTGCCTTAAGGTGCTATCTGAACAAGTTGCCGCAGGCGTTAGTCAGATAACCTCCCTAGTTGGTGAGGTGAAGACACTTCTGGAAACTGTGAATTCAGAGTTAAGAGCACCCCCGAACCACAGCTTTTTTAGGTCGGTTGCGGAGCGCATAGATCCGCTATCTTATGACCAGCAGATGTATGTGATGCACACGTGCCACGCTGCTCTAGCGCAGGTTCTCTCCCATCCTCAATCCACCCCAGTCATTCCTCCACCTCCCCCCCCTACAGCCGCCGTCCATCTTCCCCCCCTCCACCTGCCATACCTCCTCTCCCTCCTATTCAATACCAACCACCTCCCCAGGTCCATCTACCTCCACAATTTCAACCACCTCCCCAGGTCCATCAACCTCCCCAATTCCAACCACCTCCCCAGTACCAACCACCTCCCCAACTACAGTCACCTCCCCAGTACCAACAACCTACCCACTACCAGCCACCTACCCCCTACCACACTTCTACCTCTTACCAATCTCCTTCCCCCTTCCAATTGCCTACTATGTCATCTGCTCCTCCTGCCCATCCCTCCACTCCACCACCACCCACCTGTTCTGCCTTGTCTTCCCATTCTTTCAGTCTTTCCACCCCTTCACCTCTTCCTGTTCCTTCCCCACCACCATCCCGTTCATCCCTCCACACTCCCACGGTCGAAGTGTCCCGCAGCCCCTCCAGCAGTATTTCCACCCCACACTACACTGACCTGTAGTGTCTGTACATATTGTAATATTTCTTGTAAAAAATAAAGTTTTAAAAAAAAAAAAAAATACAAAATGAAAAAGTTGATTAAAAAATACAGTTTACCGAAATAATAAAGTTTAATAAAAAAAATTTTTATTTAAAAGTTAAAAATTGGACCAAAAGGCCTACTTTGAAAAAAATGTCTTCAATAAATTGTTCATATTTTTAACATTGTTGTCTGTCTTTTATTTATAGAATGTTAAGTTTTAAATTTGTTATCCAGGTACACCTAAAGGGTATGCCACACTAAACAATATCGCTAACGGGATCGCTAAAAAACGTCACTATTTAGCGATCCCGTTAGCGATATTGTTCAGTGCGGCAGCTTCCAGCGACGAGCTTCCTGCTGTGATCTCGCTCGTCGCTGGAATCGTTCCGGACCCTATTTCATCGCTGGCGCTCCCGCTGGGTAAGTATCTTATCGCTGTGTGGCACCTTTTCTTAGCGATTTAGCGGTACTTTTGTACCGCTAAAGTCGTTAAGAAGATCGCTAACGGCGATAGCGTCGTTAACTATATCGCTAAATGTGGCCGCATTTAGCGATATAGAAACAATCCCGCTAGCGATCTCATTAGTATGCAACGCTAACGAGATCGCTAGCGGGATAGCTTAGTGTGGCAGTACCTTAACTTTGGCTAAAAGGTTCATAAATTCAACCTTTTTGACAAAGTTATGTCCCGGGTTGTGTAGTATGCAAAGTATATTCTCTTGTTAAAAAAATTGTGTATTTTTTAAGATTATCCCCTACCCCAGGAATCCCCTACTACAGTCCTCAAGGCCCACCAAAAAAATATCATGTTTTCAGGATTTACTTTGTATTGCACAGGTGAGGCAATTATCACCTGAGCAATACAAAGGAAATAATGAGAACAATACCTGTTGGTGGGCCGTGAGGACTGGATTTGGGGAACCATGGCCTACAATTTACACTTTTTTTTGAGAATGTGAAATACTTAACAATTTCGCCTTTTCTGCTAAAAAAGGGTACATTGTAGCCCAGGTATCCCCTACTACAGTCCTCAAGGCCCACCAAAAAAATATCATGTTTTCAGGATTTACTTTGTATTGCACAGGTGAGGCAATTATCACCTGAGCAATACAAAGGAAATAATGAGAACAATACCTGTTGGTGGGCCGTGAGGACTGGATTTGGGGAACCATGGCCTACAATTTACACTTTTTTTTTGAGAATGTGAAATACTTAACAATTTCGCCTTTTCTGCTAAAAAAGGGTACATTGTAGCCCAGGTATCCCTTACTACAGTCCTCAAGGCCCACCAAAAAAATATCATGTTTTCAGGATTTACTTTGTATTGCACAGGTGAGGCAATTATCACCTGAGCAATACAAAGGAAATCATGAGAACAATACCTGTTGGTGGGCCGTGAGGACTGGATTTGGGGAACCATGGCCTACAATTTACACTTTTTTTAGAGAAAATTTGAAATACTTTTGCCAAACAGCCATGGACACAACAATGGCAAAAAGGTTACAGTAGAAAACACACAAGAAGGTAGACAAGTAAAACTATTAAAGGTTTATTGTGGGTAAATAAAATTTTGAAAAGAAAAAATACATTTATCACACTCTGTCATCCTGCCAGTCAACACTACCTTCCGGTGACACAAAGTATTGAGCAAACTGGTCCCTCATTCTTGAAACCGCGACTGTACTGCGAGTGGTATTGTTGCTGTAGTCGTGCAAAGTTGTTTCTTGATTGTGCTCCTCCAAAGAAATTTGTTCCTTGGTTAGGACAAAATTATGTAGGACCACGCACGCTTTCACTACATCATCAACAGTCTCGGTCTTCAAGTTAATTGCAGTCAAAAGGACACGCCATTTTGCTGTCATAATGCCAAAGGCACACTCCACCATCCGTCTGGCTCTTGTGAGGCGGTAGTTAAATATCCGCTTTGTATGTGTCAATGTTCTGCTGGCGTACGGCTTCAAGAGGTGTTCCGACAGCTGGAATGCCCCATCACCTACACACACGAATGGCATCGGTGGGCCTGAGGTTTGAGGCAGTGGCCTGGGGGGGGGGAAATGAAAACTGTTTCCATACAGTTTACGGCCCATAGCAGATAGTTTAAAGACTTGGGAGTCATTAGACCGTCCATAAGACCCAATGTCCACCGCAATAAACTTGTATTCGGCATCTGCAATAGCCATCAGGACCACAGAGAAATATTTTTTATAGTTGAAAAATTCAGATCCGGTTCCTTTAGGCTTTTGAATGCGGATGTGATTTCCATCAACGGCGCCCAGGCAATTGGGGAACTGGCAGATGCATAAAAACTGGTCCGCTATTTGAAGCCATCGCTCTGTTGTTGGCTCTGAAATAAATTCTCCAACCAAACTATCCCACAGAGCCCGACAAGTGTACTTTATTATCCCGGATAGTGTGGAGATTCCCAGCCGATACTGGAAATGGAGCGATGACAGCGTTTCGCCAGTTGCCAGAAATCTGAAAACAAAATAGACATTACAAATTATTTCTGAAACACAGCATTACATACCAGAACTCAGCTACAACTATTGGAGATAACAAAAATAATAACATCAATGAAAAACACTGTTTTATAACTAAATTTTGGCCTACTGATATGGTTTCCTAGTTGCCCTGTGATGTTAAATTAATGATAAAATTACAAGTGTGCTGAAGCAAACAGATCCAATCCATATAGCTTACCTTATAGTCACCATGAGACGCTCCACCGGAGATATCGAGAACCGACAGTAGGTGTCCGACTTTTTAATTTGGTCGCCAACACGCTCCAGCAAATCGTCAAAGTTTTCTTTGTTCATCCGCAGATAGGCAAAGAACTTCTCTGGATTTTGTCGCAGCTCCATGTTCAGTGTGGAATAGACACCACGAGTCAATCTCTGTGCCGTGATGGGGTGGATCCACATACGTCGTCATCTTCGCAGACGCTGACGCCTAATGCGCTGCTCCTCAAACTTTCGCTCCTTCTCCAGAACTATAAACCTCAATCGATTCATCTCCGCAGTAAAATCAACAAGATTCCTGAAGATATTGCCGATAATGACATCCATGTTCGCCAATCACTTGCTACTTGCTCTTCTCTCCAACTTGCACTTGCTCCTCTACAACCTGTCAAAGATGGGATGTAGGAGCAGTGTATATATAGGATTACAGGAGCCAATCATGTTTGGAACCCCAAAAAAGGGCGTTTTTAAAAACCGGATCCGGCGCATTGCGGCGTCAACGGCTGACAAACCGGATACCCGGATACACCGGATGAGACGGATGCGGTTTTTTACCGCATTATACATTATCGCCACGTTCAAAAAAGTCTGATTATCAAATTATAAAAATAATTGAACTGAAATGTAAATGCTGCAATGAGAAAATAAATCAAAAGAAATGATTATTTATAGTCACCACTCCTAGCTAAAAATATGCAATTAAAACAGATCAAAATGTTGCATGAAGCAAAAATGATGTTAATAAAACAGTCAGCTCATCGTACAAAAAAAAAAAAAAAATGTCATGACATGAGTCTTGGAAAATAGCGGCACAAATCAAGATTTTTTTTGCAACACATTTCAGAATTTTTTTCTTCATTGAAATGAACAAAAGTCAACACAAGTTTGCCATCGCCATAACTGTACAGACCTGGAGAATATACTCTCTAAAGACAAAACCCCCCAAAAATTGCAAATATCATTTTTTTTCCAAATTTCACCATGCATTACATTATTTTCCTGATATTTAGTATATATCATTCAAAATTGTACAGCCAGGCTCAAGAGTTCTTGTGTCATCACAGCATATTCTTGGCCTGTGTTCTTGCACCGTTCAATACATCCATAGAAATATTGGGCATCATGGAAACCTTTTAGGACAAAAAAAAATTAGATTCCTCTGCTGACTGTGAACATAAGTTTAAACAGTGATTACTTGAGTAAGGAATATTGCTAGTAAATCTATAGGGAAGCAACAAACAGGTTTATGGAAACAATCACAGCTCCCACCGAGATTGTCACAGTTCATTCTCAGGATAACTACTCTTCCTTGTCCCCTCACTTTCTGTACAAGGTGACAATGCAATAATCTGACTTTGTCAAGTAGCATTTGGTAACTGTGTAAGTTATATGCAATTAGATGTGATTACAGAACACAAGTCTATAAAATGGCTTAGATACATTTGCTATTTCATGTAGTAATAAAAGCCTTAGTAAAGTAAATCCTTTGCTTGTGTCGTACTGAAATCAGCGTGTAAATAACCTACATATAGTCTTTTCAAATAATCTCCTATAAACATGCCAGCCAATATGAGAAATGCTATATGCCTAGGCTAATCATATAGTCTCTAAGCTTTAATGGAGAACTTAAGTACTGGGTCCCAAGAGAAAAGCAAGTCAGCTGGAGATTTTATTTTTATATAGCTGTTCATTTCCTTTATTTCATTGCTTTACATATACAGACTGATCTGATCCTGCTAGTACTTCAGATGCACAGAAAAATTCTGTCTGAAACAAAATTCAATTGCATCTCCAGGCCACTAAAGTGATTTACGGGATAAAGTTTCTCCTTGAGGAGAGAGCCAATCTGGCATAGGGAGACTTGTAGCCCAGACAATGATCCTTAGAAAAAAGGATATGCAGGTTAGCCTCTTCTAAGGGTATGTTTCCACGGTCAGGAAACAGTCAGGATTTGCTGTGTGTTTGACGCTGTGCGCTGGCTCAACGTCAAGCACGCAGCGTCCAGATGTTAGAGCACAGTGGAGGGGATTTCAAGAAATCCCGTCTCCACTATGCTTAAAAACACGCAGGCGGAAGACCTGTGTTTACGGACATGTGGCGCGTCTTTTTAGCATGTCCTATTCCCTTGCGGCGATGTTGCGTCACTGCAAGGGAAATAACACAGGGCTATGTAGCCCTGCGGTCATTCCGGATGTGTTCCATGTGTTCCGGATTGACCGCGCTTTCAGTAGGGGGCAGGGCTTTGGGCGGAGCGGACTTTCCGCTCCGTCCAAAGCGCTATGCTTCCTGACCATGGAAACACAGCCTAAGAGGAAGAAAAAGGCTCTGTAATGTACAGTTGTGCTCAAAAGCTGACATACCCGGACAGAATTTTTGCTTTCTTGGCCTTTTTTCAGAGAAAATGAATGATAACACCAAAACGTTTTTCTCCACTCATGGTTAGTGGTTGAGTGAAGCCATTTAATGTCAAACTACTCTGTTTTCTCTTTTTAAAACATAATGACAACCCAAAACATCCAAATGACCCTGATCAAAAGTTTACATACCCTGGTGATTTTGCCCTGATAACATGCACAGAAGTTGACACAATGGGTTTGAATGGCAACTAAAGGTAACATCCTCACTAGTGATGAGTGTTTGAGTTCGGTTCGCCGAACAGCCGTGTGTTCGACGAACTGTTCGTCGAACACCATTAAAACCAATGGCAAGCAAACCAAAACACATAGAAACACAAAGAAAACACATAAAAAAGACTTCAAAGGTGTCCAAAAGCTGACAAATTGCTCACAAGACACAACTAACACATGGAAAAGTGACAAGTACATATAGTCATGCGAAAAGAAAAGAGGTGGAGGAGTAAAAGGAGGGGGAGACACAGATATAGGCATGTCATGCCCTTCTAAAACCAAGAAAGTGCCAAGCCGACACGGCCAGTCCGTTCCTGCCCGTGCGACCTGCGTGTCGCCGGGTTTGTGCCAGAGCTGCGGTGGACCCTGACAGCCAGCCCCCCTCTCCCAATACTGGTGCCTGTCCGCTGGTGGGTCGAGCGAGCCCCCCTGCGGTGGAGGCAGGTCTAATCATTTTTATTTAAATTGTCTCTCTAATTTGAATGAGTACACTTTAAATCCTTTTACAAGGATCTATTGGAGGGCAAGTCTCATGCCAGCAGCCGCGGTAATGCCAGGTCCAGTAGCATCCAGTAAAGCTGCTGCAGTTAAAAAGCTTTTATAAGGATCGAGCTTGGTGGTCCACCGCAAGGCGTCCTACCGCCTGTCACAGCCCCTGTGCCTTGGGGTGCCTCCCCGATGCTCTTCACTGATTTTCCCGGGGGCCCGAAGCATTTCCTTTGAAAAAATTAAATGTCCAAAGTACAGGTGGTGTAGCTTGCTTAACAGCTGTGTTAATCCGCTGACTAGCAGACACTGCTACTAGGCCCAAAATTATTGTCGTTTTTTTGGAAAAACCGAACTCTTCACAATCTAGTTGCCCCCAGCAACACAACTCTCAAGTCCTTATCTTCATCTGCAACCTGGATAAATTCTCATCCGGGTTGTTTTGCATGTAGGACCTCTAAGTGTTTATGTTGCGTCTCTATTATGAATGGGGTGCAAGAATTTCAATCTCGTACCACAGGCACCATTTTTAAAATCAACTGTCATGTCAATTGCCAATCGTGCTACATTATTTATTTAATTGAGTGCGGTTGTGGGTTGCAGTACATCGGTCGGACAATACAGACGATGCATGCAAGGCTCATCAAGCACCGTCAAAATATCTGAAATGGGTTCATGATACACAGTCTCTCAAAACATTTCTCCCTAGCGCACCAAAAGAATTTGAATTTGTTAAAACTCACTGTTATTGACCAGATACCACATGATATGCCTGATCGGTATAATAATCTAATAACAAGGGAGAGTTTCTGGATTTTTAAACTTGGTACACTGCCCCTGAGGGGTTAAACCTCACTATTGAAAAAGTCACGTAATATATGCATTTTGTTATTTATTTATTTATTTAATTTCATTTATTTTTCCTTGTGTACATTGTTTTATGTCGTTTTTACGTTGGTTTTATTCAATCTATCTGTGGTTTTTTTTAGTTTTTTTTTAGTTTTTGCGTCATATTTGCATTTTTAATCATGTGGGTGTTCTGATTAATTGCCTTTTAATTTTCATTTGCTGCTCCACCTTTATATAGCTTTCCTACTCCATTCTATGGATAACTGCCACCTGGGGAAGACGGAGCTATTCCCGTTCAAACGCGTTGTGGATATCAATAAATTAAGACTTTTTAATATCAACTGAATTGCGTCCCTCGCTCTCCTTATGACCGGATTGCTTTATCATTGCTTATGTCTGATCCTCTCTTGAGGTACCCGGCCGGAGCTGCAGCGGACAACCTTAATCTCATCTGCCTTTATCGCCAGCCTGGCGCTCCTTTGAAACCGTCTAACTGAATTTGGTTGCAAAATTATTGTCTGGGTTAGATGCAGTTAAAAATTTGTAATTAGATCTACAGCCGGTGGCTACTCCGCTGACTAGCAGACACTGCTACTAGGCCCAAAATTATTGTCTAAGTTAGATGCAGTTAAAAATTTGTAATTATATCTACAGCCGGTGGCTACTCCGCTGACTAGCAGACACTCAAGCTTTAGAGCAGACCTCTGATTCCCAGGCTATTAGTATGAGTAAACAGCACTAGTCTTCACACTCAACCATCTGTGTTACCCCAAGCCATAGTGTATGTAGTTTCTTACGGTTAAAAGGGGGGTGGGGAAAGACCCAACCCACCTGTAATTGACAATGCCAACGTCACGTAAAACACAGCAAGGGGACTCCAAAAAGAGTCTCCATTTTTTCCAAAAATTTGGGGCACAGACACCACTAAAGTAGCATCAATTGCCCCAGAGTTGCTTAAAATGGTTGGTGAGGTGATTTTACCAAATCCTCAAGCTTTTACTCTCCCCAGGATCACACAGGGGTAGAAAAGTCCTTGCGGATCCATGATTTGTTCATCTTTATGAACGTGAGTCTGTCTACATTCTCAGTGGACAGCCGCGTGTGCTTATCTGTCAGACTCAGCACACCACCAGCAGCGCCGAACACACGTTCAGAGAGAACAAAAATTATTATTAATTTGAAAGCTGGTGGAGCTTTATATAGATGGCCTATTAGAATGAGTACACACACTGCTACAGGCCCAAAATTATTCTACAGGCAAGATGCAGCTAAAAATAATTATTAATTTGAAAGCTGGTGGAGCTTAGTATAGATGGCCTATTAGAATGAGTACCACACACTGCTACAGGCCCAAAATTATTCTACAGGAAAGATGCAGCTTAAAATAATTATTAATTTGAAAGCTGGTGGAGCTTAGTATAGATGGCCTATTAGAATGAGTACCACACACTGCAACAGGCCCAAAATTATTCTACAGGCAAGATGCAGCTAAAAATAATTATTAATTTGAAAGCTGGTGGAGCTTAGTATAGATGGCCTATTAGAATGATTAACACACACTGCTACAGGCCCAAAAAAATTTCCGGCCTAGATGCAACTACAAATTATTAGCAATTTTAAAGCTTAAAACGTTTGGTGAGGTGATTTTAGCAAATCCTCAAGCTTTTACTCTCCCCAGGATGACACAGGGGTAGAAAAGTCCTTGCGGATCCATAATTTGTTCATCTTTATGAACGTGAGTCTGTCTACATTCTCAGTGGACAGCTGTGTGCACTTATCTGTCAGCACACCACCAGCATCGCTGAACACACGTTAAGAGAGAACGCTGGCTGCGGGGCATGACAAGATCTCCAAGGCGTGAGTGGCGAGCTCCGGCCATTTATCCAGATTGGAAGCCCAAAAAGAGCAAGGGTCCAGTGACACAGTCATGGCTTCGATGTTCAGTTGGAGATACTCCTGTACCATCGTCTCTAGGCGTTAACTATGTGTCTGACTTCTTGTCTCCTGTGGCCTTGCAAAGGATGGGCTAAAAAACTGGTGAAAGGATTCCGCAAAATTGCTGTGAACACCAGCAGATACTGTGTTTCTGTTATGGTTTGAGTGCTGAACACTCGACAGTCCCAAGGTTGGTAAGTTAGAACTGTGAGATTCACTACGTGCACCACTGGTGTTTTGTGGAAAAGCACATGTAAGATTCTGCAAAAGTCTCTGCTGATACTCCTGCATGCGTGAATCCCTTTCTATGGCTGGAATTATTTTGGCAAATTTACTTTTGTACTGGGGATCTAACAGTGTGGCTACCCAGTAGTCAGGATTATTTCGAATTCTGACAATTCGAGGGTCATGTTGCAGGTAGTGCAGCAAGAAGGCACTCATGTGTCTTGCGCATCCGGGAGCACCAAGTCCCTGTTGTGTTGGTGGCGAGGTACGACTCATGCTTCCTTCCTCTGCCCTCTCCCCCCAACCTCGCACAACAGAAATGTGATCAAGGTCTCCCTCATCTGATGAGTCTTCTATGCCCATCGCCAGTTCGTCATCTACTTCTTCCTGGGCTCCTGCACCTTCCTCACTAGTTTGGCTGCTACCATGCACCCTGGTTAATCCCTCTCCCCCACCCTCCCATGCCAGCCGCCTTGGTGCTGCCTACCGTCTGGACCTTGCAGATGTTAGCCCTTCCGCATACAACTCCTCCTCCTCTACTTCCTCCACCTCCTCTTGTTCCACCACCTGACTCTGAATTCTGTTTAACATCTGCTCCAGAATGTAAATCACCGGAATAGTCATGCTGATAATGGCATCGTCAGCACTAAACATCTTCGTGGCCATTTCAAAACGGTGCAGAAGGGTGCATAGGTCCCTGATCTGAGACCACTCCTCAGGGTGATTTTCCCCACCTCTGGATCTCATTGGCCCAGGCTATAATTCAGAACGTATTGCACCAGGGCTTGTCGGTGCTGCCACAGTCGCTGCAACATGTGCAGAGTTGATTGCCACCGTGTTGGCACATCACATTTTAGCCGGTGAAGTGGCAGGCCCAACGACTTCTGTAGAGTTTTAAGTCGCTGAGCTGCGGGATGCGAATGGCGGAAGTGAGCACACAGCGACCATGCCCTCTGCAGAAGGCCATGTAGTCCGGGATAGTGGGCTAAAAATTGCTGGACAACCAGGTTCAACACGTGAGCCATACAAGGCACGTGTGTGACATTGCCCCGGCGAAGGGCTGCACCCAGGTTTGCGGCATTGTCGCACACGGCCTTCCCTGGTTGCAGGTCCAGTGGAGACAACCATTAATGAAACTGGTTCTCCAGAGCTGACCACAACTCCTCAGCTGTGTGACTCTCATTTCCCAGACATTTCAACGTAAAAAACCGCCTGATTGCGTTGAGCCCTTCAGCCAGCATAGCAAGGAGGTGTGCTGCAGGATCCCTTCTGCGCAGTTAGAAAGCCCGTGGCATGACCAGACAGGCTTTGGGTGCAGGTGGAGGACCGAGAGGAGGTTGAGGAGGCAGAAGCAATGGAGGAACTTCGAGATAAAGAGGATTGACAAACAACTCGTGGGGACGGCAACACATGGACAGCAGCCCCTTGTCCTGCTGTCACCATATTTACCCAGTGCCCAGTCAGCGGCATGTAACGCCCCTGTCCTTGTCTACTCGTCCAAGTGTCTGTGGTGAAATGCACCCTGTCACACACTGAGTTTCTCAAAGAAGCGGTGATGTTGTGTGCAACATGCTGTTTTTTTTTTTTGTGCCTCATCTGGAATTTGTAGCGATGGGCGTGCCCGTAAGAAAGGTATCGTACGTAGACATCTTAGTTTGGCTGGAAGATGGTCTTTCTTCTGCAGATGTTACTGTTGCTTTAACACCTACCCCACGGACACAACATTTTTTTTCCCTTCACAACACGCCTATTCCCCTTTCCACACAGCAGAGCTTTTTGCACTCTTTTGGTGGTTACCTAATACAACTGTGGAGTTGTTTGCCAAAAAGCGTATGGCTGCAAAAAATTCTTAGTATTTTAACGGCGGTGGAGCTTTGTATAGATGGCCTAATACAATGAGTACCACAGACTGCTACTCTGCCCACGATATTGTACAGGCAACATGCAGATAGATTTTTTTTTTTTAAGCTTGGTGGACCTTTGTATAGATGGCTTAATACAATGAGTACCACAGACTGCTACTATGCCCAAATTATTGTCCAAGCAACATGCAGTTAGATTTTTTTTTTTGTTTTTTTAAGGCTGGTGGACCTTTGTAGAGATGGCCTAATACAATGAGTACCACAGACTGCTATATGCCCAATAATTTGTACAGGCAAGATGCAGATAGATTTTTTTTTTTTTTTTAACCTGGTGGAGCTTTGTATAGATGGCTAATACAATGAGTACCACAGACTGCTACTATGCCCAAATTATTGTCCAAGCAACATGCAGATAGATTTTTTTTTTTAAGGCTGGTGGACCTTTGTAGAGATGTCCTAATACAATGAGTACCACAGACTGCTACTATGCCCAAATTATTGTCCAAGCAACATGCAGATAGATTATTTTTTTTTGTTTTTTAAGGCTGGTGGACCTTTGTAGAGATGGCCTAATACAATGAGTACCACAGACTGCTACTATGCCCAAAATTAGTGTCCAGGCAACATGCAGATAGAATGTTTTTTTTTTTTGTTTTTTTTTTTAAGGCTGGTGGAGCTTTGTATAGATGCCCTAATAGAATGAGTAGCACACACTGCTACTATGCACACAATTATTGAACAGGATAGATGCAGCGAATAATTAGGAGTGATTTGAACGCTGGTGTAGCTGACAAAAAGTGATAGCAACTGCTGTAACCTAGCCTTGAAAAGGGCTGCAATTACAAATAGTCACTGTCCCAAGTTTACCTATCTGTCTATTTAAGAGTGAGCACAGACCTGCCTGCTAAAACTGCTAGGAACTGATGTAACGTAGCCCTCAAAAGGGCTGCAATTACGAACTAGTCCCTACTCCCTAAACCTTCCTCTCTATTTCTCAGCGATTTCGCTTGCAAGTCGCTGTTGCACAATGCACACACAATATAGCACTAACAGCAGCAGTGCCATCTAACACTGAGCTGCAGCACAGAGAAAATGGTGGCGAGGGGGGAAATGGCTGGGTCTTATAGGGCAAGGACATGTGACATACACAGCCAATGACACATGCCCTTGCTTGTGTGAAAAAAAGCACCTCGCTCCGTGTGAGCGCTGCTGATAGGCTGACAGACTGCACCGCCCACTGGAAATGCGGAGAAAAAAAAGATGGAGATCTTCATTATCTCTGCAGAGATCCATGCTATGCCCCTCCCCCGCCACGCTGGACACTCAAAATGTGTATTAACAGTGATTCTCAGGATAACTTAAAAAATCAGGGACGATTTAGGTGCACGAACAGTTATCAAACATAATCTGGAACAGCAGGATTTTTTCCAAATTGTTCGGTTTCGTCGAACAACTCAAACACCGCCCAAAACAGCTCGAATTTGAAATTGGCTAACAGTTCTAGTCGAACACCGCTCATCTCTAATCTTCACCTGTGACCTGTTTGCTTGTAATCAGCATGTGCATAAAAGCTGAGTGAGTTTCTGGGATCCAAACAGACTGTTGCATCTTTCATCCAGCCACTGATGTTTATGGATTGTGAGTCATAGGAAAGCAAAAGAACTGTCAACGGATCTACGGGAAAGGGTAATTGAACCGTATAAAACAGGAAAGGGATACAAAAAGATATACAAGCAATTGATAATGCCAGTCAGCAGCATTCAAACTGTGATTAACAAAAGGAAAATCAGAGGCTCTGTGAAAAGAAAACCACGGTCAGGTAGACCAACAAAAATGTTGTCCACAACTGCCAGGAAAATTGTTTTGGGATGCAAAGAAAAACCCACAAATAACATCAGCTGAAATACTGAACTCTCTGAAAACTAGCAGTGTGGCTGTATCAAGATGCACAATAAGGAGGCACTTGAAGAAAAATGGGCTGCATGGTCGAGTCGCCAGAAGAAAGCCATTATTGCGCAAATGCCACAAAGCATCTCACCTAAAATGTGCAAAACAGCACGGAGACAGCCTCAAAATTTCTGGAACAAGGTAATTTGGAGTGATGAGACCAACATTTTACTTTTTGGCCACAACCATAAACGTTACATTTGGAGAGAGGTCAACAAGGCCTGTGATGAAAGGAACACAATTCCTACTGTAAAGCATAGAGGTGGATCGCTGATGTTTTGGGGATGTGTGAATACAAAGGCACAGGAAACTTGGTCTAAGTTGAAGGAAAGATGAATGCAGCATGTTATCAGCAAATACTGCTGCGCATAGGACTTACTTGGATATTCCAACATGACAACAATCCAAAATACAAGGCCAAGTTGACTTGTCATTGCCTACAGTAGAACAATGTGAAGGTTCTGGAGTGGCCATCTCAGTCTCCTGACCTCAATATCATTAAGCCACTCTGGTGAGATCTCAAGAGCGCAGTTCATACTAGACAGCCCAGGAATTTATAAGAACTGGATGCTTTTTTCTAAGAAGAGTGGGCAGCTTTACCATCTGAGAAAATAAAGAACCTTATCCACAACTACCATAGAAGACTTCAAGCTGTCATTGATGTTAGAGGGGCCAATACACGTATTAAGAAATTGGGTATGTAAACTTTTGATCAGGGTCATTTGGATGTTTTGGGTTGTCATTATGATTTAAAAAGAGAAAACACAGTAGTTTGACAATAAATGGCTTCATCCAACCACTAACCATGAGCGTAGAAAAAGGTTTAGTGTTATCATTCATATCCTCTGAAAAAAAGGCCAAGAAAGCAAAAATTCTGCCGGGGTATATAAACTTTTGAGCACAACTGTATCTACAGGATGTGGCCAAGTCATTATTCACACTGGAACAAGCCTTGCCACATAGCTAGTATTCTACTGTACATGGACAAGGGCAAAAACCGCAAACAGCAGACTGCAGATATAGGCCTTTTCTTTTGCTATGGCTGAATATCCTTGTGGCAAGAGTCAGCATATGGTCAAAAGGGTCCTCTGTCTGGCTCTAATTGGTGGTGCCAGAGAACCAGCTTACTTCCACTAAAAGCAATTCTCGACTCTGGGATGAAAAGAAACAATTCATTTGTCAAGTAATATCACCCTACCTGATGCCTGCCATTTGTCTCCCATCGTCTCCTCCTAAGAGACTGGTATACCACCCCACTGCATCCAAACTGGCCACAACAGTGGCATGGTGTGGGCAGTGGTAAGTCTGAAACATCTCTTGCTTGTGCTGCAGAGAAGTGGATCAGACTGCTGCTCCTAATGCCACTGTGGTGACAATCCTGGATTTAGTAGGACTGGAACTTCACTCTCAGCAGAGGAGACAGTGGGAGGCAAATGACGGGAGTCTGACTATACAGGAAAAATGTGTAGTCTTCAATAACAGGTTGGAGGGTTACTTTAAAGTAGTTGTGCTGCTATGCAGATTCACTGTGGTACTTGTTTTATACATCATAGTTCAAGGGAAATGCGTTGTTGCATGTTAGCCATTCCAAACAATGACCAACCATGTAATACATGGACAGAATGGATCATCCTTCGGGTTGTGCACATTACCTTATTTTCGGTCTGAGTACAATCTGACAAAACATAGGACTGCATTCGGACAATGTTACTCTATGGGGCAGCTCACATCTGCGATTATTTTCTCATGCCCGCTATTCCTGGCCTTTTCCCTCTATCAATCCCTTCATTGGCTTCCTATTACCCAGAGACTCTAGTTCAAAACTCTAACCATGACATACAAAGCCATCCACAAGCTGTGTCCTCCATACATCTGTGACCTCGTCACCCAGTACTTACCTACACGCAACCTCCGATTCTCACAAGATCTCCTTCTTGACTCCTCTCTCATCTCCTCTTCCCACAATTGCATACAAGATTTCTCCTGCGTATCTCCCCTACTCTGGAACTCTCTATCCCAACATACCAGACTCTCGCCTACCGTGGAAACCTTCAAAAGGAACCTGAAGACCTACCTTTTCCGACAAGCCTACAACCTGCAGTAACCTCCAAACTGCTGCACGACCAGCTCTACCCTCACCTTGTAGATTGTGAGCCCTCGCGGGAACGGTCCTCTCTCCTTCTGTACCAGTTGTGACTTGTATTGTTTAAGATTATAGCACTTGTTATTTATTATGAATACCCCTTTTCACATGTAAAGCACCATGTTATAAATGGCGCTATAATAATAAATAGTAATGCCGGATGCAAGAACAATCGCTGCAAGTCACGATTGGCACCGAGACTCGGTCGAGTCTCAGTTCACTCGCACCCATATGGGTGTGAGTGACACAACGCACATCACTCGGATACCATCTGAGTGTGGTGCAAGATACACTGACAGCAGAGGAGATGGAGAAACTAATTTATCCACCTCCTCCGCAGCTGTGCTCCGATCCTCCTTGTGCAAGATGGTTGGAGCATAGTAGCAGGACATTCGGCTCTCGCTCGCAGCAGACTAGGAGCAGAAGGTCATTAGCATCTCGCATCTGATGCTCTTGCAATGGATGTAATATGCTGGTGTGACTCCAGTATTAGTGAGAGTTACTCCTTGCGAGCAGCTCTCCACTTTGGCTTATAAAGGAAACAGCGGACCACCCTAGGCCCTATTACTTTCTATACCCTAATAATGAAGTGTGTCACTTTCATTTCATTTTACTTCATTTTTATTACAAGTCACTAATGACTTTACTGTAAATTTCCTATTTTTGCTTGTGTTAGCCTTCTCATATTCCACTCACATTTGTGGGCAAAATACATATATTTAGGTCTATATGTTTATCTTGGAAATATCACTGTTATTTACAATACTAGATTTATCATTCCTTTAAAATTATTGTAATTTTGAACAGAGAACCAATTAACAAGTTAAATTTACAATTTTAAGTATTAAGAAGTTCTTCAGACTCATTAATCGATAATTGTTTTCATGTACTTTGTTTTCGAGGCAGCATCTAAACTCTACAGGAAACATCAATAAACGCTGAAGGCAGTTCTGCTGACTGCACTTTCCATTCCTTTATTTTGACAAAACATTACAACTTTTACTTTAACAGAGCAGTTTTAGTTACAGAGTAATCTGTCACCCTCCTGGGACGTATATGACCTATTAATGTGGGCATACAGGTAATAGGAATGTTACACTAGTCCTACCTGTATGCCTCATATTAATGGTCTTGTTGAGAAATCTTATTTAATTTCTGTATGCTAATTATTTCTTCCACGCTCCAGGGCGTGCGGTGCCTGGAAGAAATCTCTGTCTCCTGTCTTCATTAGCATGCCACCCTCTCCCAAGCAGGTCAGGGTGTTCTGTGATGTGCAGTTGTGGCACAGTAATCCTCCCTCCACAATTCGTACCTCTTCCTACATGCGCAGTATACAGGCTTCTTCTGAGCAGGAACCAGCGAGTCACTACGACTTCCACTCAAGTGACCTCCAGCATGTTCTCCCATTCCTCCCTGCATAGTCATCACTAGGAACCATATACACATGTATACATATACATACACATGGTTCCTAGCGATGACTATACAGGGAGGAAGTGGGGAGAGCACCTTATCGTTGTGCACGCCGGAAGTCACTGGGGCGGAAGTTGCTCTCATTCTAAATTCGTTATCAGCATGTGTTTGGAGTACGAGAGATAACAGGAGTACCCAGATTAAACCTACACAAACACGGGGGAACATACAAACTCCTTGCAGATGTTGTCCTTGATGGGATTTGAACCCAGGGCCCGAGCACTACAGTACAAAGCAGCATTAACTAACAAAGCATTTAACATGGTCATATATTTAAAGAAAATCTGTTACTAGGTTTTGCTACCCCATCTGAAAGCAGTATGAGAAAGGGGCCTATACCCTGACTACAGCGATGTATCACTTAGGTTACTTTCACACATCAGTTTTTTACCGTCAGGCGCGATCAGGCAGTTTTTGAAAAAAACGGATCTTTTTTTTTACCGCCGAATCCGGTTTTTTCTCATTGACATGCATTAGCGCCGTATCGTGCCGCATGTCATTGCATTTAGTCCGTTTTCTGCCGGATCCGTCATAGATTTTAATTCCGGCGGTGGGGACAGGACGCATCATGTAATGTTTTTTTTTTTCTGCCGCAAACGCCTGACAGCGCCTGAAGCGGCGCGTCAGGCTAGGTCATACAATACAAGTCTATGGGAGCCTCCAGACTCCGTTTTCTTCATGTACGCCTGCCTGGAAGCCGAACCAAGGTCTCTCTCTCTCTCCTCCGTGCCAGACATGCGTACAATACATTTTCCAAGTTCAAGACGCATCCGCCTAAAAACCGGATCCGGCACATCAGTTTTTTACAATCTACGCTGGATCCGTCTTTTTGAAAATTGGATGGATTGTGCCTGATTGCAAAAAACTGATGTGTGAAAGAGGCCTTAGTTTACTTGGTGCAGAAGCTTTGATAAAATCATTGTTTCCTTGTTGCCGATGCAGCAGAGTACAGAAAAGCACAAGTTCCAGAACATACATAACAATTACCCCTTAAAGTTGAGATCTAAATCAGTCACACCTTGTCTCTAAGTCCACATACTTTGAAGTAAGCCATAAAACATGTACAAGATGAAGGCTACTACAGCTGTGGACATACCACTTATTCCCCGTGAAGTGTGGAGACCTTTCAGAGGCTGCAGAGCAGGAAAAAAGGTGAAGTCCAGGAGAAGAAGGTTTAAACCAGCAGTCCCATCCATTATCATGGGTAATGTACGCTCGCTGCGAAATAAGACGGATGAACTTCTAGCTCTGTGTAAAACCCAGATGGAGTTCAAGGAATGCAGTCTCATGTGCTTCACAGAAACCTGGTTACATGGGGATGTTCCTGATTCAAGTGTTTCAATTCCAGGGATTCACATGGTCCGCGCTGATAGAGACAAAGCTAAGTGTGGTAAGAAAAAGGGTGGTGGGGTGATATTATACATTAATAACAGATGGAGCAATCAGCATCATATTACTGTTAAGGAAAGTCACTGCAGTCAAAACATTAACTCATAGCAGTTGGCCTCAGGCCCTACTATTTACCTTGAGAATTTTCCATTCGCATTACAGTAGTCCTGTATATCCCTCCATCCGCAAACCAAGAGGCAGCTGGGGAAGTATTGTCAGGGGTGTTAGACCGCATTCAGACAAAGCACCCAAACTCGTTAACTGTAATCTCTGGGGACTTTAACAGAGCCATGATCTCAAAGGCTCTTGCAAAGTTCTATCAATATGTAAAATGTGCCACAAGGGACAGCAGTATATTGGATCTCCTCTATGCGAATGTTAAAGACGCCTATTCATCGTCTGCATTACCCCCTCTGGGGAAATAAGACCACAACCTCATACTATTGTCTCCATCATACCAACCTGTTGTCAGTAAACAACCAGTGACAATAAAATTAATTAGGAAGTGGACTCCAGCAGCAGAAGTTGCTCTACAAGACTGCTTTGACCTCACAGACTGGGAGGTGATAAGCGACAGGGGAGAGCATGATGATGTAAATGAATTGTCGGGCGAGTAACGGATTATATAAATTTTTGTACTGACACTGTTGTACCAGCTAAAAAGATTTGATGTTATGCAAATAACAAGCCTTGGATTACAAAAGAATTGAAACACTTACTAAACAAGAAAAAACTGGCATTTAAAAAGAAGGATACTAAGAAACTGAAATTGATACAAAGGGACTTAAAGGGGAAAATTAAGAATGCCCATGAGTCGTTCCGAATTAAATTAGAAAATAAACTGTCACACAACAATTCCATGGAGGTGTGGTCGGGCATGAAACAGCTAACTGGGTTTAAGGCAAAGTCGGAGCATGGGGAAGTGGATCTGCCCTGGGCTAATGAAATAAATGAGTTTTTAACAGATTCACGAACACAAGCACAGTGTCATCAGAAACGGGGGATGGATCCGGGAAAAGATCTGCAGCATTGACATTGGGGATAAGCTGCCTGCTTTCGCTGTCTCCCAAAGCGATGTGAAAAGACAGGTTAGCAGACTTGTTATTGGCAAAGCAGCTGGGCCTGATGGCCTCAGCCCACGTGTCCTCAGAGCATGAGCAAACCAACTGTCTACTGTCTTCCAGCACCTGTTTAACTGGAGCCTTCAAAAAGGAGGATTACTTACCGATCACTATTGCTGGCAAGGAGGTTGAGATTGTTGAGAGCTACAAATATTTGACAGTAAACTTGATTGGAGGTGGCATACAGAAAAGGTTTACAAGAAGGGAATGAGCAGACTGTACTTTCTGCGGAAGCTCAGGTCGTTCAATGTGTGCAGTAAAATGCTGGAGATATTCTACCAGTCCGTTGTAGCAAGCGCCATCTTTTTTGCTATCATTTGCTGGGGCAGTAGTGTGTGAGTAGCTGACGCTAATAAGCTCAACAAACTTATCAAGAAGGCAAGTGCAGCTGTTGGCCTACATCTGGACTCTTTTGAGGAGGTATTGGAGGATAGAATTCAGAAGAAGTGTAGGGCTATAATGAACAATAATACACAACCACTATACAAGCTGTTCTTGAAGCAGAAGAGCACATTCAGCAGCCGTCTAATCCTACTAAGGTGCAAGAAGGAGAAATTCAGGAAATCGTTTGTACCTACTGCTATGGGGATGTATAATAATTTCCTAAGGGTGGTAGAAAATAATGACTGATGGCTGGTGTACTAATGTCAATTAACATTGACTTATATACACCTGAACTACCCACTTTTATTTATTATGTAATGTTGGTATACCT
Organism: Oophaga sylvatica; assembly: GCA_033576555.1. NCBI lineage: Eukaryota > Metazoa > Chordata > Amphibia > Anura > Dendrobatidae > Oophaga > Oophaga sylvatica. Next base: position 24,632,340 of record JARQOD010000007.1, read on the forward strand.
GTGCAAGATTTGTGTCCTAATATTTTATGTACTGCTATTTGTATTGCTGCTGTAATACTGTAATTTCCCCCCGGGATCAATAAAGTGTATCGTATTGTATCGTAAGTCTTCTAGGTATATACACAAGAAGAATTTGTCCATTTTGAGCAATTTTTTCACCCAGAAAAAGTCTGAAGTTGGATAATACAAGAACATGTAACTTACTCCTTAGAAATGGCAGCTTACGTTTCATGCTCCTAAAACCGGGGGAACCACTGGGGACTTTGTTTAGTACTTGATAGCTGACAGACGCAGAGCACACATTTCTGTTGTTGACAGTTTTCAGTCAGCTGTATTCTCTTAAAGTGAATAGGAAAAGAATGTGCTCTCCATCACTTTTAAGTTGCTGGATTTCTGTCCTGCCAACATGCCAGACAAGAGGTTCCACAGGGCAACGAACCAATGACTTGAAACCTAACCAACTCCAGATGTGTGTGTGATCATCTCATCAGACATCAAAAGCAAAGTGCTGACAACCTCCAAACCTGATTTAAGGAATTCGAAGCGTGCACCATTAAAACAAATGTTAACGTGATTCCTGACAAAACTGATGCATGGAAATCAGATCCCACTTTCGTGTATGTCAGAGTCTTCCACTCTGTTTATTCTCAGACATAAGAATCTTACGTAGACAATCTCAATATGAAACTGAAGATCAAGGTCATTCTCTGTCAAGGCACTTTTAAGACTATTACATGTTGTGTGTCAAATTACAGAGAACGTATAATACAAGAACGTGTGTAACGGTTCTGGTAATAGAAAAAACATCTATTAATAATTTTACATTGATCATCAATGTCTTCATATACCAATGAGAATGCAAGAGCAGACCAAAAAATTTTGTGCATAGTCAGTCAACCATATGGAGCTAAAAATCCTCTCATATAACGACAATACCTGCAATTCAATAATAGAACAGTATTATTAGATTCACTCCCAGTACAATTACCAAAATTACCTTTAAGTTTATAAAATAACTCCCACTGGGGTTGAAGAGAACGAGGGTGCTGTATACAACAATCACTGCATTTCACTTGCTATGCTACCAATACTATTGTAGACATTACAACTATGATGGGTAATTAAAGTATTAAAACTGGTTTAAAGTTTTCAAGACAAATCTATTTGATTTGAGCATCGTTCTCCAGTCTGCAGGCTGGAATAATGCCATTGAGTTGGAGCAGAACAGGACTCAATTGACCATCCCCAACAGGACAAATAATAGAACTCAAAATAAGTGCAAACAGCAAAATAAAGGTTATAAAATTAACAAAAACATGTAAGAGAGCAGTTGTCACTGTTCGAATTAGGCAAAATGATTCCCAGGAAGTGGTCATGCAAGTTGTCTATCGCTGCCAGACCAGAGCCCTGTGAGCCTCTTCCTATTTGCTGGATTCCCCACTGCTTCTTTCGATTAGCAGGCCCAGCACTAGGTTATGCTTGCATCATGCCGCATTGGTGATATTGGGCCGAATCTTAGAATAAGTGCCATGGATGACAGTATGCAAATTGCCTCTTCAGAAAAAATAGAGGACTTGAACTCTATAGCGCCACCTGTTGGAAGTAGCGATCCTACAGTGCGATGGATGACAGTTGGAAGGGGAAGGATTGCAGGAATTTGGTCAGATGGCCACAGAATACTGATGTAGACATAGGACTATGGTTCCAAAAATCTTTTTGCTCAACTCTAGACAAAGTTATAAGAAAGGTTTTTCAATAAAGATTTTGGCACACACAATATGCAGGAGAAGAGAAGGTCTTACAACTACATAGCCCTAATTTAAGTGCTTATCCAACTGCTTCAATTTCCTAAAGCATAATACAGCCATGTAAAAAAAACACCTAATTCCATTGTGAATGTTCCCTAAAATGCATGACAAAACCAATTATTTCATGTTTTTTTTTTTTTTTCATGTTACTTGACCATATTTTTCTCTCTGGTGTTTAGGGGACAGATAATAGGCAACAGCATTGCCCTATGTGATCCTTCTGCCACTTGGTCCTCTAGGAACCCACTGCGGTAGTTGCCGAAATAAAAAGAAATGATCAATGAACATTACCAAGAAAAAGCAGAGAGATGGTCACCAACTATGCATGCTTGTCCAACAGAGAAGGACAACACAGAAAGAAGCTAGGGGGCACTATCATTGCTGTCAATGTAAATAGTCTCAACGCAGATTTAGAATTAAATACATTTGTAAGACAAATATACATAATTTTAAAGGGAACTTGTGACCCCACCCCGGAGCGTTTTTAAGTAAAAGAGCCACCTTCAGCAGCACTAAGGCAGCAGTCTGTGAAGGTGGCTCTTTTTTTTCTGGTCCCCTGCAACACTGAAATATACAGTTTTAAAACTCGGTCCCCATACCTTAAATGTGTCCCTGAGGTATAGCCTCTTCCCCTGACTTATCCTCCCCCCAGCCGTCCATCAAGCCCCTTCAGTGTCACCGCACCTCCTCCAGAGTTTTTTTTACTTTCATGTCGGTTCTGTGTGGCGCCTATTGTAACAGTCCTCGGGCATGTGCAGTGTGCGCTGCCCGTGAACTGTCAGAAGACTATTGCACCCCGCAGTGTTTTATCATGTATTCACACTGCGGGGCTGGCAATCTGGTACATGTAGACTGTGCAGGTGCCAGATTGTCAGACCTGCAGTGTGAATACATGATAACACACTGTGGGGAGGGATCTAGGGAAAGACAAGGACACAGGCGCAAAAGTCTTCTGACATTTCCCAGGCTGCGCGCACTGCGCATGCCCGAGGACTGTTACAACAGAACAGGCACCCCACAGAAACTAAATGAAAAAAAAAAAAAAAAACAAGTCTGGAGGAGGCACGCTGAGACGCTGAAGGGGCTTGATGGATGGCTGGGGGAGGATGAGTCAGGGAAGAGGCCATACCTCAAGGACACATTTAAGGTATGGTGACCGAGTTTTAAAACTATATATTTCAGCGTTGCAAGGGTCCAGAAAAAAAGAGCCACCTTCACAGACTGTTGCCTTAGTGGTGCTGAAGGTGGCTCTTTTACTTAAAAATGCCCGGGGGGGGGGTGACAAGTTCACTTTAAGGCACTTTCAGTTTATAAATAATAATAATCTTCTTAAGGGTCTGTGCACATGTTGCGGAATCTGCTGCGGATCCGCAGCGGATTTGCCACTGCAGATCCGCAGCAGAACTACAAGTGATGTACAGTACCACCATATTCAATGGAAATAAAAAACGCAGTGCACATGCTGCAGATTTTTCAGCGCGGATTTGATGCGGATTTAAATCCGCAGCATGTCACTTCTTTTGTGCAGTTCCACAGCGTTTTGAGACCTGCTCTAAATAGCAATCTGCAGGTCTCAAAATGCAGGGGAAATCCGCGGCAAATCCGCACTAAATCTGCAGGTAAAACGCAGGTCATTTTACTTGCGGATTTAGCAAAATCTGCGCGGAAAATTCCACAGCAGATTCTGCAACGTCTGCACATACCCTAAGAGTAATATTTAATCTACATATTTGTGGTCAAATATTAAAAGACGACCTTCACATAACTGGCATTAAACAAAAATACTCTGATGAGCACTGACATAACAGTAGCCATGTAAATGTACATGTATGTGTGTTTATTAAGATTAAAATGAGAAATTAGAATATAACTTTCTTTAATTAGTTTTGTTTAAATCTGTATCACATATTCTCATTTTCACTCGTGACATTCATACCAGCCATGTTTATCAGTAAAGGTAATAGTACTAATTGCAATGTACTAATAATAATAATAATAATAATAATAATAATACAACAATACATAATAAATGTATCAGCTGTTGGACTGGCTTTGTCAGACAAAGTTAATATTCTCCCATCTGGCGAAATCAGAACATTTTGCCAAGTAAACTTTCAACAGGACAAGCAGATGAATCTGTAAGAGCCACGTGATCTGCATCTGCTCATGTTTGCCTGTCACTTTAGAAACACCACTGCTGTAGACAATATAGCTTAATCAGAAAAGATGGCTTTTTGTTTTTCTATCAAAAGGCACTTATGGCTCAATAACCTCCACCGAACCATATGCTGCTAAGCACCATCACTGAATGGGCCTTTAACTAGCCATTGCATAGCAACAATGAGAAAATGAAACGCCTTCAGACAATGAGGAGCAAGTGGCCAAATGATAGCGTCGTATTTTGTGATAAATAAGAGTCTTTCCTAATAAAGACGTTCATCTTTCTTTTCATTTTCTTTTCCAAGTAAATGCCAACCTGAAGTTCCAATCCTTCGCTCTCCAGCAGATCGTTCTCCAATAGTTTAGAACAAAATGGTTCAAGCAAATTAAGAAGTCTGAAAGCAAATTTCGCCCCAAGCTATATTTTGTTTCCTAGTAAAACAATTTCGCCCATTGGACTGGCAGCAGCCTCTGGATAGAGAGATGGCATGATATGCCATCACAGCCCATTACTACCACAATATGTCACTTTGGCTCTGTTGCAGTGCAGAGGAAATGTCAGAGAAAGACAACTCGGCTTCAATTATTATTCCTGTCCGAGTTGTTCAGACAGCACCAATCTGTCTTTGTAAAGCACTTTACAGAATAGTGCCCCAGGTGTCCGAGCTTTCAGCCAAATACCCCCTTTTAGATTATTTACACGAGAACTGTGCTCATTAAGAGAATAATAAATGAAATAGCCTTCAACTTTCTGTCATCACAGAATTACTTGGCCTTGTCACAGCCACTGGGCAAAGGGCTTTTTCATAAAGACAAAGGCAAATGGATGACACCGAGGTGATACCATGTGTTTCACCCCCCCTCCATCACAGGGCAGCTAGCATTGCCGCTTGTGACAAACTATTATTAAAGTGTGCAACAGCATTACTTTAGAAAGTCACTCAATTCTAACAATATTTTAAGAGAAAACTGCTTAGGGAACACCTATCCTTTAACACAAAACCTAAGGAAAAGCATGGCCTTGCTGCTCTCGTTCTTGACCACAAGCTACTTTTAGTCTATGTGCACACGTTCAGGATTATTTGCGCTTTTTTTGCGTTTTTTCGCGGGAAAAAACGTGTCAAAAACGCATGAATTAAGCATCCTATCATTTGGAATGAATTCCGCGCAATTTTTGTGCACATGGTGCTTTTTTTTTCCGCGAAAAAAATGCATCTCGGAAAAAGAACCAACATGTTCATTAATTTCGCGGAATTCTAGCATTTTTCCCGCTATATTATTGACCTAGAAAGTTCAGGGAAAAATCGCGGTAAAAACGCGCAAAATACGCACCAAAAAACGCGAAAAAAAACGTGTGTTTTTACCGTGGAAAATGTCCGTTTTTGCTTAGGAATATTCTGCAAACATTCCTGAACGTGTGCACTTAGCCTTAAAGTGCACATGCCAGTCCAACATGTACAGAAACTGCCCAAATCCTGGTGTTCTTTTTAAGTGCATAGTTCATTTTCATCAGTATTCTGCCAGCAATATCAGAGCAGGATCTTCCTTTTCTTAATTTCCCACCATGAAAAGCCAGCACAGATTGGCTTCATGGTTTGAGTGACACAACAATATAATGTAAGCCCCCCCCACCATCCAAAAGAAAATACAGGGGGGTCTCATGGCCTCACAGACATAAGATGATGGTTTTTAATTTGGCTTTTATACCTGTCATATGTTTTGAGGTCAAACTTAGGTCATTTGGTCAGCTGTGGCAGTTGCCACGAGCGGTTAATTCCAGTCTCAGCTGGTTTCTGGCGCCCAAATTTGGGGTTTTTTGATTGGTTAATTCCATTTATGGGGGGCAAATTGAATCTAATTAAGCCCAGCTGTTTGTTGCTGGGGCAGATTTGAAACATCTTTCAAGAAAGAAGATCCCCCCTCCCTCCCTCTTTTTTATGTCTCGATGTTTTGTTTGTGGGAAAATCGCCCTATACAGGGTGGATTGATTACTTTGGTGATTATTTATAAAAGTTTAAATGGTGGATTATTAATGGTTCTTTATTTCTTTAAGTAACCCTAAATAAACATTGCGGCCATTTGTTCCAACAAAGTGTGTCTTGTCTTTATTTATGAAAATTGGGTCTTGTGATGCCATGTAAGCACTGGGAGAGTCATGGTCGACACTGCTAGAACAGAGCCGATACTGGAAGTGAGTATAGGTGTTGTGATTTTACTGGGGAGAAATATAGGGATTCAGAAGGGGTTGACTGAGTGGTGGACAACCGCTTCAAACTTCTTTAAAACTGCCATGTAGCATTCCCGATATATTGTATATATGAACATATACTAATGAACTGTCTCCGTGTTCCCCAACTCCAGTCCTCAAGATCCACCAACAGGTCATGTTTTCAGGATTTCTTTAGTATTGCGCAGGTGATGGATATCTTGCCTGTTCGAGGCGATGCAATTGTCACCTGGGCAATACTAAGGAAATCCTGAAAACATGACCTGTTGGTGGATCTTGAGGACTGGAGATGGGGAACATTGCGACTGTCACCACATACACATTACAATAAATATGAACAGGTCGTTTTAACCACAATGTCTTATACATGTAACACCAGACCACCTACCTTGATGTTTCTATATTCTATTGACAAATATTTCTATATTCTAAGCAGTGATAAGGGTGATTTGTAAATTTTGAGGAAGCATATGATGTTATGAGAGGATTTTGTCTCATGTTGTTGTAAGATAAAAATAAACCTGGTTATCTTACATGGACAGCACCCTGGCTACCACATTCCAGCCAGTAACAAAAGACATCGATCTCACACAGCATTCATTCGGCTGGAGATTGTGCACCATAGAACACAATTGCTCTGTTATAGCACAATACAAGCTATCATGTACCATAGCAGGAATTCAGATATCAAGCTAAACAATACAAAGCAGTCCTTAGCTTCTATACTTCTGCAGCCTAACGTTTAAAGACAGAAGTATATTTTCTATGTATATTACAAAACTTGATTACCTAATATTGTTGCATCATTGAATAAGAAAGATTCCACAAAATGCTTTTTCAAACCTTGGTACACAAATTAGTACATATATCCAAATCTGTCTTATTACTAATACGAATTATGACTGTACCAGAAAATATTCAGTTTTTTATTTACGAGTGCTACCCGTTTATTTTCATGGATGACACTCGCACCTATCACAGTCTATGGGGTTGTTAAAATGTCCTATTTTTTTCCTTGGATCAAGTGATCAATTGTGTAGACATGTTCGATATTGATCAAAATGTCAGATCAAAAATGATTATGCGAGTCTATGAGTCCATGAAAAAATTAGACAGCACTCGGAGGCCATCTGAGTGTTCTCCGTTTTTCACTGACTGACAGATCGGGGTAGGTGGAAATTTTTTTTCTCATCAGTTTAAAGAACTGATGAAACTCTGACCAAACTCTGATGAAAATCTGATGACATTCCGATGAAAATCATTGATGAAACTGGGTTCATTTTGGTCATATGTAAAAAACCTAAGGTCTAAATGAGGCCTAAAGCAGTCCATGGAAATAAAAAACTACAGGCCAACAGATCTGAAGCAAACTAACTGCAGGCAAGCAGGAAGAAATCTAACATGGGGATTCTCATCAGAGTATAACCAGCTGGGATTTCTTTGACAGTATGTTGTTGGTAGGCTTCGCTTTAAATCATGGCCTACGCTATGAGTCTTGCTTGAGGGAAGAATGCTTTGTTATAGGCACTTACAAAAACCTGGCTTTCCTAAGGCATATGCAATTTGACATTTATAATTGTGTCTCCTGACATGACGAGCTATGGAACAAGTTAGAGCAATCCCCGATCAACAGGCAAGATCGGGTTAAAGCTGAAGACCAGATAATATGCCAAATTTAGATCTGCTTATTTCTCTCTTTCTCTCCCTTGCAATGAAAGGGTTAACTGTAGTCAGATGTAGTGTGCTATTTCAAAGCTGGCTGAATGATATGTGAAATCTTGGTTTGCACACCCGCAATGGACAAACAATCCTGCTTGGAAATGCTACAGAATGCTGCTGGGGTCGTGTTTACAGCCCTGGGGATGCAGATGAATTCTAATGCATTGCAAGCAGCTGGTTTGAGAGACCAACTGTCTCAGAGGTGCAGGGATGGGGAAGGAGGTGATGGAGCTACAAACACAGCCAGCATGAAGGTCAGTGTGAAAGCCGAGGCCATCTGTTGTCTGGGGTGCATTGAATTCTGGTGGCCTGGCGCAGCTATATCCCAGTGAGTGACAGCCTCCCTCCCAAGAGAAAGGCAGAAAAGAAACCACATGTTGGTTCAGACTGGGAGGGATGTGCACAGCGGTGAGCAAAAAAATAGCAAATTAATGATTAAAGCTGCAAATTATTGTTCTTCAGTGCTTTAGAAAGGCAGTGAGACGAGGACTGAGACGCACACTTCCGTATGTTCTCTTTACATTAGTATACATGCAATATGAAACCTAAATAAAAGGTTACAATTTTCTACAACATCAAATATCCCATATTGTAGTCTTAAACATATCACTAACGCATACTATTTATTGTGTTTTCATGTATTTACTAATTTTGTTTTGCATATTGAAGGGTACTAATAAGTTAGTACAGCAAGAACAATGAAAAATGTAGTTGCTAACTCAATTTACTAAATGGTGACAATATGTGTGTGGAATATCAATCTTCAACAATTTCATTTTTTATTAACCACTTTCCCCACAAGTTGGTTTGCATGTTAATGACCAGGCCAGTTTTTACAATTCTGACCACTGTTACTTTATGTGGTAATAACTTTGGAACCTTTCAACGGATCACACTGATTCAGAGATCGTTTTTTGTGACATATTGTATGTCATGATAGTGGTAAAATTTCTTCAACTTGCATTTGTTTCTGACAAAAACGGAAATTTGGCAAAAATTTGGAACATTTTGCAATTTTCAAACTTTGAATTCTTACACCCTAAGCCCCTTAGTGACAGAGCCAATTTGCAGCTTAATGACCGGGCCAATTTTTACAATTCTGACCACTGTCAATTTATGAGGTTATAACTCTGGAACGCTTTAATGGATCCTGCTGATTCTGAGAATGTTTTTTCATGACATATTTTACGTCACGTTAGTGGTAAATTTTTTTTATATAACTTGCGTTTATATATGAAAAAAACGGAAAATATGGCGAAAATTTTTATGCCCTTAAATCAGAGAGCTATGTCAAACAAATTTCTTAATAAATAACATTTCCCACATGTCTACTTTACATCAGCACAATTTTGGAAACAATTTTTTTTTTTGTTACGAAATTATAAGGGTTAAAATTTGGCCAGCGATTTCACATTTTTACACCACCATTTTTTTTTTAGGGACCACATCACATTTGAAGTCACTTTGAGGGGTCTAAATGATAGAAAATACCCAAAAGTGACACCATTCTAAAAACTGCACCCCTCAATGTGCTCAAAACCACATTCAAAAAAGTTTATTAACCCTTTAATTGCTTCGTAGGTACTGAAGCAATGTGGAAGGAAAAAATTAACATTTAACTTTTTTTGAAAAAAAATTACTTCAGAACCAATTTTTTTATTTTCACAAGTGTTAAAAAAGAAAATGAACCACAAAATTTGTTGCCCAATTTCTCCTGAATACGACGATACTCCATATGTGGGGGTAAAACACTTTTTGGGTGCACGGCAGAGGTCGCAAAGGAAGGAGCGCCGTTTGACTTTTTCAACACAGAATTGGCTGGACGCCATGTCGCGTTTCGAGAGCCCCTGATGTGCCTAAACAGTGGAAACCCACAACAAGTGACCCCATTTTGGAAACTAGACCCTCTAAGGAACTTATCTAGATCTGTGGTGAGCACTTTGAACCTCCAAGTGCTTCACAGAAGTTTATAACGTAGAGCCGTGAAAATAAAAAATCATTTTTTTCCTCAAAAAGATTTTTTTAGCCAGCTATTTTTTTATTTTCCCAAGGTAACAGGAGAAATTAGAACCCGAAAATTGGTGTGCAATTTCTCCTGAGTACGCTGATACCCCATATGTTGGGGTAAACCACTGTTTCGGCGCATGGCAGGGCTCGGAAGGGAGGGAGTACCGTTTGACTTTTTGAATGCCATGTCATATTTGGAGACCCCCTGATGTGCCTAAATAGTGGAAACCCCTCAATTCTAGCTCCATCTCTAACCCCAACACATCCCTAACCCTAATCCCAACCCTAACCCTAATCTCAACCCTAATTCCAACCCTAATTGTAACCCTAACCCTAATCCTAACCCTAAACCTAATCCTAACCCTAACGGAAAAATGAAAATAAATATATTTTATTTATTTTATTATATGTGCCTAACTAAGGGGGTGATAATGGGGGGTTTTATGTACTATTTTCTTTATTTTCATCACTGTGACAGCATTTATCACAGCAATCAAAATGTCCTGCAGTGAATGAATTAATCTTTTTTGTGCGGGCAGGAGACCGCGAGCTGCAGGAGCCAGAGGAGGACGGGGGGACGCCTTGAGGTACCGGGTGGGTCGGGGGTCCCAGGGACCCTATTTCTCTCCCCTCTGATGTGCAATCACATCAGAGGGGAGGGAGAGTAATTACATGCAGGATTGCGGCTTTTTTTTTCTTTTGCGATCGCCGTTATATGGTTAATAACGGCGATCACAAAAGCGGGGGACCCGAATTATGTTCTCTGGTGTCTTGGCTACCCCCTGGTAGCCGAGACCCCGGAGAAAATCCGACTCGGCGGGCGCACTGGGCATGTGCCCGCCATTTTGTTTCCACTTAGAAGACGCGGGAAGCTCCGGGAGCCACAGGAGGACTGGGGGTACACCGGGAGGCACGGGGACAGATCGGGGGTCCCGGGAACCCTATTTCTCTCCCTTCTGATGTGCGATTAGATCAGAGGAGAGTGAAATTAAATGGAGAATCGCGGCCTTTTTTGCGGTCGATGTTATACGGTTAATAACGGCGATCGCAAAAGCGGGGTCGGTAAAAACCATCCGAATCTTGTTCTCTGGGGTCTCGGCAACCCCCGGTCACTGAGACCCCGCAGAAAATCAGACTCTGGGGGGCGCTATATACTTTTTCCACAGCGCCGTGAAATAACGGCGCTGTGGTTTAAGTACCCTTAACTACCGCCGTTAAAAGGCGTATCGGCGGTCGTTAAGGGGTTAAATCAGAGAGCAGTGTCACAAATATAGTTACTAAATAACATTTCCCACATGTCTACTTTACATCAACACAATTTTTTAAACCATTTTTTTTCTTTTTTTGTTAGGAAGTTACAAGGGTTAAAAGTTGACCAGAGATTTCTCATTTTTCCAACAAAAAATTCAAAACTATTTTTTAGGGACCGCATCACATTTGAAGTCACATTGAGGGGTCTATATGACAGAAAGTACCCAAAAGTGACACCATTCTAAAAACTGCACCCCTTAAGGTACTCAAAACCACATTCAAGAAGTTTATTAACCCTTCAAGTGCCACCACTTTACCACCCCCCCAAAAGCAGCGGTTCTGTAAGGTTTCCTGTGTGTGATGGCGAGATGCTTCACACCTGCAACCAGATGCACATTCGGGTGATGGCAAATGGGATGTAGTTGGTACCATAAATATAGGCATGTGAAAAATGACTGCTCACTCCACTACAGTACCTCCACATAACCAGTTCCAGAAGTTGCCATGGTGCCGTTGACCAATATAATGTGATGTGATGTACATTAAGCCCAGGATTACAAGGTTAACATGTGTCAGACCATGCCTACTAGTTTTACTACTGTATTTGAGGTCTGTCTGGGTTCTCACTAACCTGGGTGACAAGTTTTACATTCTGCTCAATAGTTTGAGTGGATCTGGGATGAAAATCTGCTACCGGTCCCATTGAAGGGTCACTACTCCGTCTGACCAGAAGAGGGGTTCCTACAACAAAGCAGAAGACAATCAGGTGCACAGAAGAGAACAGACAAAGCTTTGATATCTGAATAGCAGCCTGTAAAATAATATTTTTCACTGTCTGCCTCATGAGCTCACAGCATGACAAAAAGTGTATTCTTTGCTAGAAAACAAACATAAGACACAGGGTCTAATAGAAAATCTCTTTTGAGATGTCTGGTAAATGTTAATGCTTCTCATCTGGACCTGTCATGTAGCAGAAAGAAAATAAATGGATTAAGCCACAGCATTTCAGTGGTTAGAAGGTCAATAGCCATTTAAAATTTCCAATGCCATCCAAAGCCTACCTGTGCAAGTCATAAGAATATATTAAATACCAATAAAACAAATTGAGTTAATTTAATGTGAAAGCAGGGATGGAAACCAATAAAGCCGATCCATTATGACTTGAAAAAGCTTTTCTACTGAAGGCTCCAGACAACCAACGAGTATAACCATATGTGCTTACACGCAGCCCATAAAGAGGATTACATGAGGGCAGCACCTTGTATCTACGTATTTATTTTAATATTGATCATTGTTCTTCACAGAAAATATTACATTGACAGCTGAAAAAACACATGCCGTTATCCCAGAAACAAACTAAAAACGAATTAAAGTGCGTGTGAGATCTGAACTGCACATGGCGGAAATTAGCATTCAATGATCATAACTTCACTAGCCACACCATGGATGTGAATTCATTAAAGAAATCACAATTTTCCATTTAGGCTCAAGAGCTTCATTATCTTAACTGGTAGCTTTGCAGTATGTATGACAGCTTGTTTGCATAATGACAGTGAAAATTAGTGTTCTTTTTTATGTAAATGCAAAAGGTGGACTGAGAATAAAAGAGGAAGCAAACATGCGTTATTGGATATGTTTGTGAATTTTAAGGTAACACATCATGATCATTTAGAAATATGCTGCTTTTTGTATCCTTAAAAGGGTCTAGACCAGTTTATGAAACAATTGATAATAATTTACCTATCTTATTAACATGACTGTGGCTTTCTGAATCTACCCAAAGACTGGGTCTACACTGTGGTAGTTGGCCACGCAGCAAAAGTAACTGATTTTTTCTTTCATTTGCCACAGTTTGGAAATGATGTTATTTAGTACACATGAACCTGGCCTTATCTGCATGTCACTTATGGGTGCCAAAATACAAATGCCACATATCTATACCAGTTTATCAAGACCACCAAAATGTCAGTGTTTCACTTGAAGGAAGCCAAAGGCTGAAAATAAATACGGTAGGTGTTTTGAATTATTATATTTTATCAATATTTTACATTCAATCCGATGCTCAGAAAAAAAAAACACCAACATCTCAGCAAGGCGCGGGACCAGAAGGTTACCCAGCAACCTTCCTAGCAATCCCTCTCCACTGCAGCTCAGTACCTGCAGGGTGGATTTCACAAGGAAACTCTCCCCTTTACTATAAACACAAGAGATATCTCATTGTCTCCAGACTAAAATGACGTAATGACTAAGATCCAGGATGGGTCGAAACGTCTAGTATATTTCATAGTCGCCTGTCGTTATCATCAACTTTGATCTGCTCCCTTAATTTTGACTTTTTATTTATCAGACTTGAAGTAAAACTCTTTGCCCGATTATACCTATGAGTGTGCGGTGAAGTTTGGTCCTAAATACTATAGGGCTCTAAAGCCCGTTCCACCAGCACCTCACTCCTCAGACAGTGCGCACATTAATTATCAACTTAATACAGAAAAAAAAAAAAACTTATTTACAGTTGTGTAGTTCCATCAATGCCATGTCAGTTGGACCTCTGTCAATCACCCGGGGCCTGGGCACTACTACAGTGACTCTACAGCATGGCTGTGTTTCATTCTGCACCTTAGCCTCATTTATATGAATGAGATACCAACATGGTAAGCGATTGGCACACGGCCATAGTATCACAACAATGGGCTGACAGAGGGAGACCTCTTCATCTTTCCAATACTTTAGTTAGCACTCTTCCCATCCAGTTGTGACGGTACATGACTGTGTAAAACAGTTGCACCCAGAGCAATGATCTTGTGGATTTACGATACGATACACTTTATTGATCCCGAGGGAAATTATGGTATCACAGCAGCGTTACAACATCATTACAAACAAACCATTACAAACAGCATTACATTAAGTGGCAGCAAACAAAACCCAATTATGTCTTTAAGGAAAGGACTCTCCTATATAACATTGTCAATTTAACAGATCCAAAAAGTATTTTATACACAGGTTGACCCGGTAAGTCCATACATTACATAGAGAATACATTCATTTTAATGAGAATTATGTACTGTATATACTCGAGTAAAAGCCCAGTTTTTCAGCACATTTTTTATGCTGAAATAGCCCTCCTTGGCTTATACTCAAGTGAGGGACCCAGAAGATGGAGGGGGAGCCGCAGCGGCAGCTAAAGCCTGTGCCCGCTACTAAAGAGAAATGAATATTCATTGTACTGGCAGTGAATAGTCATTGCTCTTTAACAGTGTGCACAGTAGTCGCAGCCGCTGGCTTCCTGCAGCTGCTGGGTGATCACATGTGCCCATTACTTAACAGGAACGAATATTCACTTATCTCCACTCCCATGGGCGTGGGGGGCGGTGAATATTCATTCTCTTAGGTGGCAGCACACGTGATCACCTGGCAGCTGAAGGAAGCCAGTGGCTGCTGTTATTGTGCCCGCAACTGGATAGCAATGAATACTCACTGCTCTCCATGCACATAGTCCCGGAATGGGGAGCAGTGAGTATTTTGGCAGCTGTCCTCTGCTTACAAGCAGCGCATGTCATCCCTATCATGCGCTGCTTATAAGCATAAAGCAGCTGCTGGCATCGGAACAAGATGTTGCGAGGGAAGGTAAGTAGGATGTTTTTTTTTTATGTTTTTCTGATGGGGGCCATGCCATAGGGCTGAGGGTGCCATGCATACCAGTATAAGGATGAGGGGGTCATGCACACCAGGATAGTGATGAGGAGGCCGTGCATACCAGGATAGGGATGAGGAGGTCATGCATACCAGGATAAGGATGAGGAGCCATGCATACCAGGATAAGGATGAGGAGACCATGCACACCAGGATAGGGATGAGGAGCAATGCATAATAGGATAGGGATGAGGAGACCATGCATACCAGGAAAGGGATGAGGATCCATGCATACCAGGATGGGGATGAGGGGACAATGTTTACCAGACTTAAACTTGAGTCAATAAGTTTTCCCAGTTTTTTGTGGTAAAATTAGGTGCCTCGACTTATACTTGGGTCGGCTTATACTTAAGTATATACAGTAATTCCATCTCTCTACTGTGATGGTGCTGCAGGGAAATTATACATCCGTTACCAGGTACTTCCACAGATTGCAGCTAATGTCTGGGTGTGACAGCCTGTGATGTGATTATCTACTGGGAACATTTCTAAGAGAAAGTTACAAGTATATTCTTTTCAAATGGCTTCCGTTATAGACAAGATTCATGAAAAGATTTGATGAATATTTTACAATACTTATAATTGATTTGTTAAAATTAATTAGGATCTATTTTTCCCATCCCACTAAAGAAAAAAATATGTTTTGTCAAAAAAGCAGCAAAACTTGATGGACAGTCAACCTCAGTCAGCTTCTACTCTACAATTATGCTTCGATAAAACATACTAATGCATGATCCCTGTGAAAAGTGCTACATGCTTCAAACCATACAAAAAGAAGGGAAAAAAAAACAAAAAAACAAAAAGTGAATGTTGACAGACGTGCCCTAGATAAAACTACACTTGAATGGTAAAGCAGTTTGATTCTGATCGCGTTTTGTTGCTGAAAAAATAGACAAAGATACCAAACGGACACAACTCATAATTTCAAAGGGGTCAGAGAGAAATTACATCACAGTCCAACACATACAGTGAAAAAGCGTCTCAACTGGCGAGCCACCTATTTAATTTGATAGCTTTCTGCTATTGGAAACAAAGAGAAGAAGCAGCTGTACAAAGACTTTTTTTTATTTTCTTTGTTACACTGAATCAATAAAATCTAAAAATAGAAAAAATGTTCAAAAACACGATGGCAGGGAGGATACATAGATTAGATTAATTTGGATGTAAAGTGGCATATTAGTAGATATATGTTATCGTGTTGTGATAGCCAATCGCAACACCAAGAGTCAGGAGCAAACGGCTTGCAGTGTTATTAAGCAAGTACAAGAAAAATAAGCACAGCATGAGGGGGTGGGTGTAATTTACCAGCGTGGGAAGATAATCACAAGTCTTTACAATTCTCTCTCTCTTCAACTTCTCTTTATCTTACCATTTTTCATAAGTAAGATATTAGTCGGCACCTCTTGACTGCATCTTTGTTGTGCAATAAAATGTGGCACTGGAGAACCTCGTCTCTGCACACACTATTAGGACACTGCACCTACAAGGTACTAAATATTCAGCATGGCCTTGTCTGACATTATAATATCATTCAGACTCTTCATTATACGTTTTATCAAAGGCACTTGTGCAATATCAATTATGATTGAGTGTAGTTTTCAGGATACAGAACTAAACCAGAGCTGAAAATCTGCACATAATTCTAGGATTTAGTAATTGGTTCAATTATAATATTCTGCCCCAATCTCCACCATAGCAGACACAGGTGACCATACTAAGGGCTCGTTCACGGGCTGTACCTTGGATATTTCATGGGGCTGTGGACATGTTCGATTTTATCCTCGGACCAAGTGGTCCACAGAATATATCTGAGATATGACCAATTTTGATCTAAGCATGGGATTAAAATTGTCAATGCCAGCGTATAGGTATCTGAAAAATTGGACCACACTCGGATGACATCAGAGCTCTATTCAATTTTCACTGACTGTCAAAAGAAGAGTGGAGAAGCTTTTTGTCTCTCTCTGCATACAATAAAAACTGATGACACACGGACTACACTTTGATTAATCTCTGATCAGAATAATGGATCCGTTTTCCTCGTTCATGGAAAATACGGATTTTTGTGTTACTCACCGTAAAATCCTTTTCTCCGAGACGCTCATTGGGGGACACAGGACTGTGGGTGTATGCTACTGCCGCTAGGAGGCTGACACTAAGTAAACATAAAAAAAGGTTAGCTCCTCCTCCGCCGTATACACCTCAGCACTGGCCGCAGGCAAACCCAGTTTAGTGCAAAAAGCAGTAGGAGGCTAAAGAATAAATTAATGTTAATACAGGTACAATATATCCAGAAGTAAATCTACTGATATAGACCCAAGCAAATAAAATTAACTTAGAAATCGAAGCCATCCGGCTAATAGGGAGGGAGCTGTGTCCCCCAATGAGCGTCTCGGAGAAAAGGATTTTACGGTGAGTAACACAAAAATCCGTATTTCTCCTTCGTCTCATTGGGGGACACAGGACTGTGGGACGTCCCAAAGCAGTCCCTTGGGTGGGAAACCGACTCCACAGTGTAATTTATAATCAAGCATTGCTTATAGGTGCGCAACCGCGCCCTGAAGAATCCTTCTACCCAGACTGGCATCCGCAGAAGCCTGGGTATGGACATTATAATGCTTGGAAAAGGTATGCAGACTGGACCAGGTTGCTGCTTTACAAACCTGTTCCACCGAAGCCTGATGCCGAAGGGCCCAGGAGGCACCCACCGCTCTGGTGGAGTGAGCCTTGATCCCTGCAGGAACCACCGCGCCTCTGATGCGGTAAGCCTCCTGAATGGCTAACCGAATCCACCTAGCCAAGGTTGATTTAGAGGCAGCGAGTCCCTTCCTGCGACCTTCAGGGAGGACAAACAGCGTGTCCGTCTGTCGAAAGGACGCCGTCCGAGATACATATCTCCTGAGTGCTCTCACCAGATCCAGCGTATGGAGAGCCTTCTCCACTCGGTGCATCGGAGCTGGGCAAAATGAGGGCAAAACAATGTCCTCATTAATATGAAATGAGGACACGACTTTAGGCAAAAAAGGTGGAGTAGGTCTGAGCACTACCTTATCCTGATGGAAAAGCAAGTACGGAGCTCGACAAGACAGTGCAGCCAGCTCCGAAACCCGCCTTATGGATGTTATGGCTACCAAAAACACCACTTTCCAGGAAAGAAATGACAGAGAAACCTCCTGCAAAGGTTCAAAAGGAGACTCTTGCAGGACTCCCAGGACTAGATTGAGGTCCCAAACCTCTAAAGGAGTCTTGTAGGGAGGAACTATATGGACAACCCCCTGAATAAAGGTCCTAACCTGAAAATTAGACGCGATCCTTCGCTGAAAAAGCACAGACAAGGCTGATATCTGCCGTCTAAGCGTACTTGGCGCTAGACCTGAATCTAGGCCTGCCTGGAGAAATGACAGAATGTTTGGAATTGAAAACCTAAGCGGGGAACAACCATGTTCCCTGCACCAAGCAAAAAAGATCTTCCAAGTACCGTGGTAGATGCGAGCCGAGACGGGCTTTCGGGCGCTAGCCATCGTCGCGGCGACCTTCTTAGAGAATCCAGCCCTGGTCAGGATCCAAGATTCAACGGCCAGGCCGTCAAACACAGGACCGCTGAGTTCTGGTGGTAAACTGGGCCCTGGGAGAGAAGGTCCGCGCGCTCTGGCAGTCGCCAGGGTGCGTCGGCGAGCAACTGTACCAGCTCCGCGTACCAAGAGCGACGCGGTCAATCCGGAGCGATTAATATCGCTGGAACCCCCTCTATCCTGATCTTTCTGATCACCCTTGGGAGAAGAGCTATTGGTGGAAATAAGTATGGAAGATGGAATTGATTCCACGGTAGAACCAGGGCGTCCACCGCAATTGCCTGCGGATCCCGGTACCGGGAGACGAAGTTGGGCACCTTGGCATTCATCCTGGAAGCCATCAGGTCCACATCTGGGGTTCCCCAGCGTCTGCATATCTGCTGAAAAATCTCGGGATGTAGTGACCATTCCCCTGAAGCTATGCCGTGACGGCTGAGAAAATCCGCTGCCCAGTTTTCCTCGCCCGGAATGTGGACTGCTGAAATCACGGAGTGATTTACCTCTGCCCAGGACAGAATCTGTTTTACCTCGTGCATAGCCGCCCGGCTGCGGGTACCTCCCTGATGGTTTATGTATGCCACCGCCGTGGCATTGTCTGACTGAATTCGGACTGGGCGGCCTGCCAGATGCTGGTGAAAATGCCTCAGAGCCAGCCAAATAGCTCGGATCTCTAAAATATTGATCGGGAGGATCGACTCCTGCTGAGACCAAGTCCCCTGGGCTGTGTGGTGACGAAACACTGCTCCCCATCCGAGCAGGCTGGCATCCGTTGTGACTACCATCCAGATATTCGGAGGAAACAAACGGCCCTGTTGAAGAGTGGAACTCCTCGTCCACCACATAAGAGTCTGTCTGACCTGCAGGGACAGACGGCACCGAAGATTGAGGGAATAAGGGCTCCCGTCCCATACTGCCAAGAGTGCATGCTGAAGGGGGCGAAGATGAAACTGGGCAAATGGAATCGCCTCGATCGTTGCCACCATCCTTCCTAGGACCCTCATGCAAAACCGGATGGTATGAGGAATCGGTTTGTGAAGGATCCGTACCTCTTGACGGAGAACTAAGGCCTTGTCCTGAGGAAGGATTATCAACCCTTGAGCGGTGTCGAAATCCATCCCTAAGAAGGTGATCTTTCGAGATGGCACGGGAGATGACTTCTTCATATTCACCAGCCACCCCAGGCGAACAAGAGTGTCTAGGGTAATGCTGACACTTTCCTCGCATGCTCGGAAAGACGGACCCTTGATGAGAAGGTCGTCTAGGTAAGGCAAGATGACTATCCCCCTGGAGTGTAGAATGGATACAACAGTAGCCATGACCTTTGTGAACACTCTGGGAGCTGTGGCTAGCCCGAATGGCAAGGCAGCGAACTGAAAGTGAAGTTTACCGATGGCAAACCGAAGAAACCTTTGATGAGGGGGAAATATGGGGATGTGAAGATAGGCATCCTGGATGTCTATTGATGCTAGAAATTCCCCTTTTTCCATGGCAGCAATGACCGAGCGGAGAGACTCCATTCGAAAATGTCGAATTCTGACAAACCGATTCAGTCTTTTTAGATCCAGAATGGGCCTTACGGTACCGTCCTTTTTGGGTACAATGAACAGATTGGAATAAAACCCCCGACCTCTTTCGACCTCTGGTACAGGTACGACAACCCCGCTGTGTCGAAGAGACTCGACCGCCTTGAATAAGGCGCGAACCCGAGACTCCTCCTTGGGAAGGCGCGAGGGAAAAAAACGATTTGAGGGAAGGCTGGTAAATTCTATCTTGTACCCCGAGGTGACTATTCTCTGACCCATTCGTCTTGAGTAATTGATAGCCAAGTGGGACGAAACCAGAGTAGACGGCCGCCTACTCTGGATGAATCGACCGGATTCTGCCTCCAGTCATTTATCCGAAAATCTTTGGGCCTAGACCCTCTAGATTTCGGTTGTTGAGACCGCATTCTTCCCAACGGGTTGGTCTTGTAAGAGGCCTGACGATCTCTGGCCTGATTAGGTCGACCTGAGCCGCTGGAACTGGCTGTTGCAGCCCAACCTGGGTTGCGAAAGGCTCTAAAGCGAGGCTGAGGCTGTCGGCGAAAGGGCTGTTTGACTTTCTGCTGAGGCAAAAAAGAACTCTTCCCTCCTGTCGCATCAGATATAAGCTGATCCAGTTTTTCACCAAATAAACGACCGCTTTGATATGGCAAGGACGTAAGTGACTTCTTTGAAGTTGAGTCTGCTCGCCAAGTCCTCAACCACAAGGATCTCCTAATGGCAATCGCATTAGCAGCAGCTAATGCTGCGCAATTTGCCGCATCCATAGAAGTGTTGATCAAAAATCACCTGCGAGAGCCATCTGATTAGATATCTCCAAAACCTCAGGTGGCACTTCTACACCGTGAAGAGCTCTGTTCAGAGACTCTGACCAGGAAATCATGGCCTTAGCAACCCAAGTCGCTGCAAAGGAAGAAGAGAGATGACCCAGATGATTCAAACACCGAGCGAGCCAGGCTTTCAATCAGACGATCCGTTGGATCCTTAATCGAGGAACCATCAGGAAGGGAGAGAAGCGTCTTAGATGCCAAGCGTGACACCGGAGGATCGACCACTGGGGATTCCGCCCACTTCTTAAGAAGTTCAGGAGCAAAAGGATACCTGGTATTGAGGGCCCTCTGTCCTGTAAAGCGCTTATCCGGTTTTTCTCGGTGGCGCTGCACAAGCTCCTCAAACTCAGGATGAGCACCAAAAACCTTATGGGTCTGTCTGGCTCGTTTGAAAGACACCTTATGACCAGAGGCCAAGGTGGATTCATCGTCTACCCCCAGAGATTGATTGACAGCTTCGATCAGACTGTCAATTGTCTCCTGACAACCTGGAGCTTCCAAATTGAGGGACCCTTCAGTATCGGAATCCGAATATTGATCACTTGCCTATAAAGGTGAGGGAGAGCGAGAAGCTGAGCTGAAGGATGCCGAAGCCCTGGACGGCATAGGCGACACAGTGTGGGTTCGCTTCCCCTGCGTCTGCCTGGTGAGAGCGCGGCCCCTGCAGGCCGGAGGTTCCTGAGACGTCGCCAAGACGGGTGAACCACTGTCCCTGCTCCTATCAGGAGCTTGAAGGGACTCGATTGCTCTTGTTAATGATGCCACAGATTGAGACAGAGACAGGGCCCATTCCGGGGGACCTGACGCACTGGGCTGGGCTATAGGTGAGGGCTCCTGAGCCCGTTCAGAGTCACAGGCTTCGCAGACCCGATTAGTCTGGGCATGCGGAAAAGGGGATCTACAGGCAATGCATGCGGTATACAGCACCGTGTGAGCCTTAGTTCTTCTGGACATACTGTATCTGTTCAGAGCCTCCTTTGCTGTAACAATCTGCTGTGACGATGCGGAGGTATGGTAGCGGAGCGCAGCGAAGTGGAGCCGGGCTGGAGGTAGTAGCACTTACCCCAGTCCTGTATCCCCGGACGTCCTTAAGCAGCGTTGACAGCGCAAAAGGAAACGAGCAAAGGCTCCAGACTTTTTCAAAAAGAGCGCTCCCTGTCAGGGAGGCGTGGCTCATATAGCTGATCACAGGGGCCGGGGTCGAGAGGCGCGGCCTAGCGCCGTCAGATGCCGGAGACACCACTTCCGGCCGCGGCCTAGTCTCCGGCCGAAGCCGGGGACTAAATTTCCGGCCGCGGCCTAGCGCCGGCCGAAGCCTCGGCCTAAATTTTTGGCGGTGGCCGCCCGAAAAACAGGGGGCGGGCCCGCCGGAAGTGACGCTGCCGGGGGCGGAGCACGGCCTATCTTCCGGCCGACGCCGGGAGTAAAATTAGACATGCGGCCTGGTTCCCGGCCGAAGCCGGGGACTAAATTTCAGCCCGCGGCCTAGCACCGGCCGAAGCCGGGGGCTAGATTTTTGGCGGCGGCCGCCTAGAAGCCAGGGGGCGGGCCGTCACACACAGATAGGGGGTGGCGCTCTCCGGGGGTTTCACAGACAGCCTCGCGGACCGCTCCCACCGAATTCTCGACCACCCCAGACGCTACCTGACGTCCGACACTGCTCTCCGGAGCTTTGAAGGTGGGTTCTCCTGCTTGCAGTCTTCTACCAAAAAAATGGGGGACGGTGCAGGCTCCAGCTCCATGACCTCTAATGGTGGGTCTTCCTTGCTGCAGTGGACTCGCGGCTCTCCCAGACATTAGTCCAGCGTCTCCCGTCTTTTAGAGGGGGGCTTGCAGCAAAAAAAGGAGGGACGGTGCAGGCACCCTAACTCCATCACCCCTTCAGGGGATGAGGAGAGGGACCGTCCGCCACCTTGCAGCACCGCAGTCTAGCATTGGTGGTGCAGTGGGGGCCGCACGGACTATAACATGCCACTGTACAACCTGAGGTTTCAATACCCCAGGGTGGTCAGGGCTGAGTCCGGCATCATGTCCCACGTAGCGGGAAAGGATACGTGGAGGCTTTACTCCACGTGCTCGCCCGTTGATGGTTTGGGGAGATCGGACCCCTTCAAAAGGGTCCGTCGCCCCTGTCACATCTTCGTGGGAAAGTAGAAAAAAAAAAAAAATGGTCTGGAAGAAACCAGACGTGTGCCTCCATCAGACACTAAGCATGAACTGGGTTTGCCTGCGGCCAGTGCTGAGGTGTATACGGCGGAGGAGGAGCTAACCTTTTTTTATGTTTACTTAGTGTCAGCCTCCTAGCGGCAGTAGCATACACACACAGTCCTGTGTCCCCCAATGAGACGAAGGAGAAATACTGACTTCTGAATGAGCCATAACACATTCAAATTTTCCACCATAATACTACTTATTAAAGGGAAACTATCAGCAGCTTTTTGCTATGTAATCTGAAGACAGCATGACATAGGGGTTAAAAACTGAATTCAGGGATGTGTTACATTTTTTGGATGTGTGCTGTTCACATACTATGAATGTTTTATCACCAGGAGACTGTTGTGACCAGAAAACCATTATTAATGTATGGTATATGTAGTGACCAGAAAAACCATTATTAATGTATGTTATATGTCATATGGTAAGTGTGTTCTCTATTCCTTGCATGATTACAATTGTGACACCGGCTCCTTGTTTTGCCTTGGGAGTAGGTAAATTATTTAATTCTATGCTGCCCTCTCCTGCCTTGTTTTGGTATTACAACTTGTAGTACTATGCTGCCCTCTTCTGCCTTAGTTTGGCATTGCAACTTGTTTTTCTGATTTGAAACAAGTGGCAGTTGGAGGTGGTGTGAGACTGAAAATGGGGAGTTACGGGCGGTTCTCGTGGTGAGAGGAGGTAGGAAATTGGGGCTCCTTGTTTGGGACCAGCGGGGAGTACAAATAGTACCCGATTCGGAGTGCCCGGCGTTTTCCAGCGACAGAGTGCTGAGACTGCCGAACTGCACAGCAGATTTCCCGGATACTCTGATCCGATTAAGGTTGGTTGATCCTTCCTCTTCCCGCAGCACAGTTAGTCAAATGGAAACTTACTGCCATCCTCCCAATCAACATAACTCTCAGTCTCATATATCTGTCATCTCCCCCTTTATAATTGCCACCTAACCTAGGGATTGTTAGAGCCATCGGAGTCACTGTGACTGAACCATCCTCCGAGATACTAGGCTCTGCATCTCACAAGGCAGTGCGACAAGACTATCACTGCTGAACCACAGCTCACATGACTGCTAGTCCAACTACGCCCCCTCATGTGATAATCAGATCACTGTCAATTTCAATAAACAATGTACATAGAAAGCTGTGATGTGGATGGGGTTAGCTTTCTGAGGTCTGTAACAACCTACACCTAAAAACTCTGTCACAACTGCTGTACCCAGTGAACTATGTGGTACATCGTTGAAATCAGGGTCTCTTTTCTATTGTGCTAATTATACTGCTCTCAGAAGTGGTAGCAAAAACCTGATGACAAATTCCCTTTAAATACTTGAGATTTTGTGTGATTGTGGCTTAACGCAATACCGTAATGAGATTTATTTTACCTTCGATGAAAAAAAATATACCAAAATCTAATACCGCCCTAATTTTGCAAAATTACCTTAAAGGAGATGGCACTACAACACCTTGTATGCAAAAAAAAAAATTGCATTGGAATTCCAGGATTTTACTAAGGCCTCATTCAGTCATCTGGGTCTAAACATGTACAAAAACCGTATGAGCATCATCAGTGTTTTTGATCCTAGTGTCATCATTGTTTGGTCAGTGCCTGTTATTCTTATCAGTGTTTCATCAGAGAAGTTCATGAATGGAAAAGTAAATTATTGACAAACCTTCTCCTACACATTACAATGTTAATCAAGGACAGCACACAGTTTGTGCACTGATGTTAACTGTGCTGTCCGCGATTTTGACGAACCTGTAGACTTCTATGGGTAATTTTCATTTCTGATGCTGGTAAAAAAAAACAAACATGTTCATGAATTTTGCATGAAATGCAGTCCACAAAAAAACTACCGACCTGTGAACAGTTCCATAGACAATAACGGGTACATGTTCTATAAGTGAAAAGCACAGATAGAACAACATGTGCGTGAAAAACGAAAGTCTAAATGAGGCCTAAAGCAGTGCTAGCACAAGAAATATGATCTGCATTTTGTACATTTCACTTACTGATATAGCCGTTTCAAATGCTAGATCTGGCCAGACACATTTAAGACATATTTAAAATGCAGCTATGGAGTTCGTTCTAAAACCAACTTCTGTCATTAACTATTACTATTAAATGCAGATGCTTCATATCATTACAACTGAAATTTTGTTAAAAATGTTCTAAAAAATAAATAAATGTAGTATATAAAAAACATAATAACAATATAAAAAGTGTGCCTAATGTTATAAAAAGTATGAGGGTTATGCGACCAAAGTGTCATTTTTAATATTGCTTGTTGCAACCTGGCCTGGGTTACTCAGATCACATAGTACATAGAATGAACGAGTCAATAACAAAAAAAGAAGCAAATTTCATACATGTTTGGACATTACACATCAGCACATAATTTTTTTCCACTGGGAAAAAAAATGGCGAAAGTCAGCTTACCGGTCTGAAGAAACTCCCCTGGCCTACTCATGTCCAGCATGGATTGTGGTGAGCAGCTACAGCAAACATCAAAGGAAGGAAAAATCCAGCCCAGGACAGAGTAGGCAAAAATAGGACAAACTTTTATTGGACAAACTTAAAATATCCAAAACATAAACACACACACCTGGCACACCAGTGAAGGTAATCAACGCGTTTCAACTAAAAAGTCTTACTCATGATTTTCCATTGCAATGTAATGTGTATTCAAAATAGAAAAGTAGATAGAAAAACAAATTTATTTTACAGTGAATTTAATAAGTGAATTTATGGCATTCATTTGCATATATCAGGGACATAAGTACAGCATATAAATCAGGAGATGTTCCTGGAGTATACTCCAAATGTGGGGACGAATTCAACTTTTGAACAGTATATTTGTTACAAAATGTCTACAATCAAGATTATACCAGGCAAGAAATATTGTGCTTTTGTGTACTTTAAGATACACTTTTTAGCAAGGAACATATTTTGCATAAAGTGCATTTATCTTATAGTCTAAAGGCAGCTTCCGCTGATAAAGCAAGGTGCTGACACAAAACTATTAGCAATTACTGAGAAAAATATGCAGCAGTACAGTTCTCTACTCCTCCAATCCTACACTTATCAGTCTGATCAGTGCAGGGGAGAAGAGGAAGCTACTTTTACATGTGTTGATATACCTGAGCTGTGTGTGTTGATAAATCTGAGCATCGTGTGGTGTTGTAGCTGAGCAGTGTGTGTGTTGATAATGCTGAGCAATGTGTGTTGATGAAGCATAACATTTTGTGTTGATTTAGCTGAGCAGTGAGCGTTGATGTAGCTGAACTGTGTGTGTGTGTGCACATGTAGTAGAGTTGCATGTGTATGTAGCAGAGCAGTGTTGAATGTGTGTGTATGTAACAGAGTTATGTGTGTGCATACACAGCTGAGTTAAGTGTTATGTTTCGGTAGCTGAGGAGGACAGGAACAACAGCAGGGCAGCCGAACACCTGGGATGTTGGTAACTGATGGGTTGCAGATTCCTAAACTAACGACACAACTAGAGGTAGTCGTGGAGCGTTCCTACGTTGATCCTAGACGCCTCGTCACAGCCTGAGAGATAACTACACCTAAAGGCAGAAAGATGAAAGCTATCTGCCCCGGAGCAGATCCCCAAAGAAAATAGGAAGCCCCCAAACATATAATGACGGTTAGACAAGATGAAAATACAAACATAGGCAGAAAATAGACTGAGCAAACGCTGGGGCCACAAGCTGACTAAATAGGATAGGACAGGAGAGATTACTTTCTGCAACCCAGAAAACCCTACAAAAATCCAACAATTCTGATTACAAAAATACTGAGATCACACGATCTCGCCACCCACTAAATCAGATCTCAGTGTGAACAAAAACCAAGCCGCAGCCACTGAAAAAACAGGAAAAAGCAAAGGAGCAAATAACAGTGGCAGCAGATAAACTGTGAGGAGCTCATGCCCCAGGAGGGGGCCTGGCTTACCTCCACAAAAGTGCAGAAAACAATGCAAAAAGCAAGCACAAAAAGAAAAGCAAAAAATATCTTATCTGAAAGCAGGAGATGGAGGCAAGGCTCCAGCAAACTTCCAAATGAACCAGGACCACAATTGAGACAAGAACAATTGATCACCAGCAACCATTATGGGAGGGAACCTCCCTTATATCAGACCAATCCGTGATCCCAGATTGCCACTCCTCGCTGAAAGGTTCAGTACTGTCTGTAACCACCAGAGGGAGCCTCTGCTCAGAAACCATCTCTAGCACATTCATAACAGTTAAGTGTGCAGGTTCTGTGTGTGCAGCAGTGTTATGTATGTGCTGTAGCCTTTCAGGGGGTTTTAGCTCTGAGATCGCTGTCTGGGTAGACAGAATGGCACGGAAACAGTTCATTCAGACAGCAATTATGGTAAAAACTGGCCGCAACCAGTTTTATTAAAGTCCACAGCAAACAGATAAAACAAAGCATAAACAAAAGACCTAGGCTTGTCTAGCCACTAATTACACTTATGTAATGTCCCTTTCTATCAGGAACCCAGACTCTATCAGTCTGTGCCCAAAACAACACATATGATATATGTTACCAGTATGGAGTCTCCCAGATACTCCTCCTTATGTCTGAAGGTCCACCCGACGTCCAGACTTGAGAGAGATCCACTCCTATTCAGCCGCTCTTCACACGGATTCGCACTGAGACTACTCCTATGTCCGGGGTCCTTCCTGCACCCAGACTGAGATAGCTCAAACACTCTAGGAGACTGCTTCCTTGTGCCAGGACACCTCTCTGTGTCCAGGCTAAAGACAGCTCTAACACTCTTGGAGACTGCTTCCTTGTGCCAGGACACCTCTCTGTGTCCAGGCTAAAGACAGCTCTAACACTCTTGGAGACTGTTTCTTGTGCCGAGACACCTTCCTGTGTCCAGGCTAAACTAGCTCTCTGACTGTGCTCCCAAGCACCTACTTCTGGCTTCCTAATCAATACCTGAGTGGCCACAGGTTTGAGCTGCAAACGTGTACTTGAATGGATGGTGTAATGACCTTTCTCCACCACTAGTTTTACAAAGGCACACATTTCCCTCATACAAGTCAGCAAAGTACCTGTGAAATGTACACCCCATTCAATACATACGCTCTCACTGTCTCACATATCCCCTCCCTCTTCTCCAGACCGGAGGGCTGGTCATCCAGACCGGAGGGCTGGTCAACAACCCAAAAGAGACAGTGAACTCCGAACACTGCCTCAGCACTATACTTCTATATAGGTCAGGGACACTTGGTTCCCGAGAACCACCATACTCGTCTCCCAACATCACCTGCAAAGGAATTTCATCTTTATCACGGTCATTACCATTATCAGTATCATCACTATTATGATTAGCATCATCATCATTATCATCATCATTATGATCATCATCATCATTATCATGATCATCACATAAGTTTAAGCTTGTGGGGTTGAACACATAATATATCCAATCACCTCAACCCACAGTTCACACAGAGACCATGTACTTGTCCCTTGCTCTGTTCAGCCCCGGAATATTAGTCAATGACATTCGCTCATTCCTTAGGGACCTACCGTCTGTCATTGTCACAGACTTCGTCCAGTCACATTTCTGGGACGTAACCTTGTCAGGTCTCCCCTTCGCTCCCAGTGGTCAATCGTAACCTTGTCAGGTCTTGCCTGGGTATCTAAGGTCCGGTTAGACTCCGTACTGTCCTGTACTCTATCGGGTCGTCTGTATGGGCCTCTCAAACCTGAGTTACTGGAGGTCTCACTACCTCTAAACCCACGCCCACTACCCACTGGACATCTTGTAAGGTCCCTAACTTCAGTCTTAGCTGTTCTGCTATTTAGGGGGCCCTTTCTCTGTCGGGTCTCACTATTCTTAGACGGCTGCCATCTTCTGCTGCTCAGATGATGCTGTCTATCTACTCGCTGTCTAGCGAGATTCAATTGTTCTACCTCTCGCAGGTAGGTCACACGGTACGCCACCAGCATGTGCACATATTCAAGACTTTCTTCCGTTCCTATAGCGTAGAATGACACCATGCCGTCTTCATCTGGTATCCAGTCCCGACGATCACGTGGACTGCTTACTTTCACCACACCAGACTTCTTCACCATTATCTGCATGGCTCGGCCATTTCTCCCAATCAGCTTTCTCACCAGAACATGAGGCACCCGGATGACCTCTTCCTGTAGACTGTGAGCTTTTCTCATAAGCTTTAGTTGTCTAACGGTTTGTTCTGTCTTCAACCGGAGAAACCGCTTTGTGCGAATACATCGCCAGTGCATGTCACTTAGGATTGCCACCCTCTTCACTGTAACTTCAGTCGTGGACAAGACCACCAGCTGTTTAGCTCCTGAGGTCGAGTACACCTTACAGGCTCCCACGGCCTTCCTAAACGCTTCATGTACAGACTCACGGGTGCATTCTTCTCTCAAGTCCTCGGGTACATCTATGAGGCACTTGTACCGACACGTTTCGGTCTCACCAGTGGGTTCCAGACGATCAATCAGCTCAGGGTTCAGGGACAACTGACTTTCAGCTTCTTCCCCCTTTACACTTCTTCTGAGCTGACTCACAGCTACAATTTCGTGAATTTCTGTCCGGACCACTTCCATTTCACAATTATCTTCCGTTACCACACTCTTAGCTCTCCTCAGGTCTATCTTCCCCTGGCCAAGGGAAGCGAGTGCAACATGGTTGCCCTTTTCTTTCTCCAAGGAGGCCTTGTTCACCGAGTGACACTGTATCAGGCGACTTTTAAGCGCGAGAACTTCTTCCTCTAGTTCCGCCATTCGCCTCTCAGCAGCCCGTCTCTGAAGCTTCTCTTGCGTCCAATGGGCTTGTAACCACTCCTTGAGCTCCTTGATCTCGGCTCCGACATCCACCGAATCATCCGAACTCACCGCACTCGAGGAAGTATCTGCTTTACACTTCTCATCTCCAGTGGCCAACTCCTGGACCTGGTCTGTAGCTTCTCTGATGGACTCCTCCATCTTTCCCGCTCAGCTTCCATTTGGCTGAGCTTTTCCTTAAGGCGCATCTCCACCTTCTGGAGAGTATCACAGGACATCTGTAGCTCCTTCACCTGAGCTTCCAGACCTAGGGTCTTTCTGCGCAGATCACCATTTTCATCACGGGTGTCCTGCAGAGTGGTCTCAACCACCTGGCGCATTTGCTCTGCATCCATCTTCTCCTCTTCTAGTTTTTCTTTGACCCTGAGGAGATCTACATAATCTCTCTTCCTCTGTTGCAGTTCCCTACTGCGTTCATCACACTCCTTCCTGGAGTCACACAGCTCCTGGTTGAGCTGTTCGCGCAGTCGTTCTAGGATTTGTTTACTTCCAGAAACTCCATCCTGCAGCGCCTCCTTCTCACGCTTTTACTGCAAAACCTCTTCCTTGATTTGCGGCGGTCCTCTTTAATGGCAAAGAACATATTCTGCCACAGGATAACTTCCTCGTTGCTTCCTTCTAGACCTCGCTGGTCTGAGGACACGTCCTCCAGGTTTTCACATAATTGCAGCATGTCACTCTGATACTGCAGCCGAATATGTTCCAGCTCTTGGCCATGACTGGCCTTCTCCTCTTCTACCTCTAAAGGAGAATCCACACTTGAAGCATAGGCAGACAGTACTACATTCTCTTCATTTTCTTTTTCAGCGAGTACTACCGGCACAACCTTTTTGTGGCCCTTGCGCCGTCTACGACGAGAGGAGGACTCTCTTCCCTCGTCTAGCCTCTCCTGACTGAACTCACTTTTTACTTTCATAGTGTCCCAGTCAGCTACGGGGTCTGTGTCACTCCCCATGGTGTTGTGGACTAACAGGTCACCTCCCACTTTGACGTCACCCCCTTCTACTGGAGCTACCCCGTTAGCAACGGTCACATTGTCATTTTTAGGAGGTACCAACCCACCACCAGTAACAATTTTCATTTTTCCACACTCTACACTCTTGTGAAAATCCGCCCCTTTTTTAGACTCCGCCCCCTTTTTAACAACCACACCGGCAGGGTAATTTTTACACAAAAAATCAGCAGTAGTCTTAGGACTCAGTTCACAACATCTCTTACCACCTCCCCGGGCACTCTGTGACAACACTGGCACCCCCGGAGAGTCCATAGAATGGTCCACTGCCGCCATTCCATACGGTGCCCATGGTTCCCGCACCATGTCCAGTTGCATGTCCAGTAGACATTTCTCACATATGCGGTCCGACTTGTCAGACCCATTCGCTGCTCCGTTCACAGCCATTGCGGAGCACTGTTCACACCAGAACTTCACCGCTTTCCCTTGAAAAAATCTTCGTGGCCCCGCCGAGCCACAGCAAACTGGATTTGAGTGCGACGACAATCTTCACAACCCCGCCGAGTTGCAGCAAGATGCCTTCGTGACCCCACTGAGTCACAGCAAGATGCCTTCGTGACCCCACTGAGTCACAGCAAGATGCCTTCGTGACCCCACTGAGTCACAGCAAGATGCTTGTATCCACACTCGTCTTCCCTGCTGTCAGCCTTCTCTGTCTTAACAACGGCAGTCTTCACTCAAGACATACACACACTCTACAGTCTTTTCCAAGAAAATTCAGCTCTGCTGTGCAGACACTTTTTTTTTTTTCTTTGCAAAGTCTACTAGGGCTCCTGTCTCTTTAAGACTGCTTCAAACAGACGTTTCTCTTGCTGCTGCACATTCCACAGTAATTTTCACAACAAGTTCAGCTTTGCTGTGTATACATTTTCTCTCTGCAGACCCTATCAGGGCCACTGTCTCTCCAAGACTGCTCCAAACAGACGTTTCTGCTGACACACTTTTTTTTTTTCTGCTGCTATTTCAATAGACTTCACCTTTAATGCTGTCTCTCGCTACTGTGCTGCATGCACACTCCAGCACTAACTGTATCAGGCCCTGCGCTGCCCCAGCATTCTCCGCCAATTGTAGCCTTTCAGGGGGTTTTAGCTCTGAGATTCGCTGTCTGGGTAGACAGAATGGCATGGAAACAGTTCATTCAGACAGCAATTATGGTAAAAACTGGCCGCAACCAGTTTTATTAAAGTCCACAGCAAACAGATAAAACAAAGCATAAACAAAAGACCTAGGCTTGTCTAGCCACTAATTACACTTATGTAATGTCCCTTTCTATCAGGAACCCAGACTCTATCAGTCTGTGCCCAAAACAACACATATGATATATGTTACCAGTATGGAGTCTCCCAGATACTCCTCCTTATGTCTGAAGGTCCACCCGACGTCCAGACTTGAGAGAGATCCACTCCTATTCAGCCGCTCTTCACACGGATTCGCACTGAGACTACTCCTATGTCCGGGGTCCTTCCTGCACCCAGACTGAGATAGCTCAAACACTCTAGGAGACTGCTTCCTTGTGCCAGGACACCTCTCTGTGTCCAGGCTAAAGACAGCTCTAACACTCTTGGAGACTGCTTCCTTGTGCCAGGACACCTCTCTGTGTCCAGGCTAAAGACAGCTCTAACACTCTTGGAGACTGTTTCTTGTGCCGAGACACCTTCCTGTGTCCAGGCTAAACTAGCTCTCTGACTTGCTCCCAAGCACCTACTTCTGGCTTCCTAATCAATACCTGAGTGGCCACAGGTTTGAGCTGCAAACGTGTACTTGAATGGATGGTGTAATGACCTTTCTCCACCACTAGTTTTACAAAGGCACACATTTCCCTCATACAAGTCAGCAAAGTACCTGTGAAATGTACACCCCATTCAATACATACGCTCTCACTGTCTCACAGTGCGTACACTGCAGAGAGTGCATATAATGTGTCTGCTGTAAAATTATATTTGCATAACGCACATGCTGCAGAGAAACAATATCAGAAGCTCTATTACTTCCATTTTCTACCCTAGTGCATTAAAATTTGTGATATTGACCTGTCCACTTCTTTACACTGCCAAGAAAGCATGAAAAATGTTTTTCGCTCTTCTAACTAGACCTACTGTGAATCTGCTTCCTAGAGACCCAAAAATCTGGTATGTCCATACAATCATAAATTATGCTGGTTACATTGCACATTTGGAAGATGAAAACTGGACAAAGGGATGCTGTGTATTACCTTAAAGTATTTTGTGTGTCCCAGAAGATAAGGTCTAAACTGTCATACTATAGAAGAGAAACACTTTAATTTTATGCTGGCATAATGGACCAAAATGTGTTGGGATCCACACTGCAGGGTAGCAAAGGATACAAATAAAAGCACCAGCAAGATCCCTGTAAAAATTTAATTAAATAAAATGCATGCTACTCTTATTGGCAATTATTGCACAATTAATAATTAATCTCTGTATTGAAACGGCTATTTTGGTCTTTAAAGAATGTGGTCTGTAAAATGTCAGCAGGAAAAAAAAAGAGAACAGGATAGCAAGTAAATAACTGAACAAAGTAAGAGCATCTTTAATAAGTAATGCTGCCCGGCTAGAAATAAAGGTTTGTCTCCATACTGTGCATATTAGGTACACTAGTTGCACTGAGAACTAATGGCACGTAAGGCATCCAGCTAAAATGCCAGACAAGGAAGAATGTCTCTTATATAATACATGCCTGCGGGAAACGCTATGAATGACTACACATTTAGGTCTCCGAATGCTGAAAAAATGGTTTCATAAAATGTTACTTTGTGTCTTTACCTCATATAGTACATTATATCACAGTATCCATTATTTTGCTAAGTTCACACAAGAGTATAAAGAAATTTCTCAGATTTTCATACAGAAAAAATGGATGATTTTTCATCCATATTGTCATCTATATGGTATTCCTTTTTAAACATCAGCAATTATTAATATTTAAATAAAACAAATAGAGTTTCCTGTGTTAAAGAATTGCAATGAATCCCTAAAAATCAGACAATATATGGTTGATCCTTAAAGAGATTTCATTTTTTTGCGCATTCAAATAGGCAAATCTCATCTAAAATACGGAAGAAACTAGTACATGATAATTTTTTTTTTCTTAAAGTCATTTGGTCGGTGAAAAAAAAAATAAAAATCTGACCAGTCCTATTGAATAACATTGATCAGATTGCTGTCAGTTTCTTACAAGGACAGCACTCGGACCAAAACAAAAAAAAAGGTTGTGTCAATTTAGCCTCTAATTGACACCAAACTATATACAAGGCCGGGGTCACACTTGCGAGAAACTCACACAAATCTCGCATCTCAATACCTGACATTGCCGCCAGCACTCGAGACCAGCGTGTGTGGCTGCATGGATTTCTATGCAGCTGAACGCTCCGGTCAGGGTGCCAGTGGCAGTGCCGGGTATTGTGGTGCGAGACTCTAGCAAGTTTCTAGCAAGTGTCACCCCTGCCTAAGTGCGATTACATGCAGTGCTGGGCTTAAAAATGTCCAGGGCACACAATCCTAATTGTATTCACAAAATAATTATCAAAATAATTATCATTCCTAGCCTTCACCACTGTCCTGGTGGACTTTCTCAACCTGTACCTAGACCCTTTATTTTAATTAAAATTACAATATTGGGAGTGAATGAACTACTTAAAGGGGATATCTGGGACTTTAAAAAAAAGGCACGTAGTTGTTAACAGAGGCAACTACCAGATTGTTGTACCCACGCTGGTCATTGACCACTCCTGTCAGAGATTCAGCTACTCCCTGTAAACAGAGCAGTAGTTTATTTTCCTCTTGACAGGACAGGACTACTGGTGTCATGCTGATTGATGGTTTCCACCAAGTAGGCAGCGGGATCCAGCTGTCAGTCAGCACTGGCAGGAAGGCAATGACCGGCGCCGGGTACAAGAGACAGGTAGTTGCCTCTTAATAACTACAGGCCTTTTTTCTATCCTCTTTAATAAAGGGTGGGTAACAAAAAACCCTCACACGTTTCCCTTTTCCTTCTGTAAAGGATAATGGAAGAATGATACACTTTGCAGTTATCAGAAAAGTCTAAATGGCAGTCTATGATCATATCCAGTTGCAAGATGTCACAATTTTCTGCTAACACCCCTGTCCTTTACATCTTTCTCATCTAACACTCAGCATGGCTTCAGGTGAAGTGATCTCAGTACAGGTCGACCAATTGTTCTGCTGTTGTGCGCCTACTGGATTCATGTTTGAGCAAGGCATGGTCTGAATGTCATCTGTTTTTCTCGTACATGGAGAAATAAAAAAGTTTTTCCACGTTCTCCATTCTGACAGTCCGTGAACATCGGATCACACTTGGATGTCATCCGACTATGGTGCGTTTTTTTTCATTGACCTGTGACTTGCATTGACTATTTTGATCCGACCCTCGGGCTCAAAATCAGATTTGTCTCCGATATTTTCTGTGAACAGCTTGGTCTGAGGAAAATATTGGACACGACTCGAGCACAGCCCTATAGAATATCACAGGTACAAGTGCTATCTATGAAAATCAAAAAATGTGAATCAGCCCTTATTCTGACTTATAATCCTCTTCTAGATGTCTGAAACACTGGTGGGTGTCTGAACACATGATTGTCTACTTTGTTTTTTGGCAATGGCCACAGAAACTTCTTTTTGTTGGAAAATTAACTTTGGGATATTGATCAGCAAAACCGTTGTGTGTTTCTTTGAACGGGCCTGTGTGCACAGCGTCCTCCACTACGACAATTACTTATTGAATATGATATGGCTTGTTGCACACGCTGCCACAAAACACTAGAGCGCTCCAGGAAGAGAGCCACTTAGCTGGCAGGGAAGGATACAGTGAACCTCATTAATTTTACTTCATCACTTTATGAAGTGAAAGTGGAGCTCAGATTGGTGGCTTTGGGAATTAAATACAGTTGTACTGCAGGAGCTTTGATGAATGAGGCCTGACAAGCAACGATTAACCTATAAACCACACACGGGAAAGAGGGTGCTGTTCTTCATGTTTTCATGAATGGAGGGATTTTTAATTTCATAGTGAACAGCTCTTTGCCCAAGTTAGTCACTGAAGCTGGCCCGTTACCTAGAAAGACTCCACTTGAAAGATGGCTGGATCCGACCAGCTTCAATACCCATGACTTCTCTCACACTACAGAGGCAATGTTGTATCTGCTAAAAACCTGTAAGAGCACACAGTGTGAACCATGCCATTGGTCCTAACTGTTATGCTTCTCTTTATAAGAGAGCAACATACAGAGCGATGCTCCTTGTGGCGCTATAAAACTGTAACAAATACCAATAGGGAGAAGAAGGAAAGGCTGCCACTTGTCTAAAGATCTTACCACTGGCATGATGCAGATAAATCCTGACAGCCACAGTTTAATGCCAATTGTTTTATAGGTAAATGAGTGCAAATTAATTATCTGTTGGACAGCTGTGTGATTGTCGGGTACAGACACACCATGCCTACACCTCAGATCCGCACCTACTGCTACTTGTGACTCGACCCTGGAGAATGTATCACATTCACTCACCTAGTCCCATCCATCACTATCAATAAAGCAAGGAATGGTATTGTACAACCTCAATTTTTATTTTTGATCAGTATCTATGAATACAATCTTCCTATAGCCCGGTCTGCTGAACCCAAGGAGATGAACAGCAGTGACAGATCTAAAAGCAAAATGTATATGTGTGACATGTAGAGCTGTTTACCAAAAGGCCAACACTCTTGGGATTCCAATGTCATTCTTCAAGCCACTTATAAAATTATTTAAGAATACACGCTGTGATTGGAAACCACATGCCCCTCCTTGTATCCTCCATCTGCACCGCCTGATAAAAAACATATGCAAGTAAAATTCTTTACGTTAAGATTGACTGAATGGGGCCCTCGTCTTCTATCCAATGTGGAGTGTGGTTTTTGAATTATGTTCACTCTTCAGCCCAGATAAAGAATGGAAAAACAATGTTTATCACAAGTGATCAGAATAGTTTTGCAGAAAAAAGAATGCAGTTCGTTTTTCAGAGATCACAGCCGCAGGATTTGCTTTCCCGCAGCTCTGTAATCACAGGTGTAATTGTGAAGCATTGCATAAACTCTATATGAAGCCTGATTGTACTGAAAGCAGTTTTAAGAAATGTCAGAAATAACTGATAACACATGTGAGAGGGTTTCAGTCACATTCTTTTATGACATTAAATATTTGAAAATAATGTATTCTTTAAACTGTGTAAGAATTACTACTATTATTCTTATATTTTACCAGTTGCTGTTCTTTTGTACTTGATAGTTAAATGCTTTCACACGGTTCATTACAGTTTTTCAGTCTCTTAAAGATTGATGATACTCACTATTTAAAACTAGCAAGGGCAAGAAGTAAAGAAGTGTAATATATATATACACAGTACTGTGCAAAAGTTTTTGGGAAGTGTGGAAAAATAAACACTAGTGTTAAAGGGGCTGTCCACTACATGGATAACCACTGTTTAAATGAAGTAATCCCCAGTGTAAACTAAACAAAAAAAGAAGAGCACTCACCTCCTGCAGCAGCGCCATTCAAGCCAGCGTTTGCACTGCACTGTTATGTCACGTGGGCCCTGCAACCAATTAGCGTCTGTTATTGTGCTGCTTTGCTATCACAGAAAATGGAAGAAGTGAAAGTGCAGCAGCCCAAAATTGGATGCATATTGGCTGTAGGGCTCAGGTGGCACAAAAACGTCACTTTAGCTCCATCGCCGACATCACTGGGATGACACCGGTATGGGAGGCGAGTGTATCTGTTATCTTTATTTTACTAGCAGGAATACTTCATTTAAAAAGAAGCTGTCAAGATAGTGTAAAATTCATTTGACAGTTTATTTGCATTAATTAATACAATGTAAAGGAA
Source organism: Oophaga sylvatica (assembly GCA_033576555.1). NCBI lineage: Eukaryota > Metazoa > Chordata > Amphibia > Anura > Dendrobatidae > Oophaga > Oophaga sylvatica. The sequence goes on from JARQOD010000007.1 coordinate 24,670,106, forward strand.
ACAAAAGAGAAATCTAAATCAAATCAGTAATTGGTGTGAATACACTTTGACTTCAAAACTTCATCAATTCTCCTAGAAACACTCACACACAGTATTTGAAGAAACTCTGCAGTAGGTGGTTCCAAACATTTTAAATCCTTTTATCTATTCATGGAATCCCAGAAAGATTCAATCATGTTGAGATCAGGGCTTTGTGGGGATCATATCATCACTTCCAGGACTTTTTCTTTTTTAAACTGAAGATAGCTCACCTGACAATGGTTGGATATTTAGGGTTGTTGTCCTACTGCAGACTAAATTTGAAGCTAGTCAGACTCCTCCATGATGGTACTGCTTGATGGATAAATATCTGACTATATTTCTCAGCATTGAGGACAAAATAATCCTGACCAAATCCTCAACTCCACTTGCTGAAATGCAGCTCCAAACTTGTAAGGACATTCCACTATGCTTCACTGTTGCCTGCAGACACTCATTATGGTACAATACTCCAGCCCTCTGGCAAACAAACTGTCTTCTTATTCACACTTTGACTTTTGACACTTAAGGGTATGCCACACTAAACAATATCGCTAACGGGATCGCTAAAAAACGTCACTATTTAGCGATCCCGTTAGCGATGTTGTTCAGTGCGGCAGCTTCCAGCGACGAGCTTCCTGCTGTGATCTCGCTCGTCGCTGGAATCGTTCCGGACCCTATTTCATCGCTGGCGCTCCCGCTGGGTAAGTATCTAATCGCTGTGTGGCACCTTTTCTTAGCGATTTAGCGGTACTTTTGTACCGCTAAAGTCGTTAAGAAGATCGCTAACGGCGATAGCGTCGTTAACTATATCGCTAAATGCGGCAGCATTTAGCGATATAGAAACAATCCCGCTAGCGAACGCATTAGTATGCGTCGTTATTGTGATCGCTAGCGGGATTGTTTAGTGTGGCAGTACCTTCAGATTATTTCAGAGGAACTCCTGTCATTTGTTTGTACTCCAGTTGATATGTTGTTGTGCATTGTTTGGTCACTGGACTTGCTTCTGCCTATAGGTATGGATTTTTGGTGTACCTGGGTCTTACTGGTTACTGCCAGTCCTGATATGATGCCACCACAAAGCTCTGATCTCTTGGATTGTGTCAGATTTCATGATGAGAGGCAAGGATTTGCACAAGCCTACATCAAACATGATCTCTGGTTAGTTTGTCAAGATGTTAGGAACAACCTACATGCCGAGTTCCTTTATAAATTGTGTGCAAGTGTAGTCACACCAAATATTGATTTCATTTAGATTTATATTCTGCTCATTCACTTTGCATTTTATTAATTGATAAAATAAACTATTAACATTTTAAATATTTTTAGTAAATATTTTTTATATACCTCAAGGCACTGTGTTATTGTGATGCTGTTCAATTGAGCCATTCACAGAAGTATGCTGCTCAGAAACCAATGGAATCCAGCAATTGCATCTTAAGCAAAGCATTTTCTATTAAACAGGTTCTATTTATTTGCTTGAGACAAGTCAAATAAATGAATACATATGGCACCTACACTTATTAATGTAAACCCAACAGCTGTGCCGTCCACACAGTCTTTCTATTTTCAGGCTGCTTCTTTAAAAAAAATGGTCTCTAAAGTTAAATTGACTGTCATATGTCTGTTCAGAGTGGCCTATAACGCTGGCTTTATGTAAACAAAAGTCTCTGGTACTTTTAACATTTTCTATTGCTGTGTTAAGACTAAAGTGTACTGTGTTTTTAGTCTCTGACACATAAAATAGGATACACAAACTTATATATATTAAGCTAACTAAAGTATTGTTATTGAAATGTTATAAGAAATCCATGAATTGGGTTAAAAATCCATGCTTAGTAGGACCCCATGCAAATTATATTTTGAGGACTTGAGCATAAGATCACTATGGTGTAAAATAACGTTCTCACCACTGGCATAGCATACAAAAAAGCAAATTGTAAGGTTCTATGTATATATTCCTGAAACTCAGTTTGTTCGTCAGCCATTTTACTTTCTGTCTTGCTGCAGCTATCTTGCCCTCAGTCAAAATGGAGTTTCCAGCTTGCATGTTCCCGCCCTGATTCTCTCCTTTGCTTCTTAAGCAGCCACAGCTGAGCAATCAGTGCTTCAGAATCTAGCCTGCAGTGAACCTGTGACTTGACTCCTGTAAGCCTTGGACCTTGTACTCCAGCTATTCCTACTGAGGAACTCTGAAGCACTTGTGGACTCTGAACCCTGCTCTTTGAAAGACCCACGTTTGCATGGACTTACGGTAACAGAGAAGAAGATCCTGAATCTGTATTGGAGAGTGATTGCTGAGCTTGGATTACTCTGGCCTGCTGTGTCTCCTGTTTCTGTGTCTGCAAACTGTGTGACTATTTCTGCCAACTTGTATGAAGTAATACAGGACTTTTCTATATCAAACCTGTGACTCCTGTGTTTTCATCGCACCCAAGCACAAGACGCTATATGAACTGTACTACATACATTACAAGATTCTGAAGCCAAAACGTTAGTGTCTGCTGGGTCTGGAAGGCTGTGTCTGCTGTACTGTGGATATCAGACGTCCGGTTGTACTTTCTGTGATGACAGTGGTTGTGACTTCTCACAACCATTCCAGGTGAGCAATTCCCTTAAGTTTTTTCTTTTTGCAGTGTTACCACAGGTAAACACTATTGTTTTTTTTTTTCCTTTCTTTTCTCTTTTTTGTCTGCTGTAACTCTGGATATCAGATGTCTGGTTGAAACTTTATGTGATGATAGTGGTTGTGACTTCTCACAACCATTCCAGGTGAGCAGTTCCCTTAATTTTTTTTCTCTCTGCAGTGTTGCCACAGGTGAACACTATTGTTTTTTTTTCTCTCCTCTTCTTCCAGTAATCCTGTCTTAAAAGATCTGGAAAATGGAGGCCCGCATAAAGGAACTTTGCGGAGTGACTGATAATATCCTTGCAGATTTGCAGAATATAAAGACCTGTGTTACAAATCTACAGGACCTCAATAATCACAATTTGCAAGTGGTTGGACAGACTACCCAGGATTTGCGAGCCAGGATTGAGGTTCTAGAGGGGCGAGTCCAGGCTCCTGCCGTAGCCCCGAGTGCTGGGATTCCCAAGTTGCCCCCTTTTCGTTTTGGCGGTGAACGTGAGAAATTCAGGGGATTTATTAATCAATGCAATCTTTTTTTTTCTGCACATGCTTCACAATTTCCCACTGAACGATCTAAGGTGCTTACTATAATTATGTTGCTTACCAACAAGGCTTTAATGTGGGCAAACCCTCTGATTGAGACTGAGGATGATTGTTTGAATCACCTTGATGATTTTATTTCAGCCATGGGGCAAGTGTTTGATGACCCCAATCGAGGTGCAACAGCTGAAGCAGCCATGTTAGCTTTGCGCCAAGGTAAGCACTCGGTAGCTGAATATGCCTTGGATTTCAGGAGATGGGCCCTTGATACCACCTGGGACAGTTCCGCCAAAAAATCTATTTTTCGAAAGGGGTTATCTCCACTGATTAAGGATGAACTTGCTCGTGCCGACCCTCCCACTACGTTAGGTGACTTTATTAACTACTGCATCCGTATTGATACTCGTCTGACTGAACGCAGGCAAGAGAGATGGTTCGAAAGCAATCGTACTAACCTTTTCCTACCTTCTTCTCAAGCTAAGGAACCTTTGAGTAGGATTACACGGGAACCTGAACCTGAACCCATGCAGGTAGACTCTTTAAAACGACGGGTTAGTGATGCACGCAAGGAACATCGTTTTAAGGAGAATCTATGTTTCTATTGTGGTAAGTCAGGGCACTTCATTATAAACTGCCCCAGCCGTTCTCGTAAGACTACTGCAGCACTCATTCATTGTGAGTGTTGCGAGAGGGGATCTGTCAGGTCCGAGCCTCAGGCTCCAGAGAGATCTGCAGCAACAGATCTTGATTTCTCGGACTTAAACTCTGTTACCTCTGAGGACGTTGACTGTGTAAACGCTGCCATTTTTCAAGTTTCCTCAGCGGTGTCCCAGCTGAGTTGTAAGAAAAACAATTCTCATTGCTTTCTTTCCATCAAACTCTGGGTTGACTCAGCTTGGGTGTCTAGCTCTGCTATGATCGACTCAGGGGCAAGTGGAAATTTTATGGATGTCTCCTTTGCTCTGAAACAGGGAATACGTTCAGTGAAGAAGGCTACTCCAGTACAGATGGAAACTGTGGATGGCTCTCTGCTGACCTCTGGACCAGTGGATCAGGAAACAGAGCCTTTGAGGGTTCTTATGGTAAAGATCATCAAGAGAAACTGTCCTTTATGCTTATCTCTTCTCCCCACTTTCCCATTATTCTAGGGCTACCATGGCTGCAGGCTCAGAATCCTACCATTAACTGGGAGACCAAGGAATTACACTTTCCAGAAAAACAGATGAGTCCAAAAGTTTCAGCTTGCTCTGTTCCTAAAGGAATCATGTCAGTCCCTGAACTACCAGCTGTATACCAGGACTATGTGGATTTATGTGACAAGAAGAACGCTGACCAGCTTCCTCCTCACCGTCCATATGATTGTCCAATTGAATTATTGCCTGGAGCAGAGATACCTTTTGGTAAGATCTACCCCCTGGCGGGGCCCGAGCTAAAGGCTTTAAAGGATTACATAGATGAAAATCTAGCCAAGGGCTTCATACGCCCCTCTTCATCTCCTGCAGGTGCACCCATCTTCTTTGTAAAGAAGAAAGATGGATCTCTGAGACCATGCGTAGACTATAGGGAACTCAATAAGGTTACTATTAGAAACCGTTATCCATTGCCTTTAATCCCTGAGTTATTGGAGAGAGTGCGACATGCCAAAATTTTTTCTAAACTAGATCTTCGTGGGGCCTATAACTTAGTCCGTATTAGACCTGGGGATGAATGGAAGACTGCATTCAGGTCACGCTATGGACACTTTGAATATCTAGTTATGCCTTTTGGTCTGAGTACCGCCCCAGCCACTTTCCAACACTTGGTGAATGACATCTTCAGGGATCTCCTAGATACATTCGTGGTAATTTATTTGGATGATATTCTAATTTTTTCTAACTCCACAGAGGAACATCATGGACATGTGAGAATGGTCTTGGAACGTCTAAGACAAAATCATCTTTACATCAAACTTGAAAAGTGTGAATTCCATAGGACCGAAATTCAATTTCTGGGGTATGTACTGTCTACACAAGGAATTAGTATGGATGGAAGCAAAACCCAAGCCATCAAGGATTGGCCAAGTCCTAGAAATGTGAAGGAGGTACATCGCTTCATCGGGTTTGCCAACTTCTATAGACGTTTCATTAGAAATTTCTCTGAGGTAGTGTCACCTATCACTCAACTTACCCGGAAAGAGTCTAGGTTTTTCTGGACTCCCCAAGCCCAGGAAGCATTTTCCCGTCTAAAAGATAAATTTACCACTGCACCTATCCTAGTACATCCCAACCCCGAGCTTGCCTTCATAATAGAGGTGGATGCTTCAGACTGTGCCGTTGGAGCTATACTCTCTCAGAGAACAGGTGAGAAGAATGTCTTGCATCCCTGTGCCTTCTTTTCCCAGCAGTTGTCTTCGGCTGAGAGGAACTACGATGTGGGCAATAGAGAGTTGTTGGCCATTATTGCCGCCTTCAAAGAATGGAGACACCTTCTTCAGGGTGCTGCACAGCAAATAGTCGTCCTGACAGACCATCGTAACCTTGAGTTTATCAGGTCGGCTAAGTGCCTGACTCCTCGCCAGGCTTGCTGGAATCTTTTCTTAAACCAATTTAATTTTATCATCTCTTATAGACCAGGATCGCGCAATGGAAAGGCTGATGCACTCTCTAGGATTTACTCAGCAGAGACACGTCCAATTACTCCTCCTAAGACTATTCTTCCTGACTCTAGATTCCTAGGAGTAATTCATAATCAAGACCTACTTAAGGACATCAAGGAAGCATACCATGCGGATTCCTTTTTGGCACAACCCCCAAGGGACGTAAGTCTTGTCTTTAAGAATGGTGTGTGGATTCAGGGACAACGTCTGTATATTCCTGAAACAGTCAGATTAAGAGTATTGCAACTCATTCACGATTCCAAGATAGCTGGGCATAGAGGAATTCTAAAGACACAGGAATTTCTTTCTCGTTTCTTTTGGTGGCCCACTTGCAGGAAGGATGTTTTGAATTATGTCACTTCATGTGAGGTCTGTGCAAGATGCAAAACACCTCGCTCCTCACCAACTGGTCTGTTACAGCCTCTTCCCACCCCGTCCCGCCCGTGGGGATCCATTTCTATGGACTTCATTGTGGAGTTACCAACCTCTCAGGGGAAGAACACCATTCTAGTGGTGGTTGACCGTCTAACAAAGGCAGCTCATTTTATCCCTTGTGTCGGCTTACCCACTGCAAAACAGACATCAGATTTGATGATTAAAGATGTGTTTCGCTTACATGGAGTACCGGATGAGGTTATTTCGGATCGAGGGGTGCAATTCACTTCTAGGTTTTGGCAAAATTTCTGTGCAGCATTGGACATTAAAGTAAACCTTTCTTCTGCTTTTCATCCCCAGACTAATGGACAGACCGAACGAACCAATCAAACCCTGGAGCAGTATCTCCGCTGCTTTATCTGCCACCTACAGGATGATTGGGTGGATCTACTTCCATTAGCTGAGTTCTCGTATAACAACTCTCAGAGTGCCTCCACTAAACAGTCTCCTTTTTACTCTAATCTAGGTTATCATCCTAACATTCTACCACGATTTCCCATAGAAACGCCTTTACCAGCAGTGGCTGAAAGAATCACGTCTTTACAGAAGAATATGGATCTTCTAAAGGAAAATCTGGAATCGGCTCAAGAAAGGTACAAGAAAGCAGCAGATAAATTTCGTAAACCTGCACCAGCTTTCAAGGTAGGAGACTTGGTCTGGCTGTCAACCAGAAATCTTAAGTTAAGGATTCCATCGTCTAAGTTGGGACATAAGTACATTGGACCCTATAAAATCAGTAAAATTATAAGTGCCGTTGCTTGTCGTCTTCAACTGCCCAGAACTATGAGAATCCACCCTGTCTTTCATGTATCCCTACTAAAGGCTGCGACACCCAATACGTTTCCTGGACGTTCCTCTCCTTGCCCTGACCCAGTGCTAGTCGATGGTCAGGAAGAATTTGTGGTGGAAAGGATTTTAGATTCCAGGTTGTATAGAAATCAGTTACAATATCCGATTAAATGGCAGGGCTACCCAGTGGAGGACAACTCATGGGAACCGGTCAATAACGTTAATGCTCCTCGCTTGCTCCGTCAGTTTCATCAGAGGTACCCACACAAGCCTGGTCTGAGGTCATCCGGAGGTTGTCCTTAAGGGGGGAGTAATGTAAGGTTCTATGTATATATTCCTGAAACTCAGTTTGTTCGTCAGCCATTTTACTTTCTGTCTTGCTGCAGCTATCTTGCCCTCAGTCAAAATGGAGTTTCCAGCTTGCATGTTCCCGCCCTGATTCTCTCCTTTGCTTCTTAAGCAGCCACAGCTGAGCAATCAGTGCTTCAGAATCTAGCCTGCAGTGAACCTGTGACTTGACTCCTGTAAGCCTTGGACCTTGTACTCCAGCTATTCCTACTGAGGAACTCTGAAGCACTTGTGGACTCTGAACCCTGCTCTTTGAAAGACCCACGTTTGCATGGACTTACGGTAACAGAGAAGAAGATCCTGAATCTGTATTGGAGAGTGATTGCTGAGCTTGGATTACTCTGGCCTGCTGTGTCTCCTGTTTCTGTGTCTGCAAACTGTGTGACTATTTCTGCCAACTTGTATGAAGTAATACAGGACTTTTCTATATCAAACCTGTGACTCCTGTGTTTTCATCGCACCCAAGCACAAGACGCTATATGAACTGTACTACATACATTACACAAATACAACCAAACTCTAATCACACTAAGGTATATGTACTACTTCCAATAGGAGATAGAGTTCAAGTTCTCTTTTTTCTCCTGAGGCAATTTGCATATTAAATTTCCCAGAGGAGCATTGCACGGTGAATAAGCCTCCTTACTTTGACAAGCCAGAGCTGGTATGTCACTCTCACAAGGAGAAACCTTAGGCCGGGATCACACATGCGACGAAAACGTCCGTCGCTTGCATGTGAAATCCCAGCTCTGGCGCTGGCACTCAGGAGTGGAGTGAGCGGCTGCATAGAAATACATGCAGCCGCGCACTCCACTCCCGAGTGCCGGCGCCAGAGCTGGGATTTCACATGCGAGCGACGGACGTTTTCGTCGCATGTGTGATCCCGGCCTTTCCCTTAGACCACAGTCCAGAGCCTCTCACCTTGCCAAATCAGATCTCATACTTTGCACTGACGAGGGCCAATAGCTCGAAACACCGTGTCTGCAAATTGAGATACTGATTTGGCTTTTATCCTAAGTCATATTACAAGACTCGTTAAAGGGTTGATTGTGACTTGTAGGATCACTACTTTCAATAGGTGGCGCTATAGAGTTCAAGTCCTCTTTTTCTCTTAAGAGGCAATTTGCATATAAGGTATATGTAAGAACTGCAGCATAAATATAGATCAAGATTAATATATTCATAGACTATATTTATAAATCTGAGTTACTTGGTGTACAGCTTGACCAAACTGAGTGAGCCCATCTGCCAGTATTCTCTTTAGATGGGAGCCTACTATAACAGCCTTACTTCCAGGCCTATGCCTATAAATGTAAAAGGTAGGTTATACAGCTCTATAGGCAATACTTTATTGATAAAAAAACCTCAAATAGGTTAACACCAACAGTAGTGACAACTACAAACAATGTGTTCCAAAATACCAACTAAAACAATTGGGTGCATCTGGATGTCCCTAGTGTGAAGCCTAGGCTTTCACCTGCCTGTCTGCGGAGGTTGGCACCCTAGGGGGGAACGTTGTGGCGCCTCCGCAGCCAGGCAGGTGAAAGCCTAGGCTTCACACTAGGGACATCCAGATGCACCCAATTGTTTTAGTGATGCACCCAATTGCTTTAGTTGGTATTTTGGAACACGTTGTTTGTAGTTGTCACTACTGTTGGTGTTAACCTATTTGAGTTTTTATATGAATAAAGTATTGCCTATGGGGCATTGTTTATGATTTTGGTTTTGAGGCCCTTATATATCATTTTCAGTTTAAGGTACTGCCACACTTAGCTATCCCGCTAGCGATCTCGTTAGCGTTGCATACTAATGAGATCGCTAGCGGGATTGTTTCTATATCGCTAAATGCAGTCACATTTAGCGATATAGTTAACGACGCTATCGCCGTTAGCGATCTTCTTAACGACTTTAGCGGTACAAAAGTACCGCTAAATCGCTAAGAAAAGGTGCCACACAGCGATTAGATACTTACCCAGCGGGAGCGCCGACGATGAAATAGGGTCCGGAACGATTCCAGCGACGAGCGAGATCACAGCAGGAAGCTCGTCGCTGGAAGCTGCCGCACTGAACAATATCGCTAACGGGATCGCTAAATAGTGACGTTTTTTAGCGATCCCGTTAGCGATATTGTTTAGTGTGGCATACCCTTTAGAAGTAGGTTATACAGCTCTAAATAAAAAGTCTTGAATAAAGATTAATCGTTTAAGTATTGATATTAGTTTTTATTTTGTATGTTTATCAGACAGATCTGTGAATGTCAGTTCCATTTGTCTGATCTGCGTACGCACAATTGTCTATATCACTCAGTATGATTTGTTTTTTTTGTTTTTTTGTTATCTGAAAATGCAAATAAAAATGATGTTATAAAAAAAAAAAAAAACACAGCCTTGTAAGGTCGGACGAGTGGTCAGTCTAATTCCCCAATTCCCTTCTAAAGTGGGTGTGTTGTCACTGGCAGATGGGCTTACACAATTTGATCAAACTGTGCGCTGAGTATCTCAATTTTATGAGCCAATTATAGAGAGCAGTAATGCAGTTCAAAAATCATATGTTCATTGTTTATATATGCTTTATTTAGTGTGCCCATACCAATTTATTGTCTTGTTGCTTTTTTTTTTTTTCAGTTTTAACCATCTACTAAAAAAATATGCAAATAAGCAATTCAAAACATATACAATTTCCAATTCCAACACCAGTCTTGTATTATTTACTTAAGTTTAACACGTTCAGGGATTATACAACCTGAAAAATGTAAAATTACGGGATTGATTGGATGTTTATTTTTGGCATCAAAATAAAAAAAAAAAATTCTAATGAAAGCGTAGAGGTTTTATAACTACTGATAATAAGCATGCCTTGTTTCATTATAGCTTTAATTGACAGCCTAGAGGAGAGTCACACATCTGCATAACAGTGCAGGAGAGGAAAAAGGAAGTGAGAGACAGAAAATTAGATTCCTTTCACAGTGGCCAAGGAGTGATACTGCCGGCCTCACCTTTTCATCTTAAATTACACCAGAGACAACCGTGAAAAGTAAAATGGAGGGCATGCAGAGAAAAATGACAGCAAGGTTCACTTATGAGTGGAACCAAAAAGATAAAGAAAAAAAAGTGTGAGCTGGTAAGCCAGTCTTCATCCATCAGTATGCATTATCTGATAACCTAGAGCAGGAATTCTGCTGTCTATTAGACAGGACAGATCTCATATACAACGTGTCTTTGGATGGATCTTCTGCAGAGAATTAATTTAGGTCTTTCACCTTTGCCTGTCTGATCTGAAGAAAACAAAATATGCAAATGAAGGGCAAAAATCACAGGAACTCATCTGGAAGAGACGGGGCTTCTCTCCGCTTTCTAAATTCATGAAACGCCATGTGAACATTCGTTTAGAACTGCTATTGTTAATAATGTAATCTGACTGATGAAGTTGCCATTTGAGAGTCTGGAATGAGAAATATGTAGAAATTCAGACCCATCAGCCTTATACAGCTCTGTATATACCATTAAAAATACAGCGTGACATGGCGGTGTCGCAGTAGGGAAAAAAACAGCCATTTTAACCTACGGATAACAGAAGTGCTAACAAGATGTCATCAAGGACAGCTTCTTATTGTAGAGCAAGAAATTACAGATCCTGTATAGACCATAATGTTCCAGCAGTTGAGAATAATTTATTTTCATGAGTATAAGCTTGGAGAGCCACAGTTTAGAGTTCTAGTTACCATGGGATGTTCATTAAAGAGGTTATCCAGGAATGGGTATTTTTTTTCCTCTGGGTCTAAAAACTAAATAGTTGCCAACTATTTGCCTATTTACCCCGACGCCGGCTCACGACGGTCACTGATCGGTCCCGACAGTGAGTCTGCTGCTTCACGTTAACAAAAGCAGCTATTCCTCTTCCAGGCTGTTGTCAAAAGAGCATGACTGCCGAAGTCATACTGTTTTACTGCCAGCTCCTTGCAGGCAGGCAGCGAGGAGCCGACAGTCAGTCAGCATGACTTCAGTAGTCACGCCTCGTCAACAAAGTAGAACAGAAGAGAAGTTTCTCTGTTGATTTGTCACCAGCAGAAGCCACAGGATCTCGTCAGGAGTGGTCTGTGACTGTTTTGTGCCGTCAGAAATCAGCACTGGGCACAACAATTAGGTTGCAACTATCTACCTGTTAATTATTAGGTGCATAGTAAAAAAATAAAATAGTCCTGGATAACAGCTTTTATCACAGGTTATAACTTGTACCCACAAATTAGCATATAGGTTTACCTAAGGTAGAAGAAACTAGTAAAGAGAACTGGTTTACATGGACAAGAGTTCTTATGATTTCCTAGTCTAGAAGGCAAATTGCCATTTCATCAGTTGGTCATTTTTTCTAGAAGCCTGGACACACTGCATCCAAAATGCAGTTTATTTCACTCAACAAGATAAAAAGATTGTCCTGATCAGATTACTATCAATCTCTTTGGATGAGATTCACATACTGTATATCTATATCCCCAGTTACCATACATATGTAACAAGAAATAAATTGCTGATTGCCTGCAGTTTGATGCTTGGAACAAATACCATTCATTTTACCCTTTTCTTCTTTTAGATGACTTACCTAGTTTTCAAAGTCTTTCAACTCCTATGCCACAGGAATTGCATGCAAATAAGAAGGAGGAGACAGAGTGAGCAGACATAAAGAACGGAAAAAAAGCTAAAATCATATATGCTTAGCATTAAGGTTTTATCCACAGCTACATTTATTATAACAATGTGCCTGACACACCGACAACTTATAAGGCCCTATATGGCTAAAATATTCAGCTTACTCCCTGTCTGTCCTTCAATTCGTCCAGCTATCTGTTGGTTTGTCTGTTTGTCCATCTGTCACTCCATCTATCCATCCATGCCCATCCATCTCTCTTCCTGTCTATCCCTCCATTCATCCATCTGATATTTTTCCCATCCAGCTCTCTAAGGAGGAGTAAATGGCTACACTAATTCATCACATCCTACTTTCCTCCCTTGTTAAATAAATACAGTATGCAAGTAGCAATATAAGTAAACCATGTCAAGAAAAAAATGAGAAAAAAAAAATTAACATAAAAAAATTAATTCAGGCAAATATTGGTAGAAAAAAAAAAAGACTTGGAGTATGTAAGCCAATAGCTTCATAATACATACTGGAGGGATAGACTTACAAGCACCAGTAATAGTATGGCATAAAGCCTCATCATTGCCAAAGTGAAAAAACACATACAAATGTGGGTGAATCATAGATTGGTAGAGTTGGAATTGACCTCCTGTGCCATCTGGTCCAATCCCCTGCTCAAACAGGATTCACTAAATCATCCCAGACAGGTGTCTGTCCAGCCCAGTTTGAAGACTTCTATTGAAGGAGAACTCACCATCTCTCGTGGCAGCCTATTCTACTCATTGATCACCCTAACTGTCAAAAAGTTTTTTTCTAATATTTAATCTGTGTCTCCTCCCATTCAGTTTATCCCATTGCTTCTAGTCTTTCCTTGTGCAAATGAGAATAAAGATGATCCTTCTACAATGTGACAGCCTTTGAGATATTTGCAGGCAACTATTAAGTCTCCTCTCAGTCTTTTCTTTTTCAAGCTAAACATTCCCAAATCCTGCAACAGTTCCTCATAGGACATGGTTTGCAGACCGGTCACCATTCTGGTCGCTCTTTTCTGAACTTGCTCCAGTTTGTTGATGTCCTTTTTTAAATGTGGTGCCCAAAACTGGACACAGTATTCCAGATGAGGTCTGACCAAAGAGGAGTCGAGGGCAATAATGACTTCACGTGATTTAGACTGTATGTTTCTGTTAATACATACCAGACTTCTCCTGTTCTCCAAGAATTTTCAAAGATTATGGAGAGTGGTTCAAAAATTTCTTCTGCTATCTCCTTCTGTACACTGGGGTGTAATTCATCTGGATCTGGAGACTTGAATTCATTTAGGTTAGCTAAGTGTCTCCTCACTATATTTCTGTGTATAGATATCCTGGATTCTTCTATTCCCTTAATACGACAGTGAAGAACAGTTGATGTCACATTTACTTTCTGAGAGAAAACAGATGTAAAATAGGAACTTAAAAGTTTGGCCTTCTCAACATCCTGTCTACCATTTCATCATTTTCAGCCTGTAAAAATCCTATAGCATCTTTGACTTTTCTTTAACTTTTGACATATCCCCAAAATCCTTTTTATATGCTTTTGACATCTCTTGCAAGCCTCAATTCATTGTCAGCTTTAGGTTATCTGATTCGTGCCCTGCAGGTTCTGCAGAGGGCATTATATTCTTCTTTAGATATGCCTCGCTATTTCCATTTGATAAACATTTATTTCTTCTTTTCAGCATGTGTTTAAGTTCTGTGTTCATCCATCCTGGCTTCCTTAAATGCTTCCTATTCTTCCCTCTTTTTGGAATTGTTAACATTTTGGCTTTGAGAATTTCATTGGTTTCATTTTAAATTCATTTCATTAATTTTCAGTGTGGTCTTTCATCACTGTGGTTTTATAATGGAACTTTGCCACTGCTAAACTTGATATAGCACTTCTTTGAAGTGACTCAAGACTAAATTGAAAATTTGACTTTACATGTTACATATATAGGCAATACACCTAGTAGCCTTCTTTTCAACAACACTGGCACTGTTCTTCCTTCCTAGAGCCCTGTTTGAATCTTGCCAAAATATCCACTACTAGACCTATCAGAGGGATTTTCTGTTTGTATGTATTTCAATTTAGCCTGAAGGGTTGTTTTAAAGTTCCTGGTGTATTAAAAGGAACCTGCCAATAGGCTTTCCCAATATAAAGTACGGCCACCATCTTTAAGTCCTGTTTTAGAGTATTCTGGTGATCTGTCAGAGCAAAGTACTGCAATGCACATGTGCTGAGTGAGATCTGCAGGCGCCGGCGCATGCACACTACAGTACTTTTTCTGTCCTCAACACTGCAGAGCGATTAAGGGACACGGTATGGATATCATAGGACATGTCATCCACATGAAGCAGGGCACGAAGATAGCGATTGTGATGAGAGAGGAGGCGCCGAAGCAAGATCAGCGATGTCCATCAGACCGCTCCGCGCCATATGGGGGGATTATAGAAGTCATTTTTTGTACTATGCAGAGTACAATGAGAACTCATATACAGCATAATACAGTACTGTAAAAGAGGCATTAAAGGTGGTGGTGGTAGCTTATATTGTGAAAACCTGATGACAGGTTCCCTTTTACGGAATTTATAGGGTTTTTTTGCCTTCCTCTAGATCAACATGTTAGGCTATGGGTTGATCTAGATAGACTTAAAGTCTTCCTTCAACCTTAAATACTATGTTATTATGTTATTTTACAGCATCTAAACTCAGACAATCAAAAATGTAAATGGATTGATGCAAAATATTATATAAGTAAAGCAAAGAGTTACTCAATTTCAGATTAGCTCCATGTATGCTAATTAGAACAAAGCTAAAAGCTGCACAAAATGCTTTTATTCCATTGCGTGATTAGATGCAAGCAGAACAAAACTGAATGAAAAACAATACAATGCGTTGTGCAGTATGAAGCAAGTGTGTGATCTTACATAGATCTAATTTCAGCTACGGCCATGTGATGGAGATTTAAACACCTAATTGTCAAGATAAGGAGGTCAAAAGGGTCCATGGAAAGACATCTTATATGTCTGCTCCAAAATTGCACAATACAGGACTGCAGGAAGTGGAGCTGGTTGGAAATGTAGCTGTGTAATGGGCCAATTGTGGGATCATTGAATTTACATTCACTTGTTTTGACAGCAATGTCTGCACAAAAGATGTCACATAATAATAATTTAGGGAACATAAAGGAAACCACTAACAATCAGAATTAGGTTACACTAATTGGCTGGTATTGGTTTTTATAGAAATAGAGGTTTACATTCCATCCTTATGAATACTAAGCAATGTAAGTGTTAAACTCTCTCAATCGTGTCCAGAACTGTGTAATAGATTTTTCGGCTGTGAGAAATAAATAAGGAGTTTAACGCCTCAAACTAAATTGAACAGATATTTATAATTTAGTGCATTATTGCCTAACTAATAAATCATCCAAATAATAACTAAGTGGAAAGCCAAGGTTGGGTCTCCGACAGGTCACAAGCTGGTGCTGAGCAATTTTAGCAGAGTTTAGCTTCCTTTTAGAGCACATGTTATAGGTCATTTTAAATTTAGGATTATTTGGGATTTTATCTGGATACCATCATTACATGCTGCAGACAGTGGTAGAATGTAGGAATAATTTTATTTGTCACTGCTAGAATTTCATCAGAAATTGAAAAATTGAGAAGATTTCCAACACCACTACAATATATCTAAACATCAGTATGATCTAACCAAGCTGTCCAATATTTAGGTCTCGTCTCAACAAGCATACAGAAATGTACAGACAAACAAATGTTACAATATTGCTCCATATTAATTACTTTGGTATTTTATTCTGCCTCTGTATGACTCTGTATGTATGTAGAGAAATACAGGTTTTGTTTCCAATCCATCACCATCAGATGTTGCGATGAGATGGAATTCTTCCTTAACCCCTCCACTCCCTTGGGATTTTCTGCTTTTGCGTTTTTTGTCTTTTGCTCCCCATCTTCCCAGAGCCATTACATTTTTATTTTTCGGTCAATATGGCCATGTGAGGGCTTGTTTTTTGTGGGATGAGATGTACCGGTACTTTTAAACAACACCACTGGTTTTACCATATCATATACTGGAAAATGGCAGTGGTGAAAAGTCACCTGTTCAACACATACCAGAGCTTCAGCCATGTTATGTGTAGCAGAATTGACCATCTGCTATGAAAACCGGCCATGACAACCACAGGGGTCTTCTTCAGACCCCTGGTTGTCATGCCAACTTATCGGCACCCCACGATCATGTGACAGGTGTGGCGTTGGGTGGGATTAGGGCAGAGCAGAGTACTGCAGTGCGCAGGAGCGGACCTCTCTGACCTTTTCCCGGCACCTGTGCACTGCAGTCATCTGCTCTGCCCTCACCAAGGGCAGAGCAGTGCGCTTGCGCCGGAGCTGCGACGGGACGCTAAGAAGAGGAGGGCTTCGCTAGAAGATGGGAGGCGCCGGACCGGACCGCCCCTGGGTGAGTATAATATAACTCGTTTGTCTTCTCTTTCAGGTGACATCGGGGGCTTATCTACAGCGTTACAGAATTCTGTAGATAAGCCCCTGATGGCGGTGTCTGCAGCTGATGGTCGAAAAATGGGGTGACAGATTCCCTTTAAAGACTGGAGAAACATATACCACAGAAGTGACGTAACTTTTGACAACTTCAGTGGAGGGCAATGCCACGTCCAGTCCAGCCCATGCTCCATATACTTTAACAGAGCTGTGTTGTGAATGTGTTAGAAATGAATTCTGAGCAGAAGCTCCCTCTGGTGGTTACAAACAGTACTGAACCATTCAATGAGGATTGGCAATCAGGAGTTACAGACTGGTCTTATATAAGGGAGGTTCCCTCCCATCATGGTTGCCGGTGATCAATTGTTCTTGTCTCAACAGTGGTTCCTGGTTCACTTTGAAAGCTTGCTCAGTCTTGCCTGCATCTTCTGCTATCAGATAAGATATTTCTGCTTTTATTTTTGTGCTTGCTTTTTGCATTGTTCCCTGCACTTCTGTGGAGGTCAGCCAGGTCCCCTCCGGGGGCTTGTGCTCCTCTCAGTTTATCTGGGCCACTGTTATTTTGTTCATTTGCCTTTTCCAGTTTTTTCAGTGGCTGGGGCTTAGTTTTGTGACACCAGAAAACTAATTTAGGTGGTAGAGGTCGTGTGATCTCAGGTGTTTTTGCAATTAGTAGAGTTGGTATTTTTTAGGGTTTTTTGGATTGCAGGAAGTGTCCTTCCTATCCTTTTCTGTCCAGGTAGATTGGGCCCCAACGTTTGCTATACTATTTTCTGTCTGTGTCTGTATTTCCTCTTGTCTAACCGCCATTACATGTTTGGGGGCTTCCTATATTCTTTGGGGATCTGCTCCGGGGCAGATAGCTTTCCTCTTTCTATCTTTAGGTGTAGTTAACCTCTCAGGCTGTGACGAGGCGTCTAGGACCAACGTAGGAACGCTCCACGGCTGCCTTTAGTTGTGGTGGTTAGTCAGGGTACTGCAATCCAGTAGATTCCAACCTCTCTGGTGTATTGCCATTTTTGCCTGCTCTCCTCAGCTACCAAATCATAACAGAGCTGGATGAGACTGGTGTGAAAATGCCAAAGTAGAAAGATTTTTGAAAAGTCTAGTGTTACATAAAAATTTAGCAACTTTTTAAATCGGTGTATACACTTTAATGAATCGGCCCCTTAATGTTATTTCTTTCATGTGTCCAATGTTATGGTTGATAGGACTGTGTATGTTTAGTGCAGCATGAATGGAGGAGCCCCAACTAAGCCTTCGTTATAGCTTTGAGTTGTTGTTTCATCCTAAGTGGGTTAGATTGCAAAGTGCTACATGGTGACAAGTTAGGCTACCAAAATCATTTCTGCAATTTGAAGTTGCAGCTCGATTTTCCTGTAAATAAAACAGCCAAGTTTCAGCCAAGTTGCTGATAAATGGGATTTTGCAAGCAACTGGAATTGAAGTGTATGGCAAGTGTTTCACGTGCAACTTGCAGTCAAGCGATAGAACATCAAACATATTTGGAAAATGTGACTCTGTCGTAATTGAAGGGTGTAGCAGGTCGCATTGTGACACCATAAAAAATAATTGTATCCTATGTTGCATTGTGTTACTGCACTCTCAGTGACGTGAGACACGTCTGCAGTCTATCAGCAGAGGATGGTCTTCTAGGCAAGAAGCACAGTGCCCTTTCAAGTTCTTTGCTATAGAACAGGGTTCCCCAACTCCAGTCCTCAAGGCCCACCAACAGGTCATGTTTTCAGGATTTCCTTAGTATTGCCCAGGTGATAATTGCATCACCTGTGCAATACAAATTAAATCCTAAAAACATGACCTGTTGGTGGGTCTTGAGGACTGGAGTTGGGGAACCCTGCTATAGAACGTTCACACATTTCTCTGATGCTGGTTGGATAGATCGATCCAGCCACTTTCAGTGCCCCTACAGTCCTCTAATGCTGCAGAGACAACTATGCCTCTGCTTGTAGCATGGCAGAGCGAAGAGTCTAGGCCAATTGTCAATCCTCAGGAGTGCACCTTTTCACCAACAGGCAAACAGCACTTCTGAAGATAGAAGATGTGACAAGCTCTTTAAAGGGGTTTTCCACTACTATTTGACCCCATTTCATGTATTACCTGTATTACGTCTATGACTGTATCTCTGTGAGGGTCACATAATTCTCTGTTGTCATTGAAACACTGCTTCTGATCTTGGTATTGGAATTGGACAAACTGAGAAGAGCAAGTCACTGTTGGGGGTCGGAGCTACCTTTCAATGATTGACAGAAATTTGAGAATGCATGCTCAGATAACAGACTTCACTCTCCTCCACTGAACAGAGCACTGCTAATTGTCATTAGAAAGCAAATTACAGCGCTTGTCACCTGAAGATACTGGAAATTCAAAGCATCGACAGAATCCAAGCAGAAGATTGTGAAACCAAATATGAGCTTGGTGATACTCGGTACAGACTGACAATGATGATGCTTTGAAGTGCTAGCCCCTTCAACTGACAAGCACTGTGATGTGCCACTTATCATTATAAAACATATCTTAGTGCTTGTCAATTGAAGGGGTCGGTGCTCAAAGCATTGGTAGGATCCATGCAAAGGGCAGTGAAGTCTGATCTGAGCTTGGCATTTCTGTGGTGCAAACTGACTCTTCCAATGCTTTGAAATGCTGGCCCCTCCAGCTGAGAAGCACTGCGATGTACTGCTTGACATTAGGAAGCAAATCTGTTATGATTTGGTAGCTGAGGAGAGCAGGCAAAAACGGCAATACACCAGAGAGGTTGGAATCTACTGGATTGCAGTACCCTGACTAACCACCACAACTAAAGGCAGCCGGGAGCGTTCCTACGTTGGTCCTAGACGCCACGTCACAGCCTGAGAGGTTAACTACACCTAAAGATAGAAAGAGGAAAGCTATCTGCCCCGAGCAGATCCCCAAAGAACATAGGAAGCCCCCAAACATGTAATGGCGGTTAGACAAGAGGAAACACAGATACAGACAGAAAATAGTATGAGCAAAGTTGGGGCCCAATCTGCCTAGACAGAAAAGGATAGGAAGGATACTTACTGCAATGCAAAAAAAACCCTAAAAAATACCAACGATACTAACTGCAAAAACACCTGAGATCACACGACCTCTACCACCTAAATTAGTTCTCTGGTGTAACAAAACTAAGCCCAGCCACTGAAAAAACTGGAAAAGGCAAATGAACAAATAACAGTGGCTCCAGAGGAACTGAGAGGAGCCCAAGCCCCCCGGGAGGGGGGGGGGGGGGGGAAACCTGGCTAACCTCACAGAAATGCAGAGAAATATGCAAATGGTAAGCACAAAAACAAAAAAGCAGAAAATATCTTATCTGAGAGCAGGAGAAGAGGCAAGACTCAGCAAGCTTTCAAGGGAACCAGGAAACAACGTTGAGACAAGAACAACTGATCACCGGCAACCATGATGGGAGGGAACCTCCCTTATATCCAGCCAGTCCGTGATTCCTGATTGCCAATCCTCATTGAATGGTTCAGTACTGTTTGTAACCACCAGAGGGAGCTTCTGCTCGGAATTCATTTCTAACACATTCACAACAGTACCCCCCCTTGAGGAGGGGTCACCGAACCCTCATTTGTGCAACCAGGTCGGTCAGGATGAGCTCTTGATACGCACGGATCAGTCTCCTAGCATGGATGTCGAAGCAAACACCCAAGATTGTCCTCCTGACCATAACCTCTCCACTTAACCAAATACTGGAGTTTCCGTCTAGAAAAACGAGAATCCAATATTTTCTCAACCACATACTCCAGATTGCCCTCAACCAAAACAGGGTCAGAAGGCGCAGCCATAGGAACCACTGGCTCGACAAACCTCTTCAATAAGGACTTGTGGAACACGTTATGGATCTTAAATGTCCTGGAAGAAGTAAACAAAAGGAAACAGGATTAAGAATCTCCATGATCTTATAGGGTCCAATGAACTTAGGCTTAAACTTAGGAGATGCAACTCTCATAGGGATATTTCTTGAGGACAACCAGACCAAGTCCCCCACTTCAAACCGAGGGCCATCAGTCCTATGCCGGTTGGCAAACCGCTGGGCCCTCTCCTGAGAGGGAAAACCTCTCCACTACCTGGTCCCAAATCTGCTGCATACGCTCCACAACAGAGTCAACACCTGGACAGACAGAAGCCTCCGTCTGTCCCGAAGAAAATCGAGGGTGAAACCCAAAATTGCAGAAAAATGGAGACATCAAAATGGCAGAGCTAGCCCTATTATTAAGAGCAAACTCAGCCAAAGGCAAAAAAGAGACCCAGTCATCTTGATCAGCAGACACAAAGCATCTCAGATGAGTCTCCAATGTCTGGTTTGTTCTCTCAGTTTGTCCATTGGTCTGAGGATGAAAAGTAGAGGAGAAAGACAATTGAACACCAAGTTTAGAACAAAAAGTCCTCCAAAATCTGGAAACAAACTGGACTCCTCTGTCAGACACAATGTTCTCAGGAATTCCGTTTAACCGAACCACGTGCTGAAGGAACAAAGGCACCAATTCGGAGGAGGAAGGCAACTTAGATAATGGCACAAGATGTATCATTTTGGAAAACTATCACAAATCACCCAGATAACGTCATTCTCTGAGAAACAGGGAGGTCAGAAATAAAATCCATAGAGATATGGGTCCATGGTCTCTTGGGCACAGGCAATGGCATCAACAAACCACTAGAGCGAGAGCAAGGCTTGGAGCGAGAGCAAGTCCGCAGGACTGCACAAATTCCCTGACGTCATGAGACAAAGTAGGCCACCAAAAGAACCGAGTAACCAAGTCTCTGGTACCAAAAATTCCGGGATGACCGGCCAACGCGGAACAATGAATCTCAGACATCACACTCTTTTTCCACCGGTCTGGGACAAACAATTTCCCAATAGGGCAGTGCTCGGGTTTATCCTCCTGACACCCTTCCAGAGCCAGTCTCAAATTGAGCGAGATGGTGGAAAGAACTACACCCTCTTTCAAAATAACAGCAGAATCAGATAACTCAGGAGAGTCCTCAAGGAAACTCCTCGAGAGGGCATCCCCTTAACATTCTTAGTGCCAGGAAGAAAGGAAACCACAAAATTAAAACGTGTGAAAAACAAGGCCCACCTGGCCTGTCTAGGATTAAGTCGCATGGCTGATTCCAGATAAACCAGATTCTTATGGTCCGTGAGGACCACCACCTGATGTTTGGCTCCCTCCAGCCAATGTCTCCACTCTTCAAAAGCCCACTTCATGGCCAATAACTCCCGATTACCCACGCCATATTACGTTCAGTTAAAGAAAATTTTCGAGAGAAAAAGGCACAAGGGTTACTTTTAGAGGTCTCAGGATCTCTTTGGGACAAAACGGCACCTGCCCCAATTTCAGAGGCATCAACCTCCACCTGAAATGGCAGAGAAACCATCAGGCTGCCGTAGAACAGGAGCAGAAGTGAATCTCTGCTTAAGTTCCTGAAACGCAGAGACTGCCTCAGGAGGCCAATTCACCACATCAGAACCCTTTTTGGTCAAATCAGTCAATGGTTTAACAATAACAGAGAAATTACCAATAAATTTACGATAAAAATTGGCAAAACCCAAGAATCTCTGAAGAGCCTTTAATGAAGTAGGTTGGACCCAATCACAGATGGCCTGAACCTTGACCGGGTCCATTTCAATAACAGATGGGGACAAAATGAATCCCAGAAATGAGATCCTCTGTACCCAAAAAGACACTTTGATCCCTTCACATACAGAGCATTCTCTCTCAAAATCTGGAACACAGTCCGAACATGTTTCACATGAGAGTCCCAGTCATTGGAAAAAAATCAAGATATCATCCAAATAAACAATCAGAAATTTATCCACAAAATCCCTGAAAATGTCATTCATGAAGGACTGGAAGACGGAAGGAGCATTAGTGAGCCCAAAGGGCATCACTAGGTACTCAAAATGCCCCTCTGGGGTATTAAATGCCGTCTTCCATTCATCCCCGTGCTTAATGCGAATAAGGTTATACGCCCCCCTGAGGTCAAGCTTGGTAAACCAACTAGCACTTTTCACCCTGGAAAACAGGTCAGAAATCAAGGGTAACGGATATTGATATTTCACAGTGATATTGTTCAAGAGACATAATCAATACACGGCATTAATGAACCATCCTTTTTGGCCACAAAGAAAAAACCGGCACCCAAGGGTGAAGTGGATGGTCTGATATGACCCTTCTCCAATGACTCCTTGATATAAGACCGCATAGCGTCATGTTCAGGTACAGACAAGTTAAAAAGGCGACCTTTAGGGAATTTACTACCAGGCACTAATTCAATAGCGCAGTCATAGCTCCTATGGGGGGGCAAGGATGCAGATTTACTTTCGCTAAACACATCAGAAAAATCAGTCAAAAAGTCAGGAACATCCTGAGCCTGGGGAGAGGCAGAAAAAACAGGAGTGTTGGCATTAACACATTGGCAGCCCCAACTGGTTACAGACACAGATTTCCAATCCAAAACAGGATTATGAGACTGTAACCAAGGGAAACCAAGTACAATAATGTCATGCAGATTATACAGCACCAAAAATTTGCAACTCTCCTGATGATCAGGTTCAACCCTCATTATCACCTGAGTAGAGAACTGGGTTTATTCTCAGCCAAAGGGGTAGAATCAATCCCCAGTAGGGGAATAGACTTCCGTAGGGGTATCAAGGGAAACCCACAACGTTTAGCAAAATCAAAATCCATCAGGTTAATAGCTGCTCCCGAATCAACAAAAGCCTGAGCAGAAAATGTGGACAGGGAGCAAATCAGGGTAACAGTCAACAGAAATTTAGTCTGAACACTACCCAAGACAACTGAGCGCGCAAAATGTCTTCCCCGCTTAGGGCAGACTGAAATAGCATGAGAGGCATCACCACAGCAGAAACATAACCCATTGCGTTTTCGAAACTCATGACGCTGTGCCCCGGAAGCCACTCTATCACAGTGCATGGGTTCAGAAGCTGGTTCACAAGGCAACACTATTCCACGCATACCTCTACGCTCACGCAAACGTCTGTCAATTTGAATCGCTAATGACATAGAATCATTGAGACCAGAGGGAGCATTGAAACCCATCATAACATCTTTTACATTCTCTGACAGACCCTTCCGAAAAAGGGCTGCCAAAGCATCATCATTCCATTTGGTCAGGACTGCCCACTTTCGGAATTTCTGACAGTACAACTCAGCGTCCTCAAGCCCCTGATTTAATGAAAAAAAGGTTTTTTCAGCTTGATCAGTGACATTAGGTTCATCGTACAATAACCCGAGAGCCAGAAAAAATGCATCAACATTACTCAAAACAGGGTCCCCAAGTGTCAGGGAAAAAGCACAATCCTGAGGATCGCCGTGCAGGAGAGAGATGACAATTTGAACCTGTTGTGCTGCGTTCCCTGAGTACTTAGGTTTTAAGGCAAAAAACAACTTACAGTTATTTTTGAAATTCAGAAATTTAGCTCGATCCCCAAAAATAAATCTGGCATGGGAATCCTAGTTCCACAACCGGCAACCCAGCAAGATAGGTAGCAATACTCCGAACCTCAGTGGCAAGCTGATCCACACGGCCAGACAACTGTGCAAACTCCATTGAGAGAAAAAAAAAATCCTCCTCAGCACCAAGAGAAAAAGAGGGAAAAAATGCAACAGACAGAAAAAAAAAAAAAATCTCTGACAACTCTGACATCTTTTTTTTTTCTTTCCACACTATTTTTCCCTTCTGTGAATACCATATAATTTTCAGTTATGGCCAGTGATACTGTTATGATTTGGTAGCTGAGGAGAGCAGGCAAAAACGGCAATACACCAGAGAGGTTGGAATCTACTGGATTGTAGTACCCTGACTAACCACCACAAATAAAGGCAGTCGTGGAGCGTTCCTACGTTGGTCCCAGACGCCTCGTCACAGCCTGAGAGGTTAACTACACCTAAAGATAGAAAGAGGAAAGCTATCTGCCCGGAGCAGATCCCCAAAGAACATAGGAAGCCCCCAAACATGTAATGGCGGTTAGACAAGAGAAACACAGACACAGACAGAAAATAGTATGAGCAAACGTTGGGGCCCAATCTGCCTAGACAGAAAAGGATAGGAAGGATACTTACTGCAATCCAAAAAAAAACCTAAAAAATATCAACGCTACTAATTGCAAAAACACCAGAGATCACACGACCTCTACCACCTAAATTAGTTCTCTGGTGTAACAAAACTAAGCCCAGCCACTGAAAAAACTGGAAAAGGCAAATGAACAAATAACAGTGGCTCCAGAGGAACTGAGAGGAGCCCAAGCCCCCCGGGGGGGGGGGGGGGGGGAAACCTGGCTAACCTCACAGAAATGCAGAGAAATATGCAAATGGTAAGCACAAAAACAAAAAACAGAAAATATCTTATCTGAGAGCAGGAGAAGAGGCAAGACTCAGCAAGCTTCCAAGGGAAACAGGAAACAACGTTGAGACAAGAACAATTGATCACTGGCAACCATGATGGGAGGGAACCTCCCTTATATCCAGCCAGTCCGTGATTCCTGATTGCCAATCCTCATTGAATGGTTCAGTACTGTTTGTAACCACCAGAGGGAGCTTCTGCTCAGAATTCATTTCTAACACATTCACAACACATATCACAGTGCTTGTCAGCTGAAGGGGCAGGTGCTTCAAAACATTGCAAGAGTCAGTTTGCACCATGCATCACCAAGTTCAGATCAGCTTCACTGTCCTCTGCATGGATCCTTCCAATGCTTTGGAGAGCTGGACCTTTCAGCTGCTAAGTATTGTGATACGCTTTGTAATTTCAAGAAGCACATTGCAGTACCTGTCAGTTCAAGGGGCTAGTGCACCAAAACATCGGCATGACTTATGCAGAGGAGGAGAGTGATGTCTGTGATCTAAGCAAGTTTACTCAGACTCCTGTCACTCATTGATAAGTGGCGGAGTGCCAACCAATGACCTTCTCTATATTTTGTCCAATTCTGATGCCCAGATCAAAAGCAGCCGACAGAAAGCAGTGACTGAATGACAATAAAAGGGTTATATGACCCACACAAAGATATGCTCATAGAAGCAGCTCAGGTAATAAAAGTAGGTTAAAAAACTTTTTGATATAAAATGAGGTCAAATGTTAGAGGAACACCCGTTTAAATAGGTTGTCCACTACTCAGACAACCAATTCTCAGTTGCTATGCAGAGACATATAAAGTTTGGGCGCCCCTGGTCAAAATTACTGCTATTGTGAACAGTTAAGCAAGTTAAAGATGGTCGTCTTGCATGCACTACTATTGTTCATCCTCATCTTGCACTTTTTTAAGATTTCTGTTTTGTATAATGGATCTGTATTCTCTTTTGATCATATTTTGCACAGGTTTGTTGCTAGTGTGCAATTTTGCACTAATTATGCACTTTATCTTATCTTGCAGTAACCACTTTTTTTATATTTAAAGGTATGTTGCTACTAATCTCTATATAACTGTTTAATTATGCATTTTATTCTTCACATTGTGATTTTCACTCGTGACTGATTATGTCTGTTTTTATATCTTTAATGTCTGTTTTTCTTACCACAAGTCCTGATAGGCTGTAGTAGACGCGCAGTGTCCATCTCAATAATGGCAACTCTCTGTGGTTTTCAATAAAATGGCTGCAGCTGTGCGCATGCCCTGTGGAACCGCATTTACCCCCTCGTCATACCCGGTCTCTATACAGATAGTACACAGGTCCGTGACATCATGGGAAGTTTGTTCGAATAATGATCCTAAACACATAACAAAATCCACAATAGACTCTTGGCTGTCTACAAAAAGTATTTACAAGCTGTGATATTTGAAAAAAGGGGGTGCTTCTGGATGCATGGTGCCCACACTTTTGCATTGTCCCATTTTCTTTTTTGTAATTTTAAAATTGTAAAAAATTATAATATACATATGTTTTGCCTAAAATGCAAAGGAGATATGTCATCTTTAACTTTAGGCCTTCTAGAGATCATTTCATCTTCAACTTGCTTAACTGTTCACAAGAACAGTCATTTTGACCAGTAGATGCCCAAACATTTACATGCCACTGTATTCACCCATGCAAAATGGCATTGACATTGACCAAACATTGACCACTAATGGGCCACTTCACTCTCACTTTCTTCAAACAAACCTGTCATCTGGAAGAAGAAAGCACTTCTGCTTTTCTCTGACTTCCACTGATTTGTAGCAGGGTTCACATGACATAAAAATGTCATGCAAGCCCCAGGAGACCTGATGCAGTTAGGAGGGTTTTAGCCCTCAAGGAGAGAACAGGATGTTTTTACTTTACACAGGGAAATATAGCAATTGAGAAGCAGCTGTCCAAGTAGTGACATCCCCTTTTATTGCTGCTTCAAATGGGAAAGTAGATTAAGATGCTTCCAATAAACTTTTCTCTGATCCAGTTCAAACTTTAACAATTAAACCAGGAGACCATGGCTAATTCTCACCTTAAGCATTAAATATTGATTTTAACACACAAATCCTATTGTTAAATGAACAAAAAGGCTCAAGTCTGGAGGTAAAAAAAATACTGAACTTGTAAATCCATATTTTACGTGGATCCTTGGTCAATATAACATTTTCATTATTTGCTCAAGGTATGCTTTGTTCAAGTTTTTATGATGCAGGCGGAGTAATCAGTAGAGGGCCGACAATAAATATAGTCTTAACAAAAGGACTTATAGTAACATAATAAATGCAGAAAATGTAATAGTAGTTGAACCATTGGTAGTAGTGGTAGTAATAAACAGTAGCTGTATGATTTTGGTTTCTATATCTCTGTACAGCTCACAACTCTGTGGTATTTATGTGGTATAAACTTGATCTGTTGGAACCGAATAAGTCCTTTTTTAGGATTACAGATTTCTCTCACCCAGGGTCGGTGTTAGCGGCAGGCAGACCAGGCAGCTGCCTAGGGCCCCCGCACCCCCAGGGGACCCCAGACAGTGCGTGCCGCTAATAGCGGCACATCACGCAGCGATTATGGGGCCCGTGAGTCAGGGGGGCCCGCCTGCCGCCAGCGCCGACTCCCCTTGCCGCCACATTGAACTATACCGCCGTCATAGACACCAGTAGAGTTAAAAGCAATGATGGAGGAGAAAGCATCAGTTGACGCTACCTCTCCCATCATTCCCCTCTGCCTCTGACACTGTGGGTGTGCGATGACGTCACTTCATCGCGCACCCACTGTGTGCAGCCGCTGAGACACGAGCAGAGCCTGGAGCAGTGCGGGGTACGAGGAGAGGTGAGGATAGTGTTTTTTTTTACATATATTAGTGAGTACTGGACTGTGGGTCCATTCTCGGGGGGGGAAGGGGGTACATTATATTCTATGGAGATCCTATATTATATTCTAAGGGGGATACATTATATTCTATGGGGAAGTGGGCTGTATTATATTCTATGGGGGGGTTACATTATATTCTATGGGAGGTGGGCTGTATTATATTCTATGGGGGGTTACATTATATTCTATGGGGAGGTGGGCTGTATTATATTCTATGGGGGTTACATTATATTCTATGGGGAGGTGGGCTGTATTATACTCTATGGAGGCTACATTATATTCTATGGGGAGGTGGGCTATATTATACTCTGTGGGGGCTACATTATATTCTATGGGGGCTGTATTATATTCTATGAGGGAGGATTGCAACATACTCTTTGATGGGGCTAAATTATATTCTATAGGGAGGTGGTCTGCATTATATTCTATGTGGGGCTACATCATATTCTACGAGGAGGTGGGCTGTATTATATTCTATGGGGGTGACATTATATTCTATGGGGAGGTAGTCTGTATTATATTCTATGGGGGGCTACATTATATTATATGGGGGCTGTATTATATTTATTATATTTTGTGAGTCGTGGGTTGCATCATACTCTATGAAGGGGCTACATTATACTGTATGAGGGGGCTACATTGTATTTTATGGGGCTAGATTATATTGTATGGAGGGCTTCATTATACGCTATTAGGGGGCTGCATTATATTATATGGGGGAGCTGAATTATACTATATGAGGAGAGCTACATTGTATTCTATGTAGGGGCTACATTATACTATATAAGGGGCTTGTATCATATTCTATGGAGGGGCTGCATTATATTCTGTGAGGGGGCTGCATTATATTCTATTATACTCTATGAGATGGCTACCATATATTCTATGGAGGGGCTGCATAATATTCTATGGGGTTACATTGTATTGTATGGCGGGACTGCATTATACACTGAATGGGCTACATTATATTCTATGGGGTGGTTGCTTTAGACTCTGTGGGGTGGCTGCATTATACTATATGTGGGCTGCATTATACTGTATCAAGGACTATGGGGAATACATTATACTATGTGAAGAACTATGGGGTGGGTTATACAATGGGAAGTGAATTGTACTACATGGATGACTACGGCGGTGCATTATACTATATGGAGCACTATGAGGAGTGTATTATACTAAATGGAGCACTATGAGTAGTGTATTATACATATGGAGCACTATGAGGAGTGTATTATACCATATGGAGGACTGAGCAGTGTATTATACTATATGGAGGATTGAGCAGTGTATTATACTATATGGAGGACTGAGGAGTGTATTTTAATATATGGAGGACTATGAGGAGTGTATTATACTATATGGAGGACTATGAGGAGTGTATTATACTAAATGGAGCACTATGAGTAGAGTATTATACTATATGGAGCACTATGAGGAGTGTATTATACCATATGGAGGACTGAGCAGTGTATTATACTATATGGAGGATTGAGCAGTGTATTATACTATATGGAGGACTGAGGAGTGTATTTTAATATATGGAGGACTATGAGGAGTGTATTATACTATTTGAGGACTATAGGAGTGTATTATACTATATGGAGGACTGAGGGTGTATTATACTATATGGACGACTGAGCAGTGTATTTTAATATATGGAGGACTATGAGAATGTATAATACTATATGGAGGACTGAGGAGTGTATTTTAATATATGGAGGACTATAGAGAGTGTATTATACTGTTAGGGAGTGTATTATACTATATGGAGGACTATGGGGAGTGTATTATACTATATGGAGGACTATGGGGCACATTATATTGGAGACTATGGGTGTATTTTACTATAGGGACTGTGGGCACATTATATATATGGAGGACTATAGGGTGTATGATACTAAACAAGCAAAATGCTGCATATTCATCGAGTGATTTATTTATGCCGGAACAAAAATCATTGTTCTCAGCAGCACATCGCCGGTGTAAACTGTAGATGTGCTGCTGATAACATGATACTGTATGAGGACAGATTGATCTAATAGTGATTGTTCTGTTCCCATCATTCTTTCTCAGTTGGTATAAAGAGGCCAGGAAACAAGCGTCGAATGACTTCAATATTGTCGATCACAATCGTTTAGCAGCCTGAACTCAGCGCATGTAAATACAACCGAAATGCTTCTGTGTGATGCGCAATATGTTAGCATTTGGGGTCCCATTTTAAACTTTTGCCTAGGGCCCCACTTTGCCTAAAACCGGCCCTGCTCTCACCAAACATAGATCTTACAAATACCCCAATTCTCCATTCATAATTCTCATTGGCATTGCATTTCAACACCAGCTACTGTGATATGGACTTTGCAACATTTATAAAATGGGAGCTTTTAACCACTTTAATATCTTCAGTTTTCCATTTTTGAGATTTAATTTTTTGCTCCCCTTCTTCCTAGAGCCATTACTAATTTATTTATCTGTCAATGTGGCCATGTGAGGGCTTGTTTTTTGCAGAACAAGTTGTACTTTTGAAAGACATCATTGATTTTACCATATAGTGTACTGGAAAACTGGACAAAAATCCAACTGCAGTGAAATTACAAAAAAAAAGTGCAATTCCAAAATAGTTTTTTGGATTTTTTTTTACCATATCCACTAAATGCTAAAACTGACCTGCCATAATGGTTCTCCAGGTCATTACAAGTTTGCAGATACCCAAAATGTATAGGTTATTTTTTTATTTTTTATTTAAGTGGTAAAAAAAATCCAAAGTTTATAAAAAAAAATAAAAATAAAAATTCCGAGACCCGTAAAGTCCTCACTTTTCGGAATCTGTGGCCGGGTGAGGGCTTATTTTTTCGGCTTAATTATTTTTATAGTTAAATGAAAAAGTTTGGGCACCCCTATTAATCTTAAGCTTAATGTTTTGTAAAAATTGGTGTTTTTGCAACAGCTATTTCAGTTTGATATATCTAATAACTATTGGACACAGTAATGTTTCTGCCTTGAAATGAGGTTTATTGTACTAGCAGAACATGTGCAATCTGCATTCAAACAAAATTTGACAGGTGCATAAGCATGGCCACCCTTATATTTTCTTGTTTTAAATACTCCTACCTACTTTTTACTGACTTACTAAAGCACTTTTTTTGGTTTTGAAACCTCACTGAGCCTTGAACTTCATAGCCAGGTGTATGCAATCATGAGAAAAGCTACTTAAAGTGG
Source organism: Oophaga sylvatica (assembly GCA_033576555.1). Taxonomy (NCBI): domain Eukaryota; kingdom Metazoa; phylum Chordata; class Amphibia; order Anura; family Dendrobatidae; genus Oophaga; species Oophaga sylvatica. The sequence continues at coordinate 24,701,198 of JARQOD010000007.1, forward strand.
CCACTTGCAAGTTGTTCTCCTGTTTGAATCTCCTCTGAAGAGTGGCATCATGGGCTCCTCAAAACAACTGTCAAATGATCTGAAAACAAAGATTATTCAACATAGTTGTTCAGGGGAAGGATACAAAAAGCTGTCTCAGAGATTTAACCTGTCAGTTTCCACTGTGAGGAACATAGTAAGGAAATGGAAGAACACAGGGACAGTTCTTGTTAAGGCCAGAAGTGGCAGGCCAAGAAAAACATCAGAAAGGCAGAGAAGAAGAATGGTGAGATCAGTCAAGGACAATCCTCAGACCACCTACAGAGAGCTGCAGCATCAATGTGCTGCAGATGGTGTCACTGTGCATCGGTCAACTATACAACGCACTTTGTACAAGGAGAAGCTGAATGGGAGAGTGATACGAAAGAAGCCGTTTCTGCAAGCACGCCACAAACAGAGTCGGCTGAGGTATGCAAAAGCACATTTGGAGAAGCCAATTTCTTTTTGGAAGAAGGTCCTGTGGACTGATGAAACCAAGATTGAGTTGCTTGGTCATACAAAAAGGCATTATGCATGGCGTCACTTGCTACCCACAGTAAAATTTGGTGGAGGTTCCATCATGCTTTGGGGCTGAGTGGCCAATGCCGGCACCGGGAATCTTGTTAAAGTTGAGGGACGCATGGATTCCACTCCGTATCAGCAGATTCTTGACAATAATGTTCAAGAATCAGTGACAAAGTTGAAGTTACGCAGGGGATGGATCTTTCAGCAAGACAATGATCCAAAACACCGCTCCAAATCTACTCAGGCATTCATGCAGAGGAACAATTACAATGTTCTGGAATGGCTATCCAGTCCCCAGACCTGAATATCATTGAACATCTGTGGGATCATTTGAAGAGGGCTGTCCATGCTCGGCGACCATCAAACTTAACTGAACTGGAATTGTTTTGTAAAGAGGATTGGTCAAAAATACCTTCATCCAAGATCCAGGAACTCAATAAAAGCTCCAGGAAGCGACTAGAGGCTGTTATTTTTGCAAAAGGAGGATCTACTAAATATTAATGTCACTTTTCTGGTGAGGTGCCCATACTTATGCACCTGTCAAATTTTGTTTGGATGCACACTGCACATTTTCTGTTAGTACAATAAACTTCATTTCAAGGCAGAAACATTACTGTGTCCAATAGTTATTAGATATATCAAACTGAAGTAACTGTTGCAAAAACACCAATTTTTATAAAACATTACGCTTAAGAATAATAGGGGTGCCCAAATTATTTCATATAACTGTATATTTTGATAGATTTGGCATTTCTGAAAGCAGTGATACTAAATATGTTTTCTTTTAATTGTTTTATTTTGAATGGGGCAAAAGGGAGGTAATTTGAATGCTTATATTTTATTCATTTTTTAAATATTTTTTTAAACTTTTTTTTTTTTTTTTTACTTTAACTTGTTTCAACAGTCTCCTTATCCTTGAAGCTGCGATCATCTGATCTATTGTGCTAAACATAGAAGGGCTGCAGCTGTCATGTGCCTGAAAAAGTGCAAGTTCGGTCCTGGAGCCAGCACCAATGAGGGCGAGGCTACCTACGACGTACCTATATGTCACAGGTCATATTTGTATGAATAGACAAGGAAGGAAGTATGCAAGCCAGAAGAGTGTTATACAAAGACAGTGAACTGTGTGTGTTACTAAATATGTTAGGCTGTATGTTGTGTAGTGTTGTGGAATATGGTGGTGCTTTATAAGTAAAAATTAAATATTTTTTTTTCATTAACAAGTTATTCCCCAAAAGATCAAATTATTCCTTATCCATGGTTTAGGGAATTACTTGCTAATCATTGGGGGACCAACCACTTGGTTTCTAGCAATCCCTAAGATGGGGGCTCTGGAACCCTAACAATGGGGCTCCGTAGTTGCAACCAGAATGGGGTGGAGGTGTGATTGATCAGCTTCAGCTCCATTCATTGTCTATAGCAGGGCTCCCCAACTCCAGTCCTCAAGGCCCACCAACAGGTCATGTTTTCAGGATTACCTTAGTATTGCCCAGGTGATAATTGCATCACGTGCGCAATACAAAGGAAATCCTGAAAACATGACCTGTTGGTGGGCCTTGAGAACTGGAGTTGGGGAACACTGGTCTATAGGACTGTTGGAAAAAGCAGAGAGCTGTAATTTGCAAACACACATAAATAATGAATATAGTGGAGGCTAAGCAATTCCATCTCTGTTTCCATGCAGAGCACAATTCTCAGGGTTCCAGAGTCCCAGCAATCACCAAGTTATCTTGATTTTTGGAAATAAAACTATGTTTTGCCTGATTATATAGGACACAAATATTAAAGATTTTGGATCATTAATAGAATTTTATTTTTTTTTACCTAAAAATACAGACTAAACATTTAAAAACCTATAAAAATATAGACCCCCAATTACTTTAAGCCAATCAAAAACCCAAAACATAGGCCCAGACTCCCAAAAGATAGACCATTGAACACACCCAAAAATATAGACTCACCAAAACCATGGGATTCAAAAACCCCTTCAATGTGCAGCTAGCTCAGCAAGAGGGGTCAAGCCTCAAAGGGCTATGAGTGACAGATCTCACACCTTGAGTCAGCTCAAAACAGAGGAAAAGGCTTGCCTGCCATGCTTTGTTGAGTCAGCTATGATTCCATAAGGCGTTGTGGAGATACTACACACCCTAGCCGTAAATTTGTTATATTTCCTAGATCTCCAGAACTGGCTGGGTCTCGACCCCGTTCTAGCACCCAGGGGTATGTAAATACATAGAACAGCCAGTAGAAACCAGCTAGCAAAGCTGTGTTTGGTCTTAATTAGAGATGAGAGAATTTGATCAGGTCAGGGCTTATTCAGCAAGCTATCGCGCTTACCGAATAAGCTGCAGAAGGAACCAGTCTTCCTGGATCGCTCAGGCTGATCAACTGTTCGGCTCCGCAGCTGAATGTGTTGTGGCTGTGTGAAAGTCACGACACATGCATGGAATGCCTGTTTATTAGGCTCTCCATGCATGTGCTGTGACAGTGACACAGCCACAACACAAGCAGCTGCAGAGTCGAACAGCTGATTAGCCGGAGCAATCCAGGAAGCTGGGTTCCCTCTGCAGCTTATTCGTTAAGCGCTATACCTTGTCGAATAAGCCCTGACCCTATCAAATTCACTCATCTCTAGTCTTAATGCACCAGAACCACCACCCTAGGACCATCCAGAAAGGAGTTATGATCTTTGCCTGCAGACGCAAAGCAAGGCGATTTACATTCAGTTCAGATGGCAGGAGGGGAGTGACCCAAAGGGGATAAAGGCTAGCGTATGGCTATGTGGTCCCTCTCTCTGTTATTCATGGTGTCCACTTCGGAAGTGGGGGCCGCATTGAGTAATGTGCTGAGAAGGGACCAAGAAGACAGCTGGCAGCCCATGACGCCAGTGGCCCAGCGCTCTCATGATTTAACATCACCCGGTAATTATCATATAGTCTGCTTATATTTTTTTGTTCTACCACTACCTGTATTTCATATCTGACCATTGTATATGTGTAACCATCATGTACATAGTGTATTGTCTAGTGTGCCCTTAAGGTGATTAAAGGGAATTTGTCACCCTATTTTTTGTATATGATCTTCAGCCACCATCATCAGGGGCTTATCTACAGCATTCTGGAATGCTGTAGATAATCCCCCGATGTAACCTAAAAGATAAGAAAAACGAGTTATATTATACTCTTTCGCTGATTTCGTGATTTCGCTGACGCAATAGTGACGCCAGGCGGGGTGGCGAGGTGTAAGTTCGTCACATTTGTGGTGGCAGCAGAGGGATTCTGCGTGATCTCTCTGGTGTCATCCTTTACAGCATATCTATGTTAACACCACATGCACCCACTTATACAGAACCCAAACCAGACACAGATAATCATGTCTCCCATTTATAGTCTCCTTCTCATTCCCCATGTGCCACAGCAGACAACATAGAATAATTTTTTGCAGTGATACTTGAGATTGACAAGTATGGTAGGAATGGTGAGGGGATTTATAATTTAAAAAAGATGTGGTACATGGAATTTTTCCAAGAGTAACACAGAACAGACCAGGAGCATGAAAGAGGTGTCAGAAGGTTTTGCTTGCACACAGCTATCCTCCAAAAAGGGGAAAACTGTCCCTCGTGCACCAATAAGCAGCCATCCTACTATCTTCTGCTATAAACCAAAGAGATCTGTGTGTCTGGTTGTCTAATAACTATGGTAAGTGTTCAAACGATCCAAAAATTTGGTAAAGCGTGAAAACATCACAGATGATCATAGCCTTAATAGTAATGGGTTAATGTTTTTTTATTTTCTTTCATTAATACAAATTAAGATGGCATCCTCATCTATGATCAGTCCTACTGCATGGGACACTATATTCCCTTTTCTTTTCATCTTTGATATCCATTCTGCAGTTTATCATTTATTTCTCACCTAATTAGTTCTTATAATTGTAAATGCTGAGATGTTATGGAGATAATCAAAGAGCTAATTACCACTCGCTCATTCTTACAATATGATATGACACTAGAAATTGTATTATTACTAAAGTGTACTGCTTGCATTCTCGCTGATGAGCGCAGAGAGGAAGATCTGCAATGTAATTTGGCATCTAACTGTGCATTGTACAAGGACATTTTAACAAAACCAGACATTCATGTTTAAGAGTGTTTGTGCTGGCAGAGAATAGAAAGGAGAAATAGACATTTTACATATCTGAACAAATGCATAATGTACGAAAAAAAGCTAAACAGTGTGTAATTACTAATCACATTTGTGCTCGTATTTTGACCTCCTTATGCCTATTCCTCCCGTCAACCTGTAACAAGGATTTTAAGAATTAACACAGAAAAGAAAATCTGCGGTGACAAGAAATAAGGACTGTACAAGAGAGGAGTAGAGACAAGATGCGACAGGTAACTGCTTATGTTTAAGACACAGACAATAGATGGAAATTGAGATGCCTTGTAACAATTCATTTCACAAGATTTCCTACCCCTGGAATTTAGGTTAATGCCATCATTCAGGCTTAAGATCTGTGTGGCATTGTCATACAGATTGTGTACCTCGTGTAGAAGATACTCAGCTCAGAGCTAATGCAGACAGAATATAAAATAACAAGATGAGTGAGGAAACCTACTATTTCATTCCTCCTAAGTATATGCGGAAGAGACGAGGGCATTTGAAACTTCCACAATGCAATCCACAGAAATACTGTAAGTGAGCAGTTTACAGTTGCCATACTGTATAAACCCTTCACAAAAACGAGAAGCAGAAGTGACAGAAGTAACTACAGAGCAGTGAACGGTAAATGGCATACCAAGCTTCAGGGCTGAGGGAGTGACTTCAATCTCCCCCCGAAGAGGCAGGTGTTGGGACTCTGTTTCAAAATGGTTAGGACTGAGACGATCTGTGACAATGGATGCATCGTCTGTTCTGTTGGATGAATCCTGTTCATCAAACACGGCAATCAGCTGAGAAAAGAACATAGAAATGGTTAAACATGTGCCACCTCCACAGAGCAAGGAGCTCCAGCAAATGACATGCATCAGATCTAGAAATAATATGCAATATATAAGGTGACATAGCTAATAACTTCTCAGCAAGGTTTCACACATGCGATAACTAGCCACTTACAGTAAATTAGTCAGTACACACATCCGATCATTTTTATTTAGCATGTCAATTAAAACAGCAGGTTATCTTGCCAATAGATGTCAATGAAGTAATCTACACATAAGATCGAGAATGCAAGAACTGTTAAAGGCAGCCTGTCATTAGATTAATGCTGCCAGATCCACAGGCAATATGTATAAGAGCCTGGTAGTGCAATTACAGCCAGGTATGTTTTTTCTGAAACACTGCAGCATTTTACAGAAAACATTGAGTGACGAGCCGGCCAAGGACTATAGGTAAAAGCTAACTAATCTGATGACGTCCCCGGGCTGCTTCTCTCTGCCCCAATACAGATGACTAATAGATCTCTCCCTATGTCCACCGATTAGACAGAACTGTCAATCAACTGGAGTAGGTGGAGAGAAGAAGGCCAGAGACCGCACCATCCTAGCCAGGTCCCTCCTTATAGTTACCCGCTGGCTTTTCGAACTATGCTTAGTCTGAAACGACGCAGTGTTTCATGGGAAAACATATACTAACCTGGCTATAATCATGCTTCCGGGCTCTGATTCAAGCCGATTCAGGCACCATGAATCTAGTGACAGGCTCCTTTTAAAATGGTGGAATTACAATAGAATATCCGATTTCACAGTTAGTGAGATTTAGTTAGTGGTGGCCTCTAAGAAGGATTGAAGTAAATTCTTATAAAGCAAATTTACAGTGGATAGAGCGAAGCCAGATGAGTCAAATGTACCCACATCAAATTGAGAAACATTAACTCCTCCCAAAAGTATTATCTTATTTGTTATTTTTCCAAGCAACAGAGATCCGAAACTACTTCTTAGATAAAGAATTTGAATGATCTGATGATTATGTGAGGGTCAGCAGAATACAGACTTCCATTTATGTATCCTGAGCACGGAACAGGAGAAACAGATGGTAATATCCTGTGTCAACTTGTAGGGAATTGCTAGGAATGTGAATTTCCCTAATATCCCCTGACCAGTTGGACTATACATAAAGTTCTCACAGTTATTTATGCAATTTTCTAAAATTGTAACATAGACGAAAATACACTTGAAATTATCAAGGTGTTTTCACACTTAAAACTAGAAAGCAGAAGGCATTGACTAACCCAATAAACTTGTTTATATGCAGAACATACTGAATTAATGCACACATTCAGCCTAAAGTCAATTGATGGTGTTTTCCTATTGAGTCCCTTTTGTTGCATAAGATCTAGATGCTGTTTGCCATACAAGTGTGTTCAGTGGAAATCTTCCATGATCACTAAGACCGAAGAGCCTGATACCTATTGTTGACAAGTAAATGCCAGTCATGAGTAGTCAATACTATATAATACTGTAGGCCCTTCTCTCCAGTATCTGTACAATAAGGTGGAGCTAAAACCAATTCGATGGCCATGCCACTTACTGCCCCATCACTGGAGAAGTCTTTTGCTGCATTCTACTAGCCAGTACGAGCAGCTACTTACAAGAGGACAGCATGGGGGGGCTGCAACATTATTATTATTATTACATATATACAGCGGTATCATATTTCACAGCACTTTACAGATATTGTCACTGTTATCCCCATTGGGGCTCACAACCTAAATTTCCTATCAGTATATCTTTGGAGTGTGGGAGGAAACTCACCAAACATGTGGAGAACATACAAACTTCTTGCAGATGTTGTGCTTGGTTGGAATTGAACCCAAGACCCCAGAGCTTTAAAGCACCAGTGCTAACCACTGAGCCACTATACTGCCAAATAAGTATTTTATTTAATGCGCAGCACAAAAAGAAATCCTGTTGGTTCAATGTATTTTTAATAAGAAAGCTTCTTGTCCATGCAAATTAAAACTGTGCAAAAAGTCTTCCTGCATAAGAAATAAACATTCTTAACAAGTAAAATGTGCCTGTACTAATTAAAGACGAAAACCTATGATCACAGCTTCGACCCGAGATCACAGCACAATAGTAATGTTGCAAATAATGGATTATTCCGGCTGTCACACATACACAGCTAATAATAATCTATGACAGCAGTATAAAATGGATGATTTAAAGAATGCAACAACAAATAAACTAGAAACAACAGAGATTTTACAATGGAAATAGTTCTCTGTGAACAGCTGTAGGAACAATAGAAAACGTAATTAATGCCTAACTCACTGAAAACTAAAAAGAAATTGGCACTTCGGTTAACTCTAACTATTCCATTCCACTCATGGTCCAAGGAAGTCAAGACAGAGTGTTACCGAGGGTCACTAGTGATTACTTTTTGTATAATTGGATGGAAACTGAAAATAAAGTTAATTATAGTTTGTTTAAAACTTTTTACATATTTGTAGAATACACTTTTTTCTATTTAGGGAGGATCCCCACCACTCTTACCAGTAAATGTGACTAAAGCATTGCCATATCTGCAATAGTTAAGGAAAAGTTTTATTTTTCTAAAGTTTCATTTTCTCAAAAGTGCCAAACAGCTTGATAAACTAAAACTGTGTTTTCTTTCTGTATATGTGAATGTGCAGCAAAGCTTGATGCTTTACACAATATACAGTCAGCCCTGGGTATAACCATGCTGTTGATCACCCTTTGCTTTTTATAAGGGCCTCAGATATGGACTAGGATTTCATTAAAAGCTGACAATTACCGGTATAAGAGTTGTTCCATAAATAACACTGATCAACTATCCATATGATAGACGATAAATTTAAGATCACTGGATGTCGAGCTACCCAGACTCCCCCCAAAGCCGATAATGGGGTGCTAAACTAATTTTTGTGAATGGAGTGGAAGTGTCATGGGTGTATCGCCACAAGGATCGTCGCGATTACACACTCTGACTTCTCACAGCTGAGTTGCTGTTTCTTTGTGTTTGGTAATGAGGGAGTTAATTTTACCTAGCTCTTTGCTAAGACTAGGTCCAGCCTCGCCCGGCTGCTTTTGATTATGTTCTAATTAGATTCCTTCATATACCTGCCAGTCTGCTTGTTAGATGCCGGTGAAAGCATTCATGTAGTCTAGCAGACTGGATCGGTTCTGAGAATACTTAAGCTAAGAGCTCCTTAGTTGTTTTTACTCTTATATGCTTATAGTTTATCTCTGAGACCTTAGGTGTTCCTACTGTGTGTGAGTGTTGTATGTAAGACTTTATTTACTTTATTTCTTGTCTTTCTTGTATGTCTTTCTGTTCATTAACCGTTACCTGTTCATTCCCTTTGGTGGTAATCAGGGTCCTTCTTAGGACTAGATTACAGTTGGCAGGGATTGATAGGAGACAGGGTTTACGCTGGTGGCCTGGACCTCTGTACCTTTAACAGTACCTCCAGGTAGAGGGATTAGTTAGGACCCCAGTTTAGGGTCAGCATAGACCCCGGTCACCCTCTAGCCGGAGACAGCGTATAACGGATTCCGTATTGACCCACTGGACATTCTGTCAGGTAATTCTATGTTATCATATATCTATGGCATGTTATATAGTATGTTGCCCTTTTGATATAGATTACTGACATCACATATATATATATCTGCTATACAGCGTGACATTTTCACCGGCCCATACTAAAGATTCTCCCCAGCTGTCATGGATCCAGTAGCCCAGCTGGCCCGGCAGTTGCAGGGGTTGTCCATGGAGTTTGCAGACATTAAGTCCAAGGTTTTGTCCCCCCCGGAGCAAACCAGATCTGAACCTAAGGTTGCTCTTCCGGACAGGTTCACTGGTGGGCGGGACAAATTTTTTACTTTCCGGGAGGCATGTAAATTGTACTTTCGGCTGCGGCCTCGGTCATCTGGGAGTGAAGAGCAGAGGGTGGGAATTGTTATCTCGCTCTTACAAGGGGACCCTCAATCTTGGGCGTTCTCTATTCCTCCAGGACTCCCCAGATCTCCAGTCAGTGGATCGATTTTTTACTGCCCTGGGTCTGGTATATGATGATCCGGATCGAGTCTCCCTTGCTGAAACAAAGTTACGTAAAATACGGCAAGGAAATCGTCCAGCGGAGGAATATTCTTCTGAGTTCCGTAGATGGGCCACAGATACTCAGTGGAATGACCCAGCTCTTAGGAGCCAGTTTTGTCAAGGGTTGTCTGACAAATTAAAAGATGTGTTGGCTCAGTATGATTCTCCTCCATCACTGGAGGCTGCTATGGCCCTCGCTATTCGCATGGATAGACGAATTCGGGGAAGACGCGAGGTAACTCCGCCTCCCGTGATGACTCCACCTACTACTAAAGTCCCTTATACTGAGGTTCCCCTGGTCTGTTCTGAGGAACCCATGCAGTTGGGAGGGACATCTTTTTGTAGGAGGGAACCGGCGGTGCACCGCAAGACTAGAAGGTGTTTCTTTTGCGGGAGAGAGGGACATTTTGTTGGGGGGTGTCCATCCCGGGCCTCTTTGAGCAAAGGAGTTAACCTGGGAGTGTGTATTTCGTCCCCAAATCCCTCTCAGTTTCTCGTGCCTGCGGAGGTGGTGATTGGTACTAGAACTGAGAGGATTTCTGTTTTTCTTGATAGTGGGTCCGGGGCTAATCTGGTGGACGCTCGGTTTGCCCAGGTGCATGGTATGCAACTGAGTGTATTGGCCAAACCGGTCCCTATAGTCTCTATTGATTCTAGACCTCTCGGTCAAGGTAGCTTGGTACAAGCTGTTCATAACATAGATCTTCGAGTAGGGGCAAGACATAAAGAGCAATTGTCTTGTTATGTGTTGGAGGGTCTACCTACTCCTATTGTGTTGGGACTTCCTTGGTTGGCTAAACATAACCCAGTGATTGATTGGCAATCCGGAAAGATAAGCCAGTGGGGTGAATTTTGCAGGAATAACTGCATGAGCACGGTCATCGGTGCGGTTGTGCCTAGGACTTTGTCTCCTTTTCTGGAGGACTTTGGGGAGATGTTCTCAGAGGAGGGGTGTAAAGAGTTACCTCCTCATCGCGCATATGACTGCTCAATAAAGTTGCTTCCTGATGCCTTATCTCGTACTTTCCCAGGGGCCGGGAAGACGGATGATCCGGTTCCTATTCCTCAGGAGGGAGTTGTAGTGTCAGCTGTATGCTCTGAGCTTGAGGGGGAGGTATTGGGGGCTCAGGGGGACGCCCCTGTGGGACTTTCAGGGAGACTGATAGTTCCAGATCGGTTAAGACTGAAGGTTACGGGGAACCGTTACAAACGGATGGCTGATAGGGGGAGAGTTTCTGGTCTAGATCTGAAGGTGAACGATCTAGTTTGGTTGTCTACCAGGAATATAAAACTTAAAGTTTCCTCCTGGAGGTTGGGTCCCAGATTCATCGGGCCGTACAGGATCAGTTCCATAATTAATCCTGTGGCATTTCGTCTGGACCTCCCTCCTACGTTTAAAATTCATAATGTGTTTCACAAGTCATTACTTAAAAAGTATGTGGCACCAGTCATACCGTCACCTCTACCTCCGCCTTCAGTGGTGGTCAATGATAACGTGGAATTTCATGGGTCGAAAATCATTGACTCACGTCTCAGTCGCCGATCCCTTCAGTACTTGGTTCATTGGAGGGGGTATGGTCCTGTGGAGAGGACGTGGGTCCCTGCGTCTGATGTTAACGCAGATCGATTGGTTCGGACCTTTCACACAACTCACCCGGGCAGACCTGGCCCTGAGGGTCCGGAGTCCCCTCGTAGAGGGGGGGGGTACTGTCATGGGTGTATCGCCACAAGGATCGTCGCGATTACACACTCTGACTTCTCACAGCTGAGTTGCTGTTTCTTTGTGTTTGGTAATGAGGGAGTTAATTTTACCTAGCTCTTTGCTAAGACTAGGTCCAGCCTCGCCCGGCTGCTTTTGATTATGTTCTAATTAGATTCCTTCATATACCTGCCAGTCTGCTTGTTAGATGCCGGTGAAAGCATTCATGTAGTCTAGCAGACTGGATCGGTTCTGAGAATACTTAAGCTAAGAGCTCCTTAGTTGTTTTTACTCTTATAGCTTATAGTTTATCTCTGAGACCTTAGGTGTTCCTACTGTGTGTGAGTGTTGTATGTAAGACTTTATTTACTTTATTTCTTGTCTTTCTTGTATGTCTTTCTGTTCATTAACCGTTACCTGTTCATTCCCTTTGGTGGTAATCAGGGTCCTTCTTAGGACTAGATTACAGTTGGCAGGGATTGATAGGAGACAGGGTTTACGCTGGTGGCCTGGACCTCTGTACCTTTAACAGTACCTCCAGGTAGAGGGATTAGTTAGGACCCCAGTTTAGGGTCAGCATAGACCCGGTCACCCTCTAGCCGGAGACAGCGTATAACGGATTCCGTATTGACCCACTGGACATTCTGTCAGGTAATTCTATGTTATCATATATCTATGCGCATGTTATATAGTATGTTGCCCTTTTGATATAGATTACTGACATCACATATATATATATCTGCTATACAGCGTGACAGGAAGTGAGCATGTGCGAACACTGCTTTTCTTCACTATGAATAAGAGAGGTGGTCAGACATGCATACTACAGCTCCATTCACAAAGGGACTTTGGGCCCCTTTTCATGTGATCAATAGGGGCCTTATCAGCTGGATCATACACTTATAAACCATTCTGTGAATAAATAATATACGGTATGTTTATGGGATAACCCCTTCAAGGTCTGTAATGCCTCAATTACAGTGCAGAGGAGGCCATACATGTGCAGTCACCCTTTTTGATACCTACTTAAGGATATGAAAAGCGTAGCAAACTAGTATTATGGCCAAATGTTTTCATGTATCACCTTTCAGGATAGACTGCAAAATGTTCGAAAGAGAGACCCAGGCGAGGCAGCAAGAGCACCCATAAGCAGCATGGGCCAGAGAGTTAACGCAACTTGCGACCTGCACAGTTTGATGCACATTTTGATGTATTTGTTGTTGAGAAGAAACTTAATTTCCCCCCCAAGAAAAAAAACATTGCACCCTTCAAGAATAATTTGACAGCACTACACTAGAACACTCAAGTATATAAGTTATAGTGCGAAAAAACTTTAAGACAAAATCAATACAAAAACAACCACCTTAAGGGTATGCCACACTAAACAATATCGCTAACGGGATCGCTAAAAAAAGTCACTATTTAGCGATCCTGTTAGCGATGTTGTTCAGTGCGGCAGCTTCCAGCGACGAGCTTCCTGCTGTGATCTCGCTCGTCGCTGGAATCGTTCCGGACCCTATTTTCTCGTCGGCGCTCCCGCTGGGTAAGTATCTAATCGCTGTGTGGCACCTTTTCTTAGCGATTTAGTGGTACTTTTGTACCGCTAAAGTCATTAAGAAGATCGCTAACGGCGATAGCGTCGTTAACTATATCGCTAAATGTGGCCGCATTTAGCGATATAGAAACAATCCCGCTAGCGATCGCATTAGTATGCGTCGTTATCGTGATCGCTAGCGGGATTGTTTAGTGTGGCAGTACCTTTAGTTGCTTCTCAATTAGAAGTCCTTGTTGAGTGTATTCTCAGTGGTAAAGTGAGAGCACAGCAACAGGGAATGTTCTGATTTGTTTATTTGCTCAGTGGATTTTCCCGTTAAACTTGACCCGAACAAAACCAGGCACAGGACTGGACAGCTGAAGATAAGATAACCACCGTCTTTTCACAGGTTATTAAACCTCAGGTTTCTCCTAACGTGTCATCAGTTGTAAAACTGACCAACTCATTACATGAGATTAGATCATAATGTGTCTCCAGACCCCAGCAAATGTTAGGAAACACTCAGGTCCATGTGATTGCGCTGATACAAATCTTTAGTGACAGGATTGCATAGAGCAGATTTAACTTCAATTTGATCCTGAAGCACAATATCTTACTGTCTAGAAAAGCCTAATTAGTTATTTTCTCGAATAGGTGCCAGGCCGTTATTGTTCATCTGAGCAGTTCACCACTTGTAATTAAAATGAGCTTTATGGCTAATGGAGAGCGCAAGATAAAGCACTCAACACACGAGGACACTCAATCATAAAACTATTTATTGCTGGCTTTATGGATTTAGGTTTTTTGCCTAGCCACAAATTATTTAAAAATAAAATATTTTCTGCATATAGAAATAATGGAATAACTCTGATTATAACTAATTTGTAAATGTGTATAAAAGTCTAACTAATAATAATAACTAATAGGAGTTAACAGAGTATTTTAGCAGTATAGTTACTATAAGCACAGTAGTGGCAATGCAAAGCCATATTTAAATCTTGCAATGCACTAGAAATTGTGCAAACCAATATGTAGAACCCAGTCTAGAGATCGTGGCCATAACCTTTTCCTATCGGACAGGAACCCTGTGAACTGCCTCCTACCAGTCAGCATCTGCAGCTCTTCTATTGATTAGTCGGCTGGGTGTGATGTCACTTGTGTCACCAATGACGTAGAGCCAGGTTAGGCTGCTTTCACATTTGTGTCTGTTTGCGCAGTGTCTCATCCGCAGCAATCCTTATGCATCATGTTTCCCTATCTTTAACATGGTGTACACAGGAGCATGTGTTTGCATCAGTTCGCATACCTCAGCGTACACATGCGTTGTTTTTCGTTGTGCGGCGTGTTCCGGTGAACGCAACATGTTGGATTTTGTGAAGCGGCAAAAATCCAGCAAAATTGTGCAACCATGCGCATGAAGATGAAGTGCTAGTTTCATACTAGCGTATGGCTGCGGAGGGCTGCGGACTTCCTCAGTGAAGTTCCCCCCACCGCCTCACCTCCTCCGGTCAGCTCCGCCTATATCTGCAAGCGACGTGCATGCGGCCTGAGTACCTATATTTAACATTAGGTACGCAGGCCATGCAGATGTATGTGGATGCCGCCGCATGAGTCGTTTTGACGGTGTGGCGACCGCAACAAAATGCATCATGTTGTATTCGCCGCAGGTCGCCGCACTGTCAAAACGACGCATGCAGCGGCATCCGCATACATCTGCACATCCTGCGTACCTAATGTTAAATATAGGTACTCAGGCCGCATGCAGACATAAGCGGAGCAGACCGGAGGAGGTGTGGTGGTTGGCGGAGCTTCATGGAGGAAGTCCACAGCCCTCCGCAGAGCAGCCATATGCTAGTGTGAAACTAGCCTTACTGTCTATGTAAACACATGCGTATGCAAGAACATGAGTTCGTACATGCGTTCTATACACGTGTTTTTTTTATGAGGTGGTCCAGGAAGTGACTCATCCACCTGATAATTGATAGCTCTATAAAAGGAAGTGTGGACACTGTAAGGCCATAACTCTCTGGAAGCTGGCTGATACCACAACACTGGCTATGTAAGTATAGAACCTTAGAAAATGTCTGTCTCGCTCACTGCTTTTTATATTTTTTACTAATTTTTTTATCTGTTTACTTTTAGATGTGTTGACTGGCCTGGTACAGTGGTAGGCTCCTGGTGCAGCGTTTTCTCCATTTACTCTCCTGGTGCTGCTTTCTGTTGTGGTGAGGACAATACTGTCTATGTAAGTATAGAAGCTTTGGAAATATCTGTCTCTCTGAATGCTTTTTCTGTTCCTTGTAGACTGGACGATTCTCTTTGGCGCAGTGGGTGTCTCCCAATGCAGCGGTTTTCTCGTGGTCGTCTCCTGGTGCTGTGGTTGGCTCCTGTTGCTGCCGTCTGTCCCTTGCCTGTGCTGACTGCTGTGGTGTTGGACTACTGCCTGTAATGTAAGTATTGTAGTCCTCCTTTTTTTTTTTTTTGGTCTACATTGCTTTTGGATCTTTACAAGTTTAATTTTTCTTCTGTTCTTTTCTGTAGTGTTTCACTAGACTGCTGCCTGCTATTCAAAATTAGCTCAAGTGAAGAACAGACTTCTTCCCGGGGTGGAACGGACAAAGATTATGTAATCACATTAGTTATATGATTGGTATGTATGGACTGGCAATACTCGACAAGTGTTAAATCATGTAATTTCTTTACAGGTACCTGCCAGTGATGAAGAGCAGGAGCAGTCCAGTGGAGAGGATTCTTCCCAGGGTCGTCGGGCACATGTGTCTCAGCAGGAAAGACGGGGTGTAAGTTTTCCTTTCATCAGAGTTGTAATACAATTTTTTTTCAGTTTTACTTAAAATTATTTTTTTCTATTTTATCTATAGGTTTCACAACGGGAAGAATCCACAGTTGATATAGACAACGAACAACTAATCCACATTGTGCAAGAGCAAGTATCGTTGTGGGACACCCATGACCGTCAGCACTCCGTCAATGTGGTGATTCGACGGCTCTGGGAAGAAGTGGCAACATCGCTGCTGCCTGGTTGGGACCGTGCCCCGCCACGTGCCAGAACAGATTTTGGTAAGTATTGCAATGTGGTCTGAAACGGCAGTGAACCTGTGAATTATTATTTATTTTTTCCCCTTCACAGTGAAGCGAATCAAAATCCGTTGGCCCTCAATGAAGGAAAGCTTCAACACGGACATGAGAGAGGAGGTTCGGGCTCGAAGTGGTGCTGCTGCAAGGTTCCGGAAATACAAGTACCACCAAGACTTTGCCTTTCTGAGGCCTGCGCTCGCTCAGCGAACGTAAGAATGTATATATATATATATATATATATATATATATATATATATATATATATATATATATATATACACACACACACATACAGTACAGACCAAAAGTTTGGACACACCTTCTCATTTAAAGATTTTTCTGTATTTTCATGACTATGAAAATTGTACTTTCACACTGAAGGCATCAAAACTATACATTAACACATGTGGAATTATATACTTAACAAAAAAGTGTGAAACAACTGAAAATATCTCTTATTTCTAGGTTCTTCAAAGTAGCCACCTTTTGCTTTGATGACTGTTTTGCACACTCTTGGCATTCTCTTGATGAGCTTCAAGAGGTAGTCACCAAAAATGGTCTTCCAACAATCTTGAAGGAGTTCCCAGACATGCTTAGCACTTGTTGGCCCTTTTGCCTTCACTCTGCGGTCCAGCTCACCCCAAACCATCTCGATTGGGTACAGGTCTGGTGACTGTGGAGGCCAGGTCATCTGGCGTAGCACCCCATCACTCTCCTTGGTCAAATAGCCCTTACACAGCCTGGAGGTGTGTTTGGGGTCATTGTCCTGTTGAAAAATAAATGATGGTCCAACTAAACGCAAACCGGATGGAACAGCATGCCATTGCAAGATGCTGTGGTAGCCATGCTGGTTCAGTATGCCTTCAATTTTGAATAAATCCCCAACAGTGTCACCAGCAAAGCACCCCCACACCATCACACCTCCTTCTCCATGCTTCACGGTGGGAACCAGACATGTAGAGTCCATCCGTTCACCTTTTCTGTGTGCAAAGCAGTAATCAAAGCAAAAGGTGGCTACTTTGAAGAACCTAGAATATAAGACATATTTTCAGTTGTTTCATACTTTTTTGTAAAGTGTAATGTATAATTCCACATGTGTTAATTCATAGTTTTGATGCCTTCAGTGTAATTCTACAATTTTCATAGTCATCAAAATACAGAAAAATATTTGAATAAGAAGGTGTGTCCAAACTTTTGGTCTGTACTGTATATATATTTTTTTCATTGTTAATGTTTAATTTTTTTTCACACACAGAACCAGGAGCAGCACAACACAACCTTGATTTCTGCACTAATAGTTTTCTCTTTTCCACATAGAACCTGGTTCAGCACCACACAACCCGGATCATCCTCGGTTGAAGCAGCCCCTCATCTACCAGCTACTGAACAGACACAGTCCCAGTCATCCACCAGCGATGGAGCAACCTTGCAGGCTTCACAGGCTGAGGAAGGGGCAGCCGGTCCATCAGGTTTTCCTCTCTCCCAGCCCTCTGCCTCTGCTTTTGCTGGGTCTTCTCGTCAGCGGCAAAGGGCCTGGAAGAGGTCAGGCATGCCCGAGTTTCTGAAATTAAGCTCGGTCTTCCAGGATGGGGTAAGGTTGATTGCTGACAGAGTGAAGATTGGGTTCAAGGAAGTCAACAAGCGCCTTGACCGCCTGGAAGCCGACCTTAATAGACTGGTGCAACATTTTTTTTCTGCAATTGAGCAGAGCGTGTCAGAAAACCTTACGCCTCAACTCCAGCTGAACGTCATGCAGGCCTGCCAGGTTGCTTAAAAGCCACGCATTACAGCAACAGCTGCAGTCCCAGCAGCAGTCACAATCCTACAATAAACAGGCCAGAGGTGTAAGGTTCTGTGTATCTGTTTCTGAAACTCAGTTTGTTCGTCTGCCATTTTGCTTTCTGTTTTGCTGCAGCTATCTTGCCCTCAGTCAAAATGGAGTTTTCCAGCTTGCATGTTCCCGCCCTGATTCTCTCCGTTTGCTTCTTAAACAGCCACAGCTGAGTAATCAGTGCTTCAGAATCTAGCCTGCAGTGAACCTGTGTTCTGACTCCTGAAGCCTTGGACCTTGTACTCCAGCCATTCCTACTGAGGAACTCTGAAGCACTTGTGGACTCTGAACTCTGCTCTTGAGAGCCTCACGTTTGCATGGACTTGCGGTAACAGAGAAGATCTGAATCTGTTGTGGAGAGTTATTGCTGAGCTTAGATTACTCTGGCCTGCTGTGTCTCCTGCTTCTGTGTTTGCAACCTGTGTGTTTATTTTTGCCAATTTGTATGAAGCAATACAAGACTTTCTTTATCAACCTGTGTCTCAAGTATTTTCATCGCACCCAAGCACAAGACGCTATATGAACTGTACCACATACATTACAAGATTCTGAAGCCAAACGTTAGTGTCTGCTGGGTCTGGAAAGGCTTGTCTGCTGTACTGTGGATATCGGATGTCCGGTTGTACTTTCTGTGATGACAGTGGTTGTGACTTCTCACAACCATTCCAGGTGAGCAATTCCCTTAAGTTTTTTTTTCTGCAGTGTTATCACAGGTAAACACTATTGTTTTTTTTTTTTTTCTCTTCTCTTTTTGTCTGCTGAAACTCTGGATATCAGATGTCTGGTTGAAAGCTTTCTGTGATGATAGTGGTTGTGACTTCTCACAACCATTCCAGGTGAGCAGTTCCCTTAAAGTTTTTTCTTTCTTCAGTGTTGCCACAGGTGAACACTATTGTTTTTTTTTTTTCTCTCCTCTTCTTCCAGTATCCTGTCTTAAAAGATCTGGAAAATGGAGGCTCGCATAAAGGAACTTTGCGGAGTGACTGATAATATCCTTGCAGATTTGCAGAATATAAAGACCCGTCTTACAAATCTTCAGGACCTAAATAATCACAATTTGCAAGTGGTTGGACAGACTACCCAGGATTTGCGAGCCAGGATTGAGGTTCTGGAGGGGCGAGTCCAGGCTCCTGCCGTGGCCCCGAGTTCTGGGATTCCCAAGTTGCCCCTTTTCGTTTTGGTGGTGAACGTGAAAAATTCAGGGGATTTGTTAATCAATGCAATCTTTTTTTTTCTGCACATGCTTCACAATTTCCTACTGAACGATCTAAGGTGCTTACTATAATTATGTTGCTTACCAACAAGGCTTTGATATGGGCAAACCCTCTGATTGAGACTGAGGATGATTGTTTGAATCACCTTGATGATTTTATTTCAGCCATGGGGCAGGTGTTTGATGACCCCAATCGAGGTGCAACAGCTGAAGCAGCCATGTTAGCTTTGCGCCAAGGTAAGCACTCGGTAGCTGAATATGCCTTGGATTTCAGGAGATGGGCCCTTGATACCACCTGGGACAATTCCGCCAAAAAATCTATTTTTCGAAAGGGGTTATCCCCACTGATTAAGGATGAACTTGCTCGTGCCGACCCTCCCACTGCGTTAGGTGACTTTATTAACTACTGCATCCGTATTGATACTCGTTTAACTGAACGCAGGCAAGAGAGATGGTTCGAAAGCAATCGTACTAACCTTTTCCTACCTTCCTCTCCAGCTAAGGAACCTTTGAATAGGATTACACGGGAACCTGAACCTGAACCCATGCAGGTAGACTCTTTACTACGACGGGTTAGTGATGCACGCAAGGAACATCGTTTTAAGGAGAATCTATGTTTTTATTGTGGTAAGTCAGGGCACTTTATTATTAACTGTCCCAGCCGTTCTCGCAAGACTACTGCAGCACTCATTCATTGTGAGTGTTGCGAGAGGGGATCTGTCAGGTCCGAGCCTCAGGCTCCAGAGAGAGCTGCAGCAACAGATCTTGATTTCTCGGACTTAAACTCCGTTACCTCTGAGGACGTTGACTGTGTAAATGCTGCCATCTTTCAAGTTTCCTCAGCGGTTGTCCCAGCTGAGTTGTAAGAAAAACAATTCTCACTGTTTTCTTTCCATCAAACTCTGGGTTGACTCAGCCTGGGTGTCTAGCTCTGCTATGATCGACTCAGGTGCAAGTGGAAATTTTATGGATGTCTCCTTTGCTCTAAAACAGGGAATACGTTCAGTGAAGAAGGCTGCTCCAGTACAGATGGAAACTGTGGATGGCTCCCTGCTGACCTCTGGACCAGTGGATCAGGAAACAGAGCCTTTAAAGGTTCTTATGGGTAAAGATCATCAAGAGAAACTGTCCTTTATGCTTATCTCTTCTCCTCACTTTCCCATTATTCTAGGGCTACCATGGCTGCAGGCTCAGAATCCTACCATTAACTGGGAGACCAAGGAATTACACTTTCCAGAGAAACAGATGAGTCCAAAAATTTCAGCTTGCTCTGTTCCTAAAGGAACCATGTCAGTCCCTGAACTACCAGCTGTATACCAGGACTATGTGGATTTATGTGACAAGAAGAACGCTGACCAGCTTCCTCCTCACCGTCCATATGATTGTCCAATTGAATTATTGCCTGGAGCAGAGATACCTTTTGGTAAGATCTACCCCCTGGCGGGGCCCGAGCTGAAGGCTTTAAAAGAGTACATAGACGAAAATCTAGCCAAGGGCTTCATACGCCCCTCTTCATCTCCTGCAGGGGCACCCATATTCTTTGTAAAGAAGAAAGATGGATCCCTGAGACCATGCGTAGACTATAGGGAACTCAATAAGGTTACTATTAGAAACCGTTATCCATTGCCTTTAATCCCTGAGTTATTGGAGAGAGTGCGACATGCCAAAATTTTTTCTAAACTAGATCTTCGTGGGGCCTATAACTTAGTCCGTATTAGACCTGGGGATGAATGGAAGACTGCATTCAGGTCACGCTATGGACACTTTGAATATCTGGTTATGCCTTTTGGTCTGAGTACCGTCCCAGCCACTTTCCAACACTTGTGAATGACATCTTCAGGGATCTCCTAGATACATTCGTGGTAATTTATTTGGATGATATTTTAATTTTTTCTAACTCCACAGAGGAACATCATGGACATGTGAGAATGGTCTTGGAACGTCTAAGACAAAATCATCTTTACATCAAGCTTGAAAAGTGTGAATTCCATAAAACCGAAATTCAATTTCTGGGGTATGTACTGTCTACACAAGGAATTAGTATGGATGGAAGTAAAACCCAAGCCATCAATGATTGGCCAAGTCCTAGAAATGTGAAGGAGGTACAGCGCTTCATCGGGTTTGCAAACTTCTATAGACGTTTCATTAGAAATTTCTCTGAGGTAGTGTCACCTATCACCCAACTTACCCGAAAGAGTCTAAGTTCTCCTGGACTCCCCAAGCCCAGGAAGCATTTTCCCGTCTAAAAGATAAATTTACCACTGCACCTATCCTAGTACATCCCAACCCAGAGCTTGCCTTCATAATAGAGGTGGATGCTTCAGACTGTGCCGTGGGAGCTATACTCTCTCAGAGAACAGGTGAGAAGAATGTCTTGCATCCCTGTGCCTTCTTTTCCCAGCAGTTGTCTTCGGCTGAGAAGAACTACGATGTGGGCAATAGAGAGTTGTTGGCCATTATTGCCGCCTTCAAAGAATGGAGACACCTTCTTCAAGGAGCTGCACAGCAAATAGTCGTTCTGACAGATCATCGTAATCTTGAGTTCATCAGGTCGGCTAAGTGCCTGACTCCTCGCCAGGCTCGCTGGAATCTTTTCTTAAACCAATTTAATTTTATTATTTCTTATAGACCAGGATCGCGCAATGGAAAGGCTGATGCACTCTCTAGGATTTAAACTCAGCAGAGACACGTCCAATTACTCCTCCTAAGACTATTCTTCCTGACTCTAGATTCCTAGGAGTGATTCATCATCAAGACCTAATTAAAGACATCAAGGAAGCATACCATGCGGATTCTTTTTGGCTCAACCCCCAAGGGACGTAAGTCTTGTCTTTAAGAATGGTGTGTGGATTCTGGGACAACGTCTGTATATACCTGAAACAGTCAGATTGAGAGTATTGCAACTCATTCACGATTCCAAAATAGCCGGGCATAGAGGAATTCTAAAGACACAGGAATTTCTTTCTCGTTTCTTTTGGTGGCCCACTTGTAGGAAGGATGTTTTGGACTATGTCACTTCGTGTGAGGTTTGTGCAAGATGCAAGACACCTCGCTCTTCACCAACTGGTCTGTTACAGCCTCTTCCCACCCCGTCCCGCCCGTGGGGATCCATTTCTATGGACTTCATTGTGGAATTACCAACCTCTCAAGGGAAGAACACTATTCTAGTGGTGGTTGACCGTTTAACAAAGGCAGCTCATTTTATCCCTTGTGTCGGCTTACCCACTGCAAAACAGACATCAGATTTGATGATTAAAGATGTGTTTCGTTTACATGGAGTACCGGATGAGGTTATTTCGGATCGAGGGGTGCAATTCACTTCTAGGTTTTGGCAAAATTTCTGTGCAGCATTGGACATTAAAGTAAACCTTTCTTCTGCTTTTCATCCCCAGACTAATGGACAAACCGAACGAACCAATCAAACCCTGGAGCAGTATCTCCGCTGCTTTATCTGCCACCTACAGGATGATTGGGTGGATTCTACTTCCATTGGCTGAGTTCTCTTACAACAACTCTCAGAGTGCCTCCACTAAACAGTCTCCTTTTTACTCTAATCTAGGTTATCATCCTAACATTCTACCACGATTTCCCATAGAGACGCCTTTGCCAGCAGTGGCTGAAAGAGTCACGACTTTGCAGAAGAATATGGATCTTCTAAAGGAGAATCTGGAATCGGCTCAGGAAAGGTACAAGAAGGCAGCAGATAAATTTCGTAAACCTGCACCAGCTTTTAAGGTAGGAGACCTGGTCTGGCTGTCAATCAGAAATCTTAAATTAAGGATTCCATCGTCTAAGTTGGGACATAAGTACATTGGACCCTATAAAATCAGTAAGATTATAAGTGCCGTTGCTTGTCGTCTTCAATTGCCCAGAACTATGAGAATTCACCCTGTCTTTCATGTATCCCTACTAAAGGCTGCGACACCCAATACGTTTCCTGGACGTTCTTCTCCTTGCCCTGACCCAGTGCTAGTCGATGGTCAGGAAGAATTTGTGGTGGAAAGGATTTTAGATTCCAGGTTGTATAGAAATCAGTTACAATATCTGATTAAATGGCAGGGCTACCCAGTGGAGGACAACTCATGGGAGCCAGTCAATAACGTTAATGCTCCTCGCTTGCTCCGTCAGTTTCATCAGAGGTACCCACACAAGCCTGGTCTGAGGTCATCCGGAGGTTGTCCCTAAGGGGGGAGTAATGTAAGGTTCTGTGTATCTGTTTCTGAAACTCAGTTTGTTCGTCTGCCATTTTGCTTTCTGTTTTGCTGCAGCTATCTTGCCCTCAGTCAAAATGGAGTTTTCCAGCTTGCATGTTCCCGCCCTGATTCTCTCCGTTTGCTTCTTAAACAGCCACAGCTGAGTAATCAGTGCTTCAGAATCTAGCCTGCAGTGAACCTGTGTTCTGACTCCTGAAGCCTTGGACCTTGTACTCCAGCCATTCCTACTGAGGAACTCTGAAGCACTTGTGGACTCTGAACTCTGCTCTTGAGAGCCTCACGTTTGCATGGACTTGCGGTAACAGAGAAGATCTGAATCTGTTGTGGAGAGTTATTGCTGAGCTTAGATTACTCTGGCCTGCTGTGTCTCCTGCTTCTGTGTTTGCAACCTGTGTGTTTATTTTTGCCAATTTGTATGAAGCAATACAAGACTTTCTTTATCAACCTGTGTCTCAAGTATTTTCATCGCACCCAAGCACAAGACGCTATATGAACTGTACCACATACATTACAAGAGGATACTACCAGCAGCCAATCTTCTATCCAGCTCCCACAGCACCAAACTATCCACCACCACCACCGCCTCCAGTTCACCGAGCGACAACGCTGCCAAGTGTATCAACCATGCAGTCGGCAGCATCCACTATGCTCCAGAGTCCAGCACCCATGCAGCCAGCAGTATCCACAATGCTGCCCAGTCCACCACCCCTGCCCATTCCAGCAACCCTGCCCATTCCAGCAGCCATGCCCACTACAGCACCCCTGCCCATTCCAGCAACCCTGCCCACTACAGCACCCCTGCAGCCAGCAGTATCCACAATGCGGCCCAGTCCAGCACCATGACAGATGACTGCTACAGAGCCCAGCACTCCCACTCGGCCAAGAAAAGCAAGGTAAAAAAAAAAAAGAATCTTGCCTCAGGACCAAAAACCAGAAGCCAAAAAAATCTGCCCACCTTGAACCCACCACCTCCACCTCACCTACCAATTTGTCACTACCTTCCCTTGTGTCTCTTTCTGTTACTTCCAGTTAGTCCATCGATTCCCATGATTCCACTTTGTCATCTATCCCCAATGTCTCCACTGTCATCCCTGATCCAATCCTTCAATTTGTTGCCCCTTCCCCTGTAGACCCTTCCCCTGTAACCTCTTCCTCATCAACTACCACCCAATCCTCACATCTCCACACCCCCAAGGTCCTCCCCATTTCACCCTCACATAAACCCCGAAGAAAAAACAAAATCACCCCAACCTTAACCTTTTTTTAAAAAAACTAAAAGTTGTATTTTGTTAGCACTATATCTTGTTTTTTTTTTTATCTTTTTGCACCGCCGCCGACACAAACAATTTATTTTCGAGGGAAGGTACGACACCAACACACTTTATTTTAGAGGTAAGGTAGCTTATATTTAACTCAAACATTATGGGTAAATTACATTACATGTACATGGTAACATCACAGGTACATTTAAACATAACAGGTACAAAACATAACAGGTACATTAGCGGCTTAATTCATTTTGTCTTGCCATGCCACGTGTCCATTATCTGAAACAAAGTAAGCGGCAAACTTATCCCTCATCTGGGCAACTTCCACTGTGGTTCTCACAAGGTGAAATTGGTAATCATGCAATGTAACAGGTTCCTCAGGATATAAGCTTGTTCACTCTTTTACCATGAAGTAGTTGTGCAGAACACAACACATGCTTTCACAACCTCATCATTAGTGTCAATTTTTAGATTAATGGATGTGCACAAAATGCGCCATTTCGATACTAGCAATTCAAATGCACACTCCACGGTTCTTCGTGCCCTTGTTAGTCTGTAGTTAAAAATTTTTTTGTGTGATTTAAGTTCCGACTTGAGTATGGTTTAATGAGATTGGCACACATTTGGTACGCCTCATCACAAACAACAAAAGGCATTGGCGGTCCATCAGTGTTGGGCAGAGGTCTCCATAGAGACGTTGGCCCATGTCGGAGTTTTTGAAAGGCTGCGAGTCACTGCCTCGTACAAATGAGCTAATGTCCACGGCAAGAATCTACAATAGGCATCCGCAATAGCCATTGGAACAATGGAAACATATTTTTTATAATTGAAGTACTCTGTTCCACTTCCAGATGGTTTCATAATCCTAATGTGTTTGCCGTTCACAGCCCCCACACAGTTAGGAAAATTGCAAATTTCATGGAATTTGGAAGCATTTTCAATCCAGAGTTTACTTGTGGGTTGGGGGAGGAATTCTTGCCGGAGAATGCCAACTAAAGCACGACAAGTGTCTACAATAATCCCAGAAAGGGTGGATACTCCAATCCTGAATTGGAAATGTAACGAAGACAATGTCTCTCCAGTAGCCAGGAATCTGCGGAAAAGAACATGAAAAACAAAAATAAGTACACTGCTTAGGGTTTGGGATATGGGTTAGGAAAAGGGTTATTTGTGACAGGAGTTTCTTTTTCAACTATACGTACCTCAGGGTGACCAAGAGATGCTCCTCAGCAGGAATTGCTCGACGGAGCTGTGTGTCCTGCCTGGCAATGGATCCTTGGACACGTAGCAGCAAGTAATTGAAGCTCTCTTGCGACATCCTCGTGTAGTCAAAAAACTTCTACGGCTTTTGCTTTCGCTCGGTGTACAAAGAGTGGTAGGCTCCATGGATCTCTTGGAGTAAAAGGATGGGGTGTTGCCAATAGCGACGACGACGTCTTCTCAGTCTTCCTCTTCTTCTGTGTTCCTGACAAGCAAAGGCAGCAGCCAACTTCAATTGTAAATACAGATCTTCTAGGAAGCTGTCCAGGTCAAGATCCATCTTGCAGCAAGATACAGCAGCCAAAGACGAGGATTTCCTCAGTGCAGTGTGTCTATATATAGAGAAAACCCATGAGACACGTCTACTGGGTGTCTGATGTCAAGGAAAAGCTACTGGAAAAAATTGGAAATTTCTAAAGCATGTGCATAAAAAACGCAAACGCATGTAAAAACGCATACACATGCATGTAAAGCTGCATTTTTTAGCCGTCATGTGTAAGATAATGCGGCTAAAACCTGCTGTGTTTACATGCATTTGCATGCATTTTTACATGCATTTGAGAATGCGGATGATAAGCTGCGGAATAAAATGCAAATGTGAACCTAGCCCTATTTAATCAAAAGAGTAGCCATGGATGCTTTCAGGTTCCCAGGTCTCTGTTAGATGGACACAGATTACTAATGTGTTCATTGGACTGTGTCCTTTAAGTCAATTTACACCATCTTCACAAGGCACTATAATAATAGGTATTGTCGCAATCCACCAAGGAGTCAGACAGCACACAACGAGATGGATGGGAAGGGAAGCACTGCAACAAGGGAAAGATTAGAGGGACACCCCTCAATTTTTCCTGCGCAACCCTGAGCTCTCAGGCGTCCCTAGACGGGTTTTTTCATCCCATATGGAAATCATGTTTCTATCCCTGCCTTACCCTAAGCACAGCCCTGTCTAGTGCGTGTGGCAGCAGGAACGCTAGCCCTGCTTTATAATACAGACACAAAGAGAAACAGACAAGGGTAAAAGAAAACAGCAATCACCCTCAGTGCACCCAGAATAAGGAATGGTATATAAAGGGAGAGGAAAGGAGATGCAAACCAAAATGGAGAGAAGGCGAAGGAAGACACTAGAAAACTTCCAAACAGCAATCTCCGGAGACAACTCCTAAATGACTTCTCTTTCCACGGCTCTCAGCTCTAAAGCAATTCCAAGGCATAGCAAGCTATCACTGGCAACTACCCAAGCTAAGAGGTAAGTATTTATACCAGAGGGCAGTGGAGAAAATCAGAACAGCTGAGGTATTTCAAGACAGATGGCTTTAAGAGACAAGTAGGAAAGTTTAATCCTTACAATCAACAAATAAGGGAAATGTGCTTAGCTAACTAAAAAGCAAAGCAGATTCAACCAGTGCAGGCGTGCATGTAGCCAAACGCTGCTATCTTCTGACCACTGAAATAGAGGAAACCGCTCTCAGCCGCAGTATTCCCATGACAAGTATGCCCACCTTTGAATACCCTGTTACAGTTTAAGAAATATTCCCTTCATTATTACACAAAGATTGATGAAATGGTCCCAAAATTAACTTATTTTGTCTACTTATTGATATTAGTTTGTTGAATATACAAGCAGTGCTTAACTAGGGTCCTTTAGCCCCTTAACAACTGGGACGGCTTCGCGCTTTCTCCTCTTTTTCTGCTTTGAGCCATAACTTTTTCATATTTACATTCAAATAGATGTATGAGGCTTCACCAGGCCAAAACATTAGCTCTCTGTATTATCTGTGGACAATTTAACTTTTTTCATTAAATATATAATTTTGGCTTGCAATTTGAGTGCCAAATTACTGCTTTTTGTTATTATAAATTGATAATATTTTGGTGTAGATAAAATGTTTTTGATCGCTTCTTAATGCATTTATTTATGTTGTTACAAATTACGGAGACCAAAACATCATTATGGTGTTTCAATTTTTTTCTCATTATGACATTTACTGATATGATTAATTAATTTTATATTTTGATAGATCAGACTTTTATGGACACAGCATTTTTAATGGGGGAAAACTGGATGTGTTTTGAATGTTTTATTTTTTATTTACTTATTACTTTGTTAGTCCCCTTAGAAAACTTGAAAGTGCAATCGTCCATTTGCTTGTACCACAGTATTGCAGTATCTAATATATAAAGCTGAATGTATGTATGTGTGTATGTATGTGGGTATGTTTGTCCGGGATTGGAATCCGCACCGTCGCACTTACGGGCATGAAATTTTGCACGCCCGCACGTCTCGACCCCGAAAGTGTCCTAGGCTATGTTTTGAATCAAAATTTTAACCCCGCGCGTTCCAAATCGCCAAACAATTTTGGCCCTATCTACATAATGGGGAGAAAGCTGAATGCTTGTGTGTATGTCCGGCATAGGAATCTGCATTTACGGGCATGAAATTTTGCACACCCGCACGTCTCGACCCCGGGAGCGTCATAGGCTAGGTTTTGAGTCAAAATTTTAACCCCGCGCATTCCAAATCGGCAAATAATTTTGGCCCGGGATAGGAATCTGCACCGTTGTACTTACGGGCATGAAATTTTGCATGCCCGCACATCTCAACCCCAGGAGCATCATAGGCTATGTGTTGAATGGAAATTTTAACCCCCGCACGTTCCAAATTGCCAAACAATTTTGGCCCTATCTACATAATGGGGAGAAAGCTGAATGCTTGTGTGTATGTCCGGCATAGGAATCTGCATTTACGGGCATGAAATTTTGCACACCCGCACGTCTCGACCCCGGGAGCGTCATAGGCTAGGTTTTGAGTCAAAATTTTAACCCCGCGCATTCCAAATCGGCAAATAATTTTGGCCCGGGATAGGAATCTGCACCGTTGTACTTACGGGCATGAAATTTTGCATGCCCGCACATCTCAACCCCAGGAGCATCATAGGCTATGTGTTGAATGGAAATTTTAACCCCCGCATGTTTTGGTGTGTGATTTTTATGTGCAGAATAAATTTTTGTTAACATAGTCTATTTTGTTACAGCTAACAGCAGTTATTAATTAACCCGGGCGAAGCCGGGTACTATAGCTAGTATAATATAAATCACAGTCTCCTACAAATGCCAGCCATAGGCTGGTTTTCTTAGAAGTACCATCATGACAGGCACTTCTGTCTGCAGCAGGACCTTGGCTGTCATGATAATCCATCAGTGCTAAGCAACTGCTTTAGGGCCCCCTGGTCTGCATGTTATAAGTGCTGGTATGAGAGACTGACAGCAGCAATTAAGAATTTAGCAGAAGCAGGGGAAGCTTGAATCCAACCGCTGCTCCTAGGGCCCGTCTCCACGGGCCGCATTGTCGGCGCTTTGGACAGAGCGGAAATTCCGCTCTGCCCAAAGCGCCGCCCCCTACTGTATGCGCGGTGATTCCGGATGTGTTCTCTGAACACATCCGGAATCGCCGCGCCGTATACATAGGACTATGTTATTTACCTTGCGGTGACGAAGCGTCGCCGCAAGGTAAACAGACATGCTGCAGTCTAAAAAGACGTGCCTCATGTCTAGAAACGCAGGGCCGCCGGATGCGTATTCGCACGTAGAGTGGAGACGGAATTTCATAAAATCCCCTCCACTATGCTGTAGCATCTGGACGCTGCGGATTGAACACTGCGGCTCTATGCAGCGTTCAATCCGCAGCTAATCCGGATGTAATCTGGCTTGTGGAAACATACCCTTAGAAGCTGATCCCAGCTCTGTATCACAGCCTGCCAGAAATGATCCAAGCTCAGTTTCTTAGCTTGCACCAAAGATTGGGATCCAACAAATCACGTAATAGTACGTCATATGTCTGGAAGGGGTTAATTAACCACAAAATCTAAAAACTTACAGTAAATCTATTCTACTAGGGAAAACTATGGACACAAATAATCCAAATAGTACAATATTACAAAATTCTTCCCCTGGCATCCAACTGACAGATATCTAATTTGTAGTGGCTCCTTCACATACGTTAGGTACTTTTTCTTTTGTTCTACTAGGTGTAGATCAAAATTCCAAAATGTAATTATTATGTTAGTTTAGTCTCCGGCGCCTTCAATTTCTTACCACTGTTTTATATCTTTATCCATCTTTCACAAAGGAGTCGGGAAGGTCTCTATTTCCCTTTTTGTCCTATCCTCCTCGGAATTATAATAGCTACCTTTATACTAGCCTTACTGTTTAAAATTGCTTAATAAAATATGTCATACTATGATTGACAATGTTGGATGTCCCCCTGCCTAATTATATGAACTATTGAATTATGACCATTCTCCTGGATGTAAATACTTGATTTATTTTTTTCCTTATGTATTTATTTTTTATCTTCACTGTAGTAACTGAGGAAGGTCATAAACACTGAAAAGTTTGTACTTTACTACTACAAAGTTGACTGCATTACATTTTTTTCAATCCATCCATTGAGTGCCATGTTTATTTACTACTAATGTCACGACACAGCTGTCGGTTGACCAGGGGCTCCTTCCCTGTCCCTAACACTAGAGGGTGCCCTATTCCCCAGGATACTTCTGAAGGTGAAGATGCCGAGGCCTCCACCCTTGCCTTATCTCCTGATTCAGCCCTCCATCTGTTTTCTTCCCCCACCCAGGGAAGAGGGGCGCTACTGTGCACCGTAGTACACTAACCCAACAAACAAGGCAATATGGACAAGGGTTGACAGAAAACTCCAGGCATACAAAATATTCTCTCACATATAACAGAGGAATGCACCGGGGCGTGGAGGTAGGGGAATAAACTAAAACAAAGAAAGACAGGGAATTACCACACATACAAACCTAGCAACAGTCAGCGATAACTCCTCCAACTCTCCTTCTCATATAAACACCTCCCCCTCCGTTAGCCATGCAGCAAATGCTAGCTTTGATAAGGATTTGCAACCGAACCCAGATTATAAAAAGGAAAGGAGTAGCTAACTGAGCTCAGCTGAGAGCACAGAGATTTCCAACATGGCTGATTAACTCCTGTTCTGCCAGAATAACTAAACACCATTAAAATGAAGGAGAAATGCTTCTTCTCTGCACCAGAGCAGCAGCAATCAGACGCTGCGGTCTTCTGGCTCCACACTGTCACGGTAACCCCGTGACAACTAATTCACGGTTTGGGAAAGTACTTGTGCACCGACCTCAGTAGCGCTAACGGTATTTACATGTATATTTACTTTAAGAGCCATAGGTGGAATAGTGTCTGTCCCCGGCTGTTAACCTGTTAAATCCCTCTGTCCATCTCGGACAGCGGGATTTAACACGCACCAGTGGTACCCGTGTCATTCCACTCTGTCACTGGAGTGCCCGTTATGTGATCGCAGGGCACTGATGGGTTGTCATGACAGGCAGGAGTCTGCTGAAGACCCCTGTGCTTGTCATTATGATATTCCTGTGAACACTGGCTCGTGGCTGGCGTTTATAGGACATTGTCATTTCTGCTATGCATAGCACAGGCAATCGCAGCTTCAAGTCTCCTAAGGGAACTGTTAAATAAAGTAAAAGAAAACATTTTTAAAAATTAAAAAAAAAGTTCAAATGACCCCCCTTTTGCCTCATTGAAAATAAAACAATAAAAAATACACATATTTCACCACTTAAATAAAAAATAAGCTGTGCATATTTGGTATCTGCGTACTCATACTGACCTGGAGAATTATATTGCCAGGTCAGTTTTACTATATAGTGAACATGCTAAATAACAAAAAATTAAAAAACCAGTTGTGGATTTGCACTTTTTTTTGCAATTTCACCGCACTTGAAAACCAATGGTGCCATTCAAAAGTCCAGCTCGCCCCACAAAAAACAAGCCCTCATACTGCTACATTGACGGAAATATATAAAAGTTATGGCTCTTGGAAGAAGGGGAGAGAAAAAGGAAAACGTAAAACATAAAATGGCATGGGGTGAAGGGGTTAAAAGTATTTGTAAGCAGTTGTTTGCCATTAAATCTGAGAGAAGCATAATCTAAGGGAACAAAGCCTGATTTCGGGGATGTGTCACTTGCTATGCAGCTTGCTGTAATTTCAATACAATCAGTGTTTTATCATCAAGAGATCATCATCTGAGGATTACGTTTCCCATGCAAGTTAGTGAGGCTAATATTTGTAAGCACACCTTCACGACTGATTGGCACCTTCCTGTGCATGGGCAGAAAGTTGTCAATCAATGGTGGGGGTGTGATTATACACAGCTCAGCATCCTGAACATTGGTACATCTACAGCAGAGTAAGAAGGGATTTTATCAAAACTACAGTAAGAAGTCCAGTAAGTGACACATTGCTGACATATTCCCTTTAAAGCCAGCCAAACCAACCATTTGTTTTGTATGAGGGCTTCTTGACTCTTTCCTGACAAAGATGAGGATCAATGCGGTAAAGTGGAGTCTCTTATGGACAGGATGTAGCAGCAAAACTAAAGACTTTATATGAAGTAGAAGTCTCGCAAAGCAAAAAAAAAAGCTAACCAAGTAATGTTGAGTGCGGCTGAGTCATATCATCCAATAGTGATCAGCATCATTGGTTTAGAAAAGGGGTTGTGGCAATGATTTTACCTCCGCAACATCCATCAATGAAAAATACATCCTGCAGTATTTCTGCTGCCCGAGTACAATGTTTAAAGGATTAATGCATATTTTTAGATAATTTCTCTCTCCTTAATTTTATTAAATTTTTCTTATTAATCAATCAATTATGATGTTCTACTAAATCCTTATAGACATGAATCATAAATAGTTACTCTCTAAAGACAAAAACTCTAATAAACCTTTAATATAATTATAACACAATGTCAATATTTTAGACAGATCTTACAAGATGCTGTCAAGTTCTGTCTGTTTTACCTATTAATTGCCAAAGAACATTATCTGACAAACCAAGTAAAAATGAAACTAGGCGCAGTACAGGGCCATTAATCCCAAACAGAAAATATTTCATGCTTGGAAGATGCCGTAGTTTGAACGTTCTTCCCATTGGCTTGGTTCCCAAGCACACATTTAGCTAGTACTCAGCTATGCTCTTACTTTAATTCTGCCTTATTTATTATTTTCGTTGAAAAAGGGCGTCCGAATTTGATTCAAGATTCAAGAAAGTGATTATTTATCCTTCTTTTCACATTTAGTTCTAAAAAAAATGGCACTACTGAAGTAGTTGCCTTGACTGTTAATGAAGCAGTTTGCATGTCTTAATAATATTGTATTTAAGTGTCCAAATAATCCTGCTTTCCAAAAAATAGTTTTTTTTTTATTCCATAGGCTTGCAGAGATTAAAAATAGCAAACTCAGCTATAGTCACCCATTATTGCTCTGCCTCATTGGCTGTCCAAGGTATTTGTTGACAGGCTACAGTGGGGACATCATGACTACAGTGCACATGAGCATTTGAGCCAATCATGGGGTGCAGCGGTAATGCCAAAGCTGTTGGCATGAGAACATTTTAACAACAATTTCAGCTGTTATACATACCTTCTAAACCCATTAACGATAACCTGTCATCAGGATTTCATACCCCAAACTAACGGTATTTGTGTAAAGGTGTTTTCGTGATGCGTAAACCCTACCGTTCTTGACTAAATCCATTGTGCAGTTTTAGAAAAATCACTCGATGAAATTGTATGTTAGTTATAAGTGCAGTGGGCAGGCAGTGCACTTAGAGTTCTGCCTTTCTGCCTTTCCCCCACTCTCTGCCTGCTTCCTGTCTCTGACTGATAGATCACTGAAACATGAGTGACCCATCAGTCACGGAGAAGTAGCAGGCAGGTGGGAATTAGAGAGTATGCAGAACAGTAAGTGAAGAGCACACCTTAATGCACTTGCAACTCATATAGAACCAATTTCAAATATGATTTTTTTTTAAAACAGCAAAACATATTTCTGCAAGAAGGGTAGGGGTTTATTCAGCATGAAAACATCTTTACATACAGTGCCTACAAGTAGTATTCAACCCCCTGCAGATTTAGCTGGTTGACACATGCGGAATTAACTTTGCATTGTGACATTTGTACTGTAGATCAGCCTGGAAGTGGAAAATGCACTGCAGCAAAAAATTTTGTTTTAATTTTTTTTTTTTTTTAAACGTTAAAAGTTAATTCAGAGTGTAATTTATTATTCAACCCCTCAAACCACAAGAATTCTGTTTGGTCCCCCTAAAGTATTAAGAAGTAGTTCAGGCACCAAGAATAATGAGCTTCACATGTGTGGATTAATGATCTCTTTTGACAGCCTTTTCTGACTATTTAAGACCCTCCCCAAACTTGTGAACAGCACTCATATATGGTCAACATGGGAAAGACAAAAAAGGAGCATTCCAAGGCCATCAGAGACAAGATCGTGGAGGGTCACAAGGCTGGCAAGGGGTACAAAACCCTTTCCAAGGAGTTGGCCCTACCTGTCTCCACTGTTGGGAGCATCATCCGTAAGTGGAAGGCTTATGGAACTACTGTTAGCCTTCCACGGCCTGGACAGCCTTTGAAAGTTTCCTCCCGTGCCGAGGCCAGGCTTGTCCGAAGAGTCAAGGCTAACCCAAGGACAACAAGGAAGGAGCTCCGGGAAGATCTCATGGCAGTGGGGACATTGGTTTCAGTCAATACCATAAGTAACGTACTCCACCGCAATGGTCTCCGTTCCAGACGAGCCCGTAAGGTACCTTTACTTTCAAAGTGTCATGTCAAGGCTCGTCTACAGTTTGCTCATGATCACTTGGAGGACTCTGAGACAGACTGGTTCAAGGTTCTATGGTCTGATGAGACCAAGATCAAGATCTTTGGTGCCAACCACACACGTGACGTTTGGAGACTGGATGGCACTGCATACGACCCCAAGAATACCATCCCTACAGTCAAGCATGGTGGTGGCAGCATCATGCTGTGGGGCTGTTTCTCAGCCAAGGGGCCTGGCCATCTGGTCCGCATCCATGGGAGGATGGATAGCACGGCCTACCTGGAGATTTTGGCCAAGAACCTCCGCTCCTCCATCAAGGATCTTAAGATGGGTCGTAATTTCATCTTCCAACAAGACAACGACCCAAAGCACACAGCCAAGAAAACCAAGGCCTGGTTCAAGAGGGAAAAAGTCAAGGTGTTGGAGTGGCCTAGTCAGTCTCCTGACCTTAACCCAATTGAAAACTTGTGGAAGGAGCTCAAGATTAAAGTCCACATGAGACACCCAAAGAACCTACATAACTTGGAGAAGATCTGCATGGAGGAGTGGGCCAAGATAACTCCACAGACCTGTGCCGGCCTGATCAGGTCTTATAAAAGACGATTATTAGCTGTAATTGCAAACAAGGGTTATTCGACAAAATATTAAACATAGGGGTTGTATAATAATTGACCCACACTTTTATGTTTAAAATTTATTAAAATTCAACTGAGCAACATAACTTTTTGTTTTGTAAGATTTATGCTTCTGTTAATAAATCCTACTCTCGTTTGCAGTTTGAAGGCTCTAACTTATTTGCATCTTATCAAACCAGCTAAATCTGCAGGGGGTTGAATACTACTTGTAGGCACTGTAAATGACATTAACTTGGGGGGTATAAAATCCTGACTACAGGCTAGATTTAAGGCATAATTCAGATGTATGTTTCATGTATGTGTTTCTATCTGTATTTTTCACCGATAGAGCACATATTCATAATTTATGCTGCTATTCACATGTCTCTGTTTTTTTGTGAATCGTATGTCCATGCAAAAATCATAGAGACATGTCTGTTTTTTTCCAGCAGCATGGATGAAAAGTGCAAATTCAAGTCTATGGGTCTGTGAACATCATGGACAGCACATGAAATCAGTGTGCAATGTGTGTGCTGTCCGTTATTTACATTGCAAAGGATAGGAAAAGCTTTGCAATTTATTTATTTACCCATATGTAAAAAACACTGATGAAAGTCTGATGCATGGACCAAACATTAATGACTGTCATGGCTCAGTTTGGTGATTCAATCCTGTGACCTCTTGCTCCATGGTTGGTTCTCATGCCTGCTGAGCTGTTGCCCTTTTCTTCCCTGTTCTTATGCTGATGGTTCCCATTGCCGTTATTTTTCCTTTCTGGGTTAGCTCCTCTTCAGGTATTTCTCATTGTCCGGTTTTGGTTGCCCTATCACATTCTGGGTTGGGCGATGTATATTCTCCCTTCACTACACTTACTTGCTGGCTGTACTAAGTGGATTATAGCTAAGGCGTTTCAGCTCTTCAGTGAAGAGAGTTTCCCTGCTAGGCAAACACCGTCTGTGTGTCTGCTGTGTGTTGTCTGCCTTCCCAGCACCTTTTCTTTCTCCTCAGGCTGGCTGGAGAACATTCTTGTTTCGTTTACTATTTTCCTTAGTTCTCCTTCGAGCACATGCTTTAAGTTTTCTCACTTGTGTCCTCGTATCCCTCTGCATACTTTCTCTCTCCTGATTAGCTGTGCACAGCGGCCTCCCCTCTGATTCCTCAGAAGCTCAGAAAGTACGAGAAACCCCTCGACGGCCTTTTAGGGAGCCATGTCCTAGGTGGTATTTTAGTTGTGCGGCTAGGGAATGTCTAGTCTGTACAGGGACCAGTAGCGTTTTGGTGTGGCTTTTCTGTGTTGTAGGCTTTATTATTCTTGTTGCCCATGTATGAGTGAGTTATGTTCATAACATTGACACTCGGATCCAAAACACCGACACCAGTACAATTTTTTTTGTGTACGTGAAAACCACTGATACTCGAATTAGGCATGAGTTCAATAGGAAGCAAAGAGATTGTCAGTGAAGCTATTACCTATGTTCATACTTATATTATAGTTTCTAAAGGGAGATTTGGAGCAAACGAAAATACCAAAAATATACTAAAACCAGCTGCATTCTCCAGCAAAACTCAAAATTTACAAAGAAGCTCCTGAAATGTGTTAAAATGTTATTATCTGGTTATTGGCACAAACAAACATTCTCTGGAAACTAACACCTAAATGAAGGGGATCCTGAGCTATGCTTTAATCTACCTGCCCCCACCTTGGCTATATATGCTTGCAATAAAGCAGTTTTCGTTTTGATCTTTTGAGATTTTACAGAAAAGTAACAACTGACATCACGTTAGTAACATTCTAAATTTTCCCTCGGTCATACACTAAACAGACCTCAAGGATTGACCGAATCTTGTGATTTATGCACAATAAATCTGTATTGCAAAAACTGGGAAAGTAGAATGACTACTCGTGGTTTGCTGAAATCCATTTAATTAATTCTTGTAATGACTTTATAAACTAAATAATTTAAACAGTAAATCTTTCTTCCTCTCTCCAATGTCTTGTATCCAGTTGTTTGAGAATCAACAGCCTTTCGTTAACTTTTTGATGAGGTGCATTGGGAGTCTGCGTGGAAATAATCCCTTGCTTACATCATTGTGCTATCCAGAGTTCAATTCCTTCAAAGACTCTGAGGAGCCTTGTGACAATGCCGCTCAGAGAGATTTAAAATACTTAAGACTTTAGAGTAGGAAGGAGAACTTAAAGAGGTCCTTTCACCATAATAAAAATGACTAGTTTTTGTTCTTATTTTATTACCACTGCTACTTTGAGTTTTCTACTTTTAGTTTTTTTTAAATCCATCATAAGGTTACAGAGATATGGGCCTTTTAATTATGTGCTAATATGCTAATTTTATTGTCTTTAAAGGGGGGTGTGGCTCAAAGGGCAATTACGTTAAGCAGCCTAAAGACCCACCTACAGACAATCCTGTGAGCCACACCCTTTTCTAAAGACCCAAAAAAATTAGCACCAAATAAAACGGCCCATATGTCTGGAACCATGTGGTGGATTTAAAGATCAAAACAAAAAACAAATTAATACTCAGGACAGGGAAGCAGTGGGAATAAGAGCAAAAACTCAGCACTTTTGACCTAGCAACACATTCTCTTTAAAGTTACACCTTAAACCCCTGTCACACTAAGCGTGATCGCTAGCGAGATCGCTGAAGCATCACCGATTTTGAGACGCAACAGCGACCTAGCCAGCGATCTCGCTTGGTGTGACACGCAGCGACGACCAGCCCCCCTGTGGGTATCGCTAATTGCCGTTGAATGGCCTGGGCCATTTTTTCATCATTGGTCTCCCGCTGGCCAGCGCGCATTGCTGCGTGTGACAGCATGAGACTAACGATCAGTGAGCTCCCAGCATGTACAACAGAAGCTGGGAGCTGGTATCCAGAGTACATATCGGGTATCTAAGCACCGCACGGTGCTTAGTCACCTGATGTTTAGCCTGGATACCAGCGTGCTCGCTGGTCCTGATCGCTGATGAGTCTACCCATGTGACAGCTCACCAGCGATCAGCTAACGATGTCCCAGCGATCCCACCCACATCGGATCGTTGGTGGGATCGCTGGGACATTGAAGAGTGTGACGGGGCCCTTAGGATATATTTTTTGTCTGTTTGTTGCAAGAATGTTAGGAGTTGTTTGGACTATTAGGAGCTATTTCATCTTGGAAGAGAAACGCTGTAGAGATCTCACATTTTCCATTCCTACAGACTGATTTATGTCGTGTATTGATTGCACCATTGCAAATTATGGCAATATTGACAAAGTTTCTTAATAAAAAATAAGGGTAATTATAAGAAATTGTATTTCCTTGTGGCCGTGATGGAATGCAGTATTCACATGTTATCAAGACTAGGAAGGACGATGGGGAACCTGTGAAGAATTTTACCAGGTGAGATGCAGAATTGATAAGGTATTTTAACATTTTTAAAGCATCTTAAGAATTTTTAGTGGCTGAACAATCCCTTTAAGCAGTACATAGATATTTTATGGAGCTGTCACTGGTTTACGTGAATGACGATGAACTTGAACATGAGACTCAGTCTTGGCCAGAAGTTCGATTGTTTAAAAAATGCTGATTCTTTTGTTGTCCGTTTTCATAGAACCCCATCAAAATAGGCAAGTAAGGATAAGCTTCAGATGCAGTCAAATTATTCCTACCCAGCTTTCACTTCACACCTGAGGTGAATTTGCACAAAGCGGTGTTGTGACTGTACAGCACATTTCACACTATGCATTGCATTGGGAGAAATCCATGACTTTTCTAAAACTGCAGAATGCTCTGATCTCCGTACTTATTGTTTCAGCTATATTTGGAGCAGGTTTTAAGACCACACCAATTTACCAGGTCTATACTAACTGTGCAAACTCACAGGTCTATATAGTGTATATATGAAATATGTATCTGCAAAAATTGCTATGAAAAAAGGAAGGTTCTTCGTGCATAGATTGGCCAATATATGTGAGCCCAATTACCATGTCAAAGTGTCTTTCTTAAATTGGGTCCCTGTCCTGGAATGTCACCTTTTTTGGGCAAAAAGCCTACAATTTGTGGGGTAGGAATGGACCAGCTAATCTGCTTAAAATCACCTGTGGCTATTGGGAGTGGGAGTGCACATGTCCAAAAGACTTTGATACAAATAGACAAAAAGAAGAACCAGCACATCTAAGCTAGTGTGAATAGGCGCCTAACGAAAGAAAGCATATTAGTCAAAAAGATTAAGGTTTGCACCACAACTTATCAAGAATGATTACTCTAGAACATAGGAATTGCATTACTGCCATAGAAAATGGGAGAAAAAATTTAAAAAAGTGCTAGCTTAGATGTGCTAGTCCTTCTTTTTGTCTATTTGTATCAAAGCTTTTTGGACATGTGCACTCCCACTCCCAATAGCGACAGGTGATTTTAAGCAGATTAACTTTTCCATTCCTACCCCATAAATTGTAGACTTTTTGCCCAAGAGAGGTGAAATTACAGGACAGGGACCCAATTTACGAACGACACCTTTACATGGTAATTGGGCACATATATTGGCCAATCTATGCGCTAAGAACCTTCCTTTTTTCATAGCAATTTTTGCAGATGCATATTTCATATATACACTATATAGCGCTTTTTTCAATTTTTTCTCCCATTTTCTATGGCAGCAATGCAATTCCTATGCTCTAGAGAAACTCACAGTTCTGTAGTCTCAGCTGCACTATCTTTGTAATCTAGTGAACTGCACTTGCTCACACAAATAATAATAATAATAATAATCTATAATAATAATAATCTTTATTTATATAGCGCCATCATATTCCGCAGCGCTTTACAGTTTAACAGTTTCAAAACACAAGTCATAAGTAACAACGTTAACAAAGGATCACAACTTAACATTGAAGCTTTTTAATAATAATATTTTATTTTATGAGAGTTAAATACTCTTCTACTATCTATTCTGTGAACATGGCTAAAACTATGTGATAAAGACAGCATGGATTCTTCCACAGTGGATGAGGATTTTCAACATACCTACATGTTTGTGAGTTTCAGCCACTCATTTATCATCGATAGACAATCTTTAAATCTTTGCAAAATATCATTTTTTTTTTGTTATGACAACGGGAACTCACAGAAAAAAAGAAACATGAACAGTCCATTAAAAAGATCAGGCTTTCAAAGTTACCCCATGCATTTCCTAAGGCTTTAAACACCAAAGATGTTCCAATGGGTATAAAACTTTAAGGACAAATTTGGAGAGGAAGCCATCAATTTCCTATTTTACACATACATTAAATGACCCTTTCCAATTGCACAAGGACTAACATTCTGCAGTTAAGAACGTCCAGTTTAAGAATAATACATTGTACATCTAGATTTTTACAGTTGATGTTCGGACATCTGCACATTTACATCAACGCACTGTATCTCTGGTTACGAGTCTATGTAGCTATATGTATCAGTGTGACTTGAGCAGAAATTCATTTTTCTGTTTTTTATACTTTTAAGGATTACAAATGAAAAAGTGACTTAAAAAAAAAACATGGGCCTGATTTAACCAGACTGGTATTGTTTACACCAGTCTTGATGAGGAGATCTGCTGGAGTGAGACGCTCCTAATTCATGAAGAGGCATATGGCTTTTTATGTATCAGGAGTGTAGAACAAGTGGCATGTGCCTTGCCACAAATCTTACTCCGGTCACTGCTGAAGTAAGATTTGTGGGGTAGAAAATTCTGCCACTCATCATGACTATGAAGAGCAGAGGACAATCATGCTCCCAATCTCACCTCAGCTCCATCACTCACTTTGTCAAAGCCAGAAAAAATTGTGTAAATGACCAAAGTTGCAAAATATGAGTGGAGCCTCAAGGTACGCCAAAATTATGCGAGTTTTCAAAGCTTTTCAGAGCAGAATACATTTCATGGTCAGATTTTTATTGAAAGTTGCTCACTTATCAGAGGCTGCAGTTCAATTACGATCTCAAATAGCTGCTAAATGTACAGTTTTTATTTTCCATAAGGTAAGACTTCTGTTTATTAATGACAGTGTAAGACACTGTAAACTGCAAGATAATACAGTGTGACAGTTAATATTTATAAGGGTAGACAGAATTTCTAAGCAAATATTATGGCAATTCTGTACATATATAACATAATTTAATGCACAGTGAGAATACATTATATTAGACATATAACACTGACTCATATCCAGAGATATAGTGAATTGTACAGTATATACATACATATATACTGGAGAGTGATATACATAAACTCAGTCTTGCATGATCTATAGGTTTTTGACACCTAAGCTATTTTCAGCACAGTCATTAACATAATCTCGCATATAAGGATGATCTGAGGACTTTGCTAACCAAATTTACCTTAAAACATCTAAAATAAAATGCGTCATCCCATCAGTTTATAAAATGTGACAAAATTATCAGCAGTTTGTCATTTGGTGTGAATTTCATCTTAAATATTCCAGAAAAGAGAAACTTTAGACTATTCTTTCCTCAATAGAGCATTATGGGGTAGATTTACACCTTATACATTAGATATACATTAAACTATCTGGGGACTTTGATTCTTTCCATTAGTAAAGATATTACAAGAGGGATCCCACTGGTCTACCAGAGTACGAGTGAATCCTCGACAAGTCTAATCTCTGTCAAAGTAATGGGCTTCAAAGGTTCAACAGAAGACAAAATCACTTGAAGCTAATTTGGAACCAATTACTTGCTCCAGTGGACAAGACTATGGATTTGTTGATTTGTGCAGATTGATAATGGCAAACTTTAGGCTGCAGATAAAGTGGACATGCATAGATTCTGTAAGACACTGATTAATGCAAACATGCTTAAAAATATTTAAAGGTGCAAAACTCTAGTAGTCATGGAATTTGTGCCAGTGTGATCAAGGAAAGCAACTTTAATTTATATTAAAGAAACCTTCCCATCAAAGTTTGTATCCTAAGATATTACAATCATTATATTATATAGCACTGTGTACTTACAATTGTTCATTTTGCCTTTCTACCCAGTTGATAAATCTGTCTATGACATCACACGATTAACAAGTGACTAGCTGAATCTTCTAAGCTCTATGTAGTAAAAGGAAGTCTGTTTTCCCTGTATGAGTCATGCACCTCTTCAACATCTGACCCTGCTGCTCCCTCCTCCCCACTGCCAGGGACTTTGCAGTGAGCAGAATTGTAGTTCTAATGATGATTCATGATGATAATGTGATGACTTCACTATATTAAAGAGGATACACATTTTGATGGGAGTGCTTCTTTAAAATAGCACAAACTCCTCAAAAAGTGAGCAAGCAAGAAAGCCTCTTATCATCACTGACATAATACTAAAAATAGTATCTTTACAGGGCCAGATGAAGAAAGCTCCTTTGTATATGTCTTTTTAGGGTCCCTTACTTGTTTGCATATTAGAACTGTACACAAGGAAATGGCTACAAAGAATATCTTTCTCCCCAAAAGACTCAGTTTATAGACGCATTACACAAACATTCATTTAATTCCATTGGCTGTCATTTAATGCCTTATATTTCCAAGGTGGAGAGGAGAATAAAAAACAAACTGGTTATGTCCCCTTATGCTGAAAGTTAATTGTGGAAATAATTGAGAATTCCGTTAAATGGATGGAGGTTGTTTAAACTGAACCACCTCAAACGACGGTGAGAAGTAACCACTTGAAAACTCCTTTCTCTGACTTATGAATAATGTATGTTCCTGTTGGCCTTACGCATAAGCACTTTTGTTGTGACAATCAACAACCCTTATGGAGAAGTTTTGGCATAAGAGACAGAAGATGGATCTTTCACATACTTGGTACAATAATATAAATCTATAATTACTTAGGACAGATAAATATTCCCCTGTCTCCACTGTCGATCCCAAATCACAAAGATATGCTCCAGCAACCTGGAAACTAAAGATTACCCTCTGACATTGCGCTGTCTACTGGGAGACATCAATACAGCCAGAAATTCAAAGATAATTCCAGCTTTGTAAGAGGCAATATGTATGTCTCAAGTTGATACACAAATCAATCGTCCACTGAAGACAGCTAAGGATAATCTAGACTGCTGGAATCGGCATGAATAGCCACATCTTTGTACAAGTATAGGCCTTCTTAAGTAATAAAAAGAAGGTTGATGGAAAAAAAAAATTATATTATATATATATATATATATATATATATATATATATATATATATATTATATATATTATATAACATCTCCGAGCAGTGAGAAATACATTCCTGTAAGCTGCTCTTGTGGGATAACAGATTCAGTCTAGGTGAAGTGTAACATATCAAGATCCCTTCTGACATTTAGTCTTAATCAAGTGCAGGCAGGTACAGCTTTTTTATGAAGGTCTTTGTTGGCAGGCAATATTGTATTAAGCAGTCACCAGTTCCTGCCATTTTGCAGAAAAAAAGACAATTTCCTAACCAAAAAAAGTGTAAAAGGGTCTTAAAAATCTGGATATATTTAGTGTTATCATGTTTCCCAAATACTCTAAATGTCCACGCTTCATGGAATATTATATATATATATATATATATATATATATATATATATATATATATATATATATTTGTGCTAATCTGAACTCTGTGCTTTGCCAACACCGAGCGGGTGGATTCCACCTACCTCAAGGACAATGCTTTGTTTTTTTAAATTCGTTTATTAACCATAAAACATATACACATGAATACAGCCAGAGTGATACATATGCATTTGTCCAAACAACTATAAAGGAACAGCAACCTTACATATTAGATCCTTAGTACAACTATAATGGCAATTTGTTGTGTTGCCACTTTGTTTTGTTTTTCCTGTTGTTGCCCAAATGGTCATGTTTTTTTTTACTTCACCATGATTTATGCCACATATATAATAAACCAGTGCAGATCTTAAAGAGACAGTGTTCCCGTGTCTACCTCTGTATACAGCTCAGTGAGCCGATCTACCATAGGTGCTGTTAGAAGTGTGGGCAGCATTCCCAGCAACCACGTGTGACTGCTCAAAAGAGGTACTGCATGCCTTGGGTAGAGGGGGCCACAAGCCAGCAAATGACGTCAGGAAAAGTGGAGGACCTGAATAAACATCTGGTGCAAGCACAGCACCAACAGCTGGCGCAACAAGAGACCAGTAAGCTGGTTATACAACAGATGCAGCAGCAGATTGAGTTGCTTGCAGAGGCGGTTGGTGGGTGGCTGGCCACCCTCTCCCAAGTCCAGGTGACGATACATATGCCCGGAAGGCGGTAAGACGAGCGATGCAAAAAACTACCCCGGGTGATAATGTGGAAGCTGTTTTGACTGTGTTTGAAAAAGTGGCAGAGTGGTAAAAGCTGCGGCCGGAGCAGAGGGCAGAGGTGCTGGCTCCCTATCTAACTGGCGAGCCCCAGAAGGCTTATTATGATCTGACCTTACAAGATTCATGGGAACATGCCAAACTAAAAACCGAGAAACTGGCATGCTCAGGGGTAACTATGTCTGTTCGAGCTCAATGGGTCCACCACTGGGTGTATTGCGGCGATAAATCCCCTTGCTTCCAAAAATTGAATTTGCTGCATCTGGTACAATAGTGGTTGCATAAATAGACCTCCACCCAGCCCAGATCGTAGAGCAGGTCGTAATGGACAGGTTCATCCTCTCCCTTCCA
The DNA here is from genome assembly GCA_033576555.1 of Oophaga sylvatica. NCBI lineage: Eukaryota > Metazoa > Chordata > Amphibia > Anura > Dendrobatidae > Oophaga > Oophaga sylvatica. The sequence continues at coordinate 24,745,897 of JARQOD010000007.1, forward strand.
AGGCCAGGGCAGACCTGGGTTACCCAGGGCTTCCCCTGAATTGCATATGGCCTCGATGGACTAGGAAAAAGGTACCAGGTGGTCAAAAGGCCCTAAGGAAGGTGGGGTTGCATCCCCATACTGGGGTATGCAGAAGGAGCCCAAATATCAAGAGAGGGGTAGTAGAGTCAACACGGTGGACTTGATCTGCTGGAGATGTCATGGCCCTGGAAACATAGCTGCCCGGTGTCCTATGTCCTCCAAACAGATGGACTGCAGACTAGGGAGGCAATGTTCATAATATGCCTATCCCGCCTGCAGTATGGACCATCAGCCTGGTGAGGGCCACAAGCATGTCTCGTGACAATAAATGGAGTTCCTCTTGTCAGGACTCTTGGACTCCAGGAGTTTGGTAACCCTTGTAAGGGCCACACTCCCCCCACCAGTTAATACCAGGGAAACACATGGGCATCCACTGTATGCACAGGGATGCCAAGGACTACTCCATAGCCAGAGTGACGATAAAAATGAACTGAGGCACTGAGTTCCATGAGGTCGGGGAAGTCAAAGACTTGCTACACAAAGTGATAATTGGGTGGGACTTTAGCCTGCTCTGGGACTTGTGGAAAAAAGCAAGGTTGCCCACTAACTCAGACAGGAGCCGGTCCACCCATGAAGAATCCCCATTGCAGTCAAAGGCCGATGAGTTCTCCCTGTGTGTCTCTGCTAGCGATGAGGACGAGACAGTGACCTATGAGGATGAGATTCCTGAGTTGGGGGATTCTGGGGAGAATTTTGCAACTGCCCTAATGCAAGCTCTTATGTTGAAAGGGTTTTTTGATAATGTGACTGCGATAAATGGGGTTGCTCAAGAGCCGGGGCTGACACCACTTTAAATGAGGAGCTGCTTTATCAAGTCACCAAACCAAGAGGGGAAGTGATAGAAAAGTTGTTCGTGCCAGGTCCCTATAGACATAGATGATACCCAAAAAAAATATGAAAAACCGAGCCAATTTATGAAAAAATACAAAACAATTTTATTAAATTACAGAACAATATTGGTAAAAAGAGTAACAATCATAATACACAATATAAATAACAAAGGAAAAGGCAAAAGAACCTAGATACCGTCACTCAATGGATTGGATGCATAAAATCATATATGACAAAAATATTTGATAGAATATCAGAGATACATGACTATGCTGCAATACACACATATATAGAGCCATCAAAAGTAAAGTGCATAGTGCACATCATGTGTGAATTTATAGATATAATATTTTTACTATCAATATAGAAATAGTCATTAAGCCATAAGGCAAAAACCAGATAGCTCAAATGTGCTATTACAACATGTCATACATATATATCCAGAGTGGAGAGCAATAGAGGGTTGAAAAGCCTATATCAGCAAGTAAGGATGGTCTGTGTATACATAGACATAGTAGAGTATTAGATCTGGCCCATTCTTATGTCTTGGGTGGGCATCTGGGAGCAGACAAAATTCAGGAGTGGGTCTTTAAGAGGTTCTACTGGCCTGGGTGTCATAGACACATTGTTAATATCTGCTAATCCTGCTCTAACTGTCAGCTAACTTCTCCCATATCCCATTTCCCAGTCACCTAGGGCCATTGCCCATAACAGAAGTCCCATTTTACTGGATTGCCATGGACCTTGCCCTTAGTTAAGTCCGCAAGGGGTCACCAATACATCCTGATGGTGATTGACTATGCAACATGGTACACAGAGGCGGTACCACTGAGAAACTCCTCATCCAGGACTATAGCACAAGAGCTAGTCCATATTTTCTCCCGGACTGTCCAGCCAAAGGAGATCCTGATGGACCAAGGGACTAATTTTATGTCAATAGAGATGAGGGAGTTGTGTAGGGCTCTACAGGTTACCCAACTCCAGACATCAGTTTACAATCCGCAGACAGACGTACTGGTGGAGAAGTTCAACAAGACCTTGAAATCTATGCTCATGAATGTTGTGGAGAAGAATGGCCAAGACTCAGATTGCCTGCTACAATACCTACTGCTCTCCATTAGAGAAAGAAAGCTCTATAAGGTTCTCACCGTTCGAGCTGCTTTACAGAAAGCACCCTCAGGGATTTCTGGACATTGCAAAGGAAACCAGGGAAGTGGAGGTAACACCCCAACAAAGCATTATCTAACATGTGACCCAGATGCAGGACAGGATCGCGAGTGTGATGGGGATTGTGAAGGAGAGCCTCTTTCAAGCACAAGATTCCCAGGCAAAGGTCTACAATCAGTCAGGAACACTGAGACAGTACAGCCTTGAAGACCGAGTGTTGGTGTTGATCCCCACGGTGAAAAGCAAATTCCTGCCCATACGAGGTGGTCAAAAAGTTGAGTGACATTAAATAAAAGGTCCACCAACCAGGGAGAAGAAAGCCGTACCAGGTGTACCACCATTAAACGGTTCAAACTATGGCAAGACAATGAACCGGTGGAAGAGACGCCCCTAGGGCCAATCGTGAAGCCAGTCACTGTCACAGGCCCAAAAGTGTTATGTTTCGGTAGCTGAGGAGAAATTGCAAAAATAGCAAAGTAGTAATACACCAGAGAGGCAGGAAACTATTGGATTGCAGTACCCTAAACTAACCGCCACAGTAGAAGTAGCCGTGGAGCGTACCTACGGTGATCCTAGACGCCTCGTCACAGCCGGAGAGATAGCTACACCTAAAGGCAGAAAGATGAAAGCTATCTGCCCCGGAGCAGAACCCCCAAAGAAATAGGAAGCCCCCAAACATGTAATGGCGGTTAGACAAGAAGAAAATACAGACACAGACAGAAAATAGAATGAGCAAACGCTGAGGCACAATCTGTCTAGATAGAAAAGTATAGGAAAGAATTCTGACTGCAACCCAAAAAAAACCCTGAAAAAAATACCAACACTTCTGATTAATAAAAAACCTGAATTCACACGATCTCTAACACCTAAATCAGATCTCTGGTGTAACACACAGGAACTCCGCAAACAAAAAGTGAAAAAGGAACAGAGCAAAAGTGCAAACACAAAATGAGCACAATTGCAGCGCCAGACCCCAAAAGGGGACCAGGCTAAAGTCCACTGCAAGCAGCAAACCAGCAAGAAAAATCCAACCAGAGGAAAAAAAAAACAGCAAATCACTTATCTGAATGAGAGGAGGAATGCAAGCTGAGCTCCAAGCAAGACCAGGAAGAACAATTGATTACCGGCAAGGCTGAAGGGAACTCAGGTCACTTATATCAGACCATTCAGAGCCAGCTGAAGGCCATTCAGTAATTAGTTCATTACCCTCAGCAACCACGGAGGGAGCCCCAGCTCAGAAGTCACCTCCAGAGTATTCACAACACTAAAGTAACAGTGCAGAGAGCTGTTTCAGCGGGACCGGGAACCTGTTTTCGGAGTTGCCAGGTTGCATACATGTTGTGGAGCATAAAATCTTGACGGAACTGCAAGTGAGGATGAATCAAAAGCCGTATCGGATTCCTGAAGCCCGCCGCAAAGTGATCTCTAAGGAGGTGAGGAGAATGTTGAGTCTGGGCGTCATCGAGGAGTCAAAGAGCGGCTGGTCCAGTCCCACTGACCTTGTCCCAAAGAGGGATGGAGAATGGCATTCCTATAAAGACTACAGTAGCTGACCAAGGTGTAGAAGTTCGACGCATATTCAATGCCCTGGGTCAATGAGCTCATTGAGAGGCTAGTGTGAGCCAGGTATATCACCACCCTGTACCAACAAAAGGATACTGGAAAATTTTCCTGTCACAGTGTGTCAAGGAGAACACAGCCTTCTCTACACCTAACGGGTGCTTTCAATACAACAGGATGCCGATCAGTCTGCAGGGAGCCCAAGCTAACTTCCAGAGGGCCATGGACTGGATCCTAGCTTCTCATAGAAAGTATACTGGAGCTTATCTGGATGACATGCTGATCTTCAGCCCTTAGAGAGGAAGTCATCTACAGGAAGTCCAGGCGGTACTGGATGCGCTGAAGGCGGCAGGGTTCACCATAAAACCAAAGAAGTACGCCATGGAGAAAGAAGAGCTGAAATACTTGGGCTATATAGTCGGATGGGGCAAAATCAGGAAACAAGTAAATAAGGTTGAGGCAATCCAGAATTGGCCTCAACCGATCTCCAAGAAAAAAGTTTGGGTGTTTCTGGGAATTGTGGGATACTATCAGCAATTTATCCCGAATTTTGCCATGCTAGTCGCCACCCTGACTAATCTTCTTAGGGGAGCAAAGTCGTTGATGGCCAAATGGTCCTTTGAAGCAGAAATGGTGTTCCAGGAGTTGAAGCTCACCCTGTCTAAGCAGACGGTCTTGATCACACCTGACTTCAGTAGGGAATTCGTGGTCCAGATGGACACCTCAGAGGTCGGATTTGGTGCAGTTATCCCAGGAAGAAAACGGGGAGAAACATCCCATCCTATGCTCAAGCAAAAAATGCTATGCCTGTGAAAAAAAACTACGCCATTGTGGAAAAAAAGTGCTTGGCCATCAAGTGGACAACAGACACACTGAGGTACTACCTGTTACGCCGGAAGCTCAGCTTAGTGTCAAACAATGTGCCCAAGGGAGATGGATGAGGGAAAGGAATGGGAAGAATGCATGGGTGACTAGGTGGTCTCTGGCACTACAGGACTTCAGCTTCTACGTGGAGCATAGGCCAAGGTAACTACATGGTTATGCAGTTGCCCTGTCCAGGCTTCCCTGGTGAGTAAAGGTGTCAAAACCTCAGGTTTTGGGCAGAGGGGGAAGGATATGTGACAAAATCATTGGAAAAGTGCTGGAGGGGAGATACATTTCACTGAGGCAATTCGCTTCAGTGATTAGAAACACAAAAGTTTGCTCCAGCACAATATGTGTTGAGAGGGGTTTGTCGGCCACTTTATGGGTCGGGCTTTTGTGAACAACCATAGAGCGGGTGTTACACCAGGTTCTGGCTCCGCTCCCGGTTCTGGTCCCGCTCCCGATTATGGCCTCGCTCCCAGGTCTTGTCCTGCACCCACTCCTGGCCCCGTGTTCCCGATGCCGGTGCAGTACCTCTGCGGGGTCCCCATCGGGATCTCCGCTCTCTGCCTGTCCCACGCTGTCCTGCTGCTGTCTCTCTCTCCTCTGCTTCCTGGCGAGCTGCCTGCAGGTCCCTGGGGAGAGTGCATAGGGCGTGTGCACGTGCTCCCAGTCTCTTAATGAGACAGCGTGCATTTTTTGAAAATGTCAATTAAGCAATGGTAGGGCACTGATGCTATTTCTGGCTCCTCTGCCATAGGGAGGGCTCCGGAGCAACGAGTATCTACTGTTGCTAGTCCCGGTTCCTGTCTGCTCTGTCTGCGCTTCTGCAATATTCCGTCTAGTACTTTGTTTACACTGTTTCCACAGAATATCAGTGACCTATTATTCGGCTGTCCAAGACGACGTCTGTACCGATTGCTACATTTCCGTTTCATCCAGCTGCTTAGCAATCCGAACCTCTGAACTACACCAGTTCCACTGGAGCCAGCTTCCACCTGTATACCCGAGACCCACCAGTTACCATCAGTGCCAGCTTCTATTCATATACCTGGTACCCGCCGGCCAGCTCCACCATATCTGTATAGTCTGTTTACCCGTCTGTCCCGCTGGTACAGCTGCCACGTGTCCGGGTCTAACTGGAGGTAGCATCTGTATCCCCCAGGTATTCCATTCTGATCCTGTTTGAGGGTCTTACTACGGGTACCTGGGGCTCACTAGTCACGCCCCCTTCGGTGCCCCCCTGACCGTGGCCCCGAGGTTCCACTCAAAAAATAAACGAACGTGAACTTCACCACCTGTGCCTCCGCTTCCATTCGTTACAGATTGCTCCAGCCATGGAACCCGCTGGATCCCAGAGACCTCCAGCTGTGGAGCTTTGTCAAGAGGTGACCCATCTAAGGGATCAGCAGGACAAGATCACGACTTTTCTACGCAGCTTGTCTAACCGCATGGATTCCCTGATGTCCCCGGCTGCACCCGACTCGACTACCGGCACCCAGGTACCTACCTGCACGGCAAGTAAAGGTCCTCACCTGGTGGCCCACCACCCACTTCCACGTCAACCCCGTTCAGTGTCAGGGGTTCATCAACCAGTGCACACTGCACTTCGAACTCCTGGGGCATATGTTTTCTTCTGACAGAGACAAGGTGGGCTTCATAATGTCACACCTCGCTGGGGAGGCCCTTGACTGGCTAAATCTGCTGTGGGAGAGAGGGGATTCTCTGGTTAATAATCTCCAGTCTTTTCTAGAAGCATTCCGCAGGACCTTCGATGAACCTGGTCGCGTCACGTCCACAGCCTCAGCTCTTCTACGCTTAAGTCAATGGACTCTTATAGTGGCCCTGTATGCCGTTCGGTTCCGCATTCTTTCATCTGAATTATCCTGGAACAATGAGTCCCTGGTGGCCACCTTCTGGGAGGGTTTGTCAGGTAGAATAAAGGATGAGCTGGTGGGAAGGGACAGGCCTACTACTTTGGACAATCTGATAACCCTGGCAACCCGGATAGATCTGCAATTTCAGGAACTTTCCAAGGAGACCAAACGGAAAAAGAAGTCCTACCACCTGGGTCCTAGTTCTCCTAAATTGGCTACTTCGTCTTCCTCCCCATGGAGGCCATGGAGGTTGACCATGTAAATTTCTCCAGCCACCAGGAGGTGTGTCGCCAAGAAGGGAGCTGCTTAAACTGCGGTAGTCTTGAGCATCAGATCCGTACCTGCCCAAAGAGGTCGGAAAACTCCAACCCCTAGTTTCGGTTGCAGAGGTCACCCTAGATAGAGACCATCCCTCTTCATCACTGCAAATCTCGGTCTCTGTGTCCTTCGGACCTATAAAATTTTCTGAACTCTGTTTGCTGGATTCTGGAGCTGCCGGGAACCTCATCCAGCAGGCGGTTGTGGATCATTACCGCATACCAATCCAGCGTCTTCCAGACCTGTTGTGGGTGAGCACAGTAGATGGCAAACCCATGACCGAGCTCGTCCAGTTTCTGACCGAGCCTGTGAAAATCCGGGTAGGTCTAACGCATTCTGAAAGAATCTGTCTTTATGTGTTGCCTAGTTTGTCTCACCCCTTCCTTTTAGGTCTACCGTGGCTTCAGATGCATGAACCAGTCCTAAATTGGAAAACAGGAGAGGTTCTGCGTTGGGGAGATTCCTGCAAGGATCAATGTATAACCCAGATTCAACCTGTTTCACCTCCAGTCCAACCAGCTACCCTGCCAGTGTTACCTTCCTATTACTGGTCCTTCTCTGATGTCTTCGAGAAAAACGAGGCAGAGAGACTACCTCCATACAGGTCGTATGATTGTCTGATTGATCTTCTTCCCGGAACATCCCCTCCTCACGGGAGAGTTTATCCTCTTTCTCAAGCAGAGACCCAAGCCATGTCTGACTACATCCAGGACAACCTGGCCAGAGGATTTATCCAGAAGTCATCTTCACTGGCAAGAGCAGGATTCTTCTTCATGAAGAAAAAAGACGGATCCCTGCGGCCCTGTATCAACTACTGGGGTCTAAACCAGATCATGGTTAAAAACGTGTCCATTACCTCTTATTTCAGAGCTGTTCGATCGCCTTCGAGGGGCCAAGATCTTCACCAAATTGGATCTCAGAGGGGCCTACAACCTGTTCCGAATTCGATAAGGAGACGAATGGAAAACAGCCTTCAACACCCGAGATGGTCACTACGAATACCTGGTAATGCTGTTTGGCCTAAGCAATGCACCCACAGTTTTTCAGGAATTTGTAAACAACATTTTTAGAGATCTGCTCTATACATGTGTCGTTGTTTACCTGGATGACATTCTGATCTTCTCCGCAGACTTGGCCTCGCAATGGAAACAAGTACACCTGGTCTTACAAAGACTCAGAGAGAACTGGCTTTATGCCAAATTTGAAAAATGCCTATTTGAACAATCCTCATTGCCTTTCCTCGGTTACATTAAAGATGGATCCAGAGAAGTTGTCTGCTGTCCTCAAGTGGCCTCGTCCGTCTGGGCTGAAAGCCATACAACGGTTCCTGGGGTTCGCCAATTACAACTGGCAATTCATTCCACACTATTCCACCCGAGTGGCACCCATCTCAGCTTTAATCTGGAAAGGTGTAAACTCCAAAGATAAGCCCCCAAGGCAGAGGAGGCCTTTGTTTCTCTCAAAAAAGCCTTCTCTTCCGCACCCGTTTTTCATCGTCTGAATTCTAATGAGCAATTTTTTCTGGAGGTACCAGCTTCCTCCATAGGTGTAGGAGCAGTTCTCACCCGGAAGTCGTCTACCGGTCAGATGGTCTCTTGTGTTTTTTTTTCTAAGGTTATTTAAACCGCTGAAAGGAACTATTCCACAAGGAGATCGGGAATTGTTGGCCATCAAGTTGGCACTGCAGGAATGGAGACACCTCCATGAGGGAGCTGTTCATCAGATAATCATATTCACTGATCATAAAAACCTTGCTTACCTCCAATCCACACAGAGGCTGGATCCCCATCAGGTCCGATTTAATTTTGTTCTTCATTTTCGTCCAGCTGACAAAAATATTAATGCAGACGCACTCACCAGAGCATGCCTGCCTCCTGACCTTGAAGAAGAACCCCAACACATCATTGAACCATCAAGGTTAGTGTCTGTAGCCTTTGTTAATCTGTCCCAGCTTCCCCTGGAAAAACTCGTGACTGCCTCAGAACGGAACCATGTCCTTTGGTGGGGTCATTCTTCCAAAATAGCCAGTCAGAAAAAGACTCTGCAACCCATTATCCGTTACTACTGGTGGCCCAACATGGGGAAGGATATTCAGGAGTATGTTGCAGCCTGTCTTTCGTGTGCCCGTAATAAGACTGCTAAATGTCTGCCAGCTGGTCAACTCCAACCTCTTCTGATTCCTTCCGCTCCCTGACAGCATATAGCGATGAATTTTTATAACGGACCTTCCCATCTCTTCTGGCTACTCTGTCATTTGGGTCGTCGTGAATTGCTTCTCTAAGATGGCTCACTTTATTCCGCTATCCGGTCTTCCGTCTGTCCCAGAACTTGTGCATTACTTTATTCAGCACAGTTTCTATCTCCATGGATTCCCTCTCCACATCGTGTCCAGTTCACCTCAAAGTTCTGGAGAGCATTCTGTAAACTAGTAAAAATAGAACTGGACTTTTCTTCAGCATACCACCCACAATCCAATGGGCAAGTGGAGAGGATCAATCAAATCTTGTCCGGATTCCTCTGTCACTTCGTCAACGTGCACCATGACGACTGGGTTGAGTTGCTGCCCTGGGCGGAATTCTCGTACAACAATCACGTAAGTGAATCTTCTGGAAAATCTCCCTTTCAGATTGTCTGTGGACTCCAACCCGGAATCCCTCTTCCCATCTCTGGACCATATGGCGTTCCTGCAGCCGATACCTTTGCGGAAAAATTCTCAAAGGTGTGGAGCGTCACCAAATTCGCTTTAGAGAGAGTCTCTCAACGTATGAAGAAGAATGAGGATAAGAGACGTCTGGATGCTCCCACGTTTCGACCCGGTGATAAGGTATGGTTCTCCTCCAAGTACATCCGCCTGAAGATGCCTTCTTACAAATTAGGTCCCCGTTTCATTGGGCCCTTTGAAATCTTGAGACAAATCAACCCGTCTCTTACAAAATGAAATTGCCTGCTCCTTACGTGTGCCTAACTCTTTCCATGTTTCCCTCCTCAAACCTGTAGTTTTGAGCTCCTTCTTTAAGGACCCAGATACCACTCCAGACCCTCTGAGGATGATGTCTTTGAGGTAGAGCATATCGTGGCCACTAAAAGAGTAAGGGGTAAGACTTATCTGGTGCACTGGAAGAGTTTTGGCCCTGAGGAAAGGTCATAGGAACCTAAAGAGAACATTCAGGCTCCTCTTCTTCTTAAAGGATTCTACGCAGGCTTGAAAAAGAGGGGGTGAAAGGGAGGGATACTGTTACACCCGGTTTTGGCTCCACTCCCGGTTCTGGCCCTGCACCCACTCCTAGCCCCCTGTTCCCTAATGCCGGTGTTGTACCTCTGCAGGGTCCCCATCGGGATCTCCGCTCTCTGCCTGTCCCACGCTGTACTGCGGCTGCCTCTCTCTCCTCTGCTTCCTGGCATGCTGCCAGCAGGTCCCCGGGGAGACTGCTTAGGGAGCGCACGTGTGCTCCCAATCCCTTAAAGAGACAGCGAACATTTTTTGAAAATGTCAATTAACCAATGGTAGCACACTGTTTCCTATTTGGGCTCCTCCATCATAGGGAGGGCGCTGGTGCAACGATTATCTACTGTTGCTAGTCCCAGTTCTGTATCTGCTCTGTCTGCGCTTCTAATAGAACAGAGAGACAAAAAAGGAACGACCAAAAAGTCCCAAATAATTAAATGTACAAAAGATTTTATTGATTTTACAAAAACAAGTGAGCAAAACAAGGGGTGAAAAACTCAGCCAAATGGACACATGTGGGACAAAAGGACGCACATGGGATAAATATGCATGGTAGTATATTGCTATATGGTAGCTATATCACTGCAATGGTGGTACCAGGATTTAATACTGTCACAAAGTATCAAAAAAGCTAGCATGGCATAATGTGCATATAAAAATGCATTGGTGAAACACTTATTAGAGACTATTGCTGGATGCAAGATGATGCAAATAACTTAGACCAATATCGATATGAATCAGGACAATGTCAAAGTTTAAATTACCTGGTGTAAATAAGCAGAGAGCACCCTGTGCGTCCACCCCAACGCGCGTTTTCGGCGTGTGCCTTTTTCAAGGGGTGATGGGAAGGGGAACGTGAGGGGTACAAAAAGGTTCCAGCCACCAATGTGTGGCGCTAAAGCGGATCACATGATCCATGACAATGATGACCATCCTGGCACAGGTGTGTATAATAACAATAGAAGGTCACATCTAATGTAAGTGCATATATTGAGTCATCATTGCGCATAAGGCATAATGTGATCGTCAGTAACCTGGCAAAAACACACAAAACATAATATGACAGCCATGGTGTGAATCGGCATGCTGACTACGTCATTCCAGAGCGCCCGTGCATCGTATGTGACGCGCCAGTGTAGGCACAGCCAAAGACGCACCCCGGCGTCGGCATCACGTGCCGGGCGACTCCGACGCCGGGGTGCGTCTCTGGCTGTGCCTACACTGGCGCATCACACACGATGCACGGGCGCTCTGGAATGACGTAGTCAGCATGCCGATTCACACCATGGCTGTCATATTATGTTTTGTGTGTTTTTGCCAGGTTACTGACGATCACATTATGCCTTATGCGCAATGATGACTTAATATATGCACTTACATTAGATGTGACCTTCTATTGTTATTATACACACCTGTGCCAGGATGGTCATCATTGTCATGGATCATGTGATCCGCTCTAGCGCCGCACATTGGTGGCTGGAACCTTTTTATACCCCTCACGTTCCCCTTCCCATCACCCCTTGAAAAAGGCACACGACGAAACGCGCGTTGGGGTGGACGCACAGGGTGCTCTCTGCTTATTTACACCAGGTAATTTAAACTTTGACATTGTCCTGATTCATATCGATATTGGTCTAAGTTATTTGCATCATCTTGCATCCAGCAATAGTCTCTAATAAGTGTTTCACCAATCCATTTTTATATGCACATTATGGCCATGCTAGCTTTTTTGATACTTTGTGACAGTATTAAATCCTGGTACCACCATTGCAGTGATATAGCTACCATATAGCAATATACTACCATGCATATTTATCCCATGTGCGTCCTTTTGTCCCACATGTGTCCATTTGGCTGAGTTTTTCACCCTTGTTTTGCTCACTTGTTTTTGTAAAATCAATAAAATCTTTTGTACATTTAATTATTTGTGACTTTTTGGTCGTTCCTTTTTGTCTCTGTTCTATTACATTATCTAGCGACTGTCCCATAGATTTCCATAGTGCCCATACACTTATATATGATATGATTTCATGTCTCTATATAATATATACTTTGTATTCATTATTGGTATGGGCACATGTTCTTTGAAGTGTTTTTTCTGTCTGCGCTTCTGCAGTATTCCATCTAATACTTTGTTTACACTGTTTCCACAAAATATCAGTGACCTATTCGGCTGTCCAAGACGACATCTGTACCGACTGCTTCAGTTTCGTCTCGTCCGCCGCTTAGCCATCCGTTCCTCTGGACTATGCTTCCACCTGTGTTCCCGTCAGTGCCAGCTTCTATCTGTATACCCAGTACCCGCTGGTCAGCTCCACTATATCTGTATATTCTGTTTACCCATCTGTCCCTCTGGGACAGCTGCCACGTGTCCGGGATCTAACTGGAGGTATTCCATTCTGATTCTGTTTGAGGGGTCTTACTACGGGTACCTGGAGATCACTAGTCATGCCCCCTTCGGAGCCCCCCGGACCGTGGTCCAGAGGTTCCACTCAAAAAATGAACAAATGTGAACTTCACCACCTGTGCCTCCGCTTCCATTCGTTACAGTAGGTGGGAGGTTGTCCAACTTACCTCCACCCCAGGGTGTGGTCTGCGGCTAAATTAGTCGGCCTCCTGAAGCATATAGTGTTCAGTGTGTCTGGAGATGCTAACACCAGAGAAGTGTTCATGTTTGTGCCAACCTGAATCGTGTTTTGCTAACCCTGAGCGGGCAGATCCTCACTATCACAAGGACTGTGATTTGTATAACCACTTTGTTTTGCTTTTCCTGTTTTTGCCCAAAGGGCAGTGTTTATTTTTTTTCTTCACCATGGTTTATGCCACATATATAATAAACCAGTGAAGATCTTAAAGATAGTGTTCCAGTGTCTACCTCTTTGTACAGTTGAATGAGCCGATATACCACAATATATAAAAACTGCCTTGTCACTCTAGATCTGTGATTGTCACGAAGTAGAAACTTTTCAATTTACATCTATTGTCTTTGATGAATCGAGTCCAGTGTCTTTTCCAGGTGAATGAACATGGTGTTTTTTTTGTTTCTGAAGTATCTATTGTAGCATTTTTTTTGTTGTCTCCTGAACATTTTTTTTTATGTTTCTGGCTGCAGGACATTCTTTTTAGTATTTTTCCAGTGTTTTAGTAACATCACTTTTACTGGCATTGTCCATATGTGTTTTTTTTATTCCATTCAACAATACAGAAATTACTTGTGGTTTTTCAAGCAAAAAACGCTGGCAAGATGCTCAGAGATACCTAGGCATCATCGGGACTCTTTTGAGCCTTCCCATTAAATATAGAGCATATTCAGAGTGGAAAATGCCTGAAGAATGATCAGCTCACTTAATTTAACAGCTTGGCATCTTTGGAAACCTGAAGTGGTTTGAAGATACTCAAAACACTGAACACATGAACAGCAAGTCGTCTTTAAAAGAAATGTTTAAGTTCATTCTTTTGAGCATTTACCTTGCTCTTTTTCAGGGGGTTCCTGAGAAAACCATCATGAAAAAGACATTGTGGGCATAGTGCAGCACGGTGGATCAGTGGTTGGCACTAAAGATGTGCAAATCCAAATAGTAATGTTTTGAGGTCCGTATCGAACACCTACTTTTTGGGCACAGACTGCTTAAGTCCGCTCCATCTATTTCTATGGGCACAGTGGCATAATGCATGACTCCGCTCAGTCCACTTCTATGCGAGCTGTAGTGTAATGTGTGACACTGCTTCGTTCACGTCTGTGGGCGCAGTGGTGTACTGCTTGACACGGCTCAGTCCACTTCTATGCGAGCAGTAGTAAAATGTGAGACACACCGCTCCCTCCACTTCTATGGGAGCAGTGGTGTAACGTGTGACACCAATCCGTCCACTTCTATGGGAGCAGCAGTGTAATGTGTGACCCTGCTCCCTCCACTTGTTTGGGCACAGTTGTGTAATGTTGTGACCTCGCTCTGTCCACTTCTATAGGACCAGTGGTTTAATGTGATCAGCATTAGATTCATTGCTTTGGAGCATATCACGCATGTTGGGATTAGATACACAGCTCTGGGGCATATCACGCATGATGGTCATTAGATACACAGCTCTGGGAGTATCACAGATGATATAATTAAATACACGGTTCTGAGGCGTATTGGGCATTTTGGGATTAGATACACAGTTCTCGGGCATATCATGCATAATGGATATTAGATACACAGCTCTGGGGTATATCGTGCATGATGGACATTAGATATACGGCTCTGGGACGTATCACGCATGATGGACATTAGATACACAGTTCTGGAACATATTGCGCATGATGGACATTAGATACATGGCTCTGGGGCGTATCATGCATGATGGCCATTAGATACATGGACTGTTATGTCTGTGCCTCCCTCAGAGGCGTTACACTGATATAGCAAAGATGTGTCAGTGATCAGAGCACAGCACGGTCATGATTACTCTGCTGTGCTCTGAGACAATGGTGACAGCGACGGGAAGTGGTAATCGGCAGCCTAGTATTGTACTGATAATCCCAGTCTGCAGAACACCGCCGGCGATACTCGCATGACTCCTCATTCCGACACCTCCTGTCACTGCTCGCATTGAGCACTGTGGGCAGTGAGAGGGGGAAAGTAAAACTCACAGCATAGCTGTGGGCTTAAAAAAAATAGTGCTGATCTCCTCTGACAGCTGTGACCTGGACAGCCCAGGAGGAGTGCCTAGGTCACAGCTGGAGGCAGCCACAATGCAGGAGATGTGTTTGGAGACGGACCACAGTCTCCTTTGTATGGAGGCTGCTGTATTTGAGGTGTCATGTTCAGACACTTACAAAGTAGCAAATGACAGCTCCCAGTGGCTGAAGAAAAAATTAATACATAAAAAAATTGTAAAACAGTGAATTTAATTTTGAACTATTTTTTGTAAAAATAATTGTTTACCTATTCAACAATTATGAATTCAAAAATAAAAACAGCAGCACCTTCACTTTAAAAAAACTACATCATCTTTGATATAAAGATACATGAATATTTGTAATATTTTGTTGGAGAGAGAAGGACAGATACAATTATAGACTACTAGATGGAGGCCTGATGCTATTGCATCGGGAGGGCGGTAATGTCACAATGGGGGCAGGCTTTACAGCATTGAGAATCTCTCCCCCCCATGTGCTCACCCACCTATCCACTCTCTCTTTCCCCATGTGCTGACTTCTCCCGTCTGTGCTCTCTTCTTTGACCTATCTACTCCATGTGCTATCCCCCTTGTCTGCTGTCTCTCTCCTTCCTGTGCTGTGTTCTCCCCTCATGTGCTGTCCCGTTTGAGCTGTCTCCCCGCTGTGCTGTTTCTCTCACCCGTGCGCGCTCTCTCCCCATCTCCTGTGATCTCTTCTTTGACCTGTGTACCCCATCTATCCACCTATCTATGTTTATGTCTATGTCATATGTATGTATATATAAAATATCTATTTATTATACTATTAATGTATATCTATGTGATATTTATCCATCATCTTCCTATAAATCATACACGGTATCTATTAATCATATTACAAATTAAAGATTAATTTAAAACATTTTTATAAACAACATTTGAGGATACATTTTGTGAGATAAAATATTGTTTCAAAACAGTCAGTGAAATATTTTACCTCACAAAATGAATCCACTGTGATCCCCTGCTGTAATGACAGTAATGTCTTTTGCTTCCTCCCCTGCCCAGGAGATGTGGTATGTTCCGTACATGGTCAGACACAGACAATTTTTAAAATGAACTTTCCTTCATGGGAAAACCCCTTCAATGTGACCGGCTTCCTCTGCCTGTAGACACGTTGCACATCTGCCGCCGGGATCAGTCGAATGATTCACTGCGCCTGCGTGAAATTCACGCAGGCGCAGTAAAATCAGACCGCCACCATCTTTGTGCAGACAGATAGCGGCGGTCACATTACACTCCTCCTGTAAAAAGATGGCGGCGGTCAGTGAATCATTCGGCTGATACTGGCGGCAGCATGCTTGTGTGTGTGTGTGTGTGGTGCGTACGGCATATATAGAGTGTGTGTGTGTTGCATACGGCATATACAGTGTGCGTGGTGTGTACAGCGTATGCAGAGTGGGATTTGTACGGAATATATAGTGTGTGTGTACGGCGTATACAGTGTGTGTGTGTGGTGCTTACGGCATATACAGTGTGTGTGTGTGGTGTGTATGGCATATACAGTGTGTGTGTGGTGCGTATGGCAGATACAGTGTGTGTGTGGTGCATATGTTGCATACAGTGTGTGTGTGTGTGTGTGGTGGTGTGACGGTGTTCCGCTGGTAGTACCGCGCAAGAGGCTGGTACCACCAGCAGTTTCCATATTGAGACACCCATCACTTGGGTGTCCCAATATGGCGGTCGTTGAACTTCCGCAGCTTGGAATTCTGGGATCCGGACACATCTGGATGGAACAGGATGTGAAGATATTACAAGGTAAGTATATATTAGATAGTTTGCATCCGAGGAACATGCTGCTGATGGAGTAGGAACCCAGACACAAAAATTACCCTGAAGTCTTTATGACTCTGGATACTCCCATCTAAGCTGTGCCGCTTCTATGCCCACCCCATTTAGTCCCGGTCCTAGCCTTTGCACCACAATGTTTATGGCACGCATAATTTTGTCTTTAAAATAGGGCACAACGATATGGCCTATTGTTCAGGAGAAAAGAGGCCTAGCATGCTTTGTGGAAATATATTTAATTAACAGTAAATTTTGATTTCCTCCAAGGTCAGATATTACAAGTTGAAAGATGAATATTGTGGCACAGCTGTGATGGTGCTCAAAAAAGGTTTCCACACCAGAATCAATATAAAATAAATTTTTGGCACTCAACTTGGTAGAAGTAGAAGGTATTTATTTGCAGTCAGTGGTAAACGTTTCGGTCAATACAACTGACCTTCATCAATACACTGCGAAATTCAAATAATGGATCATTTATCTATAATTTTTTTAACTCTGGTACACTATGATATTAATTTCTTTAGGACCCATTCAGGACCCACCATATTATAAAGTGTGCAGTACTTGTCCACTGGACATTTCCTATGTAAGTCCATACTATATGACATTTTGGTGGACATGTACTCCTTTATCACCTTTATAAAGAACACTTGTGATTTTAGGCACTATTGAACAGACACCTCCTGAGCAGCTGGGTATGTTCTTTCCTTTTTTTTCAGTTTTTTCTCTTATCCCTCACTAATTGTGCACTTTGCGTGATAATGTTATTGATTTTTTATGTTAAACTTTTCATCATCATTGTAATAGTTTTAGTTGTTTATTCGCATATTATTTGAATTTTGCAGTGTACAGTCATGGCCAAAAGTTTTGACAATGACACAAATATTAATTTTTACAAAGTCTACTGCTTCACTTTTTCTAATGGCAATTTGCATATACTCCAGAATGTTATAAAGAGTGATCAGCTTAACAGCAATTACTTGCAAAGTCAATATTTGGCTAGAAAATGAACTTTATCAGTGATTGCTCCATTAACACAGGTGTGGGTGTTGATGAGGACATGGCTGGAGATCAATCTGTCATGATTAAGTAAGAATGACACCACTGGACACTTTAAAAGGAGGCTGGTGCTTGCCATCATTGTTTCTCTTCTGTTAACCATGGTTATCTCTAAAGAAACACGTGCAGTCATCATTGCAATGCATAAAAATGGACTAACAGGGAAGAGTATCGCAGCTAGAAAGATTACACCTCAGTCAACAATCTATCGCATCATCAAGAACTTCAAGGAGAGAGGTTCCATTGTTGCCAAAAAGGCTCCAGGGTGCCCAAGAAAGACCAGCAAGCGCCAGGACTGTCTCTTAAAAGTGTTTCAGCTGTGGGATCGGGCTACCAGCAGTGCAGAGCTTGCTCAGGAATAGCAGCAGGCAGGTGTGAGTGCATCTGCATGCACTGTGAGGCGGAGACTCTTGGAGCAAGGCTTGGTCTCAAGGAGGGCAGCAAAGAAGCCACTTCTCTCCAGAAAAAACATCATGGACAGACTGATATTCTGCAAAAGGTACAGGCAGTGGACTGCTGAGGACTGGGGTAAAGTTATTTTCTCTGATGAATCCCCTTTTCGATTGTTTGGGACATCAGGAAAACGCCTCATTCGGAGAAGACAAGGTGAGCGCTACCACCAGTCTTGTCTCATGCCAACTGTTAAGCATCCTGAAACCGTTCATGTGTGGGGTTGCTTCTCAGCCAAGGGAATCGGCTCTCTCACAGTCTTGCCTAAAAACACAGCCATGAATAAAGAATGGTACCAGAATGTCCTCCAAGAGCAACTTCTCCCAACCCTCCAAGAGCAGTTTGGCGATCAACAATGCCTTTTCCAGCATGATGGAGCACCTTGCCATAAAGCAAAGGTGATAACTAAATGGCTCAGGGAACAAAACATAGAGATTTTGGGTCCATGGCCTGGAAACTGTAACGGGTCTGGTGGGTGGAACTACTGAGAGACAGGTCAGGTGGGTGGAACCACAAAGCTTTATTATACAAGAGAGTTTACTTGTAAGAGAGCGGGTGGCACCCGGGAAAAGGGCAGGGAATCACGGCAGGGGATATAGGAAGTCTCTGGACAGGCAGGTTTGTCACAGCAGGTGACCAAGGAAGTCTCTGGGCAGGCAGGTTGTCACAGCAAGTGACCAAGGCAGTCTTTGGGACAGGCAGGTTGTCACGGCTAGTGACCAGGCAGTATCTGGACAGGCAGGTTGTCACAGCAAGTGACCAAGGCAGTCTCTGGGACAGGCAGGTTGTCACGGCAAGTGACCAAGGCAGTCTTTGGGACAGGCAGGTTGTCACGGCAAGTGACCAGGCAGTATCTGGACAGGCAGGTTGTCACAGCAAGTGACCAAGGCAGTCTCTGGGACAGGCAGGTTGTCACGGCAAGTGACCAGGCAGTCTCTGGACAGGCAGGTTGTCACGGCAAGTGACCAGGCAGTCTCTGGACAGGCAGGTTGTCACGGCAAGTGACCAGGCAGTCTCTGGACAGGCAGGTTGTCACGGCAAGTGACCAGGCAGTCTCTGGACAGGCAGGTTGTCACGGCAAGTGACCAGGCAGTCTCTAGACAGGCAGGTTGTCACGCAAGTGACCAGGCAGTCTCTAGACAGGCAGGTATATACGACCTGATATGGTGGAGCCTCCAGGTAGGCTGCAGTCGGATGGCAGATGATCGCTCCCAGGTGAGCAGGTAAGAGCCGTGGATCTCTGCAGATGATGTCCGAACTTCCGGATGGAGCTGCAGTCGGATGGCAGATGATCGCTCCCAGGTGAGCAGGCAAGAGCCGGGGATCTCCGCAGATGATGTCCGAACTTCCGGATGGAGCTGCAGTCGGATGGCAGATGATCGCTCCTAGGTGAGCAGGCAAGAGCCGGGGATCTCTGCAGATGACGTCCGAACCTCTGGATGGAACTGCAGACGGATGGCAGACAGGCAAGCTGACAGGTAACAGGCAGGTAACTGGAATCAGGAGCTGATGGCTGAAACAGAGTTAGACTGCACAGGAACAACATTGCTCGGGCACCTACATTAAGGAGGAAGCCCTTAATATAGGGTGGAGTCCTCCAGCAGTGGCTGGAGACTGATTTGGAAAATGTGTGCGGCTCCTTTAAGAGCGGGGGAGGGTGCGGGCGCGCGCCCTAAGGCCAGTAGCAGGGAAGGAGCGCGCGGGACCAGCAGGGCGGAAGGAGGGCGCCGAGGATGCCAGAGGCGCAGAGGAGGCTGGGAGCACTGAGGACGCTGAGCGCAGGTGAGGAGAGCGACATCCCTGTCTGGCAGCAGGCAGGGACGCGGGCGCTACAGTACCCCCCCCTCTAGGCCCCCCTTCTTTAGGCCAGAAAGAAATTTAGCTAGGATAAGAGGGGCATGGATGTTCTCCCGAGGCTCCCAGGTTCTCTCCTCAGGACCAAACCCCTTCCAATCCACCAAAAAATAAGTCTTTCTTCCTACCCTTTTTGTGGCCAGAATGTTCTCTACCTCAAATTCATCATCAGCAGACACTGGAGCAGGAGGTGTACCTGTAGACTTAAAAAAAGAGTTAAGAACCACAGGTTTGAGGAGAGATACATGAAAAGAATTAGGAATTCTCAAATTGGCCGGGAGTTTCAATTTATAGGACACCGGATTGATCTGACTGATGATCTCAAAAGGACCGATGAACCGAGGACCTAACTTGTAGGACGGAATTTTGAGTCGAACATATTTGGACGAAAGCCAGACTTTGTCCCCAGGACGGAATTGAGGAGGATCCAGACGTTTTTTGTCAGCATGTCTTTCATGCGCTCGGAAGACTGATGAGTGCGGACCGGGTACTCTCCCAGATGGAGGAGAATTCTCTAACCAGAGATTCCGCAGCTGGATTGTCCACAGAGATGGAAACAGGGACAGGGATCCGAGGGTGCTGACCGAAGACTACAAAAAACGGAGACTTGGTGGAAGATTCGCTCTCATGATTATTGTAAGAGAATTCGGCCCAAGGCAGGAGCTCCACCCAGTCAGAATGGTGGGCATTAACGAAGTGTCGAAGATAACTGGTCAAATTCTGATTTATTCGTTCAACTTGTCCATTGGACTGTGGGTGGTAAGCGGAGGAAAAATCCAGGGTGACGTCTAGCAACTTACAAGTGGCTCTCCAGAAACGTGAGGTGAACTGAACCCCACGATCCGACACAATGTGACGAGGCAGACCATGAAGACGGAAGATGTGGCGGATAAAGTCTTTAGCCAACTCGGGTGCAGACGGAAGACCTAGCAGAGGAATGAAGTGAGCCATCTTGGAAAAGCGGTCAGTGACCACCCAAATGACTGTACAACCAGCAGAGACGGGAAGATCAGTAATGAAGTCCATGGCTATATGCTGCCAGGGGGCAGCGGGTACAGGAAGCGGAAGAAGACGGCCGGTAGGCAGGTGTCTCGGAACTTTGTTGCGGGCACAGGAAACACAGGCAGAAACAAAGTCTATTACGTCTTTGTGCAGGGTAGGCCACCAATAATGCCGGGTAATGAGTTGGAGGGTCTTTTTTTGACCAGCGTGGCCAGCGAGTTTAGACGAGTGACCCCAATGTAGGATTCTCTTCCGATCGGTTTCTGATACGAACGTCTTACCAGGAGGGAGACGATTTAGACTCACGGGAGCCACCTGCATCACTCTGGCGGGATCAATGATATGTTTAGGCTCATCTTCGAGATCAGACACCAGGAAAGACCGAGACAAGGCATCCGCCTTGACATTTTTGTCAGCTGGGCGAAAATGCAAAAGAAAATCGAAGCGGGCAAAAAACAAGGACCACCGGGCTTGGCGAGGATTAAGTCTCTGTGCCTGCTGGAGGTATGCCAGATTTTTGTGGTCCGTGTAGATGATTACCGGATGAAGAGCCCCTTCGAGTAGGTAACGCCACTCCTCCAATGCCAACTTAATGGCCAATAACTCTCGATCTCCTATGGAGTAGTTGCGCTCGGAGGAGGAGAAGAGTTTGGAGAAGAAACCGCAGGACACCATCCTCCCGGATGGCGATTTTTGGGTAAGAACCGCTCCGGCTCCAGCAGAGGAAGCGTCCACCTCCAGGAAGAACTGCTTGTTGCCATCCGGGCGATGCAGCACTGGAGCGGAAGAGAAGGCCTGTTTCAGAGAAAGGAAGGCCTCCTCTGCTTCGGTCGTCCACTGTTTGGGGTTAGCATCCTTGCGAGTGAGCGCTGAGATTGGAGCAGTCCTGGAAGAGAAGTGCGGTATGAAGAGACGGTAATAATTGGCGAATCCCAAAAACCGCTGAATGGCCTTCAACCCCTCTGGTCGGGGCCATTTCTCGATGGCAGACAATTTCTCTGGATCCATTCGTAGGCCTGTCTGAGAAATAATGTAGCCCAGAAACGGAAGCGAAGTCTGCTCAAAGAGGCACTTCTCATATTTGGCGAAGAGGTGATTCTGCCTGAGCCTGAGCAGAACCTGACGAACATCCCTCCGGTGAGACTGAAGATCCGGAGAGAAGACCAAGATGTCGTCAAGGTACACCACAACACAGGAGTAGAGGAGGTCCCGGAAGATGTCATTGACCAACTCCTGAAAGACTGCTGGAGCATTACAGAGACCAAAGGGCATCACCAAGTACTCGTAGTGGCCGTCCCGGGTGTTGAATACCGTCTTCCATTCATCTCCTCGACGGATACGAACCAGGTTGTATGCTCCACGAAGATCTAGTTTGGTGAAGACTCTAGCCCCTCTAAGACGATCAAACAGTTCTGGAATGAGCGGAAGAGGGTACTTATTCTTCACTGTGATCGAATTTAGGCCTCTGTAGTCAATACAGGGACGGAGAGATCCGTCTTTCTTTTTAACGAAGAAGAAACCTGCTCCCGCTGGGGAGGTAGATTTCCGGATGAATCCCTTTGCTAAGTTCTCCTCGATATATTCGGACATCGACCTGGTCTCAGCAGCAGACAACGGGTAAATACGCCCACGGGGAGGCGTAGTACCGGGCAACAGGTCAATCGGGCAATCATATGGTCTATGCGGGGGTAATGTCTCTGCTTCCTTTTTATTGAAGACATCAGCAAATGACCAATATGGAATCGGGAGTCCAGGTAGATTAGCAGGTGTAGGAGAAGAATAGACAGGATGAACAGGCACCAGACACGTTTTATGACAGTCCTGTCCCCAGCGAAGAACCTCTCCATTTTGCCAGTCGAGCACAGGTGCATGTTTTTGGAGCCAAGGCAGACCTAGTAAGAAAGCATGAGAGAGTCCGGGTAAAACATGAAACGAGATGCTCTCAGAATGCAACATTCCCACCTGCAGGGTTATGACTTCGGTGATAAGTCGGATGGGACGAGGTAGGAGGCCCCCATCCACAGCAGCAACAGATACAGGTTCAACAAGAGGTTTGGTGGGAATGCGATACTTCTCTACTAGAGCCTGTGACACGAGATTCCAGCTGCTCCAGAATCAAGTTGGGCCATTTCGAAGTGGCGGTTCTTACCGAGCAGAATTGAAACCGACAGCAGCAGGGATGAAGAGGATTTATTTTTGTCTAGATTGACCTCTCCGAGCGAACCTAGACACAGGCGTTTCCCGACTTCTCCGGACAGGTTTGGATCCAGTGCTCCTTACTGCCGCAGTAGAAGCAACTTTTCTCGGCACGGCGTGAGTCCAGACGGGCTTTGACCATCTTGGTCTGGTCGACCTGCATAGGCTCAGCAGTGTGCACCTGAGGAGAAACGGAAGAGGTTATAGATCTCTGACACGAGGGTGCAAGATGGGAAAATCTTTTTTTACGGGTGATCTCTTTGGCTCGTTCCTGGAACCGTAGATCAATTCAATTGGCAAGATTTATTAAATCATCTAGAGAGGTTGGAATGTCCCGACCGGCAAGTTCGTCTTTAATACGGCCAGACAGACCCTCCAGAAGACCGAAATTAGAGCTTCATTGTCCCAAGCTAGTTCTGAGGCTAAAGTCCGGAACGTATGGCATATTGACCAACGGTGAGGCTCTCCTGACGGAGACGCAGCAGAGATGATGCAGAGGAAGTCTTCCGTCCAGGTTCGTCGAATACCTTCCGGAAGGCCGAGAGAAAAGCAGGCAGGTCAGATACCAGAGGATCCTCTCTCTCCCAGAGAGGATTAAGCCAGGCCAGGGCCTCTCCGGTGAGATGGGACATGATGAAGGCAATTTTGGCCCGGTCAGAGTTAAACTGGTGTGCCAGGAGTTCAAAATGCAGGGTGCACAGATTAATGAAACCCCGAGCCAGAGCAGGATCGCCTCCAAACCTAGGAGGAGCTGACAGTCGGGGTCCGGGAATGGAAACCACGGAATTGGGAATCAGCGGGACTGACGGATTATGAGTCATGGCTCCAGCGATGGTTGCTGGTGATGAATTCAGAGTGTCCAGACGGGAATTGACGTTCCGCAGGTGACCCAGGATGGCCTCCTGTTGAGACCTCTGGCGAGACAGCTCATGACACAGTTCCGGGAGTGAAGGGGTTTGGGTGCCACCGGGTTCCATGGCCCGAGCAAACTGTAACGGGTCTGGTGGGTGGAACTACTGACGAGACAGGTCAGGTGGGTGGAACCACAAAGCTTTATTATACAAGAGAGTTTACTTGTAAGAGAGCGGGTGGCACCCGGGAAAAGGGCAGGGAATCACGGCAGGGGATATAGGAAGTCTCTGGACAGGCAGGTTTGTCACAGCAGGTGACCAAGGAAGTCTCTGGGCAGGCAGGTTGTCACAGCAAGTGACCAAGGCAGTCTTTGGGACAGGCAGGTTGTCACGGCTAGTGACCAGGCAGTATCTGGACAGGCAGGTTGTCACAGCAAGTGACCAAGGCAGTCTCTGGGACAGGCAGGTTGTCACGGCAAGTGACCAAGGCAGTCTTTGGGACAGGCAGGTTGTCACGGCAAGTGACCAGGCAGTATCTGGACAGGCAGGTTGTCACAGCAAGTGACCAAGGCAGTCTCTGGGACAGGCAGGTTGTCACGGCAAGTGACCAGGCAGTCTCTGGACAGGCAGGTTGTCACGGCAAGTGACCAGGCAGTCTCTGGACAGGCAGGTTGTCACGGCAAGTGACCAGGCAGTCTCTGGACAGGCAGGTTGTCACGGCAAGTGACCAGGCAGTCTCTAGACAGGCAGGTTGTCACGGCAAGTGACCAGGCAGTCTCTAGACAGGCAGGTATATACGACCTGATATGGTGGAGCCTCCAGGTAGGCTGCAGTCGGATGGCAGATGATCGCTCCCAGGTGAGCAGGTAAGAGCCGTGGATCTCTGCAGATGATGTCCGAACTTCCGGATGGAGCTGCAGTCGGATGGCAGATGATCGCTCCCAGGTGAGCAGGCAAGAGCCGGGGATCTCCGCAGATGATGTCCGAACTTCCGGATGGAGCTGCAGTCGGATGGCAGATGATCGCTCCTAGGTGAGCAGGCAAGAGCCGGGGATCTCTGCAGATGACGTCCGAACCTCTGGATGGAACTGCAGACGGATGGCAGACAGGCAAGCCGACAGGTAACAGGCAGGTAACTGGAATCAGGAGCTGATGGCTGAAACAGAGTTAGACTGCACAGGAACAACATTGCTCGGGCACCTACATTAAGGAGGAAGCCCTTAATATAGGGTGGAGTCCTCCAGCATTGGCTGGAGACTGATTTGGAAAATGCGCGCGGCTCCTTTAAGAGCGGGGGAGGGTGCGGGCGCGCGCCCTAAGGCCAGTAGCAGGGAAGGAGCGCGCGGGACCAGCAGGGCGGAAGGAGGGCGCCGAGGATGCCAGAGGCGCAGAGGAGGCTGGGAGCACTGAGGACGCTGAGCGCAGGTGAGGAGAGCGACGTCCCTGTCTGGCAGCAGGCAGGGACGCGGGCGCTACAGAAACTCCCCAGATCTTAATCCCATTGAGAACTTGTGGTCAATCATCAAGAGACGGGTGGACAAACAAAAACCTAAAAATTCTGACAAAATGAAAGCATTGATTGTGCAAGAATGGACTGCTATCAGTCAGGATTTGGTCAGAAGTTGATTGAGAGCATGCCAGGGAGAATTGCAGAGGTCCTGAAGAAGAAGGGTCAACACTGCAAATATTGACTTGCTGCATTAACTCATTCTGTCAATATAAGCTTTTGTTACTCATATGTTTGCAATTATATTTCTGTCTGTGATAAAAACATCTGTCAAACATACATAAAAACCAGAGGGCAGCAGATCATGTGAAAATATAATATTTGTGTCATTCTCAAAACTTTTGGCCATGACTGTACTGATGAAGGTCAGCTGTATTGACTGAAACGTTTACCACTGACTGCAAATAAATACCGTACCTTCTATTTCTACCAAGTTGAGTGCCAAAAATTTATTTTATATAGATATTACAAGTTGGTCCTAGAGACCCCCTATCATGAGAAACGCAGGTGTATGGGTGAGATGTGGGTAAAAAAAATTCAATCCCTATCCGGCCCTGTTGACATATTTAGAAGTGATGTTTTAGCTTTGAATATTTCTTACAAATTTTCCCCTTACATTGTGTCGCAAAATTAGTTAAATCTATAAAAGCAGAATGTTGAAACAATATGAAATCACAGTATCATTTTTTTCCAATATGAAGGCCCCAACCATCATTGTTTTTTCAGAATTTATGAAGGTATTTCAGCCTGTGATGAGAAAGTCACACTACAAATACATTGAAAAAAAAAATTAAATTTGTAAAAAAAAAATGTTCCTCCATTATTTTTGATTGCATCATTGAGGTGAAAATAATCAAATACATTTTATTTTGCCTGACTTTCATTCCTTCTTACAATTGGGGAAATAGCATGAAGCACTTCAATCAAAATGTACTTGTACGTCCTGTTTTTGAATTTCCAACTAATGCACATAGATGGGAGGTCTGCAATTACTGCTCACAGAAATCTGAAATTTCTGAAGCAGAAATGAAATTCACTGCTTTTTTTTCTTTTTTGACATGGGGGTCAATGAATAACCAGAAAACTTTTTTTTTTTTTTTTTTTTAACAAAACACAGTATTGTGAAAAGCATTAAGAAACCCACAGACACTAAAATAAAAACAGAAGCTGTGGGGCATATTTATCAATATTGTGTAATTCTTAGCCAGTGCAAACAGATAAGACAGTGTACAATGCGACGATTTATCATAGTGGTTTAACCCCTTCCTAATTGGGAGATTTACAGTTTTCATTTTATTCCTTCTTTTCTTCCATGAGCCATAACCTTTTTATTTTTCCATCAACATAGGAGTATGAGGGTTTGATCCCCTTGTGCGGATGAAATGTAACTTTAAATGACACCATTCATTTTAATATTGAATGTACAGGAAAATGGGCGCAAAGTAGAAAACGCAGTTCCACAATTGTTTTTTTTCTTACTGCATTCATTGAGCTGTAATAATGCCCTGGCAGTATCATTATCCAAGTCAATATGGTTACGAGGATACATTATTAAATAATATATATATATATATATATATATATATATATATATATATATATATATATATACTAATGAAAATTTGTAGAAAAAAAAAATACTTTTGTTGCTACTTTTCAATAGCTAGAACATTTTCTTTTTCCATTGCTGGAGCTGTGTAATGGCGTGTTCTTTGCTCGGCGATGTTTTTACTCACTCAGTTTGGGGTAGACACAATGCTATGAGCGCTTCTTTTTGTATTTTTTGGCAGAGCTAAAAAAAACCTAAATTGTGGAGTTTCATTTTTTTTCTCTTACAGCACTTACAAAATAAATTTTATATATTGATAGATTGGATTTATTTGGAAGCAACAATAACGCAAACATTCAGGAAACCTCTAACTATCATGACAACTCATCAGACCCCCACAATCATGACATTGGTAGCGATGGCAGCTGGAGCACACAAACACCTGTGATTACATTATTTACGTGCCTCTCTCAGAAATTGACAGTGGTAAGCAGCAGTAATCTGGCGGCTCTGGCCGCTCTGGAATACGGAATATGCTGGCTGTGCAGAACAATTTGGATAGCTGTCATATTTTATATGCATTTGCATATACATTTTCTTTATGAATTTCTCTAATAGTACTAGATCTCTGTATTTCTTCCTGGTTTAATCCCAACTGTGCCAGATTTAGGGGTTACAAAGAAGGAAAATCATATGTAGTCCAGAGTTCATAAGGGGGAATCATGAGGACAAAAGAAACTTGAACATTTTGCAGCATTATTACGGAGAGTAGTCTATGGATTAACTCAGTATAACTGTAGCATTATAAGCAAACAAAATGGCAGCATTATGTGGCCACCAATGGGGGTCTGTTGATCACTTACTGCATATTATTTTAGTACTACATGATAGTATTATGTGGACTGCATAATGCAGTATTAGCCTTTTTCTATACTTTGCACTAAATAGACAAAGCTTTTACGACAGAAAAATGGGCTAAAATGCTTTTGAAAACCTCATTTTTTGCGCCACCTGAGGCTGTGCAGAGATGTTTCAACTATTGATGCTTTCATGCCTGGTTTGGCCAGCTCTGCCAAAATAGATGGAGCTGGGGCACAATAGACAAGTGGGCGTCACCACTCTCTATTACATGAGGAGCTGCGGCGTATCTTACGACAGTCATTGACTGGCCTAAGATTTCTAGTGAGCAGCACAGAGTTGCATGCCACTTTTTAAGATGCACCTGATTCATTAAGATGTGTGCGCCTGTTAATCAATCAGGTGCATCTGACCCCACCACAACCCCTCATCAAGACCAGTGGGCTTAACGCCGGTCATAATGAATCTGGGCCTAAGTATTTATTTTTCAGGCTTGTGTTGCAGTATTATTTACCACCATGAGGCAGCATTTGGAGATAAACCACCAAGTATCAAGTACCTATTTTGTCTATTGAGAAAAAGGCCCCATATATAAAATGAAATAATTATGCCACTATTATCTTAATGGACCAGACAAAAATATGGAAAATTATTGTCATAAGGAAAGAAAAAATATCATTAAAAATGTGTCCTTTTTTTCTCTCCAGCTGTTAAAAATCCTACATAAATAAAGCTGAAGTAACACAGTGAATTAAAAAAATGTAAACGTTTAATACTCTCAAAATTCTGCATTGCTTGTCATTTCAAATAATGGGGCAACGCTTAATAGATGCTGGACCAGTTACAGATCACTGAGTGCCCTGCTGAGATGTTTCATATTTTTCTTATTATTTTTACTACTAAATGATTGAATGAAATATAAGGCAAGGCTTCATTTCTATTACTGTCTGCATGTATGGTGCATGCACAATTTTATGTATACATCATGGATAATAGTGATAAAGTGAAATGTATTTCCTTTTCAGAAGACGGCAACTGAAGAGATGTTTGTGCTGTCTGCACATAGCATAATTACAATACAAGAGGTCCCTCTTTCAACCTCCAGTGAGTTCACCATCTACATTCCCATTTACCCACACGCCACAATTTTTCATCTCTAATATAAAATTCATATGTGACACTGTGCCATCAATTAAAAACAGCACATCAATTCAGTGCTCCACACCCCATGAACACACATTCCTGGACCCATATAATAGATCTTCTAGGAGAGTATCCTTAATATGTAATGCTGGCCTTTCCAAATTGTTTGGAGAATATGCTCAAAAACAAATATCAAATTTTTGTTGTAAAATATTAATTTGATGTAAAAATAAAGACTTCATTTTTTTCTGATCAAAAGAGTAATTGTATAAAGTAGGAAACCAATAAAACAATAATGCACCTCAAAATTTATCCTTATGTACAGAACAGTGTAAATAGCGCTCGCAGAAACATTTACGCAAGCCAAGCTGCATGCAAATGGCTCTCACGTCCAAAAAAAAACTGACCAGCTTTGTTCAAGAGTAGATTATTTAAAAAGGATAAAAATACATTTCCAATGAGAAACATTTAAATATTTCAGTTTGGAAAGCCTTTCAATCAATATTAGATGCTCTACGACTACAACACAAAGAGTAAAATTCATTACTAGTGATGAGCGAACGTGCTCGGATAAGCTGTTGTCCCAGCATGCAAAGGTGCTAACCGAGTGTCTTTCGCGTGCACAAAATATATCTTCGAGTCCCTGTGGCTGCATGTCTCGCGGCTGTTAGACAGCTGAACACATGCAAGGATAGCCTAACAAACAGGCAATCCCAGCATGTGTTGCAGCTGTCAAACAGTCACGAGAGACATATTTTTCGAGCACGCTGGGATAACACATTATCCGAGCACATTAGCTCATCACTATGGTCCCCTCAGCCCCAATCCTGGAATGCATGGTCCCCTCACCCCCAATCCTGGTATGCATGGTCCCCTCACCCCGAATCCTGTCATGCATGGTCCCCTCACCCCCCAATCCTGTCATGCATGGTCCTCCTAATCCCTATCGTAGGATGTATGGTACCCCCTCACCCCCCAATCCTGTTATGCATGGTCCTCTCACCCCCCAATCCTGTCATGCATGGTCCCCCTCATGCATGGTCCCCCTCATCCCTATCGCAGGATGTATGGTACCCCCTCACCCCCAATCCTGGCATGCATGGTCCTCTCACCCCCCTTACCTGGTATGCATGGTCCCCTCACCCTCCAATCCTGGTATGCATGGTCCCCTCACCCCCCAATTATGGTGTGCATGGTCCCCTCACCCCCCAATCCTGGATTGCATGGTCCCCTCACCCCCCAATCCTGGAATGCATGGTCCCCTCACCCCCCAATCCTGGAATGCATGGTACCCTCACCCCCCTATCCTGGAATGCATGGTCCTCTCAGACCCCAATCCTGGAATGCATGGTCTCCTCACCCCCCAATCCCGGTGTGCATGGTCCCCTCACCCCCCAATCCTGGAATGCATGGTCCCCTCACCCCCCAATCCTGGTATGCATGATCCTCTCACCCCCCCAATCCTGGTATGCATGGTCCCCCCTCATCCCCATCGTAGGATGTATGGTACCCCATCACCCCCAATCCTGGAATGCATGGTCCCTTCACCCCCCAATCCTGGTATGCATGATCCTCTCACCCCCCAATCCTGGTATGCATGGTCCAACCTCATCCCCATCGTAGGATGTATGGTACCCCCTCAACCCCCAATCCTGGAATGCATGGTCCCCTCACCCCCAATCCAGGAATGCATGGTCCTCTCACCCCCCAATCCTGATATGCATGCTACTCCTCACCCCCTATCCTGATAAGCATGGTCCCCTCACCCCCTATCCTCGTATGCATGCTACCTCTCACCCCCTATCCTGATATGTGTGGTCCCCCTTGCCCCTATTAAACTGCACACATACAAAAAAAAACAAAACATTTATACTCACCTTTCTTCCCTGTGTTCCACCGCTGTCCCGTTCTGCCAAAGGCTGGGGAGGAATGTGGCGCATGCCCATACCGCGCTGTCCGGTGCCATATTGCTGAAAACACACTGCAAATGTGTCTTCAGTAAAATGGCACCGGTTAGCGCTATGCGCGATGCTGATGCGCACTCCTGGTCTTCTGCCCCGGCCTCTGACAAGAGAAGCGCCGTGGCAACGCTCCTCCTGGTCAGGTAAGTATGTAAGTATGGTGCCGGAGATCGCGGTATGCATTCAGCGTCTAAGCATACCGCGATCTCCGGTGCCATACACAATCCTCACCGTTGGATGCTGTCTTCTGTTTGGAGCCAGACTACGCAGGAGCGTTGCGCTTGCGTAGTCTTTAAAGGCTTCAGACAGAGTGACGCTCTCAGCGTTATATTACAGATTTATAGTATATGTACAATTCACATATGCAGAAAGAAAGGTCCTGCTATGGACTGCCCTAAGTTGGAGTCGTGATATTGCAACCACTAGGAGCAGCACCAGCAGATAGCATAGTCAAGGAATCACCAGAGGTCGGTAACGGAGTAGAAGTGTAGTTGGGAGGATAAGCAGGAATCGTAGTCAGGAAATAGCCAGAGGTTGGTACATGAAGTAGCAGTAGAATCTTGAGAATAAGCAGCAGGTGGAAAGAAGCTAGACTAAAGGCTGGGAGCTCAATAATCGCACAAGGAAGGAAGTGCAGTGGCAGGTTTAAGTAGAGTGTTCAATCAGGAGATCAAAGGGTTGAGATCACAGGGTTGAGACAATCACGAACAATACAGGTACTAGTGTCTGATTTAGCAGGGAACTGTCCAGCGAGCTGAATAGCTCAGAGGGAAGAGCTACCGCCTCAAGCACAAGAGCTGCTGAGCTTGAATCCTGACAGGTTCATTGCACAAGAGCAAGTTAGGGCCCCGTCTCACATAGCGATGCACCAGCGATCCCGATAACCATATGAACTTGTCAGGATCGCTGGTGTGTCGCTACATGATCGCTGCTGAGCTGCCAAACAGGCAGCTCAAGCAGCGCTCAGGACAGCGACACTGCGGGTAACGTCGCCTAGTAACCCGCAGTGTACGTTGGATACCAGCCCGCTGAAGCAGGGAGCTGGTAACAAGGTACACATCAGGTTTCCAGGCACAGCCCCACGCCTGGAAACCCGATGTGTACCTTGGTTACCAGCTGATCGCTGGTCTCCTGCCTGCCACATGCAGCGATGCGTGCTGGCCAGCAGGAGACCAGCGATAAAAAAAAGTCCAGGCATTTCTGACACAACCAGCGATTCACAGCAGGGGCCTGATCGCTGGTACGTGTCAGACATAGCGAGATCGCTGCTGAGATCGCTGTTGTGTCACAAAACTTGTGACTCAGCAGCGATCTCGCTATGTGAGACGGGGATCTTAGCCTATAAATAGCTAATAGGGTGTCCTAGTTAAAGTTGTGAGCGGACGTTCATCCGAAAGCTTTGATATAACCATAACAAGTCATTGCATGCCAAAAAGCCTTCCAATGAGATAGATCTACAGCAACTGTGAAAACGTACCGTGGACCTACTGATATCCAGCTATTGGTAGCGTTTGGCTGAAGTGGTGCCTGCTAAAAGCAGTGATATAAGTGTAAGAAATTATCATTTACAAATTTTCTTTTGTGTCTAGTCTGCTTTAATGTTTTATGTAAACAGGTGAGCAGTAGCCATTAAAAAAGAGGCAGTACCTACTAGAGATTTGTATGTGCTTATTTTCAACTCACATTTTTGGGGCAAGCAATTACCACTATTAACCTCTTCACATATTGATAATTTTCTGTTTTTGTATTTCTGTTTTTATCTCTCCTTCTTTCAAAAGCCACAACTTTTTTATTTTTCCATCAACAAAGCAATATGAGGGCTTATTTTTGGGGGACAAGTTGACTTTTAAAATACACCATGCATTTTAATATTTAATCCACTGGATGCATGAAAAAATTCCAAGTGCTATGACATTGCAAAAAAGCATAAGCTTGCAATTGCTTTTTGAGTCTATTTATCGTTTTCATTATATGGTAAAAATAACCTGGCAATATGATTCGCCAGGTCAGTACGATCATGGGGACACCAGACACGCATATTTTTTTCTTTGTTTTAAATGGTGTATATATATCGGGGATCCATAACATTATCAATTATCGGTCAATAGGGCTATGTGAGGAGTTGCTTCTTGCATCTTGAACCTACATTTTTGGGGTAGATATGATGTTTTAAAGGGAATCTGTCACCCCATTTTTCGTATATCAGCTGCAGACACCGCCATCAGGGGCTTATCTACAGCATTCTGGAGTGCTGTATATAAGACCCCGATGTAACTTGAAAGATAAGAAAAACGAGTTATATTATACTCACCCGGGGAGGCGGTCCAATGCAATCCGGTCTGATGGGCGTTACGGTCTGGGTCCGGCGCCTCCCATCTTCTAGCGATGATGTCCTCCTCCTTGCTTCTGTCGCGCTCCTGCACAGTCGTACTTTATCTGCCCTGTTGAGGGCAGAGCAGAGTACTGCAGTGTGCAGGCACCGGGAAAGGTCAGATAGGCCCAGCACCTGCAGTACTTTGCTCTGCCCTCAACAGGGCAGATAAAGTACGCCTGCGCAGGAGCGCGACAGAAGCAAGGAGGACGACGTCATCACTAGAAGATGGGAGGCGCCAGATCCAGACTGCGACGCCCAATGTACCGGACCGCATTGGACCGCCCCCCCCCCCCCCGGGTGAGTATAATATAACTCGTTTTTCTTATCTTTCAGGTTACAGCGGGGGCTTATCTACAGCATTCCAGAATGCTGTAGATAAGCCCCTGATGGTGGTGGCTGCAGCTGATATACAAAAAATGTGGTGGCAGATTAACTTAATTGTCTCTTATTGCATTTTTTTGTGGTGTTGTAAAACTGAATAACCGCGTTTTTAAATTTTTTGTCATTAAAGAGACAGATCAGGTTAATTAATTTCATATTTTGATGAATGACTTTTACGGAGGTAACAATACCACATATGTGTATTTGTGAGCCTGCATCACAGCAGCTACAATCGGATGTAGGTACTATTGCTGCAAAGAGTTAAACATAATCCCTGGAGAAAAGCATTTTAAATGCAAGTGTTATATGGCATTGTTAATTTACTTGTATTTATGGCTGCTCAAAATAAATTAATCCACAGCAATATCTACTTATTACATCCGATTAGAAATGTTCTAATTTTAAGGAAAGCATTAACACTGAGATCAGTCAATTATCCATTCAAATTACCAGTGCAGATGACTAGCTACCAATGCCAAATGACTAATTCTTTGCTTTCCCTTTGCTTTACTTAACACAATCACAGAAAAGTACATTAAAGGAAATATATGCTTCTGCATGTCTCAAGGCAATGATCTAGCCCATAACACTCTTCCTATGAATTCACTGCATTTCAAAAATATGCCAGGACATTTCCCCCTCTGATGTATGCAGTATTTATGGCAGATTTTATTATTGAATACTCATGCAAGCACAGCAACAGATAAAACCTAAAGATGATGGTGTGGCGAGATGTGAAACATTTACAACATTTATTTCTAATTTGCTGAAAAAAATAACACTAACTGAAGTGATAGTAATACTAATAGTATCTGGAAAATGTCCAAATAACTTTCCTCCAAAATGAAGATAACTCATTTGAAAGGGAATCAGTCAGTTGCTCTAGCCCCTCTAAACACAATTTCTTATTACACCCTATGTCTACAAGCCCCTTTTCCTTGCAATATACAAATTAGTGTTTGACGCGTCAGGGTGGGGAGGCTGAATTCCATGTACTAATCCTCACTCTCATCATGTTATCAGACTCCTGTGGGCATGAGAGACATGATTTATAAGGGTGATTTTACACTGCGCTTTCTCCTACATTCTTGGTCCCATTAGAGTTTATGTCCGAACACATTGCAAAATGGAATTCAGGCTTATGCTTCCATTGACTATAATGGTAGGCGTATACACCTGAAAATGATGCATGACAGAGTGCACGTTCACTACGCCATCACCATTACAGGCAATGGCCCATGGGAGCATACGCCCAAATCCCATTTTGTGGGGGGTTTGGCTGTAGGCCCTGATGAGACCACTGAATGTGGTCAATCATTCTGCTGAGCAGCTCTGCTAATACAGACAGCACAACCTATTGTGTTCAGTGATTGTGTTATTGCGTGATCTTAAGTTAACTTTAAAGCAGCTTGTGAAAGAAAAGGTTCCCAGCAACTCATCCCTTGATTTCCTCTACTTTATTCCCATTTTGACAATCCTTACGATTAAGGAAATATTTGAAGAAATATTGCCTATATATCTCAGGAGATTAGGAACGTTCTCCTCGCTATCTTGTGTTTGGCTGTAAGGCCGGCGTCACACTTGCGAGTTTGATGCGAGTAAGTCGCACGACTTTCTCGCATCAACACCAGGCACGGCCGCCAGCTCTCGGACCCGAGTGTGCGGCTGCATAGAAATACATGCAGCCGCACACTCTGGTCCGAGAGCGGGCGGCCGTGCCGGGTGTTGTTGCGAGAAAGTCGTGCGACTTACTCGCATCAAACTCGCAAAGTGTGACGCCGGCCTAAGACAACTATCTGTTGCAGAAGACTCCTTCCTCTTCCCTGTCTGCAGTATGATGCAAGAAATTTAAGCCTCACCCACTTCTGCTATTCTCTGCCATTTTCGGTTGAGAAATGGTGAAGTGTGACTCAGTAGGATTTGTATGAGACTGATAATCTCATAAATATGAGAAAATTCTGCACACTGTCAAACAATAATTTATTTCTAGGTTTAGTGCTTCTTTAATAAGAGAAACTGTGAGACAGATGTGACAAATTTACTGTGTGCCTCCATTTATTGTATCCTCATTTAATCACATATTTTCAAAATTTTATTTTACGGTTTCTCATTTCTCCTTTTAAGGCGACATTAAGACTTCACTAAGCAAAGACATTTCTGAACCTCACAGCCATCACCCAATAATTCAGATTTTAATCCTTCTCTTCATTTGCTACTAGAGATTTTTGTTATAGTGGAAAACAATAATACATACAGATCTGGTCAACATTATTAGGACTCTGAATTGTTTATTATTAAAAAAAAAAAGCCCTTATCTCAGGGGAGGGGAACCTCAGGCCTCAGGGCCATTTACGGCCCTCGATGACCTTTTATCAGGCCCCCTGGTAGAGTCTCAGGGACCGCATTCTTGGGCAGGGAGCTGTATTTTGATATCCCCCAGCTTATAAACATCTTTACCTCTGAGGGTTGTTTGCATGTTAATGACCGGGCCAGTTTTTTACAATTCTGACCACTGTCCCTTTATGAGGTTATAACTCTGGAACGCTTCAACGGATCTTGGTGATTCTAAGAATGTTTTCTCGTGACATATTGTACTTAATTTTAGTAGTAAAATTTATTCAATATAACTTGCGTTTATTTATGAAAAAAACAGAAATATGGTGTAAATTTTGAAAATCAGAGTCATATTGCACAAAATAGTTACTAAATAACATTTCCCACATGTCTACTTTACATCAGAACAATTTTGGAACCAAAATGTTTATTTATGTTAGGAGTTATAAGGGTTAAAAGTTGACCAGCGATTTCTCATTTTTACAACACCATTTTCTTTTAGGGACCACATCACATTTGAAGTCATTTTGAGGGGTCTATAAGATAGAAAATACCCAAAAGTGACACCATTCTAAAAAAGGCACCCCTCAAGGTGCTCAAAACCACATTCAAGAAGTTTATTAACCCTTCAGGTGCTTCACAGGAATTTTTGGAATGTTTAAAAAAAAATGAACATTTAACTTTTTTTCACAAAATATTTACTTCAACGTCTCCGCAAGATAAATATACATGCTGCGATCTATAAAGACGAGTCGCATGTGCGTATATGCAGAGCCGCCGAGGCGACTGTGCACGCATAGTGGAGATGGGATTTCATAAAATCCCATCAACTATGCTGTAACATGTGGATGCTGAGGATTTGACGCTATGGCTGTATGAAGTGTCCAATCTACAGCAAATACTGAACGTGGAAACAAAACCCTAAAGTGGGATCTGTATTAGAAAATTACCATGTGATATTTCAGTTTTCATTTTTAATAAATTTCCAAAAATTTCTACATTTCTGTTTTTTTTTTAGTCAAGATGAGGTGCAGAGTGTACATTAGTGAGAAAAAAAAAGAACTTTATTACATTTACCAAATGGCTGCAATGAAACAAAGAGTGAAAAATTTAAAGGGGTCTGAATACTTTCCGCACCCACTGTATAGTATTAAAAAAAAAAGAATTGTGATGTCAATTACTTGTTCAACATACCCTCATTAATAAAATGGTACATAAAGAGTTAAAGACACACACACATACATTCACCATCCTATGATGGTGGCGGGATGGCTTGTACATTCTTTTGATCAAAATTATGTTTACCAAATACCCTTATTATTATTACTACCTTCATGCATTTTTTGCAATGTATTTTTTATTTTATTTTATTTTAGGATATTTGTTTCTTGTTTTTTGTTTTATCTGTGTAATGGTCATGTCTTAATATGCATTTACATTTTGCATACACATCAACTTACTTTTTCAGCTCAGACCTAGTTTTTCATTCAACATCCTATGAAGGAGCATTAACATAATTAACCTACATATGCTGTAACAAAACAACAACTGTCAGAAATCTCTGTGAAACGCAATGTTTATTTTAAAAAAAAAAAAAAAAAAAAATTTGCGTGGGCTCCCGCATAATTTTCATAACCTGCAGAGGGAAAGCCGACAGCTGAGGGATGATGTTAATATTCTGGGAAGGAGCCAAAGATTCCCAGGCTCTTAATATCAGCTCACAGCTGTTTGCTTAGCCTTTACAGGCTAGTTTACAGGGCAATCCCAGAAAATTTTTTACATGGGGTCCCCTTATAAAAATCAAACAAGCAAAGACTAGGCAAACAGCTGTGGGCTGATATTAATGGCCTGGGAAGGGGCCACATATATTGGCACCCCCCAGGCTAAAAACATCAGCTCTCAGATGCCACAGAAACGGCGCATCTTATAGTTGTGCCAATTCTGGCACTTAGCCTCGCTCTTCCCACTTGCCCTGTAGCGGTGTCAAGTGGGGTTCATATTTGTGAGCTTGATGTCACCTTTGTATTGTCAGGTGATATCAAGCCCACAGGTTAGTAATGGAGAGGCGTCTATAAGACACCTCTCCATTACGAATACTATAGATACATGGTAAATAAAGACACAGCCAGAATAAAGTCCTTTATTTGAAGTAATCACAGACTTCTTTATTTAATCTAAATTTACCATACTTACTGAACACCTAATCCCTGATGTCCTCATCTTCTACAATCAAAAAAAAAATAAACCAACATATAATATTATCCTGTTCGACATAGTCCATTTAATACCAAGTGTCCCACAGCGATCTCTCATGTAGAACAGTCACATTGGGAGATGTGACTGCTCTACCCGGCGATACACTGACAGGAGGTAATCGCTGCCGTCAGAATTCACCGGAGTTCATCAGCTACAATGCTCTAACTTACGGCACCGCTGCGAGAGAACAGGAGCTGATCAGCTGATGAACTCCGGTGAACTCTCACGGCAGCGCAGTGATACACTGCGGGAGTGATTACCTCCTGTCAGAGTATCGCCGGAGGACGGATAGAGAGGTCACATCTCTGGATGTGACTATTCTACATGTGAGATCGCCGTGGGACACTCGGTATTAAATGGACTACGGCGGACAGGGAGTATATGTTGGTTTATTATTTTTGATTGTTTGCAAGAGACGCGGCGTCGGGGATTAGGTGTTCGGTGAGTATGCATTTTGCATGTGAATATGTATGGAATTATGTAAATGTTTTCTTTTTTTACACTTGGACACAAGTGACGAATGATGGGGCAATTCTCCCATCATTGGCTCATGTTATCTCTGTTATATGTGACAGCAGACATAGACGAATGGGAGTAGTAGTCCCATCAGACGACGCCTAAGTGCAATCCCTATGGGCTGTTAGTCGCATGGGTACACACACACGCAGACAGACCCAGACAAACACAGAGACACACAGACACATCACTATGGGCTGTTCATCGCTTGGTTACACACACGCAGACAGACACAGACAGTTCCAGACAGACACAGACAAACAAACACAGAGACACACAGACACATCACTATGGGCTGTTCGTCGCATGGGTACACACAAGCAGACAGACGCAGACAGACCCAGACAGACACATCACTATGGGCTGTTCATCGCATGGGTACACACAAGCAAACGCAGACACCCGCAGACAGACAGACACGCACATATTCTCCGCTCATACGCACATTCTCCGCCCACACACTCTTCCTCACTCTGACATCATTTCCTTTCACAATTCTGCAGAGTTTTTGGCAGCAAATATGAAGCAAATACGTAAACCTTTTTACACCTGTGGTTTTGCTGCAGATTTGACTGACTCAATTGAAGTCAATGAGTCAAAAATGCTGCAGAAACGCAAAGAGAATTGACATGCTGCAGAAAAGAAAACGCTGCAAATACGGACGGAAATTTACTAATGTGCACAACACTTACGGATTGTCATTGAATTACCTTGCTTTAGTATTCCACTGCGTTTCTGGAGCATTTACGTGCGTAAAAAAAGCAGCAAAAATGCATAAAAAACGCATCGTGTGCAGTCTGTGAAAATCATAGACTGCACACAAACAGCATCAGTGAGCAGTCTGTGATTAATGCTCCAAAGATTAGAAGCTGTGTAATTTATATATAAGTGAAAAACACTGATGGTAAAAACTGACATACGAAACAAACACTGAGGAAACTGTGATCCAAAACACTGATGACACTTATACCATCTTATTTTGCATACGTGAACAAACACGGCAATAGACCAGAACTTCATGTGGTGGTCACGTAGTGACGAGGGACGGCGGGTGCCTACCTTGATCTAAGTGGCGCCCTAGTCTATCTCAGTCCTCCCAATTAACCCGGAAGGTGTAGTCGACGGGGTCACGGACTTTGCTATGCTCCTATCTTATACCTTATCTGATTCCTCCCTCATCCAGGGCGGTGCAAGGCTGAAGAGTATAGGATTACACTCACCAGACAGAAAAGGGAACAGATTAGGGACAAACATTAATATGTGGAGGTGAAGGTAAAAGGAAATTGAAAATCTCAATATCCCCTATGGGTAAAAAATATATAGATATATGTCCTCCAACATATATAATGGGCTTCAATATAACCAATTGTCAATTATTACATCAGAAGGGGAGAGGGAAGAACACCAAACGACAATCACACGGTCCAGAGTAAAGTGTATATAAAATTGCTTTATTTATAATTGAACAGGTGAGAATAAGTGTCGACAAACATAAATGAACCAACATACAATCTGCATGCTGAAGGCATATTGGACCATTAGAGATCCATATAGAGAGTGTATCACATATATCATATGTAAGTACAAAAATAATGTCTCCAGTAGTTAAAGTAGGCAAAAAGGCAGGCAACAGATAGTGCTAGTATGAAGGACAGAAACTCAAATCTATAGGGCAAAGTAAGCCCTAAATAATGCCGATTGTATGATACCTAGCACAAAGTATATCAGTATATTGGTATATTGCAGCCATGATAATATATTGCATAAGAAAAATACTGTTAAATAATTACTGCACCTGTGAGAATGTCTGACCCACGGGTTCAAATGGTCTGTATGCCCGCCCCAACGCGCGTTTCGAAACACCTTCGCCCCCTGATAGTATACTGATATACTGTGTGCTAGGTATCATACAATGGGCATATGTATACATATATATATATATATATAAAATATATATATACATATAACATACACTATTCCTGATCATTAGGATTTCTACTTGCTGTTATATATTGTCAAGATGTCAAGTTGCTTAAAATTGTTTTTTAAATGTTTCTTTAATGTAATGCATAATAACCATGTTGTTTTGTCACATTTTAACTGTGATATATAATGTGTACTTGTGTCCTTATTAAACAATATTCAATGCTTCAAGAACATATGGAAAGATAGAAATTTGAAATTATTCTTCCAGAGGTCTACCATGTAATTAATTGTATTATTAATAACGGTGTAATGAGCCAGCACTGATTACAATAATTCAGGCTTGTACAAAGGTTTTGGAAGCAACAACAAAAATTCAGCATACATCTGGCAGTAAAAGGAAGACTTTCATGGGCTCATATTGTTTAAAGAGCACACCTGCTACATTGTATTACAGTACCCATCTACGTTTGCTTGTATTATCTTTTGCATATCAAAGGAGCTGCTCCCTATCAGATTAATACCCAAGACATTTCAGTCGCACTGCAATCAAGTGGACATTCGAGAATATTATGCATGGCCTGCATCGTTGACACTAAGCTTGAGAAATCTGATTAGCGCAAAATTGCATCTGACAAGGAAATCAGAAAGCTGTCAAACACAATGACATGGATTCAATGCTTAGAAGGTAGACAAGGTAAAAATCAAGCTGCCCGCTTGGCATGCAAGCTGTTTGATAAGAAAATAAAAAAGGGCTTGGTTATAACTGTTTCATAAGAAATAAGGCTTTTTATTATTTTTCACAAAGATTATAAATAAGAAAGCAAAGTCTGCCTCTACTGAGGTCTTTCTTGTTGGTTGCCCTTGCTACATTTACAGCCCTCATGACAATGTTTTTTTTTTTATATGGGACTATAGTGGCACTTCAAAAACAGTGTGTTAGTGAGATAGACATGCAGGTTCTGTGGATTACAGACATCAGAAACAAAAAAGAGACCACAAAGCAGAAAGTACAATGACGACGTTATCCTGGCATGATTAGTGCCGTATCCAAGGCTAAAAGAGGTACAGGTTTTGAGGCGATATCATGGCCACATAACCCTGAGTCCACAGGTTCTGCATCAAGGGAATAGTTCAGCAGTAGTCTGGAGATTACAAATGATGCACTGTGTTGTTCCTGGTCTGGGAGGAGTGGGAAAAGAAAACTGACACTACCAGTAAGGGCTCTTTCACACGTCCTGATATTTCTGTTGCCAAAAAAAACAGTACCAAAAATATTAGTGTCCGTCTGTACATGTGTGTAATATTTGAGGCATGCGTGTGGCAACCCTGTGGCACATCAGTAGCACACGTACCGGCGCCAGGGAACCAGCCGTACTGTTCGCACTGTTTCCCGGTGGCGGGTGCTGAAGACAGCTCTCATCATTCTCCACTGCTCACGCTGTGATCAGCGCTAGCAGGGGACAATGTTGAGAATTGTATTCGATGGAAGCCATGGTACAGAATGACATGGCAGAAGAGGATGCACGTGCAGGGGGGAAGGACAAAAAAAGTTTAGAGGGCCATACAGTGGGCTGTAGAACAAGTGAGCAGTTAGGTGAGGTTTACGATATCTATGTTTTTCTTTTGTTTTTTTTTTTAACAGATTGCCTGACCCTCTATGGTTCTGCAAAATGGCAGCTGCATAAAATTACATACCATCAGACCTAAAGTTGCTTTAATTTTTTTAAGAATAGCTTACGCCTTTAAGTCATCTGCATATAGAAGAGGGAAAACCTCATGAATTCCCTCTTGGATCAGTTTTTCCCTTGTATTTCAGTACATACCCTTTGGAAAGACTGCCAAACTAGTTTCTTTATTTTTTTAGTTTACTGAACATTATTTC
This sequence comes from Oophaga sylvatica, assembly GCA_033576555.1. Classification (NCBI taxonomy): domain Eukaryota; kingdom Metazoa; phylum Chordata; class Amphibia; order Anura; family Dendrobatidae; genus Oophaga; species Oophaga sylvatica. The sequence goes on from JARQOD010000007.1 coordinate 24,788,406, forward strand.
TTAAAATTAGTTAGTCTCAGTTAGCATTGCTTAGGGTACGTTTCCACGGTCAGTATTGGCAGCGCACTGGACGCAGCACATGCCTGCTCCGTCCAAAGCGCTGCCGGCTTATGTACGCGCGATGATTCTGCATGTGTTCATTGCATATAGACTGAGAATCTCTGCCAGATAAATAGACATGCTGCGGTCTGGAAAGACGCGCCGCATGTGCGTATACGCAGAGAAGCCGGAGGCAGCTGTGCACGCATAGTGGAGATGGGATTTTGTAAAATCCCCTCCACTATACTGTAACATCTGCCCGCTGCAGACTTGATGCTGCGGCTGTACGCAGCGTCCAATCCGCAGCAAATACTGATCGTGGAAACATACTCTAAGACAATCTCTTTAGACTTGCACAGAGCAAATTGCTAAAAAGGATACATTTTTGGAATATTTGAGGAGAATTCAATTCCACAAGAAATATATTTACCGTATATACTCGTGTATAAGCCGAGATTTTCAGCTCATTTCTTGTGCTGAAAATGCCCCCTCGGCTTATACACGAGTCATTGTGCACAAACCAGAGGGGGAGGGGGAGCGGCGGCAGGAGCCGGTGGCTGGGACATCATACTTACCGTCCTGTGCAATTGCTGAACTTCCCCTGCAATCCTCCGTTGTCCTGGCTTCCTGCAGCGCTCCTGTGCTGAGCGGTCACATGGTACCGCTCATTAAGGTCATGAAATATGGACGCAACTCCACTCCCACAGGCGTGGCGTCCATATTCATGGCCTTAATGAGCGGTACCACGTGACAACTCAGCACAGGAGAGCTGCAGGAAGCCGGGACAATGGAGGATTGCAGAGGACGTTCAGCGATTGCAGAGGGTGAGTATGATGGAGGGAGCACGGAGAAGGACAGGGAAAGCACGGAGCAAGATGGGGGAGGACGGGGGAAGCACGGAGCAGGATGTGGAGAGAACAGAGCAGGATAGAGGAGAACGGAGCAGGACGGGGGAGCACAGAGCAGGATGGAGGAAGCACGGAGAAGCACGGGGGGGAGCACAGAGCAGGATGGGGGAGCATAGAGGAGCAGGACAGCGGAGCACTGAGGACAAGGAGCTGAGCCATACATAGAAGGATGGGAGGGTGAGCTGAGCCATGCATACTAGGAGGGGGGAGAGCCACACATAGCAGGACAGGGATGAGGAGAAAATGTACACCGGCTTATACTCGAGTCAATAAGCTTACCCGGTTTTCCGTGGCAAAATTAGGGGCCTCGGCTTATACTCGGGTCGGCTTATACTCGAGTATATAAGGTAATCATCTCTAATGATAATCTTAGATAATGTCGTGAGAGATTATTCAAATGTTAAGGATAAACAAAATACTGTTGACTTTAGGAACAAGTTTCCTTTTCTAGTGGCCAGACAATACGGACTTCTAAAGACAACCCTAAGACCACGTTCACACATTCACTATTCAGTCAGTATTTTACCTCAGTATCTGTAAGCCAAAACCAGGAGTGGAACAGTCTGAGGAAAAGTATAATAGAAACACGTCACCACTTCTGTATTTATTTATCACCTACTCCTGGTTTTGGCTTACAAATACTGATGTAATTAACTCACCAAATAACGTGAGCACATGGGCTATAGCACAATCTAAAAAGTTAGGCAATATTAGCAGATTTCTAAGTCCATTGTGCAACTGGCATGCTCTTGGCATTTGTCAAGATCTGTAATTTATTATAAACATACTATAGTTTGGAAAAAAAAAATTTGTCCATAACTATTGTCAGCTTCTATAGAAAAAATGAATGAAATAAAACCTGATGGGAAATTCTGACATGGAAAATTTCATCACTTTAAGTTGTAAATGAATCTAGGGAGAATACCTTCCCAGGGTGAAACTTGGGTTACTTAATGAAAAGAGAAGAGTATGTCTCTCGAGAAGCAATTAGGTTAGAGGATCCACCGCAGGATAAACGAGTCTTGGAAGTTAAAAATAGTGATCAAATACTACAGTGTCAAGTCTTGTGCTGGATTTTTATGCACATATTAATCGTCAAATCTTCAGTGTTCATAACACATCTATAGATTTCTGCAGCTCAGAATGTAAGTTACACAGTTTTAAACCTGCTGAATAAAACCTCAAAAATAATATTTTCAAAGAATATGGGCTTGTAAGTCAGACACATTCCCAGAACAGCATTAGAATGTCTTAAGGTTTAGCAAAAGGAAAAACATAAAATCTACTAAAGGTAGTTTTTTTTAAATGGATTTTAAAATATTCATCCAGCATACCAAATGTTTTTAAACACATTATTTTGATTTGTGGAGCTATGTTGCATGGCGGACCTATTCTATGATCTGACAAGCTCCTTCAAAGTAATCTGCTCACTGTGTGTTGTACCACCTTAGGCAACACAAGCTGTAATTACTACCTGAAGTTGTTTTAATTCTTGTACGACTAGCTTAGGTACCTAAATCATCTGCATATGCAGCAGGCACATATGGCAGAACCTCATCGGTTACTTCTGGGATCAGTTTTGCCTTGTATTCAAGTACAAACAATATAGAAAGATGGCCGACTACCGGTAGTTTATTTAATTTTTTTTCTGTCTAATGAAGATTATTTCCTAACATTAGTTTATTCTCCGATTGTACTGCTAAGGTCACGTTCACACATTCAGTATTTGGTCAGTACATCAGAATTTGTCAGCCAAAATCAGGTGAGGAACAATCAGAGGAAAAGTATAATAGAGACACGTCACTACTTCAGTATTTATCACCCACTCCTGGTTTTGGCTTACAAATAGTGATGTGAAATACTGACCAAATACTGATTGTGGGTCAGGAGCCTAAGACAATCTCTTTGGATTTGCAAGGAGCAAATTGCTAAAAAAAAATCTGGAAAACAAACATTTTTTGAATATTTGAGGAGAACTGAATTCCACAAGAAATACATTTGATCATTACTAATGCGGATTTATTTTGATATTTACTTGTCAGATAGGATTAGGCTGAGTCACCAGGGGGCTTTTAGCCATTTTAGTATTTGATTTGCTTTTGATATAAAAACATTTCCCAGAAAGAATTCTTCCCTATGAATCTATTAGTTGTTTTTTTCACCGATGAGACCCTGGCATCACTATGGACTAATTAGTGACCAAACTAAAAGAAAAAGGCAAACATGCCAAGATAATTTCTCCACATAACAGTATCATCATGTGGCAAGCAACAGTGCAACTGTGATAGTCACAATTCCCTCATGTGTAATAGCCACAACGTGTATAATGAGCTTAACCCCTTTCTTCCATCCGACGTACTATTCCGTCCATATGCCCTGGGACTTAATTCCCATGGATGTAATAGTAAGTCATATGCAATCAGCTGCACTCACGGGGGGAGAGCTGCTGATCACGGCCAGGTGTCAGCTGATTCTCATAGCTGACACCCGGCACTAAGTGCCAGGAGCGGTCACGGACCACTCCCGGCACTTCAACACCTGGCCCACTGCAATTAAACACGATCGCAGCATTTCGGTGGCATAGGGAAGCATCGCAAAGGGAGGGGGCTCCCTGCGTGCTTCCGAGACCCTCAGAACAAAGAGATCCAAGATGGCCACCGGGTCCTGCAGGGAGGTGGCTTGTCAGTGCCTTGTCAGCAAGCCTCCTGCACTGCCTGTCAGATCGCTGATCTGACACAGTGCTCTGCAAAGTGTCAGATTAGTGATCTGACACTATATAGTGATGTCCCACTCTGGGACAATGTAAAAAAAAAATTAACATGTGTAACAATATTTTTAAAAAATTCTTAAATAAATTAAAAAAAAATATTTCCCCAAATAAACACATTATTATGTAAATAAAAAAAAAACACGTACACATTTATTATCGCCGCGTCCATAACGACCCGCTCTATAAAACTGTCCCACTAGTTAACCCCTTTAGTGAAAAAAGGCAAAAAAACAATGCTTTATCATCATACCGCCGAACAAAAAGTGCAATAACACGCGGTCAAAAAGACGCATATAAATAAACATGATACCGCTGAAAACGTCATCCTGTCACGCAAAAAACGAGCTGCCATACAGCATCATCAGCGATAAAATTAAAAAGTTATAGATCGCAGAACAAAGTGATACAAAAATAATTTTTTTTATATAAAATTGATTTTATTGTACCAAAGTGCCAAAACATAAAAAAATTATATAAATGAGGTATCGCTGCAATTGTACTGACCAGAAGAATAAAACTGCTTTATCAATTTTACCACACGCGGAACAGTATAAACGCCCCCAAAAGAAATTCATGAATGGTTTTTGTTCATTCTGCCTCCCAAAAATCGGAATAAAAAGCGATAAAAAAAGTCATGTGCCCAAAATTGGTACCAATAAAAACGTCAACTCGTCCCGCAAAAAATAAGATTTCACATGACTCTGTGAGCCAAAATATGGAAAAATTATAGCTCCCAAAACGTGGTGATGCAAAAACTATTTATTTTTTTCAATAAAAAGCGTCTTTTAGTGTGTGACAGCTGCCAAACATAAAAATCGGCTACAAATAGTGAATCAAACCCCCTTTATCACCCCCTTAGTTGGGGAAAATTTAAAAAAAATATTTATTTCCATTTTCCCATTAGGATTAGGGATGAGGGTTAGGGGTGTGTTAGGGTTAGGGTTGGAGTTAGAATTAGGGGGGGTTCCACTGTTTAGGCACATGAGGGGCTCTCCAAACTTGGCATGGCGTCTGATCTAAATTCCAGCCAATACTGCGCTGAAAAAGTCAAACAGTGCTCCTTCCCTTCCGAGCTCTGCCATGCGCCCAAACAGTGGTTCCCCTCACATATGAGGTATCAGCGTATTCAGGACAAATTGCACAACTACTTTTGGGGTCCAATTTCTCGTTACCCTTGGTAAAATAAAAAAAATTGGATCCAAAGTAAATATTTTATGAAAAAAAGTCAAATGTTCATTTTTTTTTAAACATTCCAAAAATTCCTGTGAAGCACCTGAAGGGTTAATAAACTTCTTGAATGTGGTTTTCAGCACCTTGAGGGGTGCAATTTTTAGTATTGTGTCACTTTTGGGTATTTTCTATCATATAGACTCCTCAAAGTGACTTCAAATGTGTTGTTCTAAAAATGGTGTTGTAAAAAAGAGAAATCGCTGGTCAATTTTTAACTCTTATAACTTCCTAACAAAAAAAAATTTTTCCAAAATTGTGCTGATGTAAAGTAGACATGTGGGAAATGTTATTTATTAACTATTTTGTGTGACATATTTCTCTGTTTTAAGGACATAAAAATTCAAAGTTTGAAAATTGCTAAATTTACAACATTTTCGCCGTATTTCCATTTTTTATAAATAAATGCAAGTTATATCGAATAAATTTTACCATGAAAATGAGGTACAATACGTCTCGAGAAAAAAAACTCAGAATTGCCAAGATCCGTTGAAGCGTTCCAGAGTTATAACCTCATAAAGGGACGGTGGTCAGAATTGTAAAAATTGGCCCGGTCATTAAAGCCCCCGTCACACACAGAGATCTCGCTAGCGAGATCGCTGCTGAGTCACTAGTTTTGTGACGCAACAGCGATCTCCCCAGCGATATCGCTGTGTGTGACATTCAGCAACGATCAGCCCCCCTGCTGGGTATCGCTTATCGTCGCTGAATGTCCTGGACATTTTTTTGATAGTTGGTCTCCTGCTGGCCAGCACGGCGCCTGGAAACCCGATGTGTACGTTGGATACCAGTGCGCTGCTGCAGGGGAGCTGGTAACCAAGTTACACATCGCGTTTTCAGGTGCCGCGCAGCGCCTGAAAACCCGATGTGCACCTTGGTTACCAGCTCCCTGCATCAGCGGGCTGGTATCCAAAGTACACTGCGGGTAACTAAGCGACGTTACCTGCAGTGTCGCTGTCCTGATGGCTGCCTGTTTCGCAGCTCAGCAGTGATCATGTAGCGACACACCAGCGATCCTGACAAATGCATATCGTTGTCGGTATCGCTGGTGTGTCACTATGTGTGACGGGGCCCTAACATGCAAACAACCCTTGGGGTTAAAGGCGTTAAGGGTATGTGCAGACAATCCGGAAGTGGCACCGCTTTTGACGTAGCACATATTCGCTGCATCTAAAGCTCTGCTGTCTATTGAACGCAGGTAAATCCGCATGTGTTCACTGAATCGTAAGGAATCACAGTGTACAATACATTCTACGAGAGAAATTTATCTTGCAAGAGAAATTGACATGCTGTGGACTAGAGAGACGCGCGGCATGTCCGTCTCCGCAGGTAAGCCGCGGGCGTCTGTGGACACACAGCGGCCATGGAATTTCTTAAAATCCCATCCACTATGCTGTAACATCTGGATGCTGCAGGTTGGACGCTGCACAAGTACGCAGAATCCAAACTGCAGGGTTTACTGATCGTCTGCAGATACCGTTACAAACAAACCTTCCTAGAAGAACTTGCCCCAAAACTGTTAACTCCCAAAATGCCACCCAGAAATTACAAGAACTGATCCACCATATCAGTGCCAGCCAATATGCCCTTAGCTATACTAACTATAACTCCATAAAAGTCATGTAATCATACAATCACTTTCTCCAGACTCACATGATTGTAACACACTTATCATATGCTCATTTCTCAGTACATGAGATGGGCTGTAACTGCATGTGTTAATTTATCTCCTCTCACTCAATCTTGCTGTGGACCATAGTTATAGGCTGCAAAGTGAGTATTAATCCCACCTGACACCGTCCACACACCATAGATAAACAATACGCTGCAACTACACCTCAAACACACAATGAAATATATATATTGTCATAAAGTCAAAAGGCCACATACTCTCTGAAAGGCTATGGATTTATTAGGGCATATAAGGACCAACATATTAATATTTTAAGCTTTAACCCTTTTACGAAATCTAATATATAAAGCTGAATGTATGTATGTGTGTATGTATGTGGGTATGTTTGTCCGGGATTGGAATCCGCACCGTCGCACTTACGGGCATGAAATTTTGCACGCCCGCACGTCTCGACCCCGAAAGCGTCCTAGGCTATGTTTTGAATCGAAATTATAACCCCGCGCGTTCCAAATCGCCAAACAATTTTGGCCCTATCTACATAATGGGGAGAAAGCTGAATGCTTGTACAACATAAAATTACAATATATGTCGTATCCCTGTGACGCGCACCACATGTGTGGACACCAGGGCTATGGGGTACTCGGAGCCGAGCCCATGGAAGTCTATGGGAGTTGTCACTGGCAGCAGAGCTCGGTCCGTGGCCCTGGCGGTCATGCAATGGGGGATATTTACAGGGGATTTGTAGTTAGTTCGTGACACCACCTGTGGTGTCTGATCAATTGGACCAGCGCTGCTATATGGGTCTTCCTAGGGGATGTTATGGGGCAGCTGGGTGGTAAGTCTCCCACAGGTGAGACTGGTCCCTGGAAGTCTATGGTGATGATGCAGGGTGTAGTTAAGAATTCAGTCACACACAATGCAGCTTCTTTCCATACCTTTACTTGTAGGTGTTTCAGGCAGGTCCCGGGGAGCTGGTCGGGGTGGAGAATGCACATTCAGGATCACCGCTGAGCAGGTTAGAGGCCTCCTTTACTTCCTATGTATGTGAGTCCAAACTTGCATGAAGCGAAGTTAACTCTGCAATCTCCAGCTTACTCAATAGCTGCAACGCCCGGCTGACATTGTGGTAGAGCCTTCTATGTCTCTGATTATCAGATATTGAGAGAACTAAGTCCTTACTTTTGTCGTGCACTTGACTCAAAGTCCCCGTTCTCCCTGACTCCGTTTACGTATCAGCGCTTAGGGCTACCTTCTGCGACCTGTGGTCCAGAAAGCCTCCGGTTATCTTGTTACTAGGCGTGAAGCACTAGCAACGCTTCGGACCCCGGTGTCCGGTGAATTAGTGCAGGTAATCTGGTACCTGAAGCACTTCTCTGTCTTCTCCACTGTGCCCTTCGCCCTGCTCTCGCTCTTAACATAAGCACTTGTAGCTTTGATGGAAATGTCAGCTTTCTCCAGAGCTCACTGAATAGCTCTCAGTATCCTCCAAGTCCAGACTGAACTGCAACTGAATGTGCCCACTCCTCTCCTCCTGCACAGACTGAACTCTGACTGACCTGTCCTAAGACAGGAAGCTTGAATCCTGACTGCTACGTGTCACTGCCTCTTATACCCCTGGTGGGTGTGTCTGAAAGTGTGAGTGACGTGAATGGATATCAAGCTTTTGCGGTTACCTTCCTGTGCATTTTCCTGGATTATGTGTGCCTTACATAGCTGGGCCACACATCCCCCTTGGTTAAACACAGCACTCCCGGGCTGTAAAAGAGAAAAAGAAAAACATTTTTGTTTTGCATTTAACATAAACATTTAACTCATCCCATCCGGGAGGTGAGGAATCTTTAACGTTACAATTTGTACATTAGAAAAATACAAAAGTATCAAAGTATCAAAACATTTCCATAAATACTAGATAATATTCTTGTGAGGACCCGCACCAAAAACCTCCCACGTGGGTCCTGGGTGGGCTGCAGGACTTCATTGCTGCAGACCTCACTCTAGGCCACACCATACGGGTTTTTCTTCAGAGGTAGTTTAGGTTTCATGTAAAACCAAGATAGGGCACCGTGGTGCAAACTATTTACAATACAAGTTCTTGGGCTGGCACAGTCCACAGCCACGCAGTCCATTGCATATGAAAACACATTTCAAATATAACATTTCAAACTTTATACATTTTCAGTTACAGTAAACCCCTGTCTGGGTCATACTAGACTAGTTTACTAGGACTACTCTTGATAACGAATAGGTAACCTTCCTTTCTTGTACGTTCTGACCTACGTAGAGTGGTGTCAAGTGTAGTAGTCTCTAGCCTATCTGTTCTGTGTACCGGCGAACCATAGATACGACTCCACCTTTCTAGGGATCTGGCAAGCATGCTAGCGACTGGGCGATGCGGTACTGCTCCACCAGGGGTTTCCACTTCTTGTGGTGCTGCCTCTTGTGGTTCCGCTGCTTGGGATCCCAATGGTTGAGGGTCTGCCGGAACAGGTCCTTCTGGAACTGGCTCTACTGGCACGATTGGTATGACTGGATGTAGAGACTCTTCTTGCGTTGATAAAACTGCAGCACAGGAATGATTACTGCTTCTCCCATTCTGGGCCAATCCGCAGGTAGATCTCCCAGATCCGTATGTATGACCGCTTCATCATTTTCTTTCTGAAGGACAACAGGTTCTTCCTCACGAAGCTTTAATGGGCCCGGACACAACTTTAAATGATCTCTAGACACAGTTGCCGTCGTTTTTCCTCCATCCTTGCTAATGGTACAGATCTTTCTGTTATCAAATTTGGAATTTTGCACGACATATGGCTCTTGTTCCCACTGATCATCCAATTTGTGCATTCTTCTTTTTCTTTTTAGCACAATTTCTCCAGGCATTAAAGGCTTAGCGGGAGCATTTTTGTTGTAGTTCTTCTCTTGCCTTTCTCTTACTTTATTGAGACTGTCTTCTACGCAGGCTTGTACTCTCCTGTACTGTTCCTGTCGGTTTGTGTCCCAATCTTCAGCATTGTCATCAGCCTCTGGTTCTACCACACCAAGTTCCAAATCCATTGGCAGTCTTCCTGGTCTTGCTCTCATAAGGTAGGCTGGAGTGCAGTTGGTGGAACTTACTGGTATGTGATTGTACAAGTCGACCAGGTCAGGTAACAAGTCTGGCCACCGATTTCTTTCTTCCAGTGGTACAGATTTCAGTAAATCCATGACAATGTGATTCATCTTTTCACAAAGGCCATTGGTTTGAGGGTGGTACGGTGTTGTTCTGATCTTCTTACACCCATACAAGTGACAGAATTCCTGAAACAGTTCAGCTTCAAAGGCTGGACCTCGATCAGTCAGTACCTGCTCTGGATATCCGTGTGGTCTGCAGAAACTTGCTTGGAAGATCTTGGCTGCTGTCTCTGCTGTCAGATCCTTGACCGGGGCGACCACCAGAAATTTGGAATAGTGATCCACCATGGTCAGGGCATATGAGTATCCCGACCTGCTTGGTGACAACTTGACATGGTCCAATGCCACGATCTCCAAGGGACGAGTCGTCTGGATAGGCTGCAGGGGTGCCCTCTGACTACAGTAGTCTTTTCGTCTAAGGCCACAGGGTCCACAGTTCCGGCACCATTTCTCGATGGAGCTGCGCATCCCTACCCAGTAGAACCGACACCTCAACAGGGTCTCCAGCTTTTTCCAGCCAAAGTGTCCTGCTTGATCGTGGTAGGCTTCCAACACCATTTGGATGTCTGCTCTGGGAACCACTATCTGCCAAACCATCTCATGGGTCCTTGGGTCGACGTATCTCCTGCACAACTTCTCACGGTAGATGAACAACCGGCTTCTCTCGTTCCACAGGAGCTTTGCTGGTATAGGTGCATCTTTCTCCAAGGAGGAACCTTCCTGTCTTATCAACTCCTTGATACGGCTGACCACTGGATCGCTGTCTTGAGTCTCCTTCCAGCTGTGATGAGGTAAAGGGTTTACCGTCTTATCACACCGTTTTCTGTGGGCTCGTTATCATTGATCATCCCATTTCTGTGGAACGCAGGTATCTCAATTTCTTCCAGGTCGTCCGATTCTTCCTCCGTGTCAGATTCATGCGGCATTCTAGACAAGGCGTCAGCGTTGGCATTTTTATGGCCTGCCCGGTACTTGATGGTAAATTGATAGTTTGACAGCCGAGCCATCCAACGTTGCTCCATGGCTCCCAGCTTGGCTGTTTCTAGATGTGTCAAGGGGTTATTGTCCGTATATGCAGTGAACTTGCTGGAGGCAAGGTAATGCTTGAATCTTTCCGTAATGGCCCAGACCAGCGCCAGGAACTCCAGCTTGAAGCTGCTATAGTTTTCCGGGTTCCTCTCAGTTGGCCTGAGCTTTCTGCTTGCATACGCGATGACTTTTTCTTGGCCATTCTGCTTCTGACTGAGGACAGCTCCCAATCCTTCGTTACTGGCATCGGTGTACAGCAGGAACGGTTGGCTGTAATCTGGGTAGGCTAAGATTTCATCTCTTTGAATGCCTCAGCTTGTTCTTTACCCCAATTGAATGGAGGGTTTCTGCTCTTGAGAGGTTGTCTACCAGGAGGTCCTGTAAAGGCGCCGCTTTCTTGGTGTAATCTTTTACAAACCTCCTGTAGTAACCTGTTAGTCCCAGGAACTGACGCACCTCCTTGAGATTTTTCGGCTCCGGCCATTTCTGGATGGCTGTGACCTTCTCGGGTCCGGCGCTACTCCTTCGGAACTGACAATATGTCCCAAGTACTGTACCTTCCGTTTGAGCAGATGGCACTTTGAGGGCTTCAGTTTCATCCCATACTTGGACAGTGACTCGAGTACCTCTGCCAGGTGCTTCAGATGATCCTCATATGTCTTGGAGTACACAATTACGTCGTCCAGGTACAGCAACACGGTTTCAAAATTGAGATGTCCCAGGCAGCTCTCCATCACTCTCTGGAATGTTCCTGGGGCACTGCTGAGCCCAAACGGCATTCTGTCAAACTCACAGAGTCCCATTGGGGTGGTGAAAGCAGTTTTCTCCCGATCCTCCTCAGCCACAGCTACTTGCCAGTACCCACTAGTGAGGTCGAGGGTAGAAAAGTAGTTAGCCGTTTTCAAAGCAGCTAAGGATTCCTCAATGCGTGGTAATGGGTATGCATCTTTATGTGTTATGCGATTTACCTGTCTGTAATCTACACACATTCTCATGCTACCATCCTTTTTCTTAACTAGAACTAGAGGTGCTGCCCAGGGGCTACAACTATCCCTTATCACCCCGGCTTCCTTCATGTCACGCAACATTTCCTTAGCTTTTTGATAGTGGGCTGGAGGTATAGGCCTGTATCGCTCTTTGATGGGAGGATGACTGCCTGTAGGGATATGATGCTGTACTCCCTTAATTGTCCCAAAGTCAAGTGGGTGCTTGCTAAATACCTGTGCGTACTCTTGTACCACCCGTAGTACTCCCTGTTTCTGGTGGACGGAAGTGGTGTCTGTCCCTATATGAAGCTGCTGACACCAATCCGCTACCGGGGTTGCCGGATCATAGAATCATAGAATCATAGAATCAAGAATGGTAGAGTTGGAAGGGACCTCCTGGGCCTTCTGGTCCAACCCCCTGCTCAAAGCAGGATTCTCTAAATCATCCCAGACAGATGTCTATCCAGCCTCTGTTTGAAGACTTCCATTGAAGGAGAACTCACCACCTCTTGTGGCAGTCTGTTCCACTCATTGATCACCCTAACTGTCAAAAAGTTTTTTCTAATATCTAATCTGTGTCTCCTCCCATTCAGTTTCATCCCATTGCTTCTAGTCTTTCCTTGTGCAAATGAGAATAAAGATGATCCTTCTACAATGTGACAGCCCTTGAGATATTTGTAGACAGCTATTAAGTCTCCTTTCAGTCTTCTTTTTTGCAAGCTAAACATTCCCAAATCCTGCAACCGTTCCTCATAGGACATGGTTTGCAGACCGGTCACCATTCTGGTGGCTCTTCTCTGAACTTGCTCCAGTTTGTTGATGTCTTTTTTAAAATGTGGTGCCCAAAACTAGACACAGTATTCCAGATGAGGTCTGACCAAAGAGGATTAGAGGGCAATAATGACCTCACGTGATCTAGACTGTATGCTTCTGTTGATACATCCTAGAATTGCATTTGCCTTTTTTGCTGCTGCATCACACTGTTGACTCATGTTAAGTCTGTGATCAATTAGTATACCCAAGTCTTTTTCACATGTGATGTTACTTAGCCCTATTCCTCCCATTTTGTATATGCTTTTTTCATTTTTATTGCCCAGATGTAGTACTTTGCATTTTTCCCTGTTAAAATCCATTCTGTTAGTTGCTGCCCACTGCTCCAGTTTATGTATATCTTTTTGAATCCTCTCTCTCTCTTCTCTAGTATTAGCTACCCCTCCTAGCTTTGTGTCATCAGCAAATTTGATCAGTTTACCCTCAATTCCTTCATCTAAATCATTGATAAAGATGTTGAACAATACAGGGCCCAAAACAGAGCCTTGTGGTACCCCACTTGAGACATTCTTCCAACTGGATGTGCAGCCATTTACAACCACTCTTTGGGTCCGATCACTAAGCCAGTTATGAATCCACCTAACAGTTGCTTGTCCATTCCATACTTAGTCATTTTTTCAATAAGTATTGTGTGAGATACTTTGTCAAATGCTTTGCTGAAGTCAAGATATACTATATCTACAGCATTTCCCTGATCCACCCAGTCAGTGATTCGTCATAGAAGGAAATTAAGTTAGTCTGACATGACTTATTAGTTACAAACCCATGCTGACTCTGTTTAATCACTTCATTCTTATCCAGGTACTTGCATACATGTTCTTTAATAATTTGTTCAAAGATCTTTCCTGGTATAGAAGTCAGACTCACTGGCCTGTAGTTCCCTGGGTCCACCTTCTTCCCCTTTTTGAAGATAGGAACAACATTTGCTCTTCTCCAGTCTTCTGGGACTTCTCCTGTTCTCCAAGAATTTTCAAAGATTATGGACAGTGGTTCAAGAATTTCTTCTGCTATCTCCTTCAGTACCCTGGGGTGTAATTCATCTGGACCTGGAGACTTGAATTCATTTATGTTAGCTAAGTGTTTCCTCACTGTTTTTCTGTTTATAGATATCCTGGATTCTTCTATTCCTTTAATAGGACAGTGAAGATCAGTTGATGTTACATTTCCTTTCTGAGAGAAAACAGATGCAAAATAGGAATTTAAAAGTTCAGCCTTCTCAACATCCTGACTTACCATTTCATCATTTTCATCCTGTAAAAATCCTATAGCATCTTTGACTTTTCTTTTACTTTTGACGTATCCCCAAAATCCTTTTTTGTTGCTTTTGACGTCACTTGCAAGCCTTAATTCATTGTCAGCTTTAGAGAATCTGATTTGTGCCCTGCAGGTTCTGCAGACGGCATTATATTCTTCTTTAGATATGCCTCCCTCTTTCCATTTGATAAACATTCTTTCTTCCTTTTTAGCATGTGTTTAAGTTCTATGTTCATCCATCCTGGTTTCCTTAAATGCTTCCCATTCTTCCCTCTTTTCGGAATTGTTAACGATTGTGCTTTGAGAATCTCATTTTTCAAGATTTTCCATCCTTCCTGGACATTTTTGTCCTTAAGGATATCCAGCCATTGGATCCCTCCAATTCTCTTTCTGAGTTCCTTAAAATCTGCCTTGCTGAAATCTAACCTTGACGTCTGAGTCTTCACAGGTCTTCCTCCTCTTGTTATCCAAAATTCTAAAATAGCATGGTCACTACCTCCTAGAGTCCCAGCCACTCTTACCTCCTCCACCATTTCCTCCCTGTTTATGAGGATTAGATCCAAGGTAGCAGATCCCCTTGTTTTCTCCATTACCTTTTGGAAGATAAAGTTGTCAGCAAGAGAGGATAAGAATTTCCTGGACCTGTTAGTTTTGCCTGAGAGAGATTCCCAACAAATGTCTGGATAGTTGAAATCTCCCATGACCACTATGTCATATTTTTTGGAGAACTTGGCCATTTGATACATAAAGAGTTCATCCATATCTTCAGCTTGCACAGGCGGCCTGTAGTAAATGCCTTCAATGGTGTTCTTTCCATTGTTCTGTCCTTGTATTCTTACCCAAACAGTTTCCACAGAACTCCCAGTCTCTGAAGCGTCAATCTCTGTGCAGATATACGCTTTTCTAACATACAATGCAACACCTCCTCCTCGTTTATCAAGTCTGTTTCTTGCAAATAAGTTGTATCCTTCTAGCCTTGTATTCCAATCATGTGTATCGTCCCACCAAGTCTCAGTGATTCCAATGACATCATATTTCTTCTCCTGCGTTAGTAGCTCCAGTTCTCCTTGTTTGTTGCCCATGCTTTGTGCATTCGTATTAGAAACACTTTAGTTTGTGATTGGTTTCTCTTCCTTCAATATTTTTATTATGTAAATTTTTTGTCTTTGTTCTTCCCCTTCACTTCTAATAGCAGAAATCTCAATAGTATTTGTCAAGTGTATGGCTTTTGCTGGCGTTTTGCTTCCCTTCCCACATTGTTCTAGTTTAAAGCTCTCCTGATGAGTGTAGCAAGGCGGACTTCCAAATACATGTTTTCCAGTCTTCATAAGGTGCACCCATCTCTAGCAAGTAGTCCATCGTATAGGTAATTCACTCCGTGATCCAGAAATCCAAATCCTTGCTGACAGCACCATCGACGTAGCCAGTTGTTCACCTGCAGAATCTTATTCCACCTCCTTGTTCCATGGCCATCCACTGGGAGGATGGAAGAGAAGACCACCTGCGCTCCCAGTTCTTTCACTTTCTTACCTAAGTTTTCAAAGTCACTGCAGATGGTTTCCAGGTCGTTTCTAGCGGTGTCATTTGTCCCCACATGTATTAGCAGGAATGGGTAGTCATCTTTAGGTCTGAAGAGTCCTGATATCCTGTCAGACACATCTTTAATTTTTGCACCTGGAAGACAGCACATTTCTCTTGAGGTTATATCCGGTCTGCAGATAGCGGCCTCTGTTCCTCTCAACAGGGAATCGCCCATGACAACAACTCTCCGTTTCTTCTTCACAACAGTTTTCTTTCTCCATTCAGGAGGACTCTGAGGGCGTACAAGGTTGTTTGTGGGCAAAGTCTTATCCTGATGTATTTCTTCATCGTTCTCCTGTGTAAGAGCCTGGTACTGGTTCCTGAGCAGTATGGGTGCTGACTGCTTCACGATCCTCCTGCTTCTCTGGGTCACATGCTTCCATTCCTCTGTTTCTTCAGTTGCACTTCGAATTTCTTCTCTTTCTGTACCATGAAGAGATAATTCTGCTCTGTCTAAGAACTCTTCACCTTCCTTAATGGTCTTCAATGTAGATAACCTCTCTTCCAGATTTTGCAACTTTTCCTCCAACAGGGACACAAGCTTGCATTTCTGGCATGTGAAGTTTGGCTTTTCCACTGGTAAGTCTATGAACATGTAGCAAGAAATGCAGCTCACCACATGGCTCCTAGCCTCTTCCATGTTCTTATTGTTCAAGAGATAATCAAGCGGTGAAATATAAGCCGGTTTACTGATGTCCTCCTTTCAGCTGCAACAGCCAAAATCCAGTGTTCCTTGAGCTCGCGGAGACTCTTCACTTATCCCAGAAGGCACTGGGAATATGCAAATTATCTCCTCGGGACTCCTCCCCTGGTTTACTGATGTCCTCCTTTCAGCTGCAACAGCCAAAATCCAGTGTTCCTTGAGCTCGCGGAGACTCTTCACTTATCCCAGAAGGCACTGGGAATATGCAAATTATCTCCTGGGACTCCTCCCCTGGTTTATGATGCCTCTTTCAGCTGCAACCAATCAGTGTCTGGCGCGGAGACTTTATCCAGAAGGCACTGATATGCAATTTCCTTGGGACTCTCCCTGGTTGCTGGTGGCGAGGCTAGACTCGTTGGGATAGAATTGTTATCTACGGCATGTAATTTAGCAACTGTGGCATAACGTGGTAAATTTACTTCATCGTCTCCCCAGTTGAGAAGTCGTACTGGTACTCTCCCATTTATTACTTCCACTACCCCCCTAGCAGTCAAGAGTGTAGGTCTGTGCTCTGAACGATGGGGCTCTACTACTGCTTGGTAGTTCTGTCCTCTCAGACCTATGGCTGCTCTACACCATATTAACATTTCACTCATTGGGGGTATTACAATGGGATTCGGGTCCGTGACCCGTACATTACCAATTTCACCATCTGTAAGCTTCGCTTGCTGCTGGCACATCAGGGCCCGGATCTCCCTCTGGATCACTCCCTTTTGCTTTGGCTTGGCAACTTCAGCGAGCTGTTGGAGCAAAAACACAACTTCTCCCAGACAGTTACTGATAATGTTAGTACCCAAAACCACATTTAAGCCGTTTTCCTCATTTACAGTCTTTACTACTAGAAGTCCCTGATCCTCCAACTCCCCTCTGCCCACCTTTACGTTCACGTTTTTGGCTCCGAGTACTTGAACAGGGAGACCATTAGTGGCGTACACTGTAAAGTCAGGGCTCGGGGGCTGGAGACTGTCCATGGACCAAAATTTATTATAAAGGACATCAGGTATGATGGTCACCTGATATCCAGTGTCCAGCAGTGCAGGGATTGCAATCCCGTCCAGAATTATGGACATGTAGGGCCGTCCTCCCACAAATCTGCGGTTCCAGTCTAAGGGGCCTGATGAGTCTACTCCTGGGTGTTGGCCCTCGGACCCAGGATCGGCTCGTTTAAAGGACATTGCTGAGCCATATGACCTTTTTGGTTGCAGCGGTAGCAGATGATCTCTCGGCGAGGATGGTGCTGATCAGGAGTCGCTCCTGGGGGTGGCGTGGTCCTCCTCCGGTGAGGCGACGTCCTCCATTTCCTCCGGTTCATCCAAGGGACATCCTCTGGACAGTCGGCTAGTAGGATCTTTCCTCCTTCTTCTTTCCGCAGTTGCAGGGCATTCATTACAGTGGCCAGGTTTTTAGTCAGCTGGCGCACTTCTGAGCGCAGACATTCCAACTCACTAGGGGGCGCCACCTGCGTTTTGGCTTCTGCCACCTGCGGGGAAAAGGTGGGTACTGCCGGCTTTAGAGTGGCTTCACCCGGGTGATACTGAGTTGCCACCTCAGGCTTTTCCAAGGGTCGCAGTCCTTTTATTGCCATGTCCTTTAGGGCATCAAAGGTGGCATCAGGATGATCCAAGGACCACCAGTTTACAGTCCTGCCTTCCGCTGGAGACCTCAGTCCCCGTACAAATTGTTCTTTCAACATTTTGCTTTCATCAATGGCACTTGTAGGGTTAGCCTGTTTGAGAGCTCGCAGGGCCCCCTGTAGTCGGCAGGCGTAGTCCCTAATACTGTCACCTGGTCTCTGGGAGCACTGATAAAATGCCATCCGGAGATCTGTTTCTGTGCGGTCCTCAAATATGGCCTGTAGCTTTAAGAGAATCGCAGGTACCGACTCCTGGTCTGCAGTGGTCCAAGTCTCTACTTCTCTGTCAGCCGCACCAGCTAACTGTCCTATTACCACTGCAGCTTTTTGCTTCTCAGTCATTGACTACATGTCCAGAATACTACATATTTTCCGTTTAAACCCTGGCAGGGTGTCGGGCTCGCCGCTGTACTGAGGGAGCCACTTCGCTCCAGGCATGTATGGGAGCGTTAGCGGCATGAGTGGGACCACAGGACCAGGTGAGGGGCCTGCACCCCCATCCTGCACTACAACGCCAATCGGTGGGCTATTGGGGCCACCGGCTGGGGCCGCTCTGTCTGCCGGTTGCTGCGACATGTTGGTGCCCCCTGTTCAATCGGAGCCTACCTTTTTCAAAGGCTGCAGCGCCGCAGGCACAGCGGTGGAGACAGGACCTTTGTCGCTGGCGCTCTGATGTCAGAGCGCTCACTTCCGCTTTCACAGGACCTGCGGCTGCGTCAGAGTTGGGGGCGTGTCCAGGCAACAGCGCGCTCTTTCAGGTACGCCCCCCCTTCTTCACCAGCGCCTTAGGGC
The DNA here is from genome assembly GCA_033576555.1 of Oophaga sylvatica. Taxonomy (NCBI): domain Eukaryota; kingdom Metazoa; phylum Chordata; class Amphibia; order Anura; family Dendrobatidae; genus Oophaga; species Oophaga sylvatica. The sequence goes on from JARQOD010000007.1 coordinate 24,806,960, forward strand.
GCGAATATGGCGGCAAAAATGGCGGTAAAATGGCGCCAAATACAGCAAACAGTCTTTTTCACAAAACAGTTCAATAGGCACACAGGACTCACAATTGCAAGCTTTCGTATCCTGTTCGTGACGCCAGGAAAGATGACGCGCACCACGTGTGGATACCAGGGCTATGGGGTACTCGGAGCCTAGCCCATGGAAGTCTATGGGAGTTGTCACTGGCAGCAGAGCTCGGTCCGTGGCCCTGGCGGTCATGCAATGGGGGATATTTACAGGGGATTTGTAGTTAGTTCGTGACGCCACCTGTGGTGTCTGATCAATTGGACCAGCGCTGCTATATGGGTCTTCCTAGGGGATGTTATGGGGCAGCTGGGTGGTAAGTCTCCCACAGGTGAGACTGGTCCCTGGAAGTCTATGGTGATGATGCAGGGTGTAGTTAAGAATTCAGTCACACACAATGCAGCTTCTTTCCATACCTTTACTTGTAGGTGTTTCAGGCAGGTCCCGGGGAGCTGGTCGGGGTGGAGAATGCACATTCAGGATCACCGCTGAGCAGGTTAGAGGCCTCCTTTACTTCCTATGTATGTGAGTCCAAACTTGCATGAAGCGAAGTTAACTCTGCAATCTCCAGCTTACTCAATAGCTGCAACGCCTGGCTGACATTGTGGTAGAGCCTTCTATGTCTCTGATTATCAGATGTTGAGAGAACTAAGTCCTTACTTTTGTCGTGCACTTGACTCAAAGTCCCCATTCTCCCTGACTCCGTTTACGTATCAGCGCTTAGGGCTACCTTCTGCGACCTGTGGTCCAGAAAGCCTCGGTTATCTTGTTACTAGGCGTGAAGCACTAGCAACGCTTCGGACCCCGGTGTCCGGTGAATTAGTGCAGGTAATCTGGTACCTGAAGCACTTCTCTCTGTCTTCTCCACTGTGCCCTTCGCCCTGCTCTCGCTCTTAACATAAGCACTTGTAGCTTTGATGGAAATGTCAGCTTTCTCCAGTGCTCACTGAATAGCTCTCACTATCCTCCAAGTCCAGACTGAACTGCAACTGAATGTGCCCACTCCTCTCCTCCTGCACAGACTGAACTCTGACTGACCTGTCCTAAGACAGGAAGCTTGAATCCTGACTGCTACGTGTCACTGCCTCTTATACCCCTGGTGGGTGTGTCTGAAAGTGTGAGTGACGTGAATGGATATCAAGCTTTTGCGGTTACCTTCCTGTGCATTTTCCTGGATTATGTGTGCCTTACATAGCTGGGCCACACACCTGCCTTTCATGCGGGCTTACAGGCTGAGCCCACATCTTTCCCGGCACATGATGGCTGATAAAATCAGCCATCATGTGCCTTTAACAGCCGAGGGTGAAGTGGAACTCTGTCTGTGACTGTTAACCTGTTAAATCCTGCTGTCAATGTCTCACAGAGGCATTTAACACCCGCTGACAGAGTTGCGCATCTTTCCACACTCCCATCAGTGCACCCATGACGTGACTGCGGGGTGATGATAGGTTGCTATGACAACCAAGGGTCTACATTGCATAGCCCATCTTTTCTATGAATGGTCCAGGGCACAAGTTTACAGGACAGCCTAGACTGTAAAATTAAAATGGCAGGTCTGTAACTGGACCGTGGTCTTATGGGAGAGCACTTGGTATATTAAATACCTTGTTTCTTCAAACCACTCCCCTTCCTATGGTGAATAATACTGTCCAGGCTGGCTACAAAGGACCAACTGTTCAAGCTTTGACGTTTGGACCCACCAAGCCAAGGTGTCACAAATGACACTCTTTGTACTCTCAGGGAACCCCTTACCCTTGGTTCGAGTTCCCGCAAGAATCGTAAATACAGCTTATGCTTTTTGTCTAGTGTCAGTTCTATGGTTAGGACAGACTTAAATCAATTTATTGACTGATGTTATAATTTCCGTTACACATACAAGAAAAAAAGGTAGCACACTGTAGCGCTATAGCTTGCGGACACAAAATATGAAAATATGAAAAATATGAAAAATGAATTGCATCACTGCCTTAGAAATATGAAAAATTGAGAAGTCTTAGCGCATAAAGAGACCAATTTATGTGTACCTGGGAGCCACGTTAAGGCTCTTCTCGTATCCCAGGTCCTAACTATGCCAATCCTCACTTAGAAAAGTCTGTCTGAGCACTCCACCTGTTGGTCACAGGTGTTTTAATTATACCAGGTTCATTACCCCTCCACAGAGATGTAGATTTTAGTCTGAAGAGAGGATTCATATGTTCCCATGCAGACAGACTTTTCTAAGTGAGGATTGGCATAGTTAGGACCTGGGATACGAGAAGAGCCTTAAAGTGGCTCCCAGGTACACATAAATTGACCTCTTTATGCGCTGCCCTCTTTATGCGCTAAGACTTCTCAATTTTTCATATTTCTAAGGCAGTGATGCAATTCATTTTTCATATTTTCATATTTTGTGTCCGCAAGCTATAGCGCTACAGTGTGCTACCTTTTTTTCTTGAATGTGTATGAGTTGGTGACTCTAGGTTTTGGTACTGTTTATACTGGATCTATGTTTGGATGTGCCGGTCAGTTTTTTGATGTGTATTCATTTACCTTCTGCCTAAGCACTCCACCTGTTGGTCACAGGCGTTTTAATTATACCAGGTTCATTACCCCTCCACAGAGATGTAGATTTTAGTCTGAAGAGAGGATTCATATGTTCCCATGCAGACAGACTTTTCTAAGTGAGGATTGGCATAGTTAGGACCTGGGATACGAGAAGAGCCTTAACGTGGCTCCCAGGTACACATACATTTGCCTCTTTATGCGCTAAGACTTCTCAATTTTTCATATTTCTAAGGAAGGGATGCAATTCATTTTTCATATTTTGTGTCCGCAAGCTATAGCGCTACAGTGTGCTACCTTTTTTTTCTTGAATGTGTATGAGTTTGTGACTCTAGGTTTTGGCACCTGTTCACACTGGATCTATGTTTGGATGTGCCGGTCAGTTTTTTGATGTATAATTTCCGTTACATTCCCTAAAATGCAGATAGTTGCATAAGAGTTACTTTCCTTCATTTTGAGCAAAGAATACAGTACAGACCAAAAGTTTGGACACACCTTCTCATTCAAAGATTTTTCTGTATTTTCATGACTATGAAAAATGTAGAATCACACTGAAGGCATCAAAACTATGAATTAACACATGTGGAATTATACATTACACTTTACAAAAAAAGTGTGAAAAACTGAAAATATGTCTTATATTCTAGGTTCTTCAAAGTAGCCACCTTTTGCTTTGATTACTGCTTTGCACGCAGAAAAGGTGAACGGCTGGACTCTACATGCCTAGTTCCCACCGTGAAGCATGGAGGAGGTGGTGTGATGGTGTGGGGGTGCTTTGCTGGTGACACTGTTGAGGATTTATTCAAAATTGAAGCGGTGAGCGGTCCAGCTCACCCCAAACCATCTTGATTGGGTTCAGGTCTGGTGACTGTGGAGGCCAGGTCATCTGGCGTAGCACCCCAACACTCTCCTTCTTGGTCAAATAGCCCTTACACAGTCTGGAGGTGTGTTTGGGGTCATTGTCCTGTTGAAAAATAAATGATGGTCCAACTAAACGCAAACCGAATGGAATAGCATGCTGCTGCAAGATGCTGTGGTAGCCATTCTGGTTCACTATGCCTTCAATTTTGAATAATTACCCAACAGTGTCACCAGCAAAGCACCCCCACATCATCACACCACCTCCTCCATGCTTCACGGTGGGAACCAGGCTTGTAGAATCCATCCATTCACCTTTTCTGGGGGGAATGCAGTAATCAAAGCAAAGGTGGCTACTTTGAAGAACCTAGAATATAAGACATATTTTCAGTTGTTTCACACTTTTTTGTAAAGTGTAATGCATAATTCCACATGTGTAAATTCATAGTTTTGATGCCTTCAGTGTGATTCTACAATTTTCATAGCCATGAAAATACAGAAAAATCTTTGAATGAGAAGATGTGTCCAAACTTTTGGTCTGTACTGTAGGTTTGCAGCCTTAGTCCTTCAGCTATAGTCTGGCCAAAGCTAAGTGGCTTGCTGTTGCCCCTCCCTGACACGAAGCATTCATGTTCCTTTCCTCTTTTAGTCACTCCTCTGTATAAAATTTAGTGATATTAACTGCAATTTTCACTTTTTAATAAAGATTAAAGGGGTACTTCAGGGAGATAAAAATTATCCTAATGCTCATACCTTCATAAACTATTAGGATAACATGAGAAGTGCGGTTTTCCACCCTCACAGTAGCTGTAATTCTGTGATGCCAGAGCTGCTCCTTGGTGCTCTCCCTCCCTTCTGGGACAATATGCACACATCAGGGGTCGTAGCTTGCTCCTGGCTGCTAGTCGCTGCCAGTCCCTGATACCATGTGCTTGAATGTAGTCCGACATCAGGGGCCGGGGGCATGGACTGCTCCTTGCATGTTGCTGCCAGCCCCCTAATTCCATGTGATTAAATGTGTAGCACTCCCAAGGGCCGTGGGGTACTCGGTACCGGGCCAGATGGTTCTTAATGGGGAAGTCACGGCAGCAGTGACCCGGTCCATGGCCCTCGGCGTTTAATAAAAATGAACTAAGATGAAAGTAAAGGGGAGATAAAGATGATGGTGGGGGGTAGTTTGTAGGAGAATTAGTTCATGACGCCACTCGTGGTGTTCAGCAATAAGATGGCCGATGCTGCGATTCAGATACACTGGGGCAGTGGGTGATGCAGCAGAGATGTTACAGCTCTCCACAGTCAGAGCTAGGTCCCAGGGCAGTTATAGGGTTAATTGTGATGGTAACGGTTGTAGTGCAGGGTAGGTGAAGCAGTAAATTATTCTGAGCAGCAGGGTGCAGTCTTCACCCTTTACTCACAGTTCTTAAGTTACAATCCCCAGCCTGTGTCCTCTGGGTCGGTGATCCAGCCAGCTCTCGGGTAGTTTGGGGAACACTTTGCCAGAACCCCCTTTTTATGTTCCTTTCTCTGGTAGTCTCTCCCAGTGCCGACTCCCTCCACTCCTGTCCTGCACCTCACACATTGTGTCCCAAGCCAGTAGCCCCTGTCCTCCAACTGTCACACTCCTTCCTGCTCTAACTGGGGTTCCTCCCCTAAGCCTGAGGTCATGTGATCTGTGTTGGATGCACATATGCGAGCACTGGCTAGTGACCCCTCCTTACCGAGAGCCAAGTATCACACCTCTGGCTGAGGTGAAGTACCTCTGTGGCAACTGGATCCTCAGTGGCGCCACACTTGCAGTCTGATATCAGTGGTGTGTGGCGGGGCATAGTCTGCTCCCTGCTAGTTGCTGTCATTTCTTTGATGATCCTCTTCTATTCAGGCCGATATCAGCTGCCAGTTTCCTGATAATATCTGCTTATATTCAGTTCTAGATCGGGGGTGTGGCCTTCTCCATGATCTAGGACTGCAGGGAAGCCGATATCAGAGGGCTGGCTGCTGCTAGCAGCCAGGAGCAGGCCACATCCCTTGAATGGACTGAATAGAA